>CM060418.1:103132140-103814640 GCA_030545235.1 Helianthus tuberosus
TGCCGTCAAAAGAGTTACGCGGACCTAAAACGTAAGCCCTTTGAATTTCAAGTCGGTGATCGTGTATTACTTAAGGTCTCACCTTGGAAAGGTGTGATCAGATTTGGAAAGAAAGGAAAACTTGCACCTAGATACGTTGGACCATTCAAGATCGTCGAAAGAATCGGTAAGGTAGCCTACAGACTTGAGTTACCTCCTGAACTTGGAAATGTTCATCCAACCTTTCACGTGTCCAATCTCAAGAGGTGTTTAGCTGATGAGAACCTACACATACCACTTGACGAAATTCGTGTTGATAAAACACTGAAATTTGTTGAGAAACCTGTGGAAATCATGGAACGTGAAGTCAAGTGGCTTAAACGCAAGCGCATTCCTTTGGTCAAGGTTCACTGGGAATCTAAATGTGGACCCGAGTTTACTTGGGAACGTGAATATCAAATGAAGGCGAAATATCCACATCTTTTCCCACGAGTTTCCTCTAAATAAATTTCGGGACGAAATTTCCACAAGTAGGGGAGACTGTGACATCTGTGTCCGAAATCATTGTAAACATTTCAGTTATCAATAAAACAAAGTTATTTGATCTCAATGTTTGTTTGGTTATGTTTTACATTTTTCATGTTTTGACTTTTGTTCAATTTCAAACTCTACATCGCTTTCTGGAGAGTTATACGCAAACTGGTGCGTAAACGTAATCAGTTTAACGTGAAAAATACTCCGGAACATCAACATATACTTAACATACCTTAAATAACCCTTAAATAACTTAGAAATAAGTTTTGAAGGCTTTGGTATGGCAGAAACAAGTTAATTCGCCTACAGGGACTAAATTTGACAAACTGCAAAAGTATGCCAATTTGAACTGTAACAGACATTCCGGAACATGAACATAAGTTAAACATACCATAAATATCCTTTACATAGCTTAGAAATAGGATTTGAGGGGTTTGGTGTGTTAAAATAAACTTTTGGGTCATTCAGGGACTAAAAGCGTCAAAAAGTGCATAAGTTTGCATTTTCGCGCATAACTCACGTTCTGAATACATCCGGGTATTCAAAAATTTATGTAAGCACTAAAATATTTTATTTTAGTGTTTGGCATGAGAAAAATCCATTCGTCACGCAATTTGGATCGTTTTTCGCGCTTATGCGCATTCCGTCGTAATTAACCGAACATCGCGATCGTACGACCAAACGAACCAACATCCGGCATATTTTTGAGCATTTTTCATGTCCACAATGTTTAGGCATCATTTTAGGGCCTTAACATTGGCTTAACGGGCCTTAAACGTGTCGGAAATGGCCTTAATGCATAACAGGGACCAAAACTGTCAATATTGCAAAGTTGATTCTGATCAGAAGGGCCAGGTAGCCCGTGTGAGTCTTGTGTGATCCCTTACGCGGCCCGTGTCAGCCTCTCAGATCAGATTAATCAGTTTTAACAGCTGTTTACAGCTGTTAACCACCCAAAACTCACCCACACTTGCCCTTTCCTGATCATGAGGGGCCATTTTGAGTTACCACAAGGTTGCAACAAGTGTAGGGACAAGATCAAAGCACGTTATTCGATAAACGATCCTAACGGTTCCAAGAATCCTCTAAATACCCACCAACATCACTTGCAAAACCCACTTGAATTCTTGAGAGTTCTCTAAGTTGAAGTGAGACTACTTCATACCTGAGAATACTTGAGAAATCAAAGCTTTCGGGGACCCTTTGTAAGTATTCCTTCGTTCTTTTTATTCTTTTAGCGTTAAAAGTCAAACTTTGTTTGACTTTATGCGTTGACCAGTTTATGGTCAATGCGAAGTTCGTTTGAACTTCATAACGTGAGCGTAATCACGATGGTTATAGTCCCTAGTGACTATACCTACTGATTACCACGTTATCTAGGCTCAGTGACGAGTCGTAGTTTCGGCCAAAATGCGCATTCTTGCGTATTTTGTAACCAAACTACTTTTAGGTATCAAAACCGTTTGTTTTGATACCAAACCTGTTTTCTAAACTTAGTTAAGCATGTTTTAACATGCTTAGCTCGTCACTTTTAGTTTAGTGCTTATATAGGGTCGTAAGGTAAGCGATCTAAACAATCGCTTATACTTTCGAACCCGACCCGTTTGGTCGATCATTAGGATCCGACCAAACACATTAGGTGACCATAGTATATAGGGAATAACCTTCCGAGGTTATACCTTATGGTCACATCGTTTGAGTAGTTGTATGATAGGTAGTATATATGCCTTAGGTAAATTACCAAAATGCCCTTTGAACGCCAAAATTCATTTTAATCATATGTAACATAACTTTTGGTATCTAAACTGATTTGGTAACAATATTAGACATGTTAAGGCATATTTTACTTATCGTAGGACTAGTTAGGCATTCCGAACGCGTTTCACACGAACGACGCGTTAAAGTAGCATAAGCTACCTAAACGGGTCGTAAGCACTTAGGTTAGGTTTCATTTTAGTATGTAGGCTTTGTTAAACCATATTACACGAGTCTCCATACTCGTTTGGTTTACGAACCCTCATTCTATCCAATCCTCCGATTTAGGTCCGGTATATTAACATAGTTACCTATATTAGGTGCCATTTGATATCAGTGATCTCTAGCATTGTTTGGTTGTTACACAAGGACTTCTAAGCAATCTCAAGTGAGTACATAGACCCCTCTTTTACTGTTTTTCAAACATTTTGGGGTGAAACACATGTGCCTACTTGTTACTTTCGTGCCTTTCATGCTTTCATATCATATGCTTGTTATGTTCATTAATACATTATAGTACATGATTTCATTACATTTTATGCTATGTATGTCCATTGTGTGCATACTTAGTACATCGTTTTACATTACATTTCATGCTATGTATGTCCATTGTGTGCATACTTAGTACAATGTTTTACATTACATTTCACGCTATGTATGTTCATTTGATTGCATACTTAGTGCATTGTTTTCACATGCTTACATTTTTTTGGTATGACATTTGGTTTGTTTAAATGGGACAAAAATACATTCATTAACATTAGCTACGCCATTCGTTAGTAGGTAGTGGTACCATAGGAATTGACAACTCCCGTTCCTGACATCCTAGGTATGTTTGGATGGAAGGAATGACCGAATTCGATAAACATAGCACAGATAAACCTTTAATTTGTTTAAAGGTCTATCACCACAGTCACAAGGCTTGGATGTATGCATTTTCACAATACCGCATAGATGTTTGTATCAGTATAGCATGCATTTGTTCCACAAAACATAACTTTGACTTAAACTATGTTTAATTCAATACCCTGTTTTTGTGCATTTTACCTATGGTTTAGTTGATATATTTCACATGCCATACATGATATTTTTGGATACACATTATATGATTTACATTAAACATAAACATTTTGACATTGATATACACATTTGGTGATTTACATTAGACATGGACACTTTGATATGGTTTACACAATAACGCTTGACAATTGATTTATACATGAACAATTTACATTGGTGGTTGGTTTGGGTAAAATATTTTGGGGGGGGGGGGCCACCAAATATATGACCGTAAGTTTGTATATGGGGGGGGGGTAAATGTAATTTTGTTGGTAAATAAGATAAAAGTAGGTATTTAACTGGATACCGGGTATTTTATCTAGCGTTTAAATCCCGGTTTATGGCGTTCTAAATTATTTTTATTATTCTATAAAAATAAACTCGCCAAAATATTACTGAAATAAATTTCAGTTGCCAAGACTGGCTGCGTTGTCTGCGTTTTGCAGTAGAAGCACTGTGTCGCGCAGAAACACGCGGTACGCGCTTAAACTTGAAAAATAACGTTTTTAAGCGTTCTAATTTATTTTTCAACACGAACCTGATTAAAAATAAAATTTTAATCATAACAGAATATTTTTGGGATTTAAATATTATCCGGGCGGTCACCAACGTTCGTTTCGCAGTTTTGTCGTAAATAGTTCTTTAGTTCGAATAAACATGTTTTTGCCATACCGAATCCTTCAAAACTTATTTCTAAGCTATGTAAAGGATATTTAGGGTATGTTTGGCTTACGTCATAGTTCCGGAGTGTACGTCGCGTTAAACTGATTGCGTTTACGCACCAGTTTGCGTATAACCTTCCAGAAAGTGATTTAAAGCTTGAAATCGGAATCGAATCAAATTGTAAAATCATCAAACATAATAACACATATAATAACACCAAAGCACATTGTTTTATTGATAACCAACATTGTTTTACATTATACGATGACTACAGAACACAGTTGTCACACATACCTTACTCTTTTCAAACTGATCAAGCTCTTCTTGCATTGCTTGAATCCAGTCTGAGCCATTAAGAGCTTCTTTGACAGTCTTGAGTTCTATCTTGCTTAAGAACCCAGCAAATGCACACTCATGTGCTGTTGCAAATCTTGTTCTTACACCATCTTCTAGATTTCCAATGATGTCAGAATGAACATGTCCTTTTATCCATCTCAACTTGTTGTGAAAAGTTGTTTGTTCTGATGGATTTGAAGTTTCCCCCTGAACATTTGCCTCAGTTGTATTGAATGTATCAGAATTTTGATTGTCAGAAATATTTTCATTGTTCTGATTCAAGGTTTCTGATACATTTTCCATTTGTTCTACAGGGTTAGTACATGAATTATCTATAGATTTGTTTGTGATAGATTGATCATGTTCTAGGAAATCTTCTGTTATCATTTCAAAAAGATGTTCAAGTTTTTCTTGTTTATCACAAAGGTTTGTTTCCTTCATATATTCATCAGAAACTTCTGTTTCTGATGAATCATCAACAGATACATACAAACTTTCTCTAATTGTCCTTGTGTTTAGAATAAAAATTCTATAAGCTTTTGAGGACATTGAATAACCAAGAAAAATACCCTTTTCTACTTTTCTGTCAAATTTCTCAAGACTTTCAAAATCATTGAAAACAAAACGTCTACAACCAAATGTGTGTAAGAATTTTACACTTGGAATTCTTCCATTGATAATGTTGTAGGGTGTTTTATTGTGTCTTTTGTTGATAATGGACCTGTTTTGGGTAAAACATGCATTTGCTATTGCCTTTGCCCAAAAATGAGTGGGCAGTTTTGCATGAGCAAGCATTGTTCTAGCTGCTTCCACTAAGGTTCTATTTCTCCTTTCTACCACTCCATTCTGTTGGGGTGATCTTGGAGCAGAAAAGTCATGAGAGATTCCTTTGCTTACAAGGAAGCTCTCAACTTTTGAATTTTTAAATTTTGTTCCATTATCTGTTCTGATCCTTCTGACTGTCAATTTTAAAAGATTTTCAATTTTTCTGATAAAATTAATGATTAGATTAGGAGTTTCACTTTTCTTTCTTAAAAACTCTACCCATGTGTATCTGGAAAAATCATCTACAACTACAAGTATATACTTCTTTCCAGAAAAGCTTTCAGTGCTTATGGGTTCACAAAGATCCATATGCAAAAGTTCTAAATTTTGTGTTATTGAAGATTCAGAAATTGTTTTGTGTGAGCTTCTTTTAGATTTACCCATTTCACAAGCTTCACAAATTTTATCTTTTTTTTGAGGATATGAAAGGTAATCCTTTTATCAGGCCTTTGCTTGCTAATTTGCTTAAATTTTTAAAGTTTAAGTGGGCTAATCTTTTGTGCCATAACCAACTACTAGCCTTGTTAATTTTTGAAAATAAACACAATTTTGGATGTTCATTTTCCTCTTTGGAATCAAAATAGTAGATTGACTGTCTTATCATTTTTCCACTTAAATAAATCTTATTATCATCCATACCAATTAACAAGCATTTTTCTGGTAAAAAGGTTACCTGAAAACCTTTATCACAGAATTGACCACAACTCAGCAAATTGTACTTTAAGCCTTCTACATAGGCTACTTTTTCTATGGTCAAACATCCATACTTTATGCATCCATACCCCAAAATCCTCCCTTTTACTCCATTTCCAAAATTAATCATTTTACCCAGTTTTGAAACAAAATTACTGAGTAAGCTCCTATCCCCAGTCATGTGCTTGGAGCTTCCAGAATCGCAGTACCAGATCTGCTGCACATGATGGTCCTGAAATGGAAAAATTAGAGGGTTTTTGGTACCCAGACTTGCTTTGGTACTTTTTCTGATGAGATTTTAACTAGATTATCTTCCTTTGATGAACTTTCATCGGAATATCTGTTGCATGCTGAGCCATGAACAGATTTTTCAATTTTTATTTGGAGATGGTGTTGAACAAGCTTCAGAATGTCAACACACATACAAGTTTCTTTATCAGAATTCTCTGATTTCTCTACTTGTGATGGAATTGTTGGATAATTTTGAAATCTTGAGTGAATCACTTCTAAATTTTTAAACATTTTTGTTTTGATTCACTCCTTTTTGCTTTTAAGTTGACTTTTGAGATTTCAAAAGAGTTCTCAGAACTTGTTGATCTGCATGATTCAGAATCAGATTCTGATGTAAATTTATCAGAAATCTGATGTGTTGCTTTTACAAAGGTCGTGGGTTTAATTTCACTTGTTTTTACATACCCTAAACCCTCACCTCTGTTCTTTGGTGTAGCTTCAATAAAGTTAATGAATTCCTTAGCTTGTTGAAAACCCTTTACATTTATTTCTTTATCATGAAATTTCTTGTATATATCTTTTCTTTCTTTTTCATAAAACTCAATTTTAGCTCTGTGATCTAAGCTTTCTTCTATCAGTAACAGGTTTTCAAGTATAACTTTATTCATGGTTCTTTGCAACTCATCTGATTTTTTACTATCTGATTTCTATTTATTTTGCAGATTTAGAAAATCTGACATAAGTTTGATTAATTTGTGTTCAAGGTCAAGATTATCTAGATTTACCTTTTGTTCTGATGTTTCAGATATTTCATCAGAAAGTGACATAAGGCAGAAATTAGCCATCTCTTATTCTTCTTCTTCATCAGAAGAATCATCTGACAGCCATGTATCTGTTCCTGCTATCAAACTGGCTTGTTGTTGCTTCTTTGCTTCTTCCAGCTTCTTCTCATAGTATGCAACATCCTTCAGTTTCTTGGTTTTGCGCTCTGATGCATAGTGACCCTTTTGTTTACATTTGTAACACACAACTTCAGCCTTTCCCTTATCCTTTGATCTACCTTCATCCCTAGATCTTCCTTCCATCCTCCCTCTATCACTTTTCTGGTATCTTTGGCATCCTCCCCTTAACCTCTGCTCAAAAGTTTTGGTGAGCAGTGCTATTGCTTCAACAAAAGCTGAAAAATCTGATGATGTATCAGAATTTTCAAGATTTTGACTGTTTGAGGTTTGTGGATCATTAGTAGGTGTTCTTTGTGAGTTTGAGATTAAAGCTAAAGCCCCCTCTCTGATTTGATTCTTCAAATATTTCATCTTCTCCGGGACCAGAATGCTATATAAGTCATGAAGACTCATATTACCCAGTTCTAAGGTTGAGGACAAAGTCATGGTTAGACTTCTCCATTCTCTAGGCAAGGCATCCAGAAATTTTATATTCCTTTCATCATTTGATTTTATAATCCCAAATTTCTTTAGCTCATCCAAAAGTTTTGCAAATCTGTGATATGTTTCATATAGTTTTTCATTTGGTAAACTTTTGAATCTCTCATAAGAGGAAACATAGTTTGTTCTTTTGTTTCTTTTCATCCATCCCCCTCCTTCACAAATATTTTCCAACTGATCCCATATCTCTTTGGCCGATGCACATGCATCAACTTGAGAGAATATGTCATTAGGGAGAGCCATTATTAAAAGTGACTTAGCCCTTTCATCTGCAGCCACCAGGTCCTTGTCTTCTAGGCTCCAAAGATTTTCACTTTTGGGAGCCCGGGAAGCAGGGATTCCTGGTGATTGATCAGTTGCTAGAATAGCTGGTATTTCAGTCGTTGGTACATGTGGACCCCTTTCAATGGATTGAAACATAGCTCGGTCATGTCCATTAAGGAAGTTGAACATCCTGATTTTCCATTGTTGGTATTCCTCTCTGACCAAGGTCGGAGGTTTAGACATTGAACCAATGTTGAAAGCATTATTCCATGTTTGAAAGTTTTCCATATTTAGAGAAAAAGAAGATGAGCAATTGAACGTTTGAAAAGGATTTATTCAATCTGCTCTGATACCAATTGTTGGTCCTAGTTTAGACTTAAAAACTTCTTTTCACGTAATATGGCAAGTGATTTCAACAAATATGAAAATAGTGTGCAGAAATAGAAATCAGACTTTCAGGAAACAAGACCTACAGAATTTTCAAGTTTATATCACTTTGAAACAAAATGGTTTACAAGGTGATTGTAAGATTATTATCTATTACAAATGAATACTTGTGTAATTCTGTGGTGAAAGGACAATGGAGTTTTTGTTGTATGTATTGAATGCTTGGCTTAACTCAATATCCTTTGCTTGATGAGCCTTCTATTTATAGAGAGCTAGGATACATGAATAAACATTTGTTTATTCATGTATATGTCCTGCAAAAAGTAGCTTCTTAACATATTCATTGAATCCAATAATCAAGTTGCCTTTGTCATCATGTTATCCAATAATGTCAAGTTTCTTCGGTTATTTGTGGCAGGATATAACTTATTTTAGACAAGTGGGTTTATATCAGAATTGCCAGAAACTGATGATATTTCATTAGAAATATCATCAGAATAGCCTTTTCTGATAATCTTCCTTAGTTCTTGATCAACTTCTGATTCTTTGAAGTAGATGTTGTTCTTTTCAGTTGCCCTATCTGGTCTTCTCCTTGTTGTTATGATCTTCAGGACTTTATCTTCTTCATAGATCAGGCTGATTTTGATTTTCTTCAATACTTACAAATAAAGTTTCCTAACAAAAACAAAACGGAAAAAGCTTGAAAAATACAAAACGTTACATTAACTGGATCATGTTAATTGGAGTGGATACCTGAAGCAACCCAACTTTCCATCTGCTAAACCAAGAGTAGCCCTATAAATAAAGACATCTAGCTAAAAGACAATATGAGAAGTTGTTTCTCTAGTTCTTTGGGACCTATCCTATAGTTCGATAGGTACCCACGATATATATGGGCCTCTCTTCTGATTATTACATGTAAGGAAATCAACCTACAACCACAATCCATTTGGGTTAACCTATTGGTCTATTAAGTGGATCAACCTACAATTGAATGGCTCATTGATTGGCACAACTACCAGATTTTCGACTTGAAGACAAGTTTGTTCTCTTGGTAGGATGCATTGATACGATTCCAACAAGAGCCTATAAGCCCAGCTAGACCCTTAACATAATTAAAGCTCATAGCCAGACAAAGGTCCAGTCAAGTCAACAGGCTAAATGTAGGGGCTGAAATTTAGGATTACTAATTGCCCTATTTCTTATTTAAGTATTCCGATTCCTGTGTCTTGTTTATTTTAATTATCAATGTTCTTGTATTGGTAGCCCTTCTCAAATCAAGCCAACTATCTTAGTACTTTTTCAATAAAACCAGCCTTTGCTTTTCTAGTTCCTAACACAGTTTCATCTGTCCTTCTTCAAGAGTCACCATTGCTTCATTCTCATCTCCATCTGGTGTGTTTAATAAGATGAACATGTTCTTCGCCAACAAATATGGAACTGTAACCCATCTCGGATTTCCCCACCCGAAATCTGTTTGGTAATAAGGCGCATTGTGTACCTCACTATAGCTGTAAACATTAACATGACCAAACAATTCCTTTGCATTCTTTGCCGATTCTCTAACACTCAACAACCAATCACGCAGATTCCGACCATCCCCACCATTGTGGAGCTCTTTCATTTCTTTCTTCAACTAAAGCACCAACTTTCCCAGATTCATGATTTGGCTCTCATCATTCTTTGATATTGTGTAGTACCAACTGAAATTTCCAATAGAATTGTCTGATAATTGTGTAGCCAATCGCCGCCAAATGTTCACCAGCTCAATCAGATTTGAGTTAGTGAAACAACCCATTTTTTCCATTGATGAAGTAACCACACATCTGTAAAGAACTGTGGTTATAACTTATAAGTTCACCTTTTGTTGGGGTCTCCACAAACCCTGATACAGATTGTTTCAACAAACCTATCTTTTGTGAACCAAACACAAACCTTTTAGTAACACAAGTTTTAGCCTTGTTGTCACAATATCCGACATCATGTATCCAAGATCAAAACTTAGGATTGATGCAGCTAGGATCATAGGCGGCGGTCTAACTTTGCCATGTGCAGTGGCAGCCCAGTCATTTAAAAAAGCAGCCATCATACATCCATCTACAACCTTACGAGATATGGCAATCGTTACCTCCATTCCACCACCTTCGAAATAGATTGCTTGCACCGCAAGAAACATATGACCAATACATAAATCCTTGCAAAGGAAACCTTCAAGATAAAAGTAATCTTTGAGTCTCAAACCTGGGATATGCATGTAACTCGGATAACCTACACCCAAGAATCTTTGCTTCCACAAAAACAACACCATGATCGCCACAATCGACCGTGATGCCATCTTTTTCGAGTCTACTGGCAAACGGGTAGTATTTTGTTAGGGTTTTAGACAAAAAAAAATCAAAATATCACTATTGTTAATATGTTGGGACTTATATAAAAGCAAGATTGCGGTGTAGGAATGCAAGGTTAATTGATCAAGCAATGAGAGTTTAAACATTTTAAGATTATTAGGGGTTGGAGATGAAGGCTTGATGATTTCTTTTGAAATTATCTCCATTGAAGAGGCCGTATATCTTCTACAAGGAGTATACATTTCTGTAGAGATTATCTTCTTTCTCAATGACCTTTTGGCCATAAATGAAGAAACCGTGTATCTGCAGGTGGTATACATTTCTTACCCTCAGCTCAAATTAGTTCTCAACTTCAGCTCCATATATAAATTATAAAGCAATTAGAATCCGTAGGTCTATATTAGTTGTTTCTAGGGGTGCAAACGAGTTGAGCGGTTCGCGAGCGCTCGAGATCAGCTTGAGAAAAAACTCGAAACTAACCAACCCTTATCGAGCCCGAGCCGAGTTTGAGTCTACAATAAAGTGTAATATTAGTCTTCGTTAATATTTAGTATCATTTACCCTTATTTAAAGTTGTCTACCAAATGAATCAACCCGAGCTTATTTAAACTTGGTTACGAGCCGGGCCTGAACCTAAAACTAAACTTGTTTAGTAAACGAGCCCAAGCTTCACTTATCGAACTCGCAAAACTAAACAACTCTATTATTTATATTATTTTTATTTAATATATTAATTAATAGATAATAAATGAGCCGAGCTCGAGAAACTACCAATGAGCCGAGCTCGAGTTATGAAAACAAAGCTCGAACCGAGCCGAGCTTGAGCTCTCATAAGGCTATAGGGTGGGGTCATGACCCTCATGACCACCATGACCCTCCACGTCAGTGCCATGTCACTCACCTCTAATCCACAATCCAAAACCACTACCCTAAAGGTGTGGTCATGACTCAAACCACTATCCTCTTATTTATTTTAATCTATCTTTGTCTAAAGAAAAAGAAAATGATTACTTGAAAATGGAAAGGAGGGTCATGGTTGCCATGGTTTAATCCATGCAAACCATGGTGGATTAGAGAATGGGGTGGTATAGCCTTCCATTCATGTTACTACATGACGAATCATGTCCCAACCATGACCCTCACACCTTTTGGCCTAAGTTAATGGAGCTCAGACTCGGCTGAACTCGTTTGCTTGTTTCAATATTTGTTTTAGTTTAACTTATTCTCTATTTGCAATATGTTCTTTCGCACAAGCTGGTGCTAAAATATTTGACAAGATTGATTAATTAACAAGTTATTATTATCAATACAAGTTGCGGCTGCAAGAACAAGAGTCTTTATTTTTTCTTGATGGTTTATAGAACAGAGATTTTGATTCATATAAAAAAAGGTTATTCATACCTTGAAATTCCTATGTGCCTTGATAATTTTAGTTGCCATTTGTAACATAAAATGGGCGAGAGAAAGATAATATATTGTACAACTGTTGTATATCACAGATAAACAATATGTACGAATATCAGGGTTTACAATTTCTTTACTTAAAATTGATTCAGATTTTATAAACATGTGTGTTTTGATAACAAGAAAAGTGTCAAGACTATAAGATGCTCATCAGTTGATACAATCCAATAAAGACACTCATCAGGAATCAGTGATCTAATCTGCTCCCACCCTCAAATTGAATATCATTGATTTTTTTAACTATGAATAAAATATTTAACCATAATTTGTATTTGTATATTATCTAAGACACTCATCAGGAATCAGTGATCTATATTACAACTTACAATTTACAAATAATATTATCTAAGAATCCTTTTTCACCAAACTAATGCTCTTTATTTTCATTCAACAGCTTTGTATGTTCACTTTAATGTTGAGTCAAGTCAAGATCAATTATTTAAAAGATACCAAACTACCAATTATTCTATATGTTTTAATCAAGAACCAAAGGTTTAACAACCTCAAGAATAAGGAAGATTAGTATTTGATTCATATGTGAAACAATTTCATAGTACAATGAAAAACCTTAAAAAACAAAGAAACTGTGCAGATATATATCAGTCATCATAGGAAGAATGAGGAGAAGCTGTACATCCAGGGTCAAATGGATCTTCAGATCCACAACAATGCCAATATTGAAACACTTTACCAGATTCAGGTGTGTTCATGGTGCCTCCACTATAAACACTCTCGAATTTTCTCTTGGTTTCTCCTGATATTAACAAAAACAGAACGGATTTCGTCATGGATTTAATGGGACATGATCACGACGAGAAAAAGATCAGGTTTGTGTGGTCATATCTGACCCTTATTAGTAATCATGCTGACCTGTTTAACCCGTGTAATTAAAAAGCTCGATCCGCTACCCTATTTACCTTGTGTTTATCACAACCTACCCTGCCAACCTGTTTAACAAAGTTTATAACTTGATTACAACCCATTAACAACCTGCCAACCCGTTTTGATCCGGTTTAGATAGATGGATTAAACGGGTGTAGGTTGACCCACCGACCTGGTTAACCTATTTATTACAACCAAGGTTTAAAAGAACGGAAACGAGTTTCGAAGCGTTTTCCCTTAGCCTCACGAGGCGTAAGGCCGAGGCGGTATTAATAAATAAATATAAAAATTATATATATTATAAAAATAAGAGTTAATTGCCCGGATGGTCCCTGTGGTTTCCCATTTTTTCACGTTTAGTCCCCATCTTTTCAAAATAGCATGTTTGCTCCCTATGGTTTGCTCACTTGTTACTCGGGTAGTCCCTAAAGTGGACCAATGTTAGTGTTTTCAGTTAAGTCTATGAGAAATTACTAAATTACCCTTAATGATAAAAAAAATAATACTAAAATTAAAGAAATAGATGTGTGAGCCCCCATCTTTTATATTTAAAACCTAAAATATAGCCACCGCTACTCCGAATCTCGCCGCTCGTCGCCGCCCCTAGATGCCAGCCATCGCCCTCTACCCTATCGGCTCTGTATTTTATTTTTCTCCTCTTTTTCTTACACAGCTAACTCACTTTTGTTTGGCTAATTGTTTGCTGAGACATTTTTAGGACTTGATAGTTAATTGATTTTGGGATTTGATTGTTAACTGTTAGGAAGAAGACTAATTGTTTGTGGGATTTGATTGTTGATTGTTTTAGGGATTTGAATATTAACTGGCTTGGAGAGAGATATGGGTGGATTGGGTTGGAGGTAATGGTAGCAGGTGGTGGTAAGTGGTGGCAGTGGGTGGGGTTGGTGGTAGATGGTTTATGGTTTATGGTTTATGGTTTATGGTGTTGGTAATGGAGAAGAAGGTTCAGGGATGTTTTTGGTTTTAAATATAAAAGATGGGGCTCACACATCTATTTCCTTAATTTTAGTATTATTTTTTTATCATTAAGGGTAGTTTGGTAATTTCGCATAGACTTAACTGAAAAAACTAACTTTCATCCACTTTAGGGACTACCCGAGAAACAAGTGAGCAAACCATAGGGAGCAAACATGTTATTTTGAAAAGGTGGGGACTAAACGTGAAAAAATGAAAAACCACAGGGACCATCCGGGCAATTAACTCTAAAAATAATTATACTAACTAATTTCATCATCAGATTTAGCAAAATCATCAAAAACACAAATAAAAAAAAAACATGAAATGCTTGAAATTGACACAAAAAGTCAAAAACATCAAAAACAACTATCAAAATCCCTGAGGCGCAGCCTTTCTTAGCGCCTCAGCCGCGCCTCAGACTTGTTTTTTGGCCGTTTCACCTTGAGGTGCACGCCTCGAGCGTTTTTTAAAACCATGATTACAACAGACCAACCCGTCTAACACCTTTACAACTTGACTAAAACCCATTTACATCCTGTTTGGCGCGTTTAGATAAATGAGTTAACCATGTTGTGTTAGGGCTACACAATTTTAACTTTAAGTGTCAACGTGAATAAATATATGAGTAACGCTCCCGTTGTTCAACAATTCAACCAGCCAATTTGACACAATGACCGTCCCTAGTTATAATGCAGGAGTCATATTCTTCTAAAAGAAGCTTTGAATTCATATCAAGCTTATGAACTTTCAAATGACAAATCTTAAAAGATCATATGACTTTTTCATTAGAAGATGAATACAGGTTAGTTGGCAAGTAACTGCATCTCATCTCTAAATTAAAACTATTAGGATCGGTCAAACGAACAAATTCAGTCCCTTTCGAGTTTCATAATTAGCAGAAAATACAAGATACACATACACTCAGTATTGTAAAAATCGCGACTAATCGACGATTAATCGCTAGTCGGCCAGTAATTGAGTAATTTTTCATTAATCAGTCTAGTAATCGCTAGTCGGGCCTAGTCGGCCGGCCAAAACTAGGCGATTCCGGCCAGATTCCGGCATAAAACCTGTATATTCCGGCCAAAACTTCTAAATTCCGGCTAGTTCCAACCAAACCATGTGAATTCCAACAATTAATCTTGTATACTTAAAAAATGAGTTGAGTAATAGTTAAAACCTAGGTACTTAAAATATTTACCTATAAAACTGTGTATATGTATACATAAAACTTAAAATTACATGTAAAAACCAGATCTGGTTAATCCTGAGTAGTCGCTAGTCCCCACCTCACCAGACCGACTAGCGAGTTGTCCAACCTTGCATACACTTAGGCCAGGGGGTGTGGCCTCGCGCCACCCCGCCACATCACCAAAATTGGCGCCCCATGGCGCCACGTTATCAAGGGGGCGCTACCCCATGTCCGCCGGCCCACTAACGGGTGAATGGGTGCATCTGGTGGGCCCCATGCCTCTTAACCAATCAGATTTTATTTATTTTTTCTTTCTTTTTTAATATTTAATTAGGTGAGGGCGCTAGTGCTAGCAGGGGTTTTATCCCACACCATCATTGTTAAAGGGGCGTCATTTTTATCTCAAAATCTATGTAGCGCTTAAGTGGCGTGGCTTTAAACCAAACCCACCAACCTTACAGTAAAATCAGCTTCATATGCCAAATTATAGAAACACATGAAACCACATTTAAGATACAGAATTTCGATTTTAAACTCAATTATATTATAGATCATAACAAAAAAGATATTAATTAACTTTACCGCCAAAATGCGCAGTGTGGAAACGACAAGCTTGCGGATGATTGAGTGAAGGATCGAACTGTGTTTTACATTGCTTGCAAGTTCTTAAATTGACCGCTTTAGTTTCTTCTACCGAGGAGCATTGAATCGAGTGTTTTCTGATTACACGATGAATGGACAAACGCGAAATTGGCGTTGAGAATCCAATTGTGGGATGAAGTTTTACAGGATTCTGACGGATGGGGGGAGTATTATGTGATTTGATTGACGAATTTGTTGAACAGATTTGAGTCGCCATTGATGAAACTCCCTAAAATTTGGGGGAAAATATTACCAGGAAATGCTGATTGGGTTGGGAAAATATTATTATCAAGTGTCAGAATCACCCCTTCAAATTATAACAAAAGTTAATATCAGACAATCAATTACATTACATGGGGAAAGGTATTGTACAAATAAAGTTAACGTACTAACATTCTGTTCTTGTAGAGTAATTTTGATCTTTTATAGAGTAATTTTGTAAAATGTTCTTACAAAATTACTCTACAAGATCAAAATTACTCTACAAGCTCATTTGTAGAGTAATTTTGAATTGTCTGTTGTTTGGTAAACTTGCAGGGTAATTTTGATTCACTTGTAAAGTAATTTTAATGCAGAGTAGTTTTGATACACTTACAAAGTAATTTTGATAATTACCCCAGAAGATTAAAATTACTCTACAAGAACATTTTACAAAATTACTTTACAAAAGATCAAAATTACTCTACGGGATCATTTGTAGAGTAATTTTGATAGTTACTGATAATTACGAAAATGCTACTGCGTGTTTTTGTCTTTTCCTTCAGTTCGTATGTTTTGTACGTTAATTTTATTTGTATTTGATCTTTTGCCTACATTACATTACTTTATTTATGATTTCAGCAATATTTGATCTTATGTAAATAACTAGTTTTTGTAACGTCCACGTTGCGTGGCATTAAGCCCAATATTTCTCTCTCATAACATGTACGTCTGCGTTTTGATTACTTGTACATACTACTCAACACGATTTCGAAAAAAATTACGTCGAGTCAACCAACTAAAACAAAACATTACCATAGTTTTAGTAAAAAAAGAAAAAAAAAACTGAAACGATGGAAAGACTATACTTTTAAATTGGGAGCAAAACAAATGAGCGTGTGTTAAGCAGTCGCATGGCACGAATAAAAAAAATACACCGAGTCAACCAATTAAAACAAAACACTACCATAGTTTTGCAAAAAAAATTAAAACGATGACATGACTATAAGATTACATTAGGGGAAATATCTAATTTGACAGGAAAAAAAAGTGGCAAAACTGTAATTTTGAACTGAGGGAAAAATCGTAATTTGGTTGGGAGAGGAAAAAAAACAAAACAAATAGCAAGACTATAAATTTAAACAGGGCAAAATCGTAATTTGTCTTGACCAATGGTGAAGTGTCAAACAGTTGCCTACACTATTCCCCCTCCACTGAATGGCATTTTAATGCTTGAGTTTGCTTCCAGCCATCTGAGTAAGTTTGAGATTTTCTCGTTGGTGGAAGGTAGTGTTGTCATTTTTTAGGATCGATTCTAGTGAGGACTTTGGAATGGAATGTTCTTGTTGGGATACCTTTGCTGACAAAGGTCCCACGGATGGTGTCAGTGTCGAATCCTCAAATTTCCGTTCCTACTTACAGAGATTCGCTTGCGTCTAAAGAGGGTCTTCAAGATGATCAACAAAAAAGAACATTGTTAGCCTCGTCACGGAGGACCCCAGGGGGAATCCGTGACCAAGCTCCGACGTAAGAATAAGTAAGCTTGCCGTAGAGAGAACAAGATTCCGGCATAGTGATCTGGCTAAAATAAATGGTGTGGATTCTGGATTGTGGGATTCAATGAGCTTTCAGAGAATGTCTCCCGGTAAATGCTCCTTAAGTGTGTGTATGTTGTAGTTATGAAATTACTTACCTTTTATTGATTGTTTCCTTGACTTATATATAAAGCCTTGTGCTTATCAGATGGCTTACTTTTACAGAGATCTAACGTCTTCCATTAATGAGAAGAGATCTCTGCCCCATTAAGTTCTCTGTTCTCTGCCCACTGCTGAGATCTAGAAGGATCCTCGCATTCAATGCGGGTTGTCCTTTCCTCGTACTATCAACAGTTTCCATGATCTAAACAGTATCTTGAGGTGATGATTTTTCAGATCATCTTATGACACTCCTTCTCTCGAGGCCCAGTTTTTGTGTAAGGCTTAATGGGCTTCGTAGTCTTTTACGTTGGAAGCCCAGGCGAGGAGCCCAATCAGAGGCCCTCGTCGACACAATATATATACGATGAATCTGGCAAAACTATCAATATATTAAAACACATATAATGTTTGTTTTTTAAAGCTCAGTACACACACATGTTTAAATTATTTAGACGTACAATATAAATTTTATTGACAACGGAGTTGCATTCAAGATAAAGTATATTTTTAGTATTGTAGGCGGTAGGTTAACGAAATGAACCAATAACAACATCCATTTGAGTGTCGGTATCTTAACAAACATAATCAACACCGAATGAATTATCATTGCGTAGCGTGAGGGATCCCACCGGATAGAAACAAAGGGTTGTTTGTAAATAAAAAAAACCAACATGGGCTTTTCTAGACTCTTCTTCAAACCCAAGGATCACACTTGCAACTAAATCAACAAACATCACCACGTTACGTTCCAGTTGAAACGCGGACCCAATAATCCATCAACCCTAACTCCAAACACAATTCTAGGGCTCCGATTAACGATCAAACCACTCCAATCCAACAGTAAAACCTGCTAATTCAGATTCAATCAATGGCAAATAGCAACAAAAGAGGCGAACCTTTAACAGCTCCACCGGTCGATCAATGGTTTGACCTAACCCTAGGTTCCTCTTTTCAGGACAATCCGTCTTCCAAATTCTGCACTCTTCGCTGTACGTATTTGTTTATAATTATGCAATTTACGTGTTTATGTGCAATCTGATTGAAATATATCTTATGTTTTTGTTGAAATCGATTTGTTAATTTTAAAATTTAGGTTGTTTTGGAGTAGAAAAAGGTGATTTTAGGTTATTAATGATTTTAGTTGTATGTTGCATCTGGATATTTCAGTGATTTTAGGTTATGAATATGCATTTTTAGTGTTATGTGCAATAAGACAATCTGATTGAAAAAATATCGTCTTGGTAGATTCGGAATCGGTGCTGCCAGAAGTTATTGTTTTATTGAAATTTTGTTGATAATTTGTTAGTTTAGAATGTTTTCGAGTAGATAAAGGTGTGATCATTGGCTAATATGATTTTAGGTCATCGATAACTCTTAACTGCTGTTACATCTGGATATTTCAGATGAATTTAAGCCTGCATCAATCGATAAGAACCAGCCTGGTAAATTGCACAAGAGTAAAGATAATAAAGTGGCAGTTGAATTTCAAAATAACCAACCAGGGAAACCTAAAGTCTGTTTTGACGGTAGCATAGAAGATTACAAGGATAACGATGCAGTTTTGTTCTTTGACGGGTCGAGTTTTAGGTTAGAGCGGTTACATAGATCGGTTAAGCGGTTAAGGCATGTTCGGCAACCTGGTGAGTCTGCAGCGGTTGGTGCCACTAGTTTATCAGTGCCGGTTCCTGAGTCTAGCTCACCGCCACTTGGGAAGGGACCTAAAACACAGCCGTCAAATAAGAACTTACTTCCTCCATCCGTAAGTTATTCTTTTGTTTCTTTTTCTAATTTAGGATCTTATGGTTTTAATTAATTGAGTCGGTTTTGTGCACATGTACAGGTTGAAGTTGAACGAATTGAAATTGGGAACTTTAAAGGTTTTGGTATGTTCTCGATCATTAATATCCTTACTTGCTATTTGTGAAATGTAGAGAAAGTTTAAAAGCAAGACCACCTTATCGTGCGATGCATACGCGAGCATCTCAACCGCACATCTGATCTAATCTAGGCATTCAATTGAATGCGGTGGCACAATAGTAATTAACTTTGCATAATTACGCACGTTATATTGGTGGTTGCCTACCGTCGCGTTAAGAGCCTTTTGTACGTTAACTGGCCCCATGAAATGTAATACCAATAAACCGAAAAGTCACTCACCCTAATTGTTAGGGGTGAGCAGAAAACCGAAACTGAAAAAACCGAGTTAACCGAACCGAAAAAAAAACCGAACTGAAAAAACGGAACCGAAATTTATGGATTTGTTTTGGTTTTGCGTTTTATGAAAACAGAAAAAACCAAACTGAACCGAATAACCCAAATAATCATTATTTAAATGTTTTCTATATATATTGATTTAAGAATTTTTTTTTTTTTTTGAATGTTAAAAAGTATTTATAATAAGAACATTAGCATGTTTATTTATCTTTGAAAGGATTGATCCATAGCCTACAAGAAATAACAAAGTTTAACATAAAACATAAATGACTTTCAAAGTATTATAAAAGAAAATGTGTTAAAAACTTTGAAGAAACATAAATATAGATTAGAAGGTTAGGTTTATGTGAATAATATCATTTCAAAAGGTTAAATATATTAACATAAATGCAAACACCTAAGAAAGATTTTTAAATCTTGGATTTTACTTTTTATTTTTGTGTCTTATGTAATTTTGTCCCAAAAACCGAAAAACCTAACCGAACCGTTGTTAAAACCGAAAAACCGAAACCAATCGGTTTGGGTTTTGGTTTTGCCATAAAACCCAACTGAACCAAACCATACACACCCCTACTTATTGTGGTATGTTAAAGTCACGCACTTAACTGGTAAAAAATACACACAAAAAAATCACTAAACTAATTTCAGTATAATAAAGTCCCTAAACTTGTCTAAAATCCATGTACATAAGATTTTCTTTTTAAATTCATGACTTGTTAACTCTTATTGGTCAACATTTGATAGTGACACCAACATAAAAAAAAACTTGCACCTTGTTTTGACTAATTTAAAAGTTAACAAGGCGTATTTCAAAATATAAGTTTGAAAGTATATGGATTTCAAACAAGTTTAGGGACTTTTGTATATATAGCAATTAGTTTAGTGAATTTTTCCGTAAAGCTGATGGATTTTACTATACTATATAATTAGGTTGATGGGTCTTTTCTTGAAAAATAAGTAAGTATATTGGTTTTTTTATGAAATTCACCACGTTATTAAATGTTTTATTTTTTTTCCAGATGGGAAGGCTAGAGAAGAAAGGGTTATCGATTATCCACCAGTCCCGCCAAATTCATTCTATACATCACCCGACCAGAAGACCGATGATGACCTGGACGAACAGCTGGACATTCTCAACAATGATGATGATGAAATTGACATTGGTGGAACCGATAATATGGAGCCTGTATTACCAGAAAGACAACCATTTACCGGAATTGACATTAATATCCCACATCAAAACGAAAGTGATGATGAGATTGCAGAGGTTGATGTGAGTGATGATGATGGGGACGGGGTCGCAAATGCCGCAGAAGCGCTGAGAGCACAACTGAATGCTGAAGAAAGAAAAGAACCATCTTCAAGCTCTGGTGATAGTAGCGGCAGTGACAGCGGGAGTAGTAGTAGCAGCAGTAGTAGTGATAGTGAAAGCAGTGATGGTGACTCTGTTAACTCTATTTAAGAAACTTATACGAGTTTTCATTCATGTAACCTTTTTTTATTAAAATATGTGTCTCATGAAACCAAAAACAACCTGGAAGTTAAAAAGAAAACAGAATATTGAGATCGACAACTGGGATTGTTTATTCGAGAATGGTCGTTGATACATAATCAATGATTTCTTCATTGAATTATCTTATTATATGCTCTTCAAGACCGCAGCTTCAACTCCAAATCTGTCTGGCGTGTCACGCAAAATGAAAGCATTCTTCTGCTAAAACGTCCCGACATCAACATGACTGCACCTGTAAACATCGAGATTATCAAACAAATCTTTAACATCGTTGTATATTCAGTGTAATCACCAAATTTCGCAGACAGGTTTGGTTCTGATGATAGTTTGATGATGTGAAGTACCAAGTGAAGTTTCCGATAGAGTTATTGGGCAATGTAAGTCCCACTTGGGGTCTCTCATGTTTCGGGAATATGGGGCCACCCAAGGGATCAACCTTCGGGCTGAGTTGGTCGGCCTAGGAACAACGCCACAATGCATCTGGGTTCCCTTAACAGGTTAAAACGCTGGTTCACGAACCCGTGGGTGAACCATCATTCAGGATGATGTCTTTTTTATTGAAACATTTAATGATATAACAATAACTTCGGACACAAATGATTATATTTATATATGCGATATGTATTTAATAATGTATGGGTTTGCGTTCTTGTTGAGAGCTTTGCGACAAGCTAAAAATGTGTACAAAATAGAGCTAAGGTGAATGGGATACCGGTAATCAAGTTAGCAAGTCCGATATGAAACTTGAAATAAGTAAAACTTGTCGTACATATGTGGGTCAACAAACCATGTAATGGTTTATAAGTAAAGGAGCCAAGATGACTGGCAAGCCTGCTCGATTGTGTTTAGCTCCCAACACTTACATACGCGCCAGGGGAAGGGCTGCAATGATTTGAATGACCTAAAGTCTTTAAACTTAAGCGTGCTCATGACCTACGAACAGAAATGTCGGATAAAAACCCTTGGATTTTGTTCTAAATTGTATTTTTTTAACCAACTAACTTATGAATTATCTAGTTCCAAAGCATTATGAATCGTAACCAGATGCTTCTAAGTTGTAGCAGTTAAGAAACTTGAGACTTCTAAATCAATCTTTTAAATTTTCTCGAAGTTTATAGACTTCTGATCTGGCCTCAGAGCCTTCCAAGTTATACAAATGCCACACAAATGTTAAGCTGCCATTTGCTAAACAGTTACAAACTGATGTACTGCTAGGGATGTTCATGGTTCGGTTCGGTGATTTTGATGAGATTTCTAGGTAAAACGGTACCTACGAGTTTTGGAAACAGTAAACCAAACCAATTGGGTTGGTGGGTCCGTAGATCTACCAAACAAGCTAGGACAATTCGGTTTTGACCCCTACAACTTCATCTGAGTTCGAATCATACTAAGAGGTCCATTAGAGATCGACTGTATTTTTATTTTATAGTGGCAAAATAAGTTACCACCCTCTGATCATGAACATATTAAAAAGTGACATAGGTGGTGAATTCGTCAACAATGCCTTGCAACATTTTGTGAAGAAACCAACATAAAAACATATTGACGAGTCATTACTCGCCTCAACAAAACGGCGTGGTCAAGAGACGAAATAGGCCCATCCTAAATACCACACGTAGCATGTTGAAGATGATGTCAAGGGTGAAAATGTTAGCCATGTAGTCTATATCTTAAATCGTGTACCCCTTAAAGTTTTTAAATCGGTCATACTGTATCAGGCTCTAAAATTTTCAGGGTGTGTAGTTCATATAACCATGCCATCAGTCGACATGAAGAAACTTGATGGCAGGAGCCGATCCTTGGTGTAACCAGGTCCACTCAAGATATTATTCATGGCTGCAACTTTTTCCCACTTTTACTTCCGACCACATTCCAGGTAACAACTACTTGCTTCTTTTCTGGGTCGTATAATCGGCTCCTGTCGTATTCATGGTTTTTAGTTGGTTTATGGATTTAAAATTTAAGTGTCCTACTGCCCCATATTATCGGCATGCTATTATTATTAAGAATGGCAAATCTAATTTATGTCATAACAATAAAATTATTTTCATTTACTTTATATAAAAGTTATATTTAAACGATAGACAATATTAAAAATAGTACTATTTATATACATTATTATATGTAATATGATACGTAATTTCAGTCATATGAAGAATATATGTACTTCTGTATTACGTAGTTTTTCATATTCAACCCGTGTAATATATAGGCTATTATGGTATTTCACTGGTACTAATTAAGATGTTTTTTTATGATAAATTCAGGTTAGTTGAATGAATTGTCGCATATGGTAATAAAATTAGCTAAGTTATAGATGCGGAGTTTGTTTGCAGATTATATAATTATATCGTATCTATTATACAACTCGGTGTAATACACGGGATATATATAATTGTTTTTTGACTTTTAAATAAACTGCCCCCATATTTTTTTAATGACAATAACCTTTTCATACGTTTATACTTTTTAAAAGCAATTACATCATAAAAACGAGCATTTTCTTCTATTTAACTTGAGTATGGTCTTGTTATAGTTTTTCTTAATTTAAAAAATTAAAGATGTTGATGGTGTATAGTGACTATTTGTATTTTATACACATGAGTATAATTGTTGTTCGCTGAGCAATTTGGATTTTATACACATGTGTATGGTGACTGTTTGTTGTTCGCTAAATAGTGACTGTTTGTCTTTTATACACATGTGCATAATTGTTGTTAGCTGAGTAATTGGTTTTTTATACATATGTGTATAGTGACTATTGTTTTTTATACACAACAATCAAGACACATTGTTATTGCACGTATATTTTCATACACCGTGTTTAATTGGAGAGAGAAAACACTTAATTCTAGCCGCAGAGAAAAAGTATTTAAAGTTTACTATTATACCTTTTCTATGTATTTTTTAATTTATAGAGAGAGAGAGAGATAGAGAGAGAAGCTCACGAGAAAACTTGACGTATCGGAGCGTGTACGAATTTTTTAATGTATTTTTAGTACATTTTTACCCTTTTTATCAAGCTTTAAATTTATAAAACACGATATAAAACTATCACTCTCTACAACACGCTAGGGCAAGTGCACCCATCGTTGGCGTAGCATAGTGATGGTAAGTTACCGAGATCATCCAAGTACACAAGAGCTTTTAATACCGGAATATCGTCAACGTCTAATCTAACCAAATATTGAGAGAAAATTTTTGTTTTTATTTTTAATAAATAAAAATAAAGAAACAGAATAAATAAATAAAACAGATAGACAAGATAGAATCACTTGGATCCGACTCGTCATTTATGTATCATTTGATGATTTCCTCGCTGTGGGTTTTTTAAGAGATTATCTTAGTTATTGTGGCATGTCCATCTTTTGGAGGCAACGCTACCCTCAGCCATATTGGTCTGAGTCAGCAGGGATACAACCCCGCAAGGCTGGATTACTGAAAGATAATTAAGTAAGTTATTAATGCAAAAAGTGGCATGTCCTTCTTTTGGAGGCAACGCTACCCTCGGCCATATTGGTCTAAGTCAGCAGGGATACAATCCCGCATGGCCGGTTTAAAGTTTTAATAGTAGTTAGTTTATAAGGGATTACTAGCCGTTCTTACTTCCCCCGATTAGATGCTATATGCCTCAAGGGAAGTCCTAATAAGCTTGAATCTGGTCCTCGCATGATCTATACACTGAACGAGGCAACAACTTTACCCAACCACCCTTCTAACCCCCTTCCAGACAGTTAACGCGCTTTGTATATGTCACACCCTGACTTTTGCGGAAGCGTGATTATGTGTGACTTGCTTAATATCATTGCATTCAACCATAACAAACAACTATATGATAAAACCAAAGATGTTCATCCATTGATTAAGTTTTAAAGCATTACAGCAACATTGTTTTAGATTCCAGACATGGACTTCAAATCCAAATTACAAACCGTGCAAATTGTTTTAGAGTTCCAAAAGGACTCAACAAAAGACATTTATAAAAATCAGGCTTTGAAACATGTATCCTATCCAGGATAGGACACACACTCCAAACCATTCGACACCGAATGACATCTTTTATTCCTAACGACACTTGAAACCTTCAACGCTCTCCAGATCCATACTTAGTTTCCTGAAATACATGTAGTTTGAAAACATCAACAAAAGTTGAGCGAGTTCATGTGTTTAGTGTGTGAGCTCGAATAAACTTTGTAATCATTGTAAGTAAGTATGTATGTATGTTTGTAAATCCCTGGTATGAAAGCAACAAGGAAAACAGGTCATTAATGGTTTGCAAGGCCATTAATATGTGTGACGTGATGCAGGAAGGCTCAAACTTAGCAAATTTGTCTCCGGCAATAAGACATAGTCACCTCATGGGCCACCCTGGTCCACATGGGTGTGGGCTCGCTACACCCAAATAGATCTATCACTCATGTCCCTCGGTCCTACAATGAGGATTAATGGTCTTAAGCGTTATACCCACCACTCACAAGATCTAGCAGTACCCTTCCTTAGCTAATCATACCCCATATAAACGTTTGTAAACAGTTTGTAACATGTACTTCACCCCCGAAGTTATAAACCGAAAACAGTTAAAAGAAAAGAGGGACATGAACTCACAGTTTTGCGTTCTTCAATCCGCCTGTAACTCAAAGCCTTTTCTGGTGTACACGACTACCTACAACGTGCTATGATCTATTAGATGAGCGAGTCGTGCCTTGACTTAGTATTAATTAGTGTCTTTGAGTTATGTTTCTTCGTGTCTTCGATATTATTCCAAGTTATATAATTATTTGCTAAAATAATAAATATTTTAACTTAAATTATATTTATTAAATTTTGGAATAATAGTTAAAATAATATGTTTTAACTTGTTACTTTCTAAGTATTTATACATGTATATCCTTCCCAAGGATGGGTGTATTTGTATTCTTAAACATGTATATTTTTGTCATGTATTGATGTCGTATTCCGGTGTGTATCTATACGTACGAGAATACGTATTTTCTTGTAATTATTAAGTATTTTATACTTAACTTTGTATTAACTTTTCCGGAATAATATCTTTAGTAAGAATACATTAATATATATTTTCAAAATATATATTCTAAGAAATATTACTTAGAAAGATTATTTATAATTTACCTTTGGCAAAAATATTTGTATTTCCATATAAGTTCCAAAAATAATATATTTTCAAGTCTAACTTTGAAAGTATATATAAACTTATTTTTCTCCCAAAAATAATATATTTGATGTTTGTTTGAGAAAATATATGTTTCTACCAAAAATAGTATATCTTCTATTAATTCCAAGAAAATATATTTTTATTCACAAAAAATAATACATTTTCTTCTTGTCAAAAATATGATATAAACTTGTAATAATTATGAAAATCACATTTTCCTTCACTTGGTGTCCAAAATATTAGTTTCCAAAATATACTTATGAATAAATTTTTCGGAATATTTTGTAAGTTATACTCCTTTGTTCGGTTTCATCAATAGAAAAGGGGGACATGAACTCACAGTTTTGCGTTCTTCAATCCGCCTGTAACTCAAAGCCTTTTCTGGTGTACACGACTACCTACAACGTGCTATGATCTATTAGATGAGCGAGTCGTGCCTTGACTTAGTATTAATTAGTGTCTTTGAGTTATGTTTCTTCGTGTCTTCGATATTATTCCAAGTTATATAATTATTTGCTAAAATAATAAATATTTTAACTTAAATTATATTTATTAAACTTTGGAATAATAGTTAAAATAATATGTTTTAACTTGTTACTTTCTAAGTATTTATACATGTATATCCTTCCCAAGGATGGGTGTATTTGTATTTGTATTCTTAAACTTGTATATTTTTGCCATGTATTGATGTCGTATTCCGGTGTGTATCTATACGTACGAGAATACGTATTTTCTTGTAATTATTAAGTATTTTATACTTAACTTTGTATTAACTTTTCCGGAATAATATCTTTAGTAAGAATACATTAATATATATTTCCAAAATATATATTCTAAGAAATATTACTTAGAAAGATTATTTATAATTTACCTTTGGCAAAAATATTTGTATTTCCATATAAGTTCCAAAAATAATATATTTTCAAGTCTAACTTGGAAAGTATATATAAACTTATTTTTCTCCCAAAAATAATATATTTGATGTTTGTTTGAGAAAATATATGTTTCTTCTAAAAATAATATATCTTCTATTAATTCCAAGAAAATATATTTTTATTCACCAAAAATAATACATTTTCTTCTTGTCAAAAATATGATATAAACTTGTAATAATTATGAAAATCACATTTTCCTTCACTTGGTGTCCAAAATATTAGTTTCCAAAATATACTTATGAATAAATTTTTTGGAATATTTTGTAAGTTATACTCCTTTGTTCGGTTTCATCAATAATGTGGGTATTCTTTGTATATTTATTCCTTGGAATTTTGGTAATATTTTGGATTGTAATTTTTGGTATTTTGATGAGTTATATTATTTCAAGTCCTAAAATAATATAACTAATACACATAATATACAAATAATCACACACATGGTGACACCTAAATATATATTTCCCTAAATACATATTTAGTCACTTTTATTTATAAAAACCAACCTCCAATATTTGTAATAAAAATTATGGCAAATTTTATGTGAAAATCCATGGTTTGAAATATTCTTGTAACTACTTGTTTAGAAATATTTTTCTAAGTGTTTAATTTTTTAGAAAAATTTTGCCATAGTTTCCCATAAAAATGGAGGTTTCTATACCTTGAAGGCATATCATTTTCTTTTGTAAATCAACACAATCAATCAACAATAAACAATCTACACTTACCAATTTTGCCAAAAACAACATAAACTACCACTTCATGAACTTGAAAATTTACAAAAATTTGTAGTAACTTACTAGTGTATTTAGTGAGTCTTGTTACCCTTTAAAGTGTGGTTGATTCCTTAAAAACATCATTTTTAAAGAAGTTAGTTCTTCACAACTTATAATCACATTTTCTAAAAATGTTTCTTCATGTATTTTTCTTGTCACATATGTGCTTCTACACTTTATTAACCACCAAAAATGAGGGTTATTTATTTAAGAACCAAGATTAAGTAAAACTTGTATTTTTAGCTTGGTTTCTTGAAAAATCATCCATGAAATTTTAGATCTACAAGACTTACATCTCATTTTAGTCATCTTTTTACAAGAAAACAATATATTCTTTCAAGTTCATGTCTTTCAAGAGGATGATCTATGAATCTTTAACATTTTTATCCTCTCATCTTGCTAGATTATGTTTTTAATCATGATCTAGCAAGTTCATATGATGATCTACATCATTTACATTAGAAATCAACAATCAACAAGTAAATCAACATATAAACAACATGATTTCTTCATGATTTAAGCTTATGTTCAAGTTTCATTCTCTTGATTCTTAGTGTTCTTCAAGTTTAACTTCATGTATCATTCTTTAACCACTTATATGAGATGTAAAATGAAGAGATGAGTGTTCTTACCACTAGCTTAAGGCTAGGGATGATCAAGAGAAGAAAAGAAGAGGGTAAAAGCAAATGGTGAAGGTCCTTGAACTTCCGAAAGCTCTAAGCTTCCTTATACGGCTTCTAACACCCTTGTATATGTATGGATTCAATCGAAAATGAAAGATGAAGATGATGTTGGTGTTGGTGTGGGGGTGTTCGGCCGTGAGCTATGGGGAAGGGAAGGAGAAGATGGTGTTGGTGATATGAATATGTAAATGAAAAGCTTAGTCTTGTGGTTATACTTATAATATGTCAACACAAGTTTATCTAGTGTATAATGTGTTTAATAAAGTGGAAGCAAGATCAAATAAAATAACCAAATAAAATCTAGGGTGGGCCATGCTTGTTGGACCGAAAATAGGGGGGGTCTTAGGCTAGGTTGTAAGTATATAGTTAGTTCATAGTTAGAAATCAAGTGTATAGTTAGGGATTTAGTTACTAGATATTTATATAGTGTGTTATGAAGTTCGGGGACGATAACTAGCTTGGTTATGTTAAAACAGTGCTTCTAGTGAAAATTTGGTGTTTCGGGTAGTGTCCGATCGTTCGGTTGGTTACCGGTTCGTTAAGGTGCTAAACTATATAGTTTAGTGTGCTTTATGTTACCTTTTGTGACACTTTTGATTCCTGACACTTAGGAAAGCATTCAGGACCATTTAACCATATTTCTGCATGATATAAGTGTGTTTAAATGCTGAATTTGCTGATTTTCTGCAGAATTCTACAGTTTATGTAAGTTTTAGGCACTTTTCGGCACTTAAACTATCTCTAGGAAGGCAGCTTTGTGATCCCTACTTTCCTACACACTATACTAGTGTAATAATTGGTTTCTGGCTCATTCCGTACCTCAATACAATGTCTGTCTATTTACTGAATTCCGTCAGCATTTTTCTGATTTGTCTGATAACTGTGCTGCCGGTGTTTCGTACATCATTTGAATCAACAAAGTTCCCATGCAATAATGACATATCATTTGCAATATATGATGCACATGTATGTATATGGCAGTAATCAGAAAGTAGTTCGAGTAATTAATTGAAATTTAGCACAGTCATTAAGCATTTATCATTGTCTAATAATTGTACGGATGCACGCAAATTTGACAGTTGTCACATTCTCCCCCTGTTAGCGATTAGCGAGTACTCAGCGAGTAATATAGCATGCGATCATCCATTAGCAGTAGCGATTTGTCAGCGTTTTGAGATAGATGTGCAGTGCGAGTCGTGTGTGTCGATCAAAGCGAGGGCGAAAAGCGAATAAACTACAAAAAATCGGGACACGTAAACAGATAACTCCACATAAAACACATAAAATTCACATAGAAGCGATGAATACCAGAGTCAGCAGTTGCGGGCTCAGAATCGAAAGCACATAAAATCAGCGATTGCGAGCTTGAAATCGAAAATGGATTGTCTAAGGCGTGATAGACGTCGACTACCCAAAGTGATTCGACTATTCACAAGGACTTTTAGTGCACACTTTGACCTTCTAGACTGTACTCCCGCCTCGATTTCGGGCGATCGGCACGCATCCTTCCAGTTACGGTGTGACTTCAAGTCGTTGGAGTCCATCGAGCCTTCGGTGAGAGTTTTGTAAACCAAAGTAGAGCACGGAACAAGTCGTCAAGGTTCGGGTTTCACCCCTGTCTTAACAACTTCGTTCCTCGTTTGATAAAATAGAGGGGAAATCTGCGTTAAAATACGGATTTCACTCCTGATTCAACGCAAATTCTCCTATTTATTGATGAAATGCGGGTCGAACAAGCGACTTGGTCGAGATTTTGCGGTTTTCATACCTAATCTCGACCTAGTCACTCGTTCATTTTTGAAAAATAGAGTGTTGTGATAGTGTAGTGTAAGCGAGAATAGCGAGAGATAGAAAGTAAGCTCGTGCAAAACCCCTACAGGGAATGCACAAGTCGGTCTGTTGGTACTTAGAATATAGACTAGGTCGTTCTAAGACATCGACCCGGACTAGATCGAGTCTCGCCTAATTCCCTATAGTTATGGCTCTGATACCAATCTGTCACACCCCAACCGATGACGGAAACATCGGGGCGCGACACTGAGCGAAACAGATTGTCCAGGAGAAATCCATAACAACTAAAATTACCGAAAATTTATCATTATGTCCCATACCATAATATATATCAAATAAAAGCAGTTATTACAGACATTGTTTTCTCAAAGACAGATCAAATGTTCTGACAACTCAGATTTAAATAGATAAATTGTTTTTGTTTGTTTCTAGACTCCATCCCACTTGATTCCACAAAAGCAGATAGAGCACAACATCCTAAGCATTCAAACACCTGTCACATACGTTAAAATAAAGGTCAATACACATAGTGTAATGGTGAGCATACAAGTTTAATATATATAATAGAGTTCGAAATCGTTTACGCATAACTAGCATGTAACATGTATAAAGTGAAGGCTAGTAGGTTATCGACAGAGAAATATGCACAGACGTGACTGCGAGTTGTAGAATGCGCAACACATATCCCCACAGGGACACGTGAAGTAGAGCCCTTAACAACCCCTGTCCACGACAGGTGCTGAGTCCAAACTATAGTACTATCGTTGCTAAGGTGTCAGGTAATAATCACTGTGTTAACATAACATACAAGCATTCATCAAATAACACGTAGCATGCAATAGCGGTTAGCGTATAAAGAGTGTTTGCGTTGTGTGTCGATTGTGATTTAGCATAAGTAACGTATGTAACACCCAAAAGTGCGTAAAGCAAAAAGGGATCGAGTATACTCACATATTGTGCTTAACAAGTAAACACTATCTTGGATTGAAGGGAGCGCTGGAAGAGATTAGCCTGAACAGTTAACGATAGCATAAACAATATGCGGCACGTAAAACGGTGCAAGAGTGATAAGTATCGGATGGCAATCCGATCGGATGGCCAGTCGATCGGATGTCAATCCGTTCGGATGGTCATCCGATCGGATGGCCATCCGATCGGATAGTCATTCGATTGGATTGACGTCTCGCTTGGCTGATGATGTGATTGTGTATGATGGTTTTCCTTTTGAAGTTTTCGTTGTAGCATTTTGAAAACAGAGAAGTATCTCTACCTTTTAGGTCGATCGATCGAACGGCGGTCCGATCGGGTGACGATCCGTTCGGCGAGGTATTTCTCAGAGAACAAGTTCACAGCAGTGTTGTCACTAGATTGGATGATCTACCGATCGGGTGGCAATCCGTTAGAACTTGTAACACCCAAAAATTTTCTTTTAGATTATTTAAATAACAACGTACTTTTTCTAACGAAATTTGGACATGACCTATTCGCAATAGGAGCGGTCCCCTGTTTTTCACATTCAAAATATATGTTTATCATGACACTTTTAAAAGGACATATTATATACCATCAATGTAACACCTCGAAAATTCATGTCCAATAAAGTATTGACACGTGGCATAAACTTTGAACGTGTAAAGGATTACCTTAGAAGGACTAGAGTTGACAAACAAGGAAAGTATGTGAATATAAGGGTTCAGAATGTCAACAATGGATAAATATACTTTACAATAACCATACATGATGTTTATACCCATAAACGAATGATTCATGGATCATACGAAGCTAATTGTGAAAGAAAGTGAGAGATTACAAACTACAAGGGTTAAATGTGTCAACATGTTTAAAATATACCTCTGAGTGACCTTTTAGAAAACCCGAAACTTTGTAACTATTAATTATGCTCACTAGAATGCGCGATAAAAATTTCATCAAGTTTCGTTATCGTATGAGAAAGTTATGATAGAATTCGTATACGAGGGGTTAAAAGCGTCAACGTTGAAATTTAAGACTTTTCGGTGATCGTATGAATAAATGGGGACTTAAAAAAGTTGGTTTATGACTTGGAGTCCTTAAAAGTCAAGTTTGGGGGTTACAAGTGCAAGAAAGCATCTTAAAATCAAGTTTGGAAGGATCAGGGGCCAAATGTGTCAGTTTTTAAAAGTTCTGGTGAGCTGGCCGGTCCTTACGGACTGTATGGCTGGACCCTTATGGTCTGTAAGCCATGCCCAGATGCAGAAACTCGATCAGGTGGCGGTTCAGCCCATGTAACCGACTTATATTGCCCTTTAACACCGCCAAGGGCTGCCTAAACTAATTCTTAGGCATTAGGGACACATGTTTAACATCAGGGATCCAATGTAGACTTGTTTGGCACAATCTTGAGCAATCACAAACACTATATAAGGACCCTCATGTTGGCCATTTTGATCATACATTCACAACTCCACTTCTGATCAATTCTGGAGCTCAAGGCTTTTCCCTAAGCATCTCTAATCGTGCATTAGACCTTGGTAAGTATCCTTGACCTTCCTTAATTGAGTTTTGCTTAGTTATTAGCTTAGAAGTCAAACCGTCGTAATTAAGGTTTGACTTATCGATTAATCACTAATGGTCTAGTGATTAGTCAAATTGAAAGTAGTTATAAGTTGGTAATTATGTGGGCAATAAACCCTTAAAAGGGCACCCTCTGATTCCCGCTCTAACTAGATCATTTGTCGGGTCAAAGTTTGTTATAAAAAGTCAACATAAACTTAATTTGTGAAGTAACACACAATTAGCAATGTAGAAGGTGTGTAACCTATTTTATCACTCATATAACTTGGTAATTAGTATAAGAACTGGTCTAAGCTTGTTTGATCCGACAATTTTCTGTTTAGGCTCGGTTCGGAACCGAAAGTCGCTAAACTTTGACTTTTGCTTTGACTTCAATTCTGACCCAATTTAGATAGGTTTGGAAATGCCTTAGAGCTTCCTTAAAACCAGGTTACATGATAGTATAACCCTCTGTGGTTGGATCGTTGATTGTCCGATTCGTTTACACGTTTCCGTTAATTGCTTAATGTTGACCATAATGCCCTTTTGACCATAAAACGAGAATTTTGGAAATGTGAAAGGAAAATAATCTTTATTACTGATTTATAAACATGTCCCTAAAATTTCACATCAGTTGGAGGTCTAGATTAGGAGTTATGCTCAATAGCGAAATTTGAAAGCTTTTTGTTAATTAAAAGGCATAATTAGCGTAAAGCCTATCTAAACCCAAATTTTGACACCAAACCTTTTACCAACTGATGTAATATAATATTTTAAGATTTTTGAAGATTTTTAATTCTTTTTAACCTGATCATAACCTAAGGTTATGGCCTTGATTCGGTAAATACCGATTATACCCTTTTTGTGTATAAACTGAGTTTTACATAGTATTTTGACACCAATCCAATTGCTACTGATTTTATATGATAAATGAAGTATTTTGAACTTTATATAACCTGATCAGAAAACTCAGATTTCCTGTATAACCCGGAAATCGCTTAAAACGGCCTTTTACACGTATTAAACACCTAGTATGGGTTTAAAACCATTTCGGCATATAAGACTTATCACCAACTGATATAACCTATTAAATTAAGTTGTTTTACTGATTATTTCAGACCCGAGTATCAGAATTAAAATTAATCTCTTTTATAATATTTTAAATGACCAAAATACCCCTACGGGGCTTATATTGAGATTAAACTCGTTTTGGGCATAATGGAAGGTATCCTACTGATATCACAACATATTTAAGGCATATTGACTTAGGAAACCTGTATATGACCCATATGGTTACCCGTTACGCTTCTTGCGCATTCGGTTCGGTTTATGTAATTAGTTTGCATAAATTAGCCGAAACGGGTCAAACCTTATCGTTTTTATCTCAAAATCCAGAATGTGTTTAGATTACCCATATTATACAAGCCTTTAAACTTGTCGGGTCTAAATCACATTCTATTCCGGTCTTCGCTTAATCGCGCGTACGAACCGTATCTTTATTTAAAACTAACCGGTCTAAGCATAGGCTTAATTAAAGACCCGTTAGGAATCTAATAGGTTATTAAAAACCTTCGTTCCAGATCTAGGAGCCTAGTAAAAGCTATCTGTACTTGCTGATTTGATACGGCTGGGATTTGAATTTATATTTAGCTCAGGTAAATACTTTTAACTTATTTTCCCTTATACGGGCTTGGGGTACGGTATATACAAATACCGCTTGGTCGGGCATTGAATCTTTAATCGTATGAAGGTTAAATCATTGAAGTGTCCCGTTTAAATTGTTTTGTTTTCTTAAAGCCTTTGGGGGGTTAATGACCATGTCCCGGATATCCTTGGCATCATTTTACGAAATGGCCACGACCTGAGCACGGGGTGTAGGCGTACACCAGTCAGTGCATAAATAAATATTATGGTATAATCGCCGCCTTCTGGAATAACCCGCCGCGGGACTATATCATGTGATGTGTCTATAAATCTTTAACCCGGTCTGCGGATCGGGCTACTGAACGCATAAGGAACATGTAATTCTTTTACAAGTATTATATTCAAATAATTATCCCAAGTTATAAAAGATATTTGTGCCACGTGCATTCAAATCAATTTTATTAAACCTTTTCAAAATGAGTCAGTTAATTGTATTTACCAGTGTAAACTGACGTATTTTCCCAAAAAGGTTAAGTGCAGGTACTACTCGTAATAGGCTGGCCTCTCCTTAGCATCAATAAGAGTCTCTCAAGCTTGGATGCATTTAAATCTGATGAACTATGTTTCCTTTATATATGATCCGCCTGTGGATCTTTTACATTCCGTTTGTAATATATGGATATTACTTTATATCGGTTTGTAATATATTTATCTTTTGCTTCCGCTGTGCATTTAAATTGTGTTGTTTGACTATGATGATATCAACTACGTCACGATACTCCCCACCGGGCCCACCGGTAATACTTGGAAATATCGGGGTGTGACATGTTGGTATCAGAGCCAACATTGAGTGAATTAAACACTATCCTTTTGTGTTTAATCTCAATGACACAGTAGCACATTTCTTGACCTTCTGAGTCTAGACTTAACATAGGAATACTCTCAGATCTATTCGGAGAACTATTGCTTTCAATTTTATATACTTTTAATATATCGCCAAGCAAAGGAGCCGTAAGGGAAATCCTCCCCATCCGAAGCCGAGGAATGCGGAGCCTTGTACTACGATTAGGATAAACGTGCAACTGAGGAGAAAACATTTAGAAATAAAATGAAGAAGGAACTCCTTTTGCTGAAGTTCGTTTCCTTAGTAAGTCCTTATATGGGCATACTTATCTTTCAGTCCCTTCATGGACAACATCATTTCTTTCAAGTCCCGTTCAGGGAAATTCTGTACCCTTTTTAAATCCTTGGAATGCTTATCAAAATTTCATCTTATCAATATATATAATAAATGAAATAAATGAAAAGTATCATTCCTTTTATAAGATCTACCATTATAATAAAATGGCAAAATCTAAAAAGGACAAGACCTAGCCCATGTGTCATTTTAAGACGAGGCAAAGATGGTAGTTCCTCAATTAGATTCAAATTCTTGTTAACATTTGTAACATGTTAACACGTTTGACAAATTGTGATTCGATAAAACCACATAAGTCATTCTTAAAAGTTGGGTTATTCTAAATTCACTCATTTATATAATCATCCCTTAAGGATGAAGTGCCTACGGGCTATAATTAACGTCCTCTGAGACTAAAGACAGTCGTAGCCTACAACTCCCTGTCAAGAAAAGGTAATGAACTTTGATTCAAACCTTAATGCCTCGATTTCGTAAAATCTGGGCTCATAAATTAAACTTGTCTACGTGACTAGGCCATTTGTGCTATTATTAACTTGTAAATTAGGATTTATGATAAAAATCCTGAATAAAATAAATATCATCCCTTTCCTACCAGTATACATATTGAAAAGAGAATCTTAAAAGGTATAACCTAGCGTGAATGTCATTAAAGACCTAGCTATGATGGTAAAACCTGTTTAAAAGAGATTCAGATCCTTGTTAACATCTGAAAATGTGTTAACACCCCCGACAACAGTGATGCGATAAAATCACACTTGGCATCTTTATATTAGGAATTTTCCAAACCCCTTGTTTAGCCTAAATGATCAATAGGAATCATGGCTAATAAACGTCGAACATGATGTATACATCAAAACATCCATTTAAGATGTATGCCTACGGGCAAATATGTAATTATGACAAAGATAGTTTTCTTTCATAACTTCCTGCCAAAAGGCAATGAACTATGAAATCTTCCGATCCAAAGGAATCATCGGTTATATTTTAAAATTTCCTAGTGACAAGGCATCTATGCCATCAAAAAGTCCTTTGTAACAAGCCCTTGTGCTATATATATATATATATATATATATATATATATATATATATATATAAATGTCAGTACGACATTGACAGTCGTGACTTATGTCCCCTGTCTAATAAATATGAAGGATTATATTCCGTTTAAACACCAAAGATGGTTTATTTAAAAACCTAGGCAAAACATAATCAAATAAATTAAATACTATCTATTGGCCTATATGGTTTATTTGTACCATGGCTATTTAATCATCAAATTTGACAATCCGATATATAATTAAACCAATTATTACTACTTGGTTTGTAGCCTTCAAGCTTCACCATGGCTGACCCATCTAAAGCTCACAATCATCCAATTGATCAGAATGATGATGCAAGACTGAACTTAACAAGCACCGAGTTACAGGCTATGATAGATACAGCCGTAAACAACGCCGTGGACCGTGTGTTGAAGGGTCATAAGCGAAAGTGCGATAAAACCCCAAATAAAGGTTGTAAAAAGGGTAAGACCGGTTCAAACTATAACCAGTCCAAGCCAAAGGAGGCAAAACCCAAATGTAAAACCTGCAAGAAGAAGCACTTCGGAAAATGTTTCTATGAACAGACCCGGGGATGTGGCATCTGTAAGGAAATAGATCACAAGACTTATGAATGCAAGGACTTGAAGGACAACCAACAGTCAGGTGAAAAGACCAGATGCAAAACCTGTAGGAAATACCACCTCGGGAAATGCAGATTTGAATCTCAGCCTCTACCCTGTGGAATCTGCAAGGCCAAGGAGCATAAGACCTTGGATTGCAAGAGATTGGGAGACGCAACCTGCTAGGGTTGCAAGGAAATAGGGCACATCAAGACAAATTGCCTAAATAAAACCAAGAAGCCTGGGGAGGCTAAAAAGACCAAAGCTGGAAGCTCCTAGATGAATGCTCAAGAGGCTATTCAGGATGACAATGTAACAACAGGTACTTTCTTTATCAATAACGCTCATGCTAGAGTGTTATTTGATTCAGGTACAGATAAGTCTTTCGTAGACAATAGATTTTGTAAATCATTAAATCTGCCTGTTAAAACTCTAAGCGTTAAGTATAAAGTAGAATTGGCCGATAGTACCTCAGAGACTGCTTCATCAATATTAGATGGATGCTTCATATCCATTAGGAATCACTCTTTCCCGCTGTCCTTGTTTCCATTTAAATAAGAGGGACTCGATATGGTGATAGGAATAAATGGTCATCTTGAAAATCAAGCCCATATTGTGTATGATAAGAAGCAAGTAGTTATCAAGACTCCTTATGGTGAGCCTTTGACCATTCAAGGAGATACTGGGCATGGAGTGCCCAAGCACTTGTTGAATTTGGTATTTAATACCAAAGCTTCGAGTATGGAAAACTCAAATGAGACAAACAACAGTCGCGATGCTAGAGATGCGACAAATGTCAATGGTGCATCAAATGTGAACCTCATTGTTGACGGAGTTAATCTCCAAAATTGTAATTAACGCAGCTGTTAGAAAGGCTATGAGAAAAGTCATGAAAAGGTTTAAGAAGCCGAATGATGTTCGCTTTAAAACACATGTCGCTGCTCATGAGAAGAGCTATATTCATACTTCAAGTGCGGAGAATAACCCAAACAAAATCATATGAGGCAAGAAGCCCCTTTCCTTTTAGGATGTACTTAAAAGTACTTCGTCTCTTGGAAGTCAAGAGACTTCAATAGTAAAAAGGGGCCATCGATTTCAAGAAATTGTTGGATGAAGTAGAAACCATTAGGTATATCAGCGGTTATGCTGGAAAGGACATGGTAAGGAATACATCACAGTTATTCGATGGCAATACCCTTAATTAGTGAGGACATTAATGAAATCCTCAAGAAAGATCCTCTTATACATTGTGGGATGGTCCAAGTTTTAAGGACCTTATTAGAAAAACCTAGTATCCGCTTCACAAAATGGAAAAAAAGATGGAATAAGAATTTTCTGACTCTCACAAAAAAAAAGTCCTAGACTATCGACAACATGTGACAAATTTTAATTCCTTGGCTGAGATAGTGCTCTATTCCATTTACCCAAAATCTAAGCTTAATGCAAATGATTATTGGTGGTTAGTATCGAAAATAAGAGGGCACATTAAGGTTTCAAAGCCTGCTCATTATAAATCCATTATGGATCTACCTCAGTTACTCATGTTATAAAGATTAAGAAATAACCAGTCAAAGCTGAGACTGTCCTAAAATTGCCAAAGACTCTTTGCAGCCAAGTTTAAAAGGATTAAGAACGGAGGCGTTTAACCCTCCTGATGAATGATTAAGAGGCATCTCACATTTATAATGACACTAGATAAATCCCTTATTGTGATTTATTGCTAAGAGTTGTGTTGGGTTCAGGTGCTGCTAAGTCTCTCATATAGACCATAAGCTTAGCAAACTTTTAGAAAATTTTTCTGTAAGAAACCCAGATATTAAGTGCAAGGTAAGACTCACAGGCGAATCATAAGAACCATTTCTTCTGTTCCTGTCAGAAACCTTCAGTCGTAGAATTTTAGAAGTATCATCTCTCTAAAAAGAAGTGCGTCAGCATACGTAGTTGATATCTCTTTGATCTCTATCGATTCCGAATACCCGATGGTATGATAAAAGCATCATATGAGGATTGGTGTATCTTAATAAGTTCCATAGATTGCTTCCATGCCTGATCAGTATGGAGGTTTAATGCATGGGACCACAAAGATATTCCGATAGGTCATATGGTACTAAAGTCAACTAATGGTATTCAAAGGAGATATCCAGAATGGAATTGTCCAAGTAAATGTTCCCGATTAAGGAATTCGTGGACTTGTAACATGAATGTGTCACTTAATTGACACAAGCAATGATGGATGAACTTGAGCCTGAGATATGGAAAATCTCTGTAACCTCCTTATATCTTGATTATCTTCTCCTAAGATTACCCTGCTTACCTTCTGAGAGGCAGGTAGAGTTAAGATTTATATCTCATTTAGGTCTGTATTATTATGAATCTCCAAGACGGCTAGTACCAACATTGGAGGAATCGAACCCTGATTAAGTAAGTTTTAAAATAGAGGATTCAAATAGCCTAACTCAAATATTCTGAGAATTCGGTATAGTTAACTATGAAAGACGGTTCATTTTGCTTATGCATTGTTTACCGCAACCCTAATTAGGCAACGATTAAGAATCGCCATCAGTTGCCCAGGATCGTCGATTTGTTCGACTAACTGTAAGGATTAGCTACTCCTTAAGATTAGTTTTGAGCAATGGTTGGAATAACCATCTCACCTTAAGATAAGCTTTTCTATAATAGTTGTTATATAAGTATCAAGGTGGCTCCTTTGGAGACCTTGTATAGATGAAATATCAAAACATCCGTTGGATGGACGAGACTTTGGGAAGCCCACTTATCAGGATCTGAAAGTTGCATTGGAAACAACGAATAAGATCATACAAAACCCTAATCATCTGTAAGTCGCCAGTATTCGGCAGAAAACCAAGAATTAATGAAAGTAGCAACCCTCCTAAATTCTTGTTAAGGAATAAGGTTCAACAAAAGATATCACCCAGGAAGGGTGTGCCAAATTTGTTAAATTATCAGGCTAGTCAAGCTCTGAATATATAGAATCATTCGAAGGAAATCGAATGTATCAAGATCAAGTAGCTTATAAGCTAAAACCTATTTAAGGAGCTTGGCGGAGCTCGCAATACATTGCACGCTAGTGACTGAAGGATGTGTTTCGCCAATAAGTCAAGAAGCACTATCACATAATGATATGCAGAATTATGATGTGATGAGCATCCTGTATCGATTGAGGATCGACAGGTTAAGAAGCTCCAAAAGGATACATGTACCTAATATAGGGGTCACTTTGGGAGCTCGGAAAGACTCCAGATATGTTATAGAAGTTAAGTCCATTATGCGACAAAAAGTACTTCCAGCATATTAGCAAATCTCGAGGTCGAGATTTCTTTTAAGGGGGTGAGGATGTAACACCACAAAAATTCATGTCCAATAAAGTATTGACACGTGGCATAAACTTTGAACGTGTAAAGGATTACCTTAGAAGGACTAGAGTTGACAAACAAGGAAAGTATGTGAATATAAGGGTTCAGAATGTCAACAATGGATAAATATACTTTACAATAACCATACATGATGTTTATACCCTTAAACGAATGATTCATGGATCATACGAAGCTAATTGTGAAAGAAAGTGAGAGATTACAAACTACAAGGGTTAAATGTGTCAACATGTTTAAAATATACCTATGAGTGACCTTTTAGCAAACCCGAAGCTTTGTAACGATTAATTATGCTCACTAGAATGCGCGATAAAAATTTCATCAAGTTTCGTTATCGTATGAGAAAGTTATGATAGAATTCGTATACGAGGGGTTAAAAGCGTCAACGTTGAAATTTAAGACTTTTCGGTGATCGTATGAATAACCGGGGACTTAAAAAAGTTGGTTTATTACTTGGCGTCCTTAAAAGTCAAGTTTGGGGGTTACAAGTGCAAGAAAGCATCTTAAAATCAAGTTTGGAAGGATCAGGGGCCAAATGTGTCAGTTTTTAAAAGTTCTGGTGAGCTGGCCGGTCCTTACGGACCGTATGGCTGGACCCTTACGGTCCGTAAGCCATGCCCAGATGCAGAAACTCGATCAGGTGGCTGTTCAGCCCATGTAACCGACTTATATTGCCCTTTAACACCGCCAGGGGCTGCCTAAACTAATTCTTAGGCATTAGGGACACATGTTTAACATCAGGGATCCAATGTAGGCTTGTTTGGCACAATCTTGAGCAATCACAAACACTATATAAGGACCCTCATGTTGGCCATTTTGATCATACATTCACAACTCCACTTCTGATCAATTCTGGAGCTCAAGGCTTTTCCCTAAGCATCTCTAATCGTGCATTAGACCTTGGTAAGTATCCTTGACCTTCCTTAATTGAGTTTTGCTTAGTTATTAGCTTAGAAGTCAAACCGTCGTAATTAAGGTTTGACTTATCGATTAATCACTAATGGTCTAGTGATTAGTCAAATTGAAAGTAGTTATAAGTTGGTAATTATGTGGGCAATAAACCCTTAAAAGGGCACCCTCTGATTCCCGCTCTAACTAGATCATTTGTCGGGTCAAAGTTTGTTATAAAAAGTCAACATAAACTTAATTTGTGAAGTAACACACAATTAGCAATGTAGAAGGTGTGTAACCTATTTTATCACTCATATAACTTGGTAATTAGTATAAGAACTGGTCTAAGCTTGTTTGATCCGACAATTTTCTGTTTAGGCTCGGTTCGGAACCGAAAGTCGCTAAACTTTGACTTTTGCTTTGACTTCAATTCTGACCCAATTTAGATAGGTTTGGAAATGCCTTAGAGCTTCCTTAAAACCAGGTTACATGATAGTATAACCCTCTGTGGTTGGATCGTTGATTGTCCGATTCGTTTACACGTTTCCGTTAATTGCTTAATGTTGACCATAATGCCCTTTTGACCATAAAACGAGAATTTTGGAAATGTGAAAGGAAAATAATCTTTATTACTGATTTATAAACATGTCCCTAAAATTTCACATCAGTTGGAGGTCTAGATTAGGAGTTATGCTCAATAGCGAAATTTGAAAGCTTTTTGTTAATTAAAAGGCATAATTAGCGTAAAGCCTATCTAAACCCAAATTTTGACACCAAACCTTTTACCAACTGATGTAATATAATATTTTAAGATTTTTGAAGATTTTTAATTCTTTTTAACCTGATCATAACCTAAGGTTATGGCCTTGATTCGGTAAATACCGATTATACCCTTTTTGTGTATAAACTGAGTTTTACATAGTATTTTGACACCAATCCAATTGCTACTGATTTTATATGATAAATGAAGTATTTTGAACTTTATATAACCTGATCAGAAAACTCAGATTTCCTGTATAACCCGGAAATCGCTTAAAACGGCCTTTTACACGTATTAAACACCTAGTATGGGTTTAAAACCATTTCGGCATATAAGACTTATCACCAACTGATATAACCTATTAAATTAAGTTGTTTTACTGATTATTTCAGACCCGAGTATCAGAATTAAAATTAATCTCTTTTATAATATTTTAAATGACCAAAATACCCCTACGGGGCTTATATTGAGATTAAACTCGTTTTGGGCATAATGGAAGGTATCCTACTGATATCACAACATATTTAAGGCATATTGACTTAGGAAACCTGTATATGACCCATATGGTTACCCGTTACGCTTCTTGCGCATTCGGTTCGGTTTATGTAATTAGTTTGCATAAATTAGCCGAAACGGGTCAAACCTTATCGTTTTTATCTCAAAATCCAGAATGTGTTTAGATTACCCATATTATACAAGCCTTCAAAATTTTTGGGTCTAAATCACATTCTATTCCGGTCTTCGCTTAATCGCGCGTACGAACCGTATCTTTATTTAAAACTAACCGGTCTAAGCATAGGCTTAATTAAAGACCCGTTAGGAATCTAATAGGTTATTAAAAACCTTCGTTCCAGATCTAGGAGCCCAGTAAAAGCTATCTGTACTTGCTTATTTAATACGGCTGGGATTTGAATTTATATTTAGCTCAGGTAAATACTTTTAACTTATTTTCCCTTATACGGGCTTGGGGTACGGTATATACAAATACCGCTTGGTCAGGCATTGAATCTTTAATCGTATGAAGGTTAAATCATTGAAGTGTCCCGTTTAAATTGTTTTGTTTGCTTAAAGCCTTTGGGGGGGTTAATGACCATGTCCCGGATATCCTTGGCATCATTTTACGAAATGGCCACGACCTGAGCACGGGGTGTAGGCGTACACCAGTCAGTGCATAAATAAATAATATGGTATAATCGCCGCCTTCTGGAATAACCCGCCGCGGGACTATATCATGTGGTGTGTCTATAAATCTTTAACCCAGTCTGCGGATCGGGCTACTGAACGCATAAGGAACATGTAATTCTTTTATAAGTATTATATTCAAATAATTATCCCAAGTTATAAAAGATATTTGTTCCACGTGCATTCAAATTAATTTTATTAAACCTTTTCAAAATGAGTCAGTTAATTGTATTTACCAGTGTAAACTGACGTATTTTCTCAAAAAGGTTAAGTGCAGGTACTACTCGTAATAGGCTGGCCTCTCCTTAGCATCAATAAGAGTCTCTCAAGCTTGGATGCATTTAAATCTGATGAACTATGTTTCCTTTATATATGATCCGCCTGTGGATCTTTTACATTCCGTTTGTAATATTTGGATATTACTTTATATCGGTTTGTAATATATTTATCTTTTGCTTCCGCTGTGCATTTAAAATTGTGTTGTTTGACTATGATGATATCAACTACGTCACGATACTCCCCACCGGGCCCACCGGTAATACGTGTAAATATCGGGGTGTGACAATCAAACAACTTCGACACGCATACGAAATTCGTTAAGTTCAAAATACATAACAAGAACTAAGTTTTTAACTACTAGATATAGACAAGTGACCAAAATATTAAGCGTTGTCTTCTTTACATAATTAGCGGAACATGTGGCGGGCCTTGAAGTGTGTTCGAACCGGGCGAAGCTTAAAAGTTAAACTTGAGATTTACTTACATAGCCACAACAAAGCAAACTCATTAAAACTAAATTTATTTCTTTAAACTCAAGAATCTAACTTACGGACTTGTAACCATTATAACATCCGCAACTTGTAAACTACTACATACTTTCATTCTTGCTCACAAGTATGTTCCAAGTGGAACTTCATACCATTCCTTCTAGTCTTAAAATCTCATCCTTCGACCCATTTATAAAAAGGTCTACACATATACCAGTTTCATACTCGATTCAATTGGCACATCTAATGTTAAACACAACAATATAATAAGATCATGAATTGTACAAGTAGCGTACCTCGTTCTTGATTTCCTTGTTGCTTCGCGTGACTCGAAATTTCCTCCTTTACGCCTATACATAATCATTCGTACTTAGAATTCATGCCATAAACATATTAACATACATTCCTTGATAAGATGTCATACATTTTTACTCTTACTTCACAAACACATTCAAATCATGATTTTTACATAAAATTTATGGTTAACATTGCTGAATTCTTTATTGAAGCATTTCATCAAACACTTGGTGTGCATAATATCAACAAAGCACAAGGTACAAGTGTTCATAGCATAGTTCTACTTGTTCATTTTCTAGTCTAACAAGAAGCAATCAAATTCACATCTTTCTTACACCCTACATTAACTTATCTAAGTTCTCTATCATATACTGGTTATGTATCAATTCACATCTATAAGCATATTATTTAAATCATCATGTTCATCATATTCCTACAACAAATGGGTATAAACCCTAAATCGCCTAAACAATCGAAATTAAAAAAAATTATCAATCTATTGTGAATTCCTAACTCACAATTACACAAGATTTCCACATAAAATCATGATTGGGTTAAAACCCACTTTCTACAAACCACCAAATCAGAATTTTCGACTTACCTTGTGTTGAACAAGCTTAGTTGGTTAAAGATTTGAGTTCATGCATCACTTTAGGCCCTTAATTCCTTCCTAATCAAGTGATTTTATGAAAACTAGGGTTTCTTCTTGGTCTCCTGCTCCTGATCGATCCGCACAAACACACCAGATTGTGTGTTTGTGTTTTCCTTTTTCTTTTATTTGTTTTTATTAAAACTTCCATCCTTTTTAACAAGTTTAGTCCCTCCAATTACTTAGATTGTTTATTTGTCATATAACCTTCCTTCTAATCATGTTACTAACATAAATACTTAACTAGGTTAAATATAACATGACTAGACATTTTAAGTAACATAAATAATTTGCATATTTTGGGGTGTTACAAGCCTACCCCCTTTAAAAGAGGTTTCGTCCCCGAAACCTTTATACGTACCAAATAATGTCGTGTAGTGCTCCCTCATTTCATCTTCCAACGTCCATGTAAGATCCGATCCTTTCCGATGTTGCCATTGCACCAAGACTTGCTTTATAGTTTTGTTCCGAAGGTGCGTTACCTTGGAATCCTTGATAGCTATCGGTCATTCAATGTAATTCAATCTTTCGTCCAATTCAATATCGTCAAGGGGCACGTATGCTGTCTCATCCGCTAAGCACTTTCTCAATTGTGACACATGGAATGTGTCATGTATTCCATCTAAGGTTGGCGGTAATTTCAACCGATATGCTACCTTCCCAACCCGGGCTAAAATCTTGAAAGGTCCTATGTAACGGGGGCCTAGCTTTCCTCGCTTACAGAAACGGATTATACCTTTCCATGGGGAAACCTTTAATAACACATGATCACCTATCTGAAACTCGATGGGTCGTCTTCTTCGATCTGCATAGGCCTTTTGTCGATCTTGAGCCGCTTTTAAACGGGCTCGCACAAGATCGATCTTTTCGTTAGTTTTAGCTACTACATCATTGGGCGCAATTTCTCTTTGCCCCACCTCTCCCCAACAAATGGGAGTTCTACATTTCCTTCCATACAACATTTCATACGGCGCCATTTGGATGCTATTGTGGTAGCTATTGTTGTACGAAAATTCCACCAATGGCAAGTGATCATCCCAGCTCCCCCCGAAATCTATAGCACACGCTCGCAACATGTCTATAAGTGTTTGAATGGTTCGCTCAGACTGACCATCCGTTTGGGGGTGGTAGGCGGTGCTGAAATGTAATTTTGTACCCATACTCTCATGGAAACCTTGCCAATATCGAGATGGAAATCGGATATCTCGATCCGACACAATAGATACAGGGACTCCGTGTCGAGATATAATCTCGTTAACAAAAATCTCCACCATCCTTTCAGAAGAGAAAGTCTCCCGAATGGGTAAGAAGTGTGCGCTCTTGGTGAGGCGGTCCACGATCAACATATAGCATCGTGACCTTTCCTTGTCTTAGGAAGCTTGGTCACTAGGTCCATCGTCACCTCTTCCCATTTCCATACCGGAATCTCTAACAGTTGCAACTTTCCATATGGTTTCTGATGTTCTGCCTTTACCTGTAAACAGGTCAAACATTTTGCAACATACTTGACGATATCACGTTTCATACCGGGCCACCAATAACTTTTCTTCAAATCCAAATACATTTTTGTAGCTCCTGGATGGACCGAAAATCGGGATTTGTGAGCTTCTTCGAGTAACACGTCTTTTGCTTCACTAAATCGAGGTATCCATATCTGACCATACATTGATTTAATTCCACTGGGTCCTTCTTCTAATTTATCAACAAACCCCTTTGTTCTTTCCTTTCTTGAATCTATTTCGCTCAGCGACTTGACTTGGGCTTCCTTAATCATTTCGAGAAATCGTGGTGTAACTACCATTTTCATGGATTTTACTTGAATTGGAGGCGGATAATCCTTTCGGCTCAGGGCATCGGCCACTACATTTGCCTTGCCCGAATGGTAAAGGATTTCACAATCATAATCTTTAAGGAGTTCTAACCACCTTCGTTGCCTCATATTTAAATCTTTTTGCTCGAAAAAGTATTTAAGGCTTTTGTGGTCAGAATAAATTGTGCTTTTCGTACCGTATAGATAATGCCTCCAGATTTTCAAAGCGAACACTACTGCTGCTAATTCCAAGTCATGGGTTGGATAATTACTTTCATGTGTTTTCAATTTCCTTGAAGCATAAGCAATGACTCTACCTCTTTGCATTAAAACACATCCCAACCCTTGGTGTGATGCGTCAGTAAACACCACCAAGTCTTCCATTCCATCAGGTAAGGTTAGCATCGGGGAGCTCGACAGCTTCTCTTTCAAGGTTTGAAACGCCTTATCTTGATCTGTACCCCATGTAAACTTCTCATTCTTCTTGGTTAACTTGGTCAACGGTAGGGCCAATTTAGAAAAGTCTTGTATAAACCTCCTATAATAGCCTGCTAAACCCAAAAAGCTTCTCACTTTACTTGGGTTCTTTGGAGGTACCCATTTCATAACAGCTTCCACTTTTGACGGATCCACTAAGATACCATCCGACATTAATCACATGACCGAGAAATTGTACTTCTCTAAGCCAGAAGGCACACTTAGAGTATTTCGCGTACAATTTCTCCTTGAGGAGCACTTCAAGAATTTCGTGCAAATGACATGCATGTTCGGCTTTGCTTCAGGAGTAAACCAAGATATCATTAATAAAAACTATAACGAATTTGTTTAACATGGCCCGACAAACTCGATTCATAAGGTCCATGAATGCGGCGGGCGCGTTCGTTAACCCAAAGGACATTACTAAGAACTCGTAATGTCCGTATCGTGTTCTAAATGCCGTCTTCGCCACATCCTCATCCCGTACCCTTAATTGATGGTATCCGGATCGCAAATCAATTTTTGAAAACCAACTTGCCCCTTGTAACTGATCGAAGAGATCATCTATTCGGGGCAACGGGTATCGGTTTTTCACCGTCAGCTTATTCAAATCTCGATAGTCGATGCACATGCGCATCGAACCATCTTTCTTTTTGACAAAAAGTACAGGTGCACCCCAGGGCGATACGCTCGGGCGTATAAATCCCTTGTCGAGTAATTCTTGTATTTGAACCATTAACTCTCGCATCTCAGTTGGGGCCAACCTATAAGGAGCTTTGGCTACGGGTTTGACATCGGGATACAATTCAATCTTAAAATCCACCTCTTGTTCTGGTGGAAGCCCCGGCAAATCTTCCGGGAATACATCAAGAAACTCGTTCACAACTTCAACCTCTTTTATCTTGGGGGTATTCTGTTTAGTATCCACCACGTAAGCTAGAAACGCTTTGCTTCCATTTCGCACATACTTGAATGCTTGGACTATAGAACAAAGTCTCGAATTAACATTCCTTTCCCCTTGTATACTCACTCGTTTTCCTCCCGGTGTTAACACATGAATTATCTTTTTCTCGCATTGAATTTCGGCATGATGTTTAGCTAGCCAATCTATGCCAACTACAACCTTAAATTCTCCCAATACCATGGGAATAAGGTCAATGGCAAACTTCTCGTCTTCAATGATAATTTCACAATTTCTACAAACTTCGTGCAGCAAATAACTCTTACTATCCGCTATCTCTACTTCTAACACTAATTCACTTGATACAAACGATCTACTGGCTCCAGTATCAAATAACACGTACGTAGGCATCAAGTTCAATAAGAATATACCTGATACAACATTCGGGTGGTCCTTTGCTTCTTCAGTCGAGATCTGAAACATCTTTCCCTTAGCTCTTGGGGCTTCCTCCTTTCTTGCTTCCTTATCGGTTTTCTGTTGAAGCTTGGGACATTCAGCTTTAATATGACCCGCTTGGAAACAGTTATAGCATGTTCTGGTAGGATTAGGACATCTATACTATGGATGTCCCTCTTGACCACAATTGTAACAGCCCTTCTTCCCTTTCAAGCACTCCCCCATGTGTAACTTCCCACAAGTTTTGCATTTCGGAATGCTACCCTTCGCCTTATCCTTCTTGCTCTGATCTTGAAATTTCTGTTTCTTTGATGGGCTTGAGCTGGGAACATTCTCAGACACTCTCTTCTCACCTCTTTCTGCCTGTCTTCTTAGTTCAATCTCCCTATCTCGGGCTAAGTTAATGAGCTCATTCAAGGTTTCACATTTAGCGGGAATTATGAACTCCCGATATTCAGCCTTCAACATACCATGATAGCGGTTTATCTTCATTCTTTCCGTTCCCGCTATTTCTTTACAGAATTTCAGCTTGTCAAGAAAAGTATTGGTGATTTCATCAATGGTTTCATCTTTCTGATGGAGATGTAAGAAATCTTCTTGGATCCTGTCAATGGCAGATTGCGGAAAGTGGTACTTTAGAAAAGGTTCCTTGAACTCTTGCCATGTCAAGACTTGAACTTTGTCTTCCCCAATCTCTTTACTATAAGCATCCCACCAGTCTTTAGCTTGGAGTTGTAACAAACCGGTGGCAAACATCACTTGATCCTCCTTTTCACAATGACTCCTTACGAACACCACCTCAGTACTTGCGATCCACCTTTGACATGCTATAGGATCAATTTCTCCTTTGAAAGGTAATGGGTTGCACGCCATAAATTCTTTGTAAGTGCATTTGCGAGTTCCTTTATTTCCTTGCATTTCTCCAATCATTCCCTTCAACTCGTCTACCTTACTCGCCATCATTGTTTCCACCACTTCCAACACATGACTTTCCACTTCTTGAGCTAAATGAGGAATTTTGCCTGCATTGCCTTTCCAATCTCTTCCGAAATCATAGTTTTTAGTTGTTCTTGTTGTGTTGCTTCATCCTCATTCGTATCCGCCATCTACACATAAACATCTTTCTTTATTTTAAACGTTCATTCATTCTTTCTATCATGTAGTCAAAATGGTAATGCATAGCTCTCATTCTTTATAACATGTAAAAATACTTGCGACAAATACATCCTTAAACTTCCTTTGGAAACACGACGTTTCCGACCACCATCATTATGGTATTCTTTCCTCTACATATCTTAGTGTCACTTTTCTTAACCTTTAAAATCTCATTATAACGTTCTTAATACTTTCTGTATGAATAAAACAATAAACAGGACAACACATTTCAAGATGGCTGAAAATGGTCTCCACCGTAAGCTACGGTGCCCACCGTAGATTACGGTGGCGTTTATTTCTTTACGGCCCTGATCTACTGCCTTACAGTAGGAATTCTGTCCCAGGGTCTACCGTAAGCTACGGTGCCCACCGTAGCTTACGGTGACACCCAGCATACTATGGTAAATATATATATATATATATATATATATATATATATATATATATATATATTCGTAGCCATTTTCCGGCCCGTTCTAATCCAAACTGATCCGATTCATCCCACACCCTCCACATCAACCCGAAACAACTCCATAACATTCCATAACTAAATTATTCGTGATGCAAAATTTCAAATTTTAAAGGAACTTACTTGCTTCGCGCCGCGGAATGAACACATACTTCACACGAGCTGTCGGTTTGAGTTCAAGCATTTGATGCTTAAATCCCTCAAACCTAGGCTCTGATACCAACTTGTAACGCCCAAAATTTTTCTTTTAGATTATTTAAATAACAACGTACTTTTTCTAACGAAATTTGGACATGACCTATTCGCAATATGAGCGGTCCCCTTTTTTCACATTCAAAATATATGTTTATCATGACACTTTTAAAAGGACATATTGTATACCATCAAACAACTTCGACACGCATACGAAATTCGTTAAGTTCAAAATACATAACAAGAACTAAGTTTTTAACTACTAGATATTAAGCGTTGTCTTCTTTACATAATTAGCGGAACATGTGGCGAGCCTTGAAGTGTGTTCGAACCGGGCGAAGCTTGAAAGCTAAACTTGAGATTTACCTACATAGCCACAACAAAGCAAACTCATTAAAACTAAATTTCTTTCTTTAAACTCAAGAATCTAACTTACGGACTTGTAACCATTATAACATCCGCAACTTGTAAACTACTACATACTTTCATTCTTGCTCACAAGTATGTTCCAAGTGGAACTTCATACCATTCCTTCTAGTCTTAAAATCTCATCCTTCGACCCGTTTATAAAAGGGTCTACACATATACCATTTTTATACTCGATTCAATTGGCACATCTAATGTTAAACACAACAATATAATAAGATCATGAATTGTAAAAATAGCGTACCTCGTTCTTGATTTCCTTGTTGCTTCGCGTGACTCGAACTTTCCTCCTTTACACCTATACATAATCATTCGTACTTAGAATTCATGCCATAAACATATTAACATACATTCCTTGATAAGATGTCATACATTTTTACTCTTACTTCACAAACACATTCAAATCATGATTTTTACATAAAATTTATGGTTAACATGGCTGAATTCTTTATTGAAGCATTTCATCAAACACTTGGTGTGCATAATATCAACAAAGCACAAGGTACAAGTGTTCATAGCATAGTTCTACTTGTTCATTTTCTAGTCTAACAAGAAGCAATCAAATTCACATCTTTCTTACACCCTACATTAACTTATCTAATTTCTCTATCACATACTGATTATGTATCAATTCACATCTATAAGCATATTATTTAAATCATCATGTTCATCATATTCCTACAACAAATGGGTATAAACCCTAAATCGCCCAAACAATCGAAATTAAACAAAATTCTCAATCTATTGTGAATTCCTAACTCACAATTACACAAGATTTCCACATAAAATCATGATTGGGTTAAAACCCACTTTCTACAAACCACCAAATCAGAATTTTCAACTTACCTTGTGTGGAACAAGCTTAGATGGTTAAAGATTTGAGTTCATGCATCACTTTAGGCCCTTAATTCCTTCCTAATCTTGTGATTTTCTAAAAACTAGGGTTTCTTCTTGGTCTCCTGCTCCTGATCGATCCACACAAACACACCAGAATGTGTGTTTGTGTTTTCCTTTTTCTTTTATTTGTTTTTATTAAAACTTCCATCCTTTTTAACAAGTTTAGTCCCTCTAATTACTTAGATTGTTTATTTGTCATATAACCTTCCTTCTAATCAAGTTACTAACATAAATACTTAACTAGGTTAAATATAACATGACTAGACATTTTAGGTAACATAAATAATTTGCATATTTTGGGGTGTTACAGAACTGGTAATGCACTGAACATGTCGAAAGTTGTTATTTGTTGAAGTTCCAAACATCACATGGTCGGATGCCCGTTCGATCGGATGGCTATCCGATCGGACGGTAATCCGTTCGACATTCAGAACTTCGAAAAAGTTGAATTAAAAGTTTAAGTGTGGAACCATGTGCAAGCCGATTGGGTGGCTGTCCGATCGGACGGCAATCCGTCCCAGCGACCTGATCATCCTTGACACTTGGTTGTTTTGATAGTTTTGCAGTTTTGATCGAGACGGTGTGATAACGTGCCAAACAACAGAAACCTCGTCAAGACTCAAGTGATCCGATCGAACAGGAATCACCCTAGTCCGATCAGTTACCTGTTCGAGACGGTGGTTCACGTTTAACCCGAAATCGGTTGTCTCTTAGATAGAATTCAGATCTTGAATCAACACATCACTTAAGAAAGAGTAGAGGATCAGAACAAGCTCCGATTCTATCGGTTTTGAGTGCATTGAGTGTAAAAGAGTTGAAAGAAAGTTAGAAAACCATCTTTTAATCCTTTTATCCATGAATATGTTTAGATCTATGCAAGATCTTTGTTCATTCATGTGGGAATCGTCCAGATCTAAGTTGTTCTTGGTGGATTGGAGCCAAAACATGAAGTTCATATGAACTCCATGATGACATCACCCTAGAACACCTCAAATCCACTGATTTCAAGGTTAAAAGTTTAGATTCAAAAGAGAAAATGATGAAGAAGTGTGTGTAGATCATAAAAGTACAAGATTTAGGTTGAAAACTTACAAGAATCGTGAGAAATCAAGAGAAATAGAGCTTGAGTGCGGCTTGGTCGAGTAGAGAGCTGTCGCATCAAGTGATGTGACAAGTGAGGGTATTTATAGGGTTTCCCAAAAAGGAAAGTGCAAAAGGTCGAGTGGGTCACCGATCGGATGACTGTCCGATCGGTTGGCCATCCGATCGAGCGGTCACTCGATCGAGTGGCTCCGACGATTGAGTTTCGGCGTTTCATTTCGTGCTTTGGGTTTTGCGTTGTGTTTCGAGCGAGCGATGCGATACGATAGTATTAAACAGCAAATAACATAATCATTTCTCGCTATATCTAACATACAATCATCCTAAATAACTTGCGTTTAGCGTTTTCGATTCGATTGCGGTAGAGTTGCGATTGCGTTTCGATTAATCACCACATCATAAACATAAATAAACATGCACAAGTAAACAAATAAGTAGCACACAAACATAAAACAATATCCAGAACGCATAGTTCGATTTGCGAATGCGATTGCGATGCGGTAAGCGAATAAGCGATAGAATAAGCGATAAACATCAATTAAACCTCGATTATTAACAAGTACTCCACATAATACAACTAATGCGATAAAATAAATAGATCATCTACAAGTCAAAGAAGTCAAAACAGGAGTTGAGCATGGAGTGACAGATCGCAATTAGCAATCTTTTCTTCTTTTGACTTCAATCTTGACTTTGACTTTGACTTTAGAAACACGTGGTGTTAGATCCAAATTCTAATAAAAGTCAATTTAAATATTTTGTGCTATTTAGTGATGACTTTTTTCGATGACGTGGATATATTTTATGAAACATAAATCAGAACTATACCATACTGTAAAGTTATCATTGTCCTTTGACCAAAGTAACACTAGGGTTAAGTATATTTTCTCGTTGATACATTCTCTTGTTTGGGGTCAACTCCAAATTCTAATAAAAGTCAATTTAAATATTTTGTGCTATTTGTTGACGATTTTTCTCGATGACGTGGATATATTTTATGAAAAAGAAATCAGAACCATACTGAAAAATTATTTATAATTTATCAAATGATTCAAGCCTAGTTTAAAAAGAAAATACAAATTCTTCGCTCTGATAATGGTGGAGAAATTTTCAAATGTTCTTTCAGAAAAATGGTCTTGTTTATCAAACTACATGTCCCAACACACCCCAACAAAATGGTAATGTTTAACGGAAAAATCAAATTTTACTTGAGAAAAATCGTGCTATGATGATTGCATCTCAAATTCACCACGTTTTGGCCTAAATCGATAGCATCAGTTTATGCCCTTAATGGTCTCCCTACTCAAATTCTGGAACATAAAACCTCTTTACAAGCTCTAGAAAATCAAGTCACTATTTTGTATTAAGGAATTTAGATATGCATTGTGATAAATTGTTATAATTAGATGTTCTAGATGTTAATAAATCAGTTTATTTCCTCCATTCAACTGCTTGCAGAAGTTAAAAAACAAACAGTCTTCTTCTTGCAGACTGTAGAGGTTTGGTCCATCTCTTTTGCTACAGATGTCTTCGGATGTGATCCGTAAACTGCAGACGTTTTACCTCTGAAGAAACAGACAACACATTAGTTGAGCTAGTTGGTTACTTAGCTTCTCACATTTACAAATTCCTCCTCGTGTCTATATTTATTAGAGAGTTAACTAGTTGGTTAATTAGTTTCTTACATATACAAATTCCTCCTCGTGTCTATATATAGGAGGACTAATTGTATTGTTTCTTTTACTTGCTGACAATGTAGTTACAAATGTGGTTGTGGGTATATAATGTCTACATCACAGACGAATATGCATGTACAACTTCACAAGATTACAACGTTAATATTAATAACTTATTGTAATGAAATATGTTTGGTTAAAGAAAAAATACAAAAGCACAACTACAAAGACTATGAAATGATAAATTTTAAATGAAAAATTAAAACTCTCGAAATAAACATTAAAGATCTATTATTCAATGGAAATGCAAACAACATAAACAAATAATTAACAAGCATATCTATATTACCGTGTAAAAGATTTGAGAAGAGCAAGAAAGTAATTTCATTTCAATTTAATTTTGAGACAATTAAGAACAATGTTAAAGAACTTCTCATTTATAGTTTTGTCCCTCTAGTACATTTAAAAAAACCTAAAGCATTTTCAGTGGTCACTTTAAATGTTATAAAACTGTTAAAATATTTAGTTAAATAGGTGTTAGATTTGTTGTTTCCAGGTTAATAATTTTAAAAATGACAACCGTACAAAAATGCATTAGTTGAACAAAAAACTTGATCATGCGTTTTAGTTATAAAATTGTCTAAAGAAAACCAGTTGCGGCGTAACAAAAGGATCCCGTCGTGTAGCGCGGGTGTAAGTGTCAGTTATTACATATGCATCTAGACATATTTTTCTAACCCATCCTCAAAGATACGAACAAAAGACTCCATCTCAGTACTCGGAAGGCAAACGCCAATCTCAAGACCTTCATTATTTTCTTTGCATGAGTTCATGGATATCGCTTCTTTATAATCAATAGAAATTGTTTCGATCTTTGTGGGATTACCCCACCCAAAGTCCATGTCATAAAACTTGAGCTTTGGTGTTCCAGCAACTCCGATCGAAGTTGTTGGAACCCCATTGGGAAACAAGTCCCCGAATGACTCTATAACTTTAACGACTCTTTCCTTATATGTCAATTTCTTATGTAGATTTTCTCCAATCAATTTTGCAGCAGTCATGAACCCTTCTTTTCCTGTTAATTGTCTGGCTTGTTCCATAGCCATACACCAATCAAGACAGTTGCCGAAGTAGGTTGCTGGGATCTCGGAGTTCATGCGTGCCCGACAATCAATGGGGAAGACAAACATTTGCAGCCCATCATCGCGTATTTTCGCTATGCAACTCCAGATATAAGCACATGCAACCGTAAAAGACGATACATGTGTTAATGTTGGTAGTTGTGTTGAAACCAAATTTTTCAACCTATTAAGCACAGTTCGATGCAATATAAAGGTGGCTCGAACTTTATCAGTTGGTCCACATAGTTTCGGAGGTTGATACTCATCTTTAAAGCTTTCAATTTTCGCAAACTTTAGATAACTTTCATCTAGTTTTGGGTTTTTGACTCTATCATAAAATGGCAAAGTTCCATTAGCTAGAAACGACTCATCCGAACCAAATCGAGCAATCGTTGTCCACGCCTTCAAGAAACTAAACCTAGTGCTAGCATCACCCAAGCAATGGTGATTTGTCATTCCAATAGAGATTCCGGAATTTGGAAAAAGTGTCACTTGAACCGAAAACACCGGGCTCTTTGTGAAATCTGAGGTTTTATCAGCCTCGCCCAATAGAGGTGTAAGATGGTAAAACATCTCACAATCTCGAGGATGGTTTCCGATTAATTCGTTGAAATCAAGATTGCATTCTGCAAAAGTAACCGCGACAGAATCACCTTCAGAATAATGGATTTCCGGCTTTTTGGTAGGAAAGACGATCAAGTTACCAGAGAATGGAAAAAAATGTTGAAGGGTGATTGATAACGAATGTTTGAGTTTAGGAATAGTAGTTTCAATGAATTGGCTTTGTGTGATGGACAACTCGTAAAAGAATAGATTGTGAATAGGAGGTTGTCTTAGCCACACGAAGTCGAAATAAGTCAGTGGCAACAACCTATCGCCTACGGTAGCCTTTGGTGGCGACACTTGGGCCTGTTCAAGAACAGTTAAGATTGGAAAGGAAGCCATTTGTTGTTGTCCTCTCTAAAAATATCCCAAAATTAAGGTGCTTATAAAGATTATAAAGTGATAGGAACCAATATGGCATATTTTTTTTATTTAATTCGGCAAAGAACTAATTCATTGCAATAGCATTGAAGTTAACGAGTATTTTTTTATTAAATCATCATCGATAGTTAATTACGATGTGATATACGCATTAAAAACAACGTATAATATAATATTGAGTTATTGAAAAAAAAGTTAAGCAGATTGATCTATTAACTATGTGGACACTTTGGCAGATTCAAAACAATATAGTTTTCAACAATGAGAGCAAGTCGGTGCATAAGCTACTTGATGACATAATTTGTTTCTGTTTTTGCTGTAACAATATGCCTTATCAGTTATCACCTATGGGAATCTTGGTTTGATTTGGTGGAATAAAAGTACAATTAAACCTATGGGAATATTTAAAAAAGTAAAAATTACAACTAAACTTAAAAAATACAAGAAAAAATATTGCAAAAAAAGTACTAAAACTCGCTTAATAGTTTTTAAAATACTACAAAACACAAATATATATGCAAAACTAATCTAAACAAAATCAGGTCAATGATGCCACCAAATATGCTTCACCAAATCTACCCAAATTGTGCATTTCTCTAAATCATATTATCCCGCGATTTGCAAGTCTCTGTTTGTTGCTTATCACGACAGCCAGGGCCGGCCCTGAGGGTGTGCGGAGTGGGCCGCCGCTCAGGGCCCAAACCCACAAAGGGCCGTAATTTTTAAATTTATCTGTATTTATTTATAATAAGTGTATACATAAAATGCAGTTCAATTATAATACAAACGCCAAGGGTGTTATAGTGGTTAGAAAGGGAGCTTTCTTACACAATTGCATTAGATAATTACCCCGGTTCGATCCTGTAATTTCAATTTTTTCTTTGCTAAGAGTTCTTTTTAAATTAGTTTACATTGCTGATGCCAAAACCCATAACCTGAGACCTTTTATGGTTTTCTAACTTTTTACATTTTTTTAAATTAGTTTACATTGCTGATGCCAAAACGCATAACCTGAGACCTTTTATGGTTTTCTAACTTTTTACATTGCTTTTGTTTCATGATATTATTATTTTATTTAATCGCTTTATTATGGCTTCTATTCAATATATTGTTTAATTTACATTGTAGAGATGTATTTTATACAATACGTTTGGGATTTTGTTTGTTTGTTATTATGAATTTTTTATTCTTTTATAAACTTTCATACAAAAAACCTAAAACAAATATTCATAGCTAATAAAATGTCTAGCTTACCACTAGTATGTTTGTTTGTTTATTATGAATCAATTGTCATTCTATAAATAACAATCGCAAATATAATAGTGATTCTATAAATAACAATCGCAAATATAATAGTGATAGTACTGATTAACTTTTGTTTTTGTTTCCTTTATGTGTTGCGATATCGAGTCCCACTATCACAACAATAACGTAATGAGTCGAGGAGTCCCACTATCACAACAATAACGTAATAAGTCGAGCCGACAACAACTGAATTCCCCCGTTTAACGAATCCAATGCAATGTGTGAATACGTGGTTCAAAGTTTTTACGTCGTATTATGGGCTTTTAGTTTTTATATATGTGATTGACTAATTGATGAGTTATTTTATATGGCAATTGGTGGTTAGGGCCTGGTTTTTTATCTCGCACAGGGCCAATTTTTTTTTAACATTCTCGGAGACGGCCCTGACGACAGCAGGAGGTGGAACATCACCTTCATAGTTTTGACAAATTGTTTTACCTTCACATTCCAATATCATATTATGTAAAATCAAGCAGGCATACATTACATCCCTTATTTGTGTGGGATTGTAAAGATAGCCCAATGCTTCTTCAAAATTCCAAAGACCCATTCAATATATTCTCTCGCAGACCCTTATGCTTTTTTTAACAGTTTTCTTTTATCGTTATGGGGGTATGAAAACACTTTGATAGTTTTGGTCCACTCTAGATAAACACAATCTGCAAGATAGTACTCATGCAAGATCGTTGCCACCAACACTAAGTAATGGAAAGGGAATTGACTTGTTTGATCTTTAAACACGGCTCAAGAAAAATGTCTACAAACAGTATGTGTATGTGACCAATAATCACTTTGTTATCATATTTTTCAGAATATAAGACCTGGTTATATCAAATATCTTGATATCCTTGAATGGTATCATCAAGTACTGTAGAAAAGAAAAAAAATACCGTGGAAGATACATAAGAAGGCAACCCTAAACATCAAGTTTAAGCTGTTCGTGAGCATCCACTGGGGTGTGGACCTGTTAAAGGATGAAAAAACTCAAGCCATAGCTAAGTTTAGAGGGGATAATGAAGACGATTAAACTTAGCCTAATTATAACTGCTATTATGTCACAATACGTTTGCTATATTATTTATAAATGTTTTATGTAACACTTATATATGGTTCGTATGTTTTGACAGTTATGTACCCGCCTAATCTAGTGGTTGCGGCAGTTAATTAACACTTATAAATGTCTGTGTAAATATATATGGGTCGGATGGGTTAAGTAACTTGTATCAAACAATGCTTAATGATTAATACATATCGTTAAAAATTTGTGTGCATACTTTGTTCTCTAGATCATTCGTATAAGATCGTTTATTACAAACATGTGTGTGTTTGTTTGTTCCCATCCAAATACCCTACTTGGCAAATTTTATTAGGGGACCCGGGGTGGTGGGCTTTTAGCCAGTGATGGAAATTTATAACGAGTGATAAAAATCAAAACACCACCGCCACCTCTTTCTATCACGCGTTAAAATAACAACGCGTGATATTTATCACGCGTGAAGATGATGTGAGTGATGGTATTGTTGGGTGTTGTGTGTGATGGTCATTTCCACTAAAATCCATCACTAGTGATGGAATAATGGTTGATGACATGACGAAACTTGATTGGAAGTTGTGAGTGAGTGATGAGTGATAAATGATGACCACCCCTACCCCGTTAATATAAAGAATAAAACTCAAAATCATATGCGAACATTTCCCCAAGGGTCGATGTATCCCCGAAATAGAATTTGTGCCTTGAAAAGTGAGTCTTATAAGCCGGCCCAAAGAACTTTAACATGGCCAAAGAAGAATGACATCATTTCCCATGTTATCCTATAGCCCAAATGATCCACAAACAACCCAAGACAATACACTTTTCCAAATTGGGTCCATAATTGGCACAATTAAGATTCCAATCCAACACAAATCTGTCTATACATTTATTGAACTGATTACAATACCTTTTTTTAAAACAACCAACAAAAGCCGAATCACCCGAGTAAACTTAATAGGAAAAAGCCACTCACACCCACAAACGCAGACAACGTTGTTGACCCAGCCCGCCACCATTTCAGAGGAAACGCACTACCTGAAGGCCCACTGTGGTAAAATCCCTAGCTGACCTGAGTTGTCTTTTTGGTATCTCAATTCCGGTAAGATTCTTTATCATCACGAGTCACTTCAACACCATTTAAGTTTGATATAACTTCATGAACTATTCGATCAAGTAAATTATGCTCCAATCCATCAGTTTTTTCCGAAAAAGGGCCAATAATGTGAACATATCACGGCAAACAATAATTAGCATTTTGTTAGAGCATAATCAAAGATTAAAATGCTTTAAGAAATATGAACAGATGTAGCAAAAAAAAAGCCATTATATAATGTGGGCGCTTTCATACTTTCTTCACAAAAGGAATACGTTTTGAATATTTCCGTTCAAAGATTATTTTTAAAATAAAAGTGATGCTACTAAACCGATATTGTTCAAGATCAGTTACATTAAATTATGTTTTCAAAATTCTTAATTTAGATTTTAAGATGTCCTTTTGAATGACAGATAGATATAATTCTATTTTAAATAATTAAAAAGTAAAAGGCTAAATGAAAATCCAGCAAGTGAAAATGAAAGAAAACACAAAAGCACTTTACAACATTTTTGTGATTAAACAAGTAAAGGTTTGCTAGCTGCTCTGGGCCAATTTCCACCATTACAAATTCTTCAAGAATTGCCTTCCTATAAAGCATAAACCCCACAAACGCTGGCATACATTATACCATCAGAAGTACATAATATTGAAATTATTTCCAAATGACGTTTATGAAATATTTACATTTTTTTAATTTTTTGAACCCCAAATCTATGTATTTTTAAAGTTTTTGTCTTTGTCAATGGGTCACCAACCCAGTGATATGAAATATTTACATAGTTTCGTAACTTTCAACAACATAAAGCTATAAAGAACCAAATTTAAGGCTCCGATTACGACTTACCACCAACTTCAAAAGGTTTTGCAATCAATATTCTATTTTTTTATCGAAATAGGGAATACTTTTTGTTAATCACTTGTTATATAAGTGGGGTTTATGATTATTTAGGTAATTAACTTGTATAAAAAGTTGTGGAAGCTTACAAAATAATAAAATGTTATATAAATGATTTAATTTTGTGACTAAGACATCTACGCGTTTCTTTTTATATGTTCGAACACATCTAGTGTAGTTCCGTGTTAAATTATCATTATCATTTAAAATGAAATTCAGAATCAAGTTTATTCATATTCTTTCTTGTGTGACTCAAAGGATAGAAAGTAAAAGCATTATACTATAATATACAATTGTGTCACATTTAGCTAAGTTTTTGCGGTCCTAATTCAAGTAATGGTTAATTAGCTTTTGTATATATATATACCAAGTCATAAGCACATAGAGATATAGACCCACAACTCTCTTTCTCTCAACATTTCCTTTCTGCAAAGTGAAGCAATTAGCAAAAGAATGGGTGCACTTGATTACCTCTCCAACTTTTGTACAGTCGCAAGCACCAGCACCAGAAGCAGAAGAAAACCCATGCAGGCATACAAACTTCTCTCTCTCTCTCTCTCTCTCTCTTTCCCAGACATAAAACTGACAAACAAAAGATGGATCTTGGTTTCTTTTCCAGACAGTTGAAATTAAAGTCAAAATGGACTGTGATGGATGTGAAAGAAGAGTCAAGAATTCAGTTAAGCACATTAAAGGTACTACACAAATAGAATTCTTTCTTTAGAAGTTGGTACTTGTTTTTTTAACTTCTTGTACCTTTAGTTAGTTCGCTACTCATGTGAGCGAACTCAGCAAGTTGTGCTTGGGTGGCAAGCAAGCTCCATATAGCTTTTCACCAAACTTCACGGGTTCGCTTGACACCTAAGTGAGCTTGAGTTCATTTACAAGGGTGGCAAATTGCCTAGAATCATAGGAGGTTCTAAAAACACATAGAAGTATCCGTCTCGTTCCTAAAACATCTAATGTTCTACATATAGGCAAAAGATCAAATACAAATAAACTTAACCTACTAAACATACAAATTGAAGAAAAAGTCAAAAAGACAATGTGGCATTTTTGTAATTACCACCAACTATCAAAGTTACTATGCAAATGTGAACTCAACCAAAAATACATAAAAAAGACAATTTTTTTAATATTTTTTATAAAAAAAATCGCTACATTTTGTTAAAAAAAATAGATAAATAAAAACTTTTTTTTTGCTACTAAAAGTAGCGATTTTTTTATAAAAATATTAAAAAAAAAAATTTTGTGTTTTTTTTTATAGATTTTTTTAGGTTTTTTGGGGGTTTAGTTTTTAGCATTTTAGCTTGGGTGGGGGGGGGGGGGGGAGGGGGTTTAGGTTTTTGGGGGGTGGGGGGGGGGGGGGTTAGGTTTTTGGGGGTGTGGGGGTTTAGGTTTTTTTTTTTTTTTGGGGGGGGGGGGGGGGGGGTTTAAAGTTTAAATGCATTTGTAGAGTAACTTTAAAAGTTATTGATAATTACAAAAATGCCACCTTGTCTTTTTAACTTTTCCTTCAATTTGTATGTTTAGTATGTTAAGATTATTTGTACAAGAACTTAACCCTCTACATATATGCATCTAGCTTTGCTCTTTTTGTGTATGGCTGTATATTTTAACACTGTTTGATTTTGGTATGTTTATAAGGTGTAAAGACAGTGGAGGTTAACCGAAAGCAAAGCCGGGTAGTAGTTAGCGGATATGTGGATCCAAACCACGTGTTAAAAAGAGTAAAAAGTACAGGCAAAAGAGCCGAATTCTGGCCATACATACCTTATAACTTGGTCAGTTATCCTTATGTTACTCAAGCATATGACAAAAGGGCTCCTGCTGGATATGTCAAGAATGTTGCTCAGGCCGTCTCAGCACCGAATACTACTGATGAGCGGATGACATATCTCTTTAGCGACGATAACCCTAATGCTTGTTCGATCATGTGACATACTATATTTAGTAACTTATGTTGGATGTCTTTTTACTTGATTGTTTGTGGTTATGAGATATATTACTGTGATGTGAAGAATTATACTTTTAGATATAGTTTGTCATGTCTAGTAATCAATATACAGTTTTCGGGCACGCACCCGAGGCTTCTGTAACTGAAATTATCAATAATACGATGGTTGTGCGTATTTGGTACATCATTTAACGTATGATATACTATTTTGCGGTTTTACTTTACCAAATTATACTGTTTTGTACATTAGTTTATATCAAATGACTAGACGTGTATTCCTTTGAAACCTACTATTTTTTGTAAGATCTAATATCTTCAAATGACAAAATATAAACTCCAAGTTTTTTTAAATATTTAAGGACACGATAGGTTACAAAAGTATAGAAACTATTAATGATAAAGAGTTTTTGACACAAAGGATTACAAAAAGAATTATTGTTATATAGTATATATATATTATTCTGTTACTACGATGTTTAAACTTTTCTAGTAGAAAAATGAAAAAATAAACAAATCAAGGTTGTTGTAAAAAGAATATCATTTGATTGCTTCGAACTTTGTTGAACAACTTAATTGTATATAATATTAGAAGTTCTAAATTGATTAATATATCCAAATAGATTGAGTAGAATGTTTGATATACGCAGATCGCAAGCTGAGATTCCTATAAACGTAAAAGAAATGCAGATAGACGACCATGAAGGGAATCATTTTATGTTTTTATATTGTTTTTATTCTGTGTTTTCATACATTCAACCTAATCCGATACGTAAAATTATATATTAAGGATCGGTATTTAATTTAACTTTTTAATATCTGATAAGCTATTTGTGACCTCAAAATGGTGAGAGGTTATTTCCTTGTGTGAAATAAAGAATATATTCTATAATTTAACTAAAAATTAAACATTTCAAAATTTGTCTCTTTTTTTTTTTTTAAATCATCTCAAATCTCATCAATCAATTTTTATCTAGTTACAAACATTTATTTTATTATATTTCTTATTATATACTCTTACAATAATTTGATGAAAAATAAATAGTAGCTTTTTATATATTAAAACTAGTGTAAAAACTTATCAAATTATAATAATAATAGGGTTTAGATTTTGTGGTTGTGATGTAAAGTAGAGAATGATTTTTAGGTGCAATTAATAGCGGGTTAAAGTATATCCTTAGTGTATATTTTAACCAGGGGCGGACCACACTATGTGGGTTAGGATTTCGGAACCCAAATGTTTTGTAAAAAGTAAGTAGAGACGGTATATAAAATTTTTCAGGAACCCTATAAGAATAACAAGATGAAACCCATAATATCAAGATTAAGTTTGGTTGAGTGAAAAATTCCTTGTATTCTATATAAAATGTCATGGGTTCAAGTTGTATTTTACCTTGTTTTTTTTCTTTTTAAGTAAACTGCCAAAATGGTCCCTAAGGTTTGGTCACTTTTATTCATTTAGGTCAAAACTCAAACCTTTTGAACATAGTTCCCTGTGGTTTCGATTTTGTTGACATTTTCATCGAAAAGCAAAATTTGGTTAAATTCTTCAATTTACATCCAGTTTTTTTTCCTCTCTTTTAAAGAAGGGAAAAATGGTCAGATGTTTTTAACTTGTTATAATAAAACGTTAAAATACTTTTTTGCCCTTAATTAAAAGAGAGAAAAAAAAAGACAAAAAAAAAATTGAATGTTAACTTCAAAATCTGACCAGATTTTGATTTTGAATGAAAATGGCCAAAAAATTGAAACCACAGGGACCCAGATTCAAAAGATTTGAGTTTTAGACTAAAGTGGCAAAAGTGACAAAATCTGAGAGACCATTTTGACAGTTTACTCTAGGGATGAGCATATCGGTATCCGATACCGATACCGCCTAATACCGATCCCGAATTTCACCCCAAACTAGGTACCGATACCGATACCGAAACATGTCGGTTAGGTATCGGTACGGTACGGTATCGGTATTATACCGTATTTTGAGGGTCGGTATCGGTATAATACCGATACCGTACCGTACCGATACCGAAAACGCCAAAAAATTGATACCGATCGGGATCGGTACGGGATCGGTATGGGATCGGTATTCGGTGGCATATGCTCATCCCTAGTTTACTCTTCTTTTTATATATTTTTGGGCAGTTAATACCATACATATTCAACTCATAAAATTTAGTGAAACCAGTTAGTTATTTACATGAGTATATTAATTGAATAAATGGAGTATATATTATGTGTTGAAATCGGTTATTTAAAGGAGTATATTAATTTGACAAATGCGTATATTATGTGGTAAAATGATTTCATTACTTGTTTTCTGCTACCATGCACATGCAATAGAATGAAAGACATGCAGAGATTATACAAGTGCTGCACCTTCCAAAATTTACAAAAAAAAAAAAAAAAAAAAAAAAAAAAAAAACCCTCTTGAGCATCATTGAAATTGTAAAAGTTTCCTGAAGATTGAGGGAGAGGCTGCTCATAGCAAGCATCTAACAACAGACAACATAGATTTGAATGTTGCGTTCTGTGACTTAGTTTTGTTAAAACTTGAATTTTAAAGCTAATTATGCAATTATTAAAAAGATATTCGAATTTTAAAGCTAGTTATGCAAGGATTATTGAATTTTAGTGTTGTATTCTACTACGTTTTTCGCTCCAACCCGACCTGAATGGCTCCAACCCGAAAATTCGAACGTTGGTTGTGGAAAATCTAAACACGGATAAAAGCGGACCTCATTGAAAAAAAAAAATCTTGGGTCCACCACTTGCTTTAACCTCCCTTAACTCCACTTAGGCGCCACCAAACCCTAAGGATATACTTTAACCTGGTATTAACTGCACCTAGAGCTGTAAACGAACCAAACGAACACGAACAAGTCCTTGTTCGTGTTCGTTCGTTAAGGAAATAAATGTGTTCACGAACGGTTCATGAACACTTACCGAACGAGATTTTATGTTCGTGTTCGTTCATTAAGGAAATGAGTGTGTTCGCGAACGGTTCACGAACATAAACGAACACATATAAATTTGGCGAACGCGACGAAGGATAAAGATAGATGGCCCAGAGAGTAGCACTCAAACTTGAATCCCTTATTGTGGAACGGAGGTCGATCGTATTCGCCGATGTAAATAATGAGAAATGAAAGGGAAATGATGCATAAACAAGGTGAAAGTGGGTTTCCTAGTTTAATTGTTAGGGTCATAAAATAAATAAAAGTTTAATAATATAAAAAGTACAAATAAAATATAAGAAAGTACAAAGATAATTAAAACACAAATATACGAACATAAACGAGCGCAAATCAACAAATGTTCACGAACACGTTCATAAACACCTTACCGAAGGTTCACGAACATAATCAAACGAACGAGACCTTTGTTCATGTTCGTTCATTTAACTAATCAAACGAAATTTCTTGTTCATGTTCGTTCGCTTATTAAACGAACGAACATAAACGAACTTCCCGCCGAACGGTTCATGAACTGTTCGCTGAACATTCGGTTCGTTTACAACCCTAACTACACCTTAATGCCCTTGAAGCCCGTTAACGTGCTAATGCTGAGTGATTTTAATGCCCTGCACTAGGTGACGATTAACGCGCTTCACGATTTCACATAGGATTAATGCCCTAGGGCGTGTTAGTATACCACAAGGACTAATCCAAATACTATTAACCTAATAAAATAAAAAAAACGACAATTCCAGCTCTGTAACCTTCGAAGTTCGACACCTTCCGACTCTAACTAACTCACGCCAGCTCAGGTCAGTAAGACCACCCGTAGTGGGCGTGTTTTTTTTTTCAAAAATAGCCCAAAAAAACGCCCGATCACTCCCATACACCGCCCCCCGGGCATGTTTGGCCAATTTTTTTGGTTTGGCGTGTTTTAAATAACGCTGTAGGGGCAAGGTTTTGACCAATCAGATTCATTTCCATTTTTGTAAAACCAATCAAATTATTTTTATTTTTTTTAATTAATTTTATTGCAAACATAATGCCCTACAATGTCCACTTCTCCACTATACCTATTTTAGAAAACGCCCAATAATGCCCCATTGCTGACTGGGCTGCCACATGGAGCAAAACGCCCTAGGGTGGTGCATTATTCACCCCAACAACTACGCATGGTCTAAGGTGAAAAACCTTTTGTTGATGCTCTGAAATTTATTAAAATAACTATTTGAAATAAATGAGAAAATATGTGTTAGATATAAGTACAAACGTACAAACTTTGAATCTTTAAAAGTCAAAAATGAATTGGATGGTGGGCATTGTATATCTTAATGATGTTTGCTTGTTCTTCACCCATACCCATTCTTTTATCTAAAAACATCAAAATTCGGGTCTTACTATTCTCATCAAGAAACTTTTGGGATTCTTCCCAACATTCTACTTTACTTTATTTCACAATCACACCAGCTTGGATTTGTTCGTTTGGTCATCAAACCATTCATTGTTAGAATCAAAACTTAATTTTAATCCGTGCCTTATGCGATGAATGTTATGTTATCGACGAGTGACAATAACATGTGTTCATTTAGGTAGGCATCATGTAGTGCTTATCAAATATTCTTTTCAACAAAGTTTTGAGTGCAAAAATGAATTCGATGAGAAAGCTTTTTTGTAAAATATAAAGGGAAGGAAGGGTGAGTCAGTGAAAAGTCAAATCTACATACAACCATTTAAAAGGGAAACATGATTAATGAGAAGCTTAGTTTTTGTTAGGAAGAACAAGATTCTTGGTTGCCACTTTAACCCCACTTAAGTTGATGCGGAACCTAAAGCAAGATTATTGTTCCATTATTGTCACGTTAACTTTTTTACTTTCTGTTATGAACCGGACCCGGACCCTGGCCCAGCCAGCCCAACTAAGGCAGCCCAACAAAAGAAATAGGAAGGTCGTAGGATATAATGAAACGGAGCAGAGCAAATAGGGCATGACGATTATGACTATCAGTGTGCATCTTCTTCTTCTTCTTCTTCTCATCTTTACTCTATGTTTCTGATTCTCATCCCCTTTCTCTATACTTATCTTGTTTCTTACTTGTAATCATTTACAAAAATTACTAGAAATCAATCAGATTATATTCTCATTTGTATCGCTGTTTAGTTGTGAAATATCTATTCACAACGTTGGTGCTTTCATTGATCCTTAGCATCGATGGCTTTGGAAGATCTCGAACCACAATTATCTCGTTTCACTGGCTCTGATCCTAACTCATGGATCTCTCAATCCGAGCTATACTTTCAGTTTTACTTAATCTATGGTGATGAACGATTCTCATATGTTATTGAAGTATTTGAAGATGAACCATTCTACTGGTTTAATTCCTGGTTACGGAGCAATGAGCTCACATGGAACGATTTCACTACTGCCATGCTTCACCAATTCGGTTCTCCGACCTCCACGAAAACTGCTCTCGAGGCTTTCGATGAAATGCTTGATAGTATTGAAGTTCATGAAATCATCAATGATGAGGTATTCGAAATCCAAACTGACTCAGTCGTTAATGTTAATAAGTCACGAGGAATGAAGGATGCTCAATTGGATATATGGGATTATAATTTTGTGCTTGAACATGTTAACCCTTGTCTACATTTAGTCTTGGCAGATGTATCATAGGAGAATGATATGGTAGAAACCAACATTTGTAATGATGATTCTTTAGTTGATTCACCGGTTCTTAACTCCTTTGCATGGAAACCGGGTTGGGTTACGAATCATGTTCAGGTATCTCCTAGGAAGTTCGTTCTCCTTGCTGTCAATAACCTTAAGTTTCAGTTTGATAGTTTTGCTATCGTAAGCGCTAGTTCCAATTCTCCTTTTGGTGGTAAATTGCAAGAAACAGATTCAGATGATCCAGGTGGTAATTGGGGAGATAAGAAGGGTGGTACAGACCATAAGGGGTTCGTTACGCTGCTATATTTGATGCCTTCCTTTGAAAATTCACATCTAGGTCAGGGCGTTTTCATACCTCTTGCCTCTCCAAATTTTTATTCCATTTACTTTGGTACTGCTTTGTGACGCCCTAAAACGTTTTAACCCAATTTATCGCAGCGGAAAGTACATACCTAAAATTTCTTTCATAATAATCTTTCTTTCACTTAAATACATTAATCCCTTTCTATAAATTAATTAAAAACTAACATACTCATATAAAATTAAGTGACCACATTCACACCCACGTACAATCCATGTCTTGACTCGATCTTCAACCACGTACACAGCTTGAGCAAGCATTCATAAACCTGTACAACCTGCAGTCACCATAACCAATTACTTCATTAGCAACCAGTGACATAATATATATATACTTTGAAACGTGCATAATCAAACATCAACATCTCTTATTCTCGTTCATATAAGTCCATTCGTCCATCCATTCGGACACTTTCGTCTGACTTCCATACTTAACCTTCATACTCCATTATTAGTATACCTGCATGTCCATTTCATTCTTAACCGAAAACGATTAATATCATTAGACTTATCTCATATGTGTAATTTCAAGTATACATATAAACAAATCTCATTCATTTGTGCATCCAACTCACTTCCATTTCATGCATAGATACCTTACCATTCATACTCCCTTCATTTACAACTTACATCTTACCCATACGTATAATTACTTAATTCATCTTTGTGCATAATATGATTCACAATAATCATTATACTACAATACATTTTACATCTAAAGTGTAAGTCCGGGATTCACTTACCTTAAGCATCCGTATTTGCATTCGCTTACTTGAGTCTTCTTAGCCCGTTAGCCTTCCACGCTCCCATCCGTCTTGACATGATTCCTATACTTTCATGTCATTACATTTACATTCATGTTAGCACATATGATTGTGCATATGAATGATCATATCAAATTCATATCTCACATTTCATACATGACTACCCATTACTTGCATACAGTTTCACATTTTATTGTCATTTAGACATTTCATCAAACACTTGGTGTGCGTATTACTTTCTAAGCATAGTGTACAAGTATTTCATGCTTTTCTTCCTAATTATCCATTTCATTCATCAACACAAGTAAACATCATAAAATTTCCATACCATACTTAGTCTATATACGAGTACACATCACATACTACACATATTCATGATCCACTTCATACCATTTCATAGATTGAACATAAACCCACTTAGCTAATTATGTTAATTCATTCAAACCCCTAAATTATAACAATTCACTAAGATTCTTCACATAGGGTTTGTTCCTAAACGAGCATACATCGCCAATTTGGCCATAACCTCCATGATTCATATATAAATCACCACTAATGATGATCATCAAGATTTCTCAACTTTATTAAACATCAAAATTCGACATACCTTATGATCCCCTAGCTTGGGTGATCGTTAATTCATGTTCCTTCCTGAATTTGAGCCCCAATTCATCCTTCAATTTGATGAATTTGATGATGTAGGGTTTGGCTCCTTGGAGCCTTTTCTTGAACGATCCAGAACACACACACGAGGTGTGTGTGTGTGTGTGTTTTCATTTAATTATACATCTTTCAAGTTGTCCCACTTTGGTCCCTCATGTCTCGTTTTAATTAAACAAGGCCACAACCCTTCGTTTAATACCCACGATACTAATATTCAACTAGGTTAGTCATACCTAGTTAATATTCATTTACGGGTTCAATTTTACCCCTAAAGGTATTTTTACCCGATCCTTTATATTAACCGGGTTTAAATTACCAAACCCATTTTTGGGGTGTTACATGCTTTGTTTTTGTTTAATGTGTGCACCTCTACTTTCGTTGCTATTTCGGGTATTGGTATAACTACATTGGGGGTTGGGAAGGGATTATTCCAACATAATCGCACTGTTACTGATTTGATTTTGGTTGTCGTTGTCGTGCTAATTCAATGCAATATCTTGATGACTTCACTTGACAAGTCTGATGCTTCTAGTATGGGTTGTTATTATGCGCTTATGCATGCGAATGACTCTTTTCACCTTATTGCTTCTAGTGTTGATGCGAATTTTAACGCTACATTGTGATCGATGAAATTTATTTTTGATCCTAGTCCGATTGTGGTTAACCGGATTTACTTTCATCGTGCTATTAAGTTGTTTGCCCCTATTGGTTCCTCATTTGAGTCTCGGATTTTGGGCTCTACACATGTCGATATTACACAAATAGTGCAGAATTCTACATCTCATACCCAGGGGTTATGGGCTGCAAATCTACATGTTCTTAATCCGCCTAAGGAGGCGTACATGTATGCACGGGCTGCTAAGGGAAATCATTTTCCAAGTAGGGGTTCTGTTACCCTAATTGTTAGTCCAAATTCATATTTTGGGGGTGAATGGCCATGGTTGGACACATTTATTTTTTTGGTTCTATTTTTCTTGTGAAGCATCAATTTCACAGGGATGTGTCAACGTTTGATTCTTTTGCTGAGACTATTTTTTATTCTCCTACTTCACTTTTGGGCTCCACTATTGGTGTGCCATATCCCACCACTTATGTTCCACTTCCAGATCACTTAACTATTTGGTTGTCTATTTTTTCGGATATATTCAATCCATTCGCTCGAAAACTCGTGCATGATCTAACAGATTTATATCAAATCACTTCATGGTCTTGGTCACAACATTTGATCTATTACAAGGATGCATATTGTAACAAACAACCGCAAATAATAGACAAAGATCCAAGATCAATTGTCCCTACTCAAAAAGCACGAGCATGGTTGGGGATCATAGGCAACGTTATAAATCCATACAATGTGAAGAGAATGTTGAGTGCAAGGTTACCGGCTGACTTGGTGTTTCAAACTACGACTGGGCATTTAAACGAGCACTATAACTTGGGTCCAAAGCTATTTCATGATTATTCTGGCACAACTTTTATTTTCCTACAGCGGCCTGTAGGCTATGAATTTGCTTGCAACTTGCTCACTAAATGGAACTTGCTCACTGCAGCAGATGTTCAGAGGAAAACAACAATCATACATCATTTTCCAGGACACTCTAATGTGGCTTCAATTCACGAAGCTTATGGCGATTTTGTTGAAGCTCATTTAGTCATTAGACTTTGTCTTGAAGATGAAGATTCACCTCTCAACACTCTAGACTTTGGGCTATTAGATTTGTTTCCACCAGAGGAAACTTTTGGTGATGGGTTTGGAAGTCCTTCTTATGTGATACCAAAAGTTTTGTTAAAACAATATAGTCCGAAAGCGAATATATGGTGTTCTGGTGTGATTCTTTACATTCTTCTTTATGAGGCGCCTTCGATTTGGGGTGAATCTGTGACTGAAATATTTGAAGTGGTTTTGGGGCACAAACTTGACTTTTCATCTGACCCATCACGCAATGTTTTAAGCAGTCTTGAGATTTTACTGAAAGAAGTTTTGTCAACTGCATGGAATTGGTATTTCAACAATGGTAGCTGGTTGGAGAGACAACATCGGATTTTTAGATTGATCAATACCTCTGTTCACCTGCAAATTGGTATTATATGAAGTGGTGCCTATGCTAATCTTGATAGTAATGTTGTTGGCAGTACGCTTCCTAATACGGGTTCCCTAACGTTTCTGTCAATTGCATTGCCACCTTCAAAGGTTCACCCAATCGAACAGTTGAACCACGACCTCACATCCTTTCCCGCCCTTCATGGACATAAACTGTCACGGCCCCAGCCCCGGTTTGACTCGGTCAGGAGCCGCGGGACAGGAACCCGTGGTATATACGATGCGACAGCGGAAGATTTTTAACAGGATCTTTTAAAACTCAAAATACCCGATTATTTTATTTCATAATTTGGGATAAACCCCGTAATTTACAATAGAGGAATTTCACAAGTAAATTCCCTGATTTCTTAAAACATCTTTTATTCATTTTAACTGAGCCACCTCTTCAATCTTGTTAGTGCTCCGTAGCACGTTTTTCCTTGACTTACAGCAGGTCGCCTGAAACATGTTTTAAAAATATTTTGTCAGCGGGGAAATACTGGTGAGTCATTCAAGTTTGTAAAATGACATATTTAGTTATCAATTACAGCATAAGAGCGATTACAATGACTTCTATCTTATTTTTATCTGGCGCCGTGTCACCTGGTGACGATGGTCATACAACTATTGGGTCTTTCCCCAAGCAGTGACGGTTATCACTGTTAGGATTTATTGGCCTAACCTGTGAGAAATTAGTAATGTGCACAATACCCCAATTAGCCAGTGATTCAAGATATCCACGACTTAATCCCTGTAATTATAACTTTTGAAAATGATTGGAGTATTGTAAAATACTATTGGTAAAAAGAGAATAACTCACATTGCAGATTTATACGGGCAGAGTTTAGCCTACTGATTTAGCCTGGTAACCTAATTTAAATAACATGCACACGAACTAGGTCAGTAACTAATACAGCATTCACGATAACTCACGAGATAAAACCCTCACAACGAATGACAAAGTGTGATGCTTAAACATCCATCGAATTCACGACGAATGGCAAAGCATAACCCTAATGTGGGCAGCACTTAAACATCCATCGGATAGTTTTAATCGATCGGACATTGAATCATAGCAGCGATCGAGTTAATACCCGGTATCGTAGCAGCACCCCACTAATTTTGGAAGTAAATTCGACTTCAGAGTAGTATACTTTCGTTTTTGAAAGTTTTCGTCGACACAAAATGAAAGCTCTTGATCCAAGCTATTTATAGGTGAAATATGGGGCTGTCGCGGCCCGCGTGAGCCATAGGCTCACCCTTACGCGGCCTGCCTAGCCACCTAGTCTACGCGTAGGTTTGCTGGGTCACGAGTTTAGAGTTTCCAAATGGTTTATACGTGGCCCGGATGCTTATCCGGTCAAATTTGATGTTAACGCGGCCCGCGTAAGCCTTTGCTTACCTTTACGCGGCCCGCCTGAAGACCATTTTTCTTGATTTCTTGGTTTTTCATGCACAGTAGGGTTTCAGGGGTCCGGGTTTTCACTTACGGGTCAGTTAGGACATTTTTGAGAGTCCTTACATCCTCCCCACCTTATTTAAAATCTCGTCCTCGAGATTTATCGAAATAAGTGAGGATACTTTCGCTTCATCTCCGATTCCAGCTCCCAAGTGTATTCGGGTCCTCTTTTTGAATCCCATTTGACTTTGACAAGCACTAGTCTCTTGTGTTTGAGGAACTTGATCTTTCTGTCTTCTATCTGAAGAGGTTTCTCAACAAATTTTAACTTTTCATTTACCTCTATATCTTGAAGAGGTACTACTAGTGATTCGTCAGATAAACATTTCTTGAGATTGGATACATGAAATATATCATGTACTCCAGTTAGCTCCTCTGGTAGTTGTAAACGATTAGCAACTGGTCCTATACGTTGGATCACTTGGAATGGTCCTACGTATGTTAGACTTAGCTTTCCTTTCTTACCGAACCGAACTACTCCTTTCCAAGGAGAAACTTTCAATAGTACTTTGTCTCCAACTTGAAACTCTAGTGGCTTGCATCGATTATCGGCATAACTTTTCTGGCGATCTCGAGCCGTCTTTACTCTTTCCTTGATTTGAGTAATCTTGTCGGTAGTTTCTTGCACAATCTCTGGACCTGATAATTGACTTTCTCCTATTTCTGCACAACAAACGGGAGTTCTACACTTCCGTCCGTATAGTGCTTCGAATGGGGCAGCTTCAATACTTGAATGGTAACTATTGTTATAGGAGAATTCAATTAAGGGTAAATGGTTGTCCCAGTTCCCACCAAAATCTATTACACATGCTCTAAGCATGTCTTCCAAGGTTTGGATCGTCCTTTCACTTTGTCCATCTGTTTGAGGATGGTATGCAGTGCTTAGATTTAGTCGAGTTCCCATTGCTTCTTGGAAACTTGTCCAGAAGTGGGAAGTAAAGCGACTATCCCTATCCGATACAATGGAGAGTGAGACTCCATGTAAGGATACGACTTCATCTACATACAATTTTGCCAACCTTTCCATGCTAAAGGTTTCTTTCATGGGTAGAAAATGTACGGATTTGGTTAATCGATCCACAATTACCCAAATCGCATCATTACCTTTTCTGGTTTTGGGTAACTTGGTAACAAAATCCATTGTTATGAGTTCCCATTTCCATACTGGCATTTCTAATTGTTGTAGTAGACCTGAAGGTTTCTGGTGTTCTGCCTTAACTTGTGAACAAGTAAGACACTTAGAAACATATCTAGCTATGTCCTTTTTCATTCCTATCCACCAGAAGTTATTTCTTAAATCTTTGTACATTTTATTGTAACCAGGATGCATGGTATACCTAGATTTATGGGCTTCTTCTAAAATTTTATTTCTTAATTCTTCCTGTTTAGGTACCCAAATTCGTTTCTTATAGAATCTCCAAATTCCATCACTTCCTTGCTCTAATTCTTTTATTTGTCCTTTCATTCCTTCGGCATCATCCTTGATTGCTGTTTCTTGAATGCTTTTCAGTTGATCCATTAAGTCTAATTGTAAACTTAATCTAAGAGCACGAACTCGTCGTTATTTCTCATGGTACTTACGACTTAAAGCATCAGCTACTACGTTTGCTTTTCCCTCGTGATATTGAATATCACAGTCGTAGTCACTTAGGATTTCCATCCATCTCCTTTGCCTCATATTTAATTCTTTTTGCCCAAAGATATATCTTAAGCTCTTATAGTCTGTATAAACAGTAAACTTACTGCCGTACAGATAATGTCTCCAAATCTTAAGGGCAAAAATTATGGCTCCTAACTCTAAATCATGAGTCGTATAATTTTCCTCGTGCTTTTTCAATTGCCTTGATGCATACGTAATTACCTTCTTGCGTTGCATTAGCACACATCCTAATCCTAGTTTTGAAGCATCACAATATACTTCAAAATCTTCTGTTCCTTCTGGTAAGGCTAGAATTGGAGCATTTGTTAATTTCTGTTTCAAAATCTTAAAAGCTTCTTCTTGTCTAGGTCCCCATTCAAACTTAACTGCTTTACAGGTTAGCATAGTTAATGGTACAACTATCTTAGAAAAATCCTTAATAAACCGTCTATAATATACGGCTAACCCTATAAAACTTCTAATTTCCATTGCTGATTGCGGAACCTTCCATTTGGTGATCGCTTCTATCTTAGCAGGATCTACGTGAATGCCTTCGTGATTCACCATGTGCCCTAAAAATTGCACTTCCTGTAGCCAAAATTCACATTTTGAGAATTTGGCATAAAGCTTCTCCTTTCTTAACAATGTTAAGAGTACATGCAGGTGCTCACAATGTTCCTCCTGACTTTTGGAATAAATAAGTATATCGTCGATGAAGACAATTACAAATTTATCCAAATACGGTTTACAGATTCTATTCATCATGTCCATAAATGCTGCTGGGGCATTTGTTAACCCAAAGGGTAAACTCGTAATGACCATACCTAGTTCTGAAAGCAGTTTTAGGTATGTCTTCTTCTTGTAACTTCAATTGATGATATCCGGAGCGTAAATCGATCTTAGAAAAATATCTAGCTCCTTGAAGTTGATCAAAAAGATCATCAATCCTAGGTAATGGGTATCGATTCTTAATTGTAACCTTATTCAATTCCCTATAATCGATACACATTCGCATCGAACCATCCTTCTTCTTCACAAACAACACTGGTGCTCCCCATGGGGATGAGCTAGGTTGTATGAATCCTTTGCTTAGTAATTCATCTAATTGCTGTTTTAATTCTAACATTTCGGTGGGTGCTAACTGATAAGGTGCTTTGGCTATTGGTGTAGTTCCAGGAATTATATGAATTCTAAATTCTACTTCCTTATCAGGTGGTAATCCAGGTAGTTCTTCTGGGAATACATCTGAGTATTCTGATACTACTGGAATTTCTTTAAGTTCCTTACCTTTAGTGTTAATGATTACTGAAATCATATACACTATTCCTTGTTTCCTTGAATAACTAGCCATCTTCATTACTGAAATGAATTTCAGTGACTTTCGTGGCTTATCTCCTGTAATCACCACTAATTCTCCTATGGGTGTATGAATTTCTATGGAATTCTTATCACAAAGAATTCGAGCATGGTTGGCTACTAACCAATCCATTCCTAACACAACATCGAATCCAGCTAAATTCATAGGTAATAGGTTTGCAGAAAATTTATGACCTAAAAGTTCTATCTTTTCTTCTCGCAAAACCTTATCTATGTTAACAGAATTCCCATCTGCCGTTTCAACTGTAAAAATCTGCCTAAGATTGGTTAAGGGTAAATTAAGTGTTTGGCAGAATGAAGTATTTATAAAACTTTAGTTTGCACCAGAGTCAAATAATACTTTTGCATAAACGTCGTGAATGATGAACGTACCAGCTATCACATCTGGGATTAGCTCTGCTTCCTGGGTAGTCAGTTGGAAGGCTCTTACGTTCTTTCTGGTAGTTCCTTCTGCAGGTTTAGCTTTGTTATCAGCTGGTTTGACCAATTTCGGGAAGTCTGGCCTAAAGTGTCCAGCTTCTCCACAGTTGTAGCAGACTGTTGCTTTCTTCTTCCTGCAATCTTCTTCTTGATGCCCCGGAATTTTACAGAAATTGCAATACCCTTTGCATCTTCCAAAATGCTTTCTTTTGCAGGCATTGCAAAATGGACCAGTGGAAAATTGCCCAGTTCCCTTTCTCCTGAAATTACTTTTGTTACCCATACGAAATCCTTGGGTAATCTTTTGGGCCACTTCCTTCTTCCGGGTTTCTTCTCTTGTGCGTACCAGTCCGTCAGTTAGGGTATTAGCTAATTCCACAGCATCGTCAATAGTGCGGGGTCTCGCAGCTTTGACGATATCTCGAATTTCGCCAATCAATCCCCAAATATAACGGGAAATAAGTACCGGTTCTGGCGAAGCAAGGGTTGGTACCACCCTCGCATATTCGAAGAATGTCGAAGTATACCCTCGACAGTCTACATCCACCATCCGGTGGTTCAGGAACTTATTTATTATTTGTTCCTTTTTCGTATTTGGGACATAATTTTCTTTCTACAAGACTTTTAAATTCTTCCCAGTTCATGGCATAGGCCATATTTCTTCCCTTGGCTTGAAGAACAATATTCCACCATTCTAGCGCCCCTTCTTTAAAAAGATGCGACGTATACATGACCTTATCTTCTTCAGCACATTTACTTATCATAATTACTGCTTCGGTTTTCTCCAACCAACGCAGTGCTGCAGTCGCCCCTTCGTTACCTGCAAACTCAGCTGGTTTACAGGAAAGAAACTCCTTGTAAGTACAACCAGGCGTTGCAGCTTTCATTCTTTTGAGAATTGGGGCTTGCAGTATATTATCGTTGTTGTTATTGTTGTTGTTGCCGCCTCCGTTTACACTATTACTGAAGTTGTCCTCATGAGTACGTTTGCTAGGAACGATTTGAGGTTCAACCAAATTTCGAGCAGCAGCAAGTATTACTGGAATAGCATTGGCTATCCCTTGAGCAACGATATTCTCGATATCTTGCCTATTCAAAAATTGATCTTCATTGATATGCTCAAACTGATTAACTTCATTATCAGGTTCATTACCAGCATGTGTCATATGGTAATTAATTTATATATAAGTGATTAGTATAAAATAAGAAACAACCAAAGATAACAAACAATCGCACATAATCACATAAACAAATATATAGCCAAAATTGTCAATTTCTCGACTTCCATTTTTATATATTATAATATGCTTCCGTACACACTGATTATCTTACACAAGTTTTATTGTTTATTTTACACGTTTTATTTTGATTATTATATTATTATACAATCACAGTTTCACAACCACACTATCTCCTGTCAACTGGCACCTTAGAAGCGACGTTCCCTTTCGTCGTACTTCCCGGAGATTTGTTCTCCCACCTCCCGGATCCTATTCCCTGCATCTATCAGCTCCTCGCCAAAATGACGGAGTTCAGCTAAGTTCTCATTACTCATTGGTGGATTTGGTGCAGGTTCTGGGTCGAACTGAGGGAAAAAGGTATAAGGGTTATTTAGGAGGTTTTGAAATTGCCAGTCGTTGGTCCACCACTCGTCCATTTCTCCTAGAGGTTGGGTATGGATCAGAGGTTCTGGGATGACTGGTTCCAGGTTTATTGGGAGTTGGGTTTCAGCAGGATAAGGGAAAAGATTTTCATTGATAGGTCTAATGATATCACAGTTTGCCAGTATGCGATCTAGTTCTTCCTGCAGTGGCAATTCCTCGGCTTGCTTAGAACTTTCCCCAATTTCCATTCCTGCATGTCTAGAACTTTCCCCAATCTCGATCCCTTTTCCTTTATCCATGGGATTTTCTATTTTGGGGACTCTCCTAGTTGCTGGTTTTCTTCTGCACACACGCCTCCATCCTACAAATCTTCTTCTTTTCTTTGGTTTTGATTTTTTCGAAGGTGGTGCTTGGAATTTCATAGGTTCTTCCACATCGGCCAAGTAACCAGTAAAGTCTCTGGAAACTTCTATTTTCACAGGGTAGAGATTGAGATTCTCTAGAGCTTCAGATAATTCATTCATGCTGTTTTAGCAGTTTATGAAGAAACATACAAAATTCTAAGTTAAAATTTTGTAATTCACAAAATCACAGAATCACAAATTGACAATTTAGAAACTTAAATACAAACTATTTTATTGAAACAAAATATTTATTTTTAGTACAACTAGAATTTAAAATATGTTAGTGTTTATTTTTTAGAGTTTCTAGCTCATAAGTGTTGTTGGTGCTGATACTGTTTTGGTGATTTAACTAGAGGTTAGCATTTACTGCGATAGTGGCTAACATATAGAGATTTGCCCATTTCTCGTCTAATTCGTCTTCCCATGGTGGTTTGCTGCCTATTTTCTGGGTTTCCTGTGACTTCCTTATTTTCTCTTGACTTTTTCTAATAATCAAACTTCTTTTACTAGGGGTAAGTGGATTTTCAAACTGTGCTTTATGGACAAATATTCCCTCCTCAGTATCTGCTGAGTATCTTGAGGAATTTGATCGGGATGAATTTCCCTTTTCTTTCGGTGAACTATCTAATTTACGATAGATATCCGAAATTCTTTGCTTACCCATACTGTAAATTAACAGATAGTCAAGATAAAATCACATAATCACAGATTGGTAATCAGGAAAATTAAGTATTTTGAAAATACTTAATTGGCTTAAATCAGTGTCTCTTTCAGTGCTCTGATACCACATTTTCCTGTCACGGCCCCAGCCCCGGTTTGACCCGGTCAGGAGCCGCGGGACAGGAACCCGTGGTATCCATGATGCGACAGCGGAAGATTTTTAACAGGATCTTTTAAAACTCAAAATACCCGATTATTTTATTTCATAATTTGGGATAAACCCCGTAATTTACAATAGAGGAATTTCACAAGTAAATTCCCTGATTTCTTAAAACATGTTTTATTCATTTTAACTGAGCCACCTCTTCAAGCTTGTTAGTGCTCCGTAGCACGTTTTTCCTTGATTTACAGCAGGTCGCCTGAAACATTTTTTAAAAATATTTTGTCAGCGGGGAAATACTGGTGAGTCATTCAAGTTTGTAAAATGACACATTTAGTTATCAATTACAGCATAAGAGCGATTACAATTGCTTCTATCTTATTTATATCTGGCGCCGTGTCACCTGGTGACGATGGTCATACCACTATTGGGTCTTTCCCCAAGTAGTGATGGTTATCACTGTTAGGATTTATTAGCCTAACCCGTGAGAAATTAGTAATGTGCACAATACCCCAATTAGCCAGTGATTCAAGATATCCACGACTTAATCCCTGTAATTATAACTTTTGAAAATGATTGGAGTATTGTAAAATACTGTTGGTAAAAAGAGAATAACTTACATTGCAGATTTATACGGACATAGTTTAGCCTACTGATCTAGCCTGGTAACCTAATTTAAATAACATGCACACGAACTAGGTCAGTAACTAATACAACATTCACGATAACTCACGAGATAAAACCCTCACAACGAATGACAAAGTGCGATGCTTAAACATCCATCGAATTCACGACGAATGACAAAGCATAACCCTAATGTGGGCAGCACTTAAACATCCATCAGATAGTTTTAATCGATCGGACATTGAATCGTAGCAGCGATCGAGTTAATACCCGGTATTGTAGCAGCACCCCACTAATTTTGGAAGTAAATTCGACTTCAGAGTAGTATACTTTCGTTTTTGAAAGTTTTCGTCGACACAAAATGAAAGCTTCTGATCCAAGCTATTTATAGGTGAAATATGGGGCTGTCGCGGCCCGCGTGAGCCATAGGCTCACCCTTACGCGTGTAGGTTTGCTGGGTCACGAGTTTAGAGTTGCCAGATGGTTTATACGTGGCCCGGATGCTTATCCGGTCAAATTTGATGTTGACGCGGCCCGCGTAAGCCTATGCTTACCTTTACGCGGCCCGCCTGAAGACCATTTTTCTTGATTTCTTGGTTTTTCATGCACAGTGGGGTTTCAGGGGTCCGGGTTTTCACTTACGGGTCAGTTTAGGACATTTTTGAGAGTCCCTACATAAACCACCAAAAATTATACATTTCCTCCATGATCTTATTAGTCCTGTTGTTTTGGATACCCACAAACCACTAGAGTTCATTTGTGTCAACAATTTATTACTAGTCCACAACCATCTGGCCACAAAGAAAGTAGCTCATTGGAAAGTCGTTTCAGTTTATTCCACTCTTTTTACAACCTTACACCTTGAGGACAAGGTGTATTTGAAAGAGGGGAGTAATGTTATGAACCGGACCCGGACCCTGGCTCAGCCAGCCCAACTAAGGTAGCCCAACAAAAGAAATAGGAAGGTCGTAGGATATAATGAAACAGAGCAGAGCAAATAGGGCATGCCGATTATGACTATCAGTGGGCATCTTCTTCTTCTCATTAGTTTTTTGGTAATAATATGAACTTGATTACAAGATAGCAAAATAATATGCAATTAACGTTATATAATGAGCTATACAAATCTTAAAATGATATCAACACACAATAAGTTAATTTAATTGTGACATGTGTTCTTGGACGTGTTCTTATCATGCAAAGCGACATGTGTTCTTGGACGAAGGGAAAATTCGTCCGTGCCATTATTACACCCAAATATCATATAATCGCGTAGAAAGTATAATTAAGTATGTACAATAATTACGCGACGTAATATTTACGCAACTTACGTAGATATATATAAACAATGTATGTTGGTGTGCATGAAGTGCAATATGATTTTATTATTATTTTAAGCCCGTTTTACGCATTAGTCAAGTTTTAAATTTATAAAACATGATATTGTAATAACACTAAACACACACTTGGGCAAGTGCACCTATCGTGGGCGTAGTATAGTGTTGGTAAGATACCTAGGTCGTCCAAGGACACAAGAGCTTTTAATACCGGTTTATCTTTAACGTCTAATCGATCCAATTTTTTTGAGAAAATTTTTGAAACATGAAAATAAAACTAAAAATGAAAAGATAAATAAAATTAAAAAAAATAAACAAGATAGAATCACTTGGATCCAACTCATCTTTAATGTATCCTTTGATGATTTTCGCACTTTCGGACTTTTTAAGAGATTATCTTAGTTATAGTAGTAGGCCCCTCTTTTGAAGGTGACATTACCCTCAACCCAGTGGTTTGAGTCAGCAAGGATACAATCCCAAAGGGTTAGAATATTGAAAGACAATTAAGTTAGTTATTAATGCGAAAAGTGACAGACCCCTCTTTTGAAGGTGACATTACCCTTGGCTAAGTGGTTTGAGTCAGCAAGGATACAATCCCAAAAAGCCTGATTAAAGTATTAATAGTAGTTTACATATGAGGGGTTCAAGCTATTCGTACCCCCGCCATCCAATACCATTGGGCACTAAAGGAGGTCGTAGTAAGCTTGAACCAAGTCCTCGCAGGATCTATACACTGAACGAGACAAGAACTTTACTAAACCACCCTCCTAACCCCCTTCCAGGTAGTTAACGCGCTTTATATAGACCGTAAAGACACGAATGAGCAAATCAATGACATCATGAAGAAATGGTAAAGAAAATTCACTTTCAACATAAGAAACTAGTTATTAAAGTCATTAATAGAAACCCAATTAAAAAGTGTCGAAAGATTAAAAATCAAAAGTAATACATTAAAGACTTGTCTTCACCAAGTGATGTAAGAGTTTAGCCAAACATGGCCTTTGATTGACAAGAACTTTTACGATCAATCTTGGATCCCGAGACTACTACACACTCTAAAGATGGATGATGGATGATGGTGGTGGGTGTTGGTGTTATAGTGGTGGTGGAGTGGTAGCAAAGTGGAAGAGAAGTGGTTTGCCAAGGGATGGCTTTGAAGTGAACCAAGCACCCTTATTTATAGCCAGAATAGAGCCCTGGCCACGGCCCCGTGTCCAGTGGGCATGGCCCATGGCCATCCTTTTCTTTTCCTTCATTAATTGCAATTGTCAGCAGAGGGCCCCACACAACCCCGTGTCTTCTGGGCAAGGCCCGGTGGTCAACTCTTTGATGTACTATCAAGATTATGCAAATCTAAGAGTTGACCATGCCCCATGGAGAGCTGGGCACGGCCCCGTGGTGGGTGTAGAAGCTTCTGCAGGTTTGTCTTGTTGTGCAAGGCCTGCCCACGCCCCATGCTCAGCTGGGCACGGCCCCGTGGTCAGGTTCTGTTTCTTCTTGTTTTTGCTTTGGGGATGCTGCCGAGGGGTCGTGCATGTCACATTATTCCTTCTTCTTGTATTTATGTTGGTTTTGGCTGCTTATTTGTTCCTTTTGTTCTTTTAAGCTCGTTTGGTCCTGTAAATTCAAAAGGAAGAAAGAAACGCGTTTTTTTCAACATTAGTACTAAAAAGAGGTTAGTTTTATGCCTCATTTGATGTTATTTATATGTTGCATTTTGCACACATCATATGTGCAGTACAACTTTTTTTTTTGAAATTTTTTATGTATTAAATATAACGATTTTTAATAAAAAAAACTTAACGTTCATGCTGAAATAAGTGATTTTTTATGACTTTTGAGAAAAAAAATTTGGAAAAATCTTTTGGATGGCCTAGTTCTCACGGAACTCAATGTGGTTCTCATTTTAACTCATCCCTATGGTACGCATATTAAAGATAAAAAAACACTCGTTAGTATGGTGTAATTTTTTTTAGAAAAAAGTTACGTATAAAAAGTTATTGACGTTTAAAAAAGAAGGGGGAACATGCATGTGCGTTAAATGTGGGTTTTTTTATTTAAAAATATTAAATTTACCTTTATACCCTTATTATACAATATTAATTATTTTGATGGTAAACACTATTTACAATTTTGTAATTATAATCTCAACCATTAAATTATAGATCAAAGGGTGTAGATTATTTCTTACACTTCTCACAAAACACACTCTTTTTACAATAATTCTAGAGAGAGAGAGAGATATTAAGTCCTAAAACCTATTATAACAAACTTATCTAGTGAAATCTCACTTATAGCAAGCTAATAGCTCGTTTTGCAAGGAAATGATGAGGGCAAAGCTTACGTACATGTTAAGATAAAGAGGGTTGCTGCTAAGGAGCCACCCAAGTTAAAAACTAATTTTTACAAAGTATACCTAGGGTTGTAAGTGAACCGAACGTTCAACGAAAAGTTCGTGAACTATTCGGCGGAAAGTTCGTTTACGTTCGTTGGTTTACTTAATGAACGAACATGAACAAGAAATTTTGTTCAGTTAGTTAAATGAACGAACACAAACAGATGTCTCATTCGTTCAATTGCGTTTGTGAACGTTCGGTAATGTGTTCGTAAACATCCGTTCATGTTTGTTTATTTAGGTTGTTCATTAAAGATTTTTTAGCGTTTATTTACTTTATCTAAACTTTTTCTACTCTTTAATTCTTATTTATCTCATTACCCAAAGTAAAAATTGTCACACCCCAATTCCCGTGGGCCCGGATGGGTGGTGACGATTGGATAACAGTATCACAATTAATAATTCAGCGGAAGTATTAGAGTTAAAATATTCATTTGATAAAAGTATTAAATATACATAAAAGTTTATACAAGTGTTCTAGTACAAGCCCACATGAGGAATCTAATAAACAGGGCTTTAGATATCATAGGCCTTAACCTTGAGGAGTTGCAAATTCCTTAGCTTTCATTCTAGCCGACCCGAATTCCCAGCCTATAATGAGGTTCGGTACCTGCGATTCAATCTTTTGAAAATACGCCAGCTTTCGCTGGTAAATACAATTAATTGACTCATTTTGAAAACAGTTTTTCAAAAAGAGTTTTATACATAGAGAAAACCAGTAGGTAATCTTTTAATATTTCTTGGGATTCTTTCTTGTCACCAGATTTACATACTTGTCACAAATTGGGAACCAGAGATCAGAGCCGGTCATTTTTAGTGCTATAATGATTAAGGTACACACCAAAGTTGAATAAAACGTGTCTTATAGTTGGTATGCCTACCCCTGCATGCTATTCCGTATGGACATAATAGTTAATGAGTCGGGACGCCCGGACATGGAACCAATAACCCCCAATTGTTTCAGTTATCAAATAAAATGGATTAAACCGGGTTCTTACATTTATGAGCAGTCATAGTCGACTCATTTATGTAATACCCACTCCAAGTGGCGTATTCGCCATACCCCAAGTTTAAAAACAAAATAAGTTAAGAGTATTTACCTTTTGCTAGCTTCCAATCAAATATGATTATAATTTAGCAAAATCCGTAAGTATAAGTATTATTGACCCAAGTCCGATTATCTGGGGGGTTCTATAGTCTGGAATGAAAAGAATTATTATCTGTTAGAATGTATACGGGCCAAAGGTTAGCCCCTTTAGATATGACTCATTACTTAAGAATAGGTTCGCTAGATTAAGCGTAGATCATATAGAATGTGGTTTATACCTATCCAAGTGCAATGAATCATCGGATAAAGGTTATTTAACTAAGCATTCTGATTTGGAGAAGTTTTGAAATATCTAGACCCGTTATGCCTAAATTACATGAACTAGGTTCATATAACTAGTTATGCGCGTAAAAATGGGTTCGGAAGGCTAGATAGGTCTTATGACAAGTCTAAGGTGTCAAAACACTTTTCATAACATTATATATTCTGTTTTGAAGTCAGAATATTGATCACTTTGGTTTGAAAACCATTTCTTTAGTTTTTTGGATGAAAAGGGCATAGTCATCCTTTCTAAAATATAAGATCTAGACTTGTCATATAACCTACCAAACAACATGACCAAGAGGTATAACTTCTAAGGGTTATACCTTATGCTAACATGGTCATAATATCAGTTCTAAACAAGTCCTAACGTTGACCAAACGGATCAGAATCGAAAGTCAAAGAAAAAGTCAAACTGCTTGACTTTCGATATAGAATTGAACTCTAAACAAGAAATGTCGAGTTTGACATGCTTAGACATGTCCTAACATGTTTTATAAATTGATATGATGTCAAAAATTCAAGTTTTAATAGTTAGAAACTTGATTAACGTAATTTGCAAAGTTTACGTTTTTGACCTTTTATTTAATATAAAGTTGATTCGTCATTTCGCTTACTTAACGTGATCTTTAGAAGGTATGATCCTAGGGGATTATAACCTTCATTATTATAATCATGTAGCCATGTTCAGATCGAACATTGGCTTGACCATAATGGTCATAACCGAAAGTCAAACAGAAAGTCAAACTGGTTGACTTTTGGCTAATAACTTGCCTATAAAATGAAATAGAAAATGAAGGAACACTTACTTGTGTTCTAGGAGAAGATTAACTTCAGTAGGAGTCTTCCTTGAACCAGGAAAAAACTCCAAGAAGATAGAGAGAAACAATGGAGGAAATGATCAAGTAAAATGGCTTGAACTAGTTGCTATTTATACTAGAAAGGAGTTGTGTAGGATTGTGCCATGTGTTAGGAGGTGTTCTAGGATGATTACAGGTGTTTAGTGATGTGTTAGAACTAGAGGAGAAGTGGCAAAATCGGCTAGGTGTCACACTATGCTTGTTTTCCTTGGAGAACAAGAACAAACTGCCAGCAAGGTCCCTTAGGGACCATAAGGGTTAACTACTTACAGTCCGTAAGGACCTCAGCGCACCAATTCTCCATTTAGCTTATGGTCCGTAAGCACATAGGGCTTACGGTCCGTATGGGGTTGCCAGGAAATATTATTTTGAGATTTTTACATCTTAAATTCTTGGAGTTTTATTCTTTTGTCGATTGGCACTTTTAGTCCCCCCTTCCTCATAATTGGGATTAATAGGAGATCCGGGACGTGTTTTTGTTAACGCACAATAATAATTTCTCTCCTTCCCAGAATCAGGATCAGTTGCAGATATGAAACACGTTTCAATGAACGTAGAATGTAATTCCTTCATCCATCCACATAGTCGGGATTGATTGGAGGTTCCTCCTTCTACATAGTCGGGATAAATTGGAGGATTGGATATGTTTCGTTAAATAGTTGAACGAAAAATTCCCTCTCCTTAGTTAGAGATTCGGGACACATGTCGTCTCATAGTTGGATGAAAATTTAACGGGTGTTACAATAATGTATGGAAACCCTATCTCCACCTTGTTTATGCATCGTTCCACTTTATTTCTCATTATTCACATCGAAAAATATTATTGACCTTCGTTCAAAAGTAAGGGGCATTAAGGTTTAGCCTCGCCTCCTCTTACCATCCACCTCTAGCCACCACTGTCTCCGCCGATTTTATCTGTGTTCGTGAACATGTTCCTTTCCTCCGTGAACGAACACGAACATAAATCTCGTTCGGTAAGTGTTCATGAACCGTTCGAGAACACATTGTATCTTTAACGAATGAATCCGAACAACGCTTTATTTGTTTGGTTCGTTTACAACCCTAAGTATACCAATAGCAAAACATTAACATATAATCTAACCAAGGAAAAATATAACCACATTTGTAAATTTACTAACTAGAGTAATAGTGTCACACCCCGATTCCCGGTGGGCCCCGATGGGTCGTGACGACTGGATAGCAGTATCACAATTTAATACTAATGCAGCGAAAGTATTAAGAGTCAAAATATTCGTAACATTAAAAGTGTTGAATATTCAAATACAAAGATGTTCAAGTGTTTAAGTTTAAGCCCACAGGAGGGATCAAGATAAAACGAAGCTTAGACATCATAGGCCTTAAGCTAGGAGTTGCAAATTCCATAGGCTTTATCATAGCCGACCCGGATTCCCAGCCTATATCAAGGTTCGGTACCTGCAGTTCAATCTTTTGAAAATACGGTAGCTTTCGCTGGTAAATACAATTAATTGACTCATTTTGAAAATTGTTTTTCAAAAATGATTGTATACATAGTGAAAACCCGTAGGTAATCATTTAATATTTCTTGGGATTTTATATTGTCACCAGATTTACATATTTGTCATACAATGGGAACCAGATATCAAAGCCGGTCATTTTCAGTGCTATAATGATTACAGTACACACCAAATTTGAATAACGTGTCTTACAGTCAGTATACCTATGTCACACCCCAACCGATGGCGGAAACATCAGAGTGAGATGAAATAGATTGCTCGAGACATCATAACGCTAATATTTGTGACAAGTATTTAAATAATAAATTTCATTCCATTTCTAAAGAGTTAATTACAAGGAATTGAAACAAATACAACATCATGAATAACGAAATATAATACAACAAGAGTATAAAATTTAGAGTGTGTATGTAACACCCCGTGTTTCGAAAGTCAAAGTCAAAGTCAAGAGTGAAGTCAAAGGAAGACAAGATTTCTAATTGCGATCTGTCACTCCTTGCTCAATTCCTGTTTTGACTTCTTTGACTTGTAGTTAGTCTATTTTATGCGTTACGTCAGTTGTATTATGTGGAGTACTTATTAATAATCGAGGTTTATTCGACAATTATCGCATGTTTTATCGCTTATCGCTATCGCAATCGCACTCGCAACTCGAATTACGTGTTCTGGATATTGTTTTATGTGTGTGTGTGCCTTATGTGTTACTTGTGCATGTTTATTTATGTTTTGTTGTGGTGGATAATCGAAACGCAATCGAAACTCGAATCGCAAATGCTAAACGCAAGTCAATTAAGGATGATTGTATGTTGATATAGTAGTTGGGATTAAAAGTAATTTGAATAGGAAAACTCCATCGCATCGCAGCACCCGCAATCGCAATCGAAACAGCAAAACTCGTCGCACCGAACACTCGAACCAACTGGCTAATCGACCAAGTGACCGGCCGTTCGATTGAGCTACCGTTCGATCGATCAGCCAGTCGACCAGGCTGCCACTCGATCGATCCACCTTTTCCACTTTGGGAAACCCTATAAATACCCCCTGTGCACATCAAACTTACCACTTTTGCACACTCCTGTCCGACCAGCGCTCGAATCCCACTTTTCCTTCGATTTCTCGCGATTCCCGTAAGATTCCAACCTAAATCTTGTACTTCTTTGATCTACACTTGATTCTACACCTTTCTATCTTTTAAACCTTAACTTTTAACCGAGAAATCACTAGATTTGAGGTGTTCTAGGATGATGTCATCATGATGTTCTTGAGAACTTCATGTTTTGGCCTCAATCCACCGAGAACAACTTAGATCTAACCGATTTCCACATAAACAAACAAAGATCTTTCATAGATCTAAACATATTCACGATGAAAAGGATTGAAAGATAGTTTTCCAACTTTCTTTCAACTCTTTTACACTCAATGCATTCAAAACCGATCGAATCGGAGCTTGTACCCGACTTCCTACTCATTCTCGTGGTTGTGTTGGTTCAAGATCTGAATTCTATCCACGAGAATACCGATTTTGGTTTAAACATGGAACACCGTCTCGAACAGTTAACTGGCCGGATTTGGGTGATTCCTGTCCGATCAGGAGTACCAAGTATTGACGAGGTTTCTATTGTATAATACGTTGTCAAAACATCTCGATAAATCGACAAACTATCAAAATGACCAAGGAAGGAGACGACCGGGACACCAGGACGGAGTGCTGCCCGATCGGATTGTCACCCGATCGGGTGGTCACCCGATCGACTTGCACTTTGGCCCCACGCTTAACATCTATTTCAAACATTGGGAGTTGCAAACATTGAACGAACTACTGTCCGATTGGATTACCACCCGAACGGATTGTCACTCGGCCATGTAATGTTCTGACTTCAACACTTAAACAATTTCCAACATGTTCAATGCACAAAGGTTACCACCCGATCGGACTACCATCCGATCGAGTGACCAACTGCTGTGAACTTGCTCTTGCTGAAGTGTCCAACCAATCGGGTTGTCGTCCGATTGAACGTCCGACCGATCGATCGACCTGAAATGTAGTGATACTTCTATGTTTCAAAATGCTACAACGAAAACTTCAAAAGTCAAACCATCATACACAAACACATCCTTCACAAAAGAAGAAACAATCCACTCGAAAGGTCACCCGATCGGATGACCATCCGAGCGGACTGTCCCTCGAACGACCGGCTGCCCGATCGGACTACCATCCGATCAAGCTGCCGTCCGACCCACTAACACTTGTTTCATCTTACGCGTCGCTTATCGTTATGCTATGAATCTGTTCAGGCTAACCCTACTCTCTAGCGCTCCCTTCAATCCACCAATCGCTGTGAGTATACTCGATCCATTTTTGCTTTATGCACTTTTAGGTGTTACATACGTTACTTATTCTAAATCACATCAAACACACTATGCAACACTTTAATCGCTAACCAATTATCGCATGTTATACGTGACTTAATAAATGCTTGTTTGTTATGTTTACACATGGAATGCTGTCTACCTGCCTTAGCAACGATAGTACTATAGTTTGGACTCAGCACCTGTTCACTCAGGGGTTGTTAAGGACAATTAGTTACATGGCTCACAGTGGTGAGTGTGTATCGCGAACTGCCTTGGGCAGTCAACCTGCAGTCATTGGTATCGATAGGTTTATGTCGATAACTAACATGCCTCATTTTACACTGTGTACGTGCTGGTTATGCGTAATCGATTTCGAACTCTATTATATCTATTAAACTTGTATGCTCACCTTTACACTATGTGTATTGACTTTTACTTTAACGTATGTGACAGGTGCTTAGGATGCTTATTTGCTTAGCTTGCTGTGAAATCGAGGCTAGGAAAGACCTAGAACAATAAACAATTGTCTGTAATAAAAATCTGAGTTATCGGAACAGAACAATTTGACCAGATCTTGCCTGTAATAATTATGTTATCTTTTATGACATGGTATGGGACGTGTTGCTTTAAATAATTGGTAATTATAATTGTTATGGAAACTTCTGGACAATCTATTTCGCTCAGTGCCACGCCCCGATGTTTCCGCCATCGGTTGGGGTGTGACAGATTGGTATCAGAGCCATAACTATAGGGAATTAGGCAAGACATGACCTAGTCCAGGCCGATGTCTTAGAAATGACCTAGTCTATAGTTAGGAACCAACAGACCGACTTGTGCATATCCGGTAGGGATTATGTATGAGCTTACTGCTATTTCTCGCTATTCTCGCCCACGCTACACTATCACTGCACTTTAGTTTTCAAAGAATGGACAAGCGATTAGGCCGAGATTAGGTGTGAAAACCGCAAACTCTCAACCAAATTTGCTTGTTCGCCTCGTATTTTCATCTATAAACTTGAGAAATTGCGTTGAATCGGGAGTGAAATCCATACTTTGACACATAATTCTCTTTTATTTTATCAAAATAGGAACGACATTGTTAAGACAGGGGTGAAACCCGAACCTTGACGACTTGATTCCGACCTTTACTTGGTTTTACAAAACTCTCACCAAAGTCTCGACGGACTTCAACAACTTGAAGTCACGATATGACTGAAAGGATGCCTGCCGAGCCCAAGATTCGAGGCAAAAGCACAGTCCTGAAAGTCAAAGTGTGTACAACAGGTCCTTGTGAATAGTTGAATCACTTTGGGTAGTCGATGTCTAAATAGCCTCAGACGATCCATTTCTCAATTTTTATGTGTTCCAATTCTGAGCCCGCAACTGCTGATTCTGATATTCGTCGACTTTGTGTGTTTATGTGTGTATTTAAACATTATAAGTTTTGATTTCCGGTGATTTATTCGATTTTCGACATTCGCTTCTCAATCGACACACACGACTCACACTGCACAGTATCTCAACATGCTAACAAATCGACAATATTGGGGATTATACGCATTCTATACTACTAGCCATGATAATCGCGATCGCTATTTTCGAACGCTCGCGAACTTTGCATAATAGGTTTTTGTATTCTGACTGCTCCCGTGTGCTTCTAGGTGAATTACGTGTTTATATGCTTCTGTGCTATTGTGCTTCTGTGCCTTACGTGCTTATGTGCTTCTGTGCTTATGTGAATCTATGACTATGTGCCTATATGTTATGTAAACGTGTTCTCGAGCTTGAGTAGTATTAGGATTGTGAGGTGAGATTCGATCATATTGTGTTGAGTCCTCTGGCGATGTCTGTTGCAGACAATGTCGTCATCTGGATCTCGCGCTACCCGAGATGCTCGTCGAAAGAAAGCAGACAAACTCCTCGCTGCCATGATTACCAAGAAAATCGCAAAAGTTGTACCCCAAGTCGTCAGTGAACTGTACGAAAACATGAGCAAATCATCTGAAGAATCCAGAGCCGAAACTCCCAAAGCTGCTTTCAGCTTCAAACAGTTCAAGGCATGCGGACCGAAAGAGTTCACCGGCGAAGAAAGCCCTACAGCTTTGTTTCAATGGTGCGACTCGATCGAAGTCACTTTACGTCAGAGTGGATGTCCTGACAATCTCCGCACACTGAATGCGACCGGCGCTTCCAGTCCAATGCTTTAGACTGGTGGACCGTTGAGAGAAACAAGCGCGGAAATGATGCAGCCTATGGTTTGTCATGGGACGAGTTGAAGAACGTTATGCTCGATGAGTTCTGCCCTCCCCATGAGTGCCAAAAGCTGGAGGATGAATTCTGGCACATCAAGCAAAAAGATGGTGACAACGCTGCCCTCACTGCTCGCTTTAAGCAGCTCAGCATCATATGCCCCGATCAAGTGAAGACTACCAACATGGCGATCAAGAAGTATATCCGCGCTCTGCCGGATTGTGTTGCAGATTTTGTGCAAGCTTCAAAGCCAGCAACGATCAAAGAAACTTACTTGCTTGCCGCTAAAATCAACGACAAGCGGGTAAAAGCTGGTTACTGGGATAAAGCTTCGAAGAACCTTCACCAAGCTACCGCCGCACCAACAGCTGACACCATCGCCACCGCATCGCTGACATCAAAGTCCTCTCGCCGCAAGAAGAAGAACAACAACAACAGCTCCAGCAACAAGAACTGTGCTGTCACTACCATTGCTGCTCCACTTCAAGCCGTACCGGCTCAGCTGCAATCTCAGCACCGACCAGCTCCAGTTATCTATGCACCACTTGCAAAGCGTGCATACACTGGTCCCCACCCTGCCTGCCCGACATGCACTTATCATCACCCGGTGGGTCTCGCCTGCCGTTTTTGCGCACGCTGCAATATGTACGGCCACTTCACTGCTAACTGCCGTACTGGTCCCCGTCAAGCACTAGCTCAACCCATTGCTCATCAAGCTTTGCTCCTAGCCCCACAAGGCCAACAAGCGGCTCAGGCACCCGCGGTCAACGCCTGAGTCTGCTTCTCAAGTGGTGATCCCTACCACTTTGCGAACATGTGCCCGAACAGGGTTGTGAAACAAGAGCCCCAGCAGCAGCAGCCGCAGCACCAGCCTCAACAGCAACAGCAACAAGCCACCCGCGCCAGAAATTTCAACAATAATGTGCGCCAAGCCCAGGCTGACAACAACGTGGTCAATGGTACGTTCCTTGTGAATGGTATTTATGCTTCGTGTTTGTTTGATACTGGAGCCGATAACTGCTTTGTGTCATTTGAATTCGAGAAACTCCTTAGTCATAAGCGCTCCCAACTCCCCTCGACGTTCGATGTCGAGGTCGCCACCGGAAGAACTGTCGCCGTCAATTCCGTTCTTCGTGATTGTACTCTTGAGCTCAACAATCACATCTTCCCAATCGACCTTATTCCTATGCAACTCGGAAGTTTTGACATCATAGTAGGCATGGACTTTCTTCGTGAAAACCATGCTGAAGTTGTGTGCTTCGATAAGGTGATTCGATTCTCGCTCGCGAATGGTGATGTATTGTGTGTTTATGACGAAACTGCTTCGAAAGGTCTCAAGCTCATGTCGTGTGTCCAAGCTAGTAAGTATCTTCGCAAGGAATACAGAGCTTTCTTGGCTAACATTGTAGTAGCGGAGAAGGAAAAGAAAGGAAGACCTGGTGTAAACGATGTTCCAGTGGTATTCGCTAATTTACACATATTTTAGTCCCCCGTTTTACCCCCATTTTATGCTGTTTTAGGCCTGTAAACAAAAGTGTAGATGATTAAGCATCCGAATGATGGTTTTACGGCCGAAAACGCATAAAATGGGGGTAAAACGGGGGACTAAAATATGTGTAAATTAGCGAATATCAAATCTCCCCACACTTGAACCTTGCTTGTCCTCAAGCAAGCTAAACTAAAATGCAATAAAAGATAGAAACAAACAAGAACGATAATTTACACACTATTTTATTGAAAACTACTATAAACGGTTAGCCGGTTTGTCGAAAGACAACATCAAAAGACTCAAACCCAACAAGCATATGCAATTATAAAGCGACAACCAAAAAGCCGTGACTTCACATTTAATTGACTCACATGTTAATCTTCACACGACTCACAATGTTCACACACTCGGTTTTATTAATGAAACATACATAAAATGTGTATGTGTAAACACTCAATGCCTAGTCAATTAAATGTGCAATATCATAAGCTTGTCATAAGATCTCGTCTCCACCAACTAACATGCAAACAAGTGTAAATCAAGAGGTCTTTACGGGTTGTAACGTTAGGCTTGGGCGAAGGGTATGGAAGTGGACATATAAAGTGGCGAAAATGAATAAAACTCGGTAGTAGCGTTTAACTAGCAAGAAAATAATACAACTATACACACAAACACCTCACAAAGGCGACTAAAGCGCAATCGAGCTTATCAACGAAATTTTAACATTTAAGCATTCAAAATTGCTCGATTTCTATCAACTTCACCCTATTTTAGGGTGCTTTATTTTCTGTTTTTTTTAGCAAACTAATTATACAATAAACTGAAACAAACGCTAGTTAAACGATTATTTTGTCCGAGTTTCAACACTAAAAAGGTTTAAAAACATAAAAAGGCTAAATTTTGGCTAAAGGGTAATGTAAGGTAGGAAGCACAACACAAAGAACAAGGTTTACAACAAAGGGGTAATCTAAGTGCCTCTATCATTTTTACACAAATTCACAAGTTCATGGTCTTAACAAGCATACTGGTGACATGTTCTAAATTGCACATAACATCCGGCTCACTCCTATATCCGAAATGAACAAATATATAACAATCAAGGCTCAAATGTGCTCACGTAACGGAAGGAATGGGTAAAAGTGTGAAAACTATCATGTAAGTCTTTCTTCGTTTGTCACGCTTTCCGGTTTCCTTTTTCAAAAAAATATTTTGCTTGTCGAGTTTTTATCAAGTCCGACGCTTTCTAAAACATAACCAACCGGTTTATTTACTAAAATATATACAAAATACAAGTATTTTTGAATGATTTTTCTGATTTTCTGATTTTTTTTTATATATAGAGGACAAACAAAGTTAACAAAGTTAACCTCCTCCCCACACTTGAACTTCGCATTGTCCCCAATGCGAGACCCGAAATATAGAGATAGGGATAAAAATACTCCCCTCAAGATGATGTTGATGCCACGAGACTTCCGAAGCTGCATCTGGTACGTGCTCCGGTCCAAGATCCGATAGCTAAAACCTGCTAGTGTGTCACATGTGCACCCAAAACATAACAGAAACAGAAAAATCACAAAACAACCATAATATACATAAATATAAATACTACAATCCCAACAAAGACGTAACATAAATACTGAAGTAAAGAGTCTGAAAAATAAAAATATACATAACCGGGGTGTTCGAAATAACAGTCAAAATAAACACCCAATAATAAATAAAGTACTGAAATAGAAAACACCACCAACTGCTATCACCACCGCCAACTACTCATCATCATCATCATCATCATCATCGTGTCTCGTGCCAGATGGGCCCGTATCGCCATAGCCAGGGAGGTTCCATGGTGGGAACTGTGGGGGATGCTGAAAATAGTCGGGATATGCGTGATGCATCTCCCCGAAAAGATATGAAAAACCCGAACTCACCCCCTGGTATAGAGTATCCTGGCGCTGCCAAAGCTGGTCCTGTGTGGCCCGAATCTCGTGCTGATCGGCCCGAATCTGTTGCTGATCGGCCCGAATCTCGTCCTGGCTAGATCTAATCTGGTCAAAGTAGGTACCATGCTGCTCCTGAGTCACTCTCATCTGCTGGAACTGCTGGTAGAATTCAGGCCAGTCCTGATGCTGATGGAAATCATACTGCTGCGGTGAATGTGGTGGCGTATGTGGTGGTTGGTGCTGCTCGTGCTGCTCTCCCATTGCTTCATCCTCATCTCCCCCTTCACCTGGTGGCAACGGGTCCCAGACCTCGTTGTTCAATCCCTTCAACCTATCCCCCCTATCTAGCTCTACAATCACCCCGATGAACTTCAGCGACCTGATATCGACATGAACCCCCTCGGTAATCAAAGTGAGACCTTGAAGAACCTCCTCAGTCATATAGCGCTCATTGTACGCTATTTCGGTCACATACTGACCGCCATGTATCTCACTGTTCGAAGTCCGTCCCGAGCTCTTGACGAAGTACTTAGCCATGCGTGCGGCTAGGTTGATAGGTGCTTTGTCAACCAACGCATAAAGAAAAAGCAAATCAGGTGTTGGACAGTTACCAAGACTGTCCATGCGACCGCATATCGTATAGCTAAAAACATGGTGCATCACTCGCACCAAAGGGTCTCTGAGTCGCGAGGCCTTCGACATCCTCGGGTTGTAGGGTTCCCCAACGGCATTTTCAGCCCAAAATTCATCCCGGGCTGCATCAGAAGGGAAGGTGAACTGATCGTTGAAGACGTCGGGATCATCCATGTCGTCCCTAGTATAAATCCCGAGCCTTCTTCCCAAAAAACTCTAATCTATCATACTGATTGAGTTCTCGCATGACTTCCCAATCTAACCATCGGGGGACTCCAAACTGCCCCCGTCTCACCCACAATGCGTCTCGTTTTGGGATGCACAAAGCTTCACGCTCATTGTTGGGGTCGAATTGAAGGAAAGGATGGTTCATCTGTATGAGGAAAAACATTAGAGAGATGGAAACAGAAAAAATTTGAATCAAGAACAGCCGAGCAGCTCATTATGAAGAAACTGTCAAACTGATCTGGGCATATGGCACGGTCGTGCGACGAGACGCACGGTCGTGCGTCGCCGATGACAATGACCATCTGCCCAGAAATCAAACAACTTTCGTGAAACAACGGTGAGGCACGACCGTTCCATACGAGGAACGACCGTGCGACTTGGTTTTCTGCAGATTTTTGACCCAGGCTCTAAGTAGCCTGATTTTTTCATAAATCTTCAAGTTTTTACATAAACAGGGGTTAGAAAAATGCACCAGATATTCACGATACTACGATTCAACAAGGGTTAGGGTTTCGATTTGTTTATGAAGAGAACCCTAAAAATTTCCTAGAAGAATCGGAAGAAATCTAACCTAGAAAGCAAGAAAACAAGAAATCTACAACTAGGAACGTACCGTGCGAAGAAGGGTGTGAGATCGTGCGAAAAACCGTGCGATTTGATGAAGTATCGCTCTGGAACGGCCTGCAGCGACTAGGGTTTCGCGAGTTATGAATGGGGGCTGCAGATGAGGGTATTTATAGTGCCAAAAGACAAAACTGCCCTCAGCCTGACGCACGGTCGTTCTCCGTGTGGCACGGTCGTGCGTCACCGACATCGCCCAAACCCTAACAGCTTTTCTCGGAAATGCACCGGGGGTGCGATCCACCATGCCGGCCCTCAGAAACGCACGGTCGTGCGACCCGAGGAACGGTCGTGCATCAGGTGCAGATCAGAATTTTCCGCAGAAGCTATTTCCAGCAACTGTTTCGGCCGTTTTTCGCCATTTTTTCGACACACCAACTGTTCTAACAATATTGCAATACAGAACCTTCGCTCGGCATGTACGAAAACTAAACAAACTAACGTAAACTACCTAACTACCTAAATTACGCTAAAACTACAAAAATACAAAAAAGGACTATTTTACCCTTACAGCGCCAAAGACGCTCCTGCTACATTTATGATCCGCGAGTCAGTAGCGTAGACTCTCTCCTCCCCACACTTATGATGTGTGCGGGGTTTGGAGTTCAATTACCTCCACCGCCGACTCTATCGGCCCGGCAACGTACAACTTCAACCGGTGACCATTTACCTTGAATGTAACGCCATCCGCGTTCTCTACTGCAACAGTACCATGCGGAAATACTTCCTTAACCGTGTATGGTCCTGTCCAGCGTGAATGAAACTTCCCAGGAAATAAGCGCAGCCTTGAATTGTACAGAAGAACAAGATCACCCGCTTGGAATTCTTTGTGGTCCTTCAAGCGTTTGTCGTGAAGTTTCTTCGTGCGCTCTTTGTAGAGTACGGAGCTTTCATAGGCTTGGTGCCGCAATTCTTCCAATTCATGAATTTGGAGAAACCGGGCTTCACCTCCGGTTTTTAGGTCCAAATTCGCGGTTTTCAAAGCCCACATAGCCTTGTGCTCCAACTCCACCGGTAAATGGCATGCCTTTCCGTATACCAACCTAAAGGGGGTGGTCCCTATAGGGGTCTTATAAGCTGTACGGAATGCCCACAATGCATCCTCGAGTTTGTCCGACCATTCCTTGCGGTTCGCTCCAACAGACCGCTCAAGGATGCGCTTAAGCCCACGGTTCGTGACCTCCACCTGCCCGCTTGTCTGCGGATGATAGGGCGTGGACAAACGGTGATGCACACCGTATCGGGACAAAGCCTTTTCAAGCTGTGTATTACAAAAATGAGTCCCTCGGTCACTAATGAGCGTTTTCGGAGCGCCAATTCGGGCAAACAAACTCTTAAGAAACCTCACAACTACTCTGGCGTCGTTAGTGGGTAAGGCTTGCGCCTCCGCCTACTTTGATACATAGTCAACAGCCACGAGTATGTACTTATTTCCACGTGAGGGGGGGAATGGTCCCATGAAGTCTATCCCCCAAACATCAAAGACTTCACAAACTTGTATCCAGTTATGGGGCATTTCGTCGCGTGCCGATATGTTCGTCGCCCTCTGACAAGCATCACACGCTTTCACCCAACTCTGCGCGTCACGAAAAATGGTCGGCCAGTAAAACCCGGAATCCAACACCTTCTTTGCGGTGAAGTTGGCTCCGTGGTGGCCTCCGGTAGGTCCCTCATGACACTGGCGCAGAATGTCGGTCGCCTCAGCCCCTGATACACATCTTCTGATCACCTGATCAGCACCCACCTTGAACAAGAAAGGGTCGTCCCATATGTAGTGCTTGAGATCCGAAAAGAATTTCCTCTTTTGCTGGTGAGTTAATCCTTTAATCAGAATCCCGCAAGCAAGATAGTTCACAAAGTCGGCGAACCATGGCGACTCATCGCATATCTCAACAACCATCAAAGACTCGTGTGGGAAATTGTCATTGATTGAATCCCAACACGAATCCTCGATGTCTCCGTGCTCTAACCGAGATAGATGGTCGGCCGCTACATTCAAAGCACCCTTTTTATCTTGTATCTCAATATCAAACTCTTGCAGCAACAGGATCCATCTGATTAGACGCGGTTTAGCGTCCTGTTTGCTGAAGAGGTATCTAATGGCTGCGTGATCAGTGTATACAACAGTTTTTGAAAGCACTAAATACGATCTAAATTTATCAAATGCGAAAACGACCGCCAAGAGCTCTTTTTTAGTCGTGGTGTAATGCTCCTGAGCGTCGTGAAGAGTTTTGCTCGCATAATAGATCGGATGGAAGTGCTTTTCCTTCTTTTGACCCAGAACGGCCCCTATAGCGTAATCACTCACGTCGCACATGATTTCAAATGGCAGACTCCAGTCCGGTGCGACTAAAATAGGGGCCTCAATCAACTTTTGCTTGAGAAGGTCAAAAACCCTCAAGCAATCATCTCCAAACACGAACAGAGCATCTTTCTCTAACAAACGGGTCATGGGTCTGGCGATTTTTGAAAAATCTTTGATGAATCGCCGATAGAACCCGGCATGACCGAGAAAGCTCCGTATAGCTCTAACAGAGGTGGGGGGCGGAAGTCGTGAAATAACGTCGACTTTACCTGGATCGACTTCCATGCCCGCGTGAGAAATTTTGTGTCCCAAAACTATGCCCTCCTTCACCATGAAGTGGCATTTTTCCCAGTTCAGGACCAGATTAGTCTCCTCACACCTCTTCAACATTCTTTTTAAATTTTCCAGACATTGATCAAAGGAATCCCCAAATACCGAGAAATCGTCCATGAACACCTCCATGGAATCCTCAATCATGTCGTGGAAAATGGCGACCATACATCGCTGGAAAGTGGCTGGCGCATTACACAGCCCAAACGGCATACGCCGGTAGGCGAATGTACCGAAGGGACAGGTAAATGTGGTCTTCTCCTGGTCCTCAGGAGCGATAGGAATTTGAAAGTAACCAGAGAACCCATCCAGAAAACAATAATACAACTTCCCTGACAGACGCTCCAACATTTGATCAATGAATGGAAGCGGGAAGTGGTCCTTGCGGGTGGCGTCGTTGAGTTTGCGATAATCAATGCAAACCCGCCATCCAGTGACCGTCCTGGTTGGAATGAGCTCATTCCTATCGTTTGTGACCACAGTCGTGCCCCCCTTTTTGGGCACTACCTGCACAGGACTGACCCAAACAGAGTCGGAAATGGGATAGATCATACCAGCATCTAACAACTTAATCACTTCCTTTTTAACGACCTCTTGCATGTTTGGGTTCAGCCGCCTCTGGTGCTGCGCACACAGCTTGAACTGATCCTCCATTAGAATTTTATGTGTACAGAAGGAGGGATTTATTCCTTTTATGTCCATGATTTTCCAGGCGATTGCTTTCTTATGAAGTTTCAACACATTAAGCAGTCTGCTCTTCTCTTCTTCCGCCAATCCAGATGAAATAATGACAGGCAAATGACGCTCCTCATCCAAAAATGCGTACTCCAGGTGCGGTGGGAGCTCTTTAAGCTCCAAGGTAGGAGGATCTTCCACTGAAGGCTTCGACTTCACTTCACTTTCGCGATCAATTTCTGTGAATCGATCCGGACTCTGGGGACCATCATCACCAATCTGATAGACTGGCTACTCTAAACCGTGGCCCTCCTGCATAATGCCATCTAGGTCCCCACACAACAGATGTGTGTCCGAATCTATCTCCTCGATCGTACCCTGGAAATGCGTGCTCACATAAGTGTCGACGATGTCGACATAATAGAGCGCGTCGTCTTGACTCTGAGGATGCTGCATAGAACGTTTAATGTCAAACGTCACATGCTCATCGTTTACTCGGAGTGTAATTTGGCCCGCCGCCACGTCCACAATCGTCCGGGCGGTATTCAGAAATGGGCGTCCGAGTATCAGAGGCACTCTCGAGTCCTCATCCATGTCCAGGATAACAAAATCCACGGGAAATACAAACTTGTCAATATTAACTAGCATATTCTCTACAAACCCGCGTGGATATTTGATAGAACGATCCGCAAGTCGAATACTCATCCTCGTAGGTGACGGCTCACCTAGATCCAACTTTGTAAAAACCTTATAGGGCATAAGGTTTATACTCGCTCCTAGATCTGCTAACGCATGACTGACGGACATATTGCCAATGAGGCAAGGAAGCGTGAAACTGCCTGGATCTCCCATTTTTGTAGGCAGGCGATTCTGGAGAATAGCAGAGCAGCTTTCATTCATAACCACACAAGACATGTCCTCGAGTTTTTGTTTGTTTGAGAGGATGTCTTTCAGAAACTTTGCATACTTTGGCATCTGGGCCAAAGCTTCAACAAACGGTATGTTTATATGCAATTGTTTAAACATTTCGAGAAACTTACCGTGTTGTTCATCATTCTTCTGCTTCTTCAGCCTTCCTGGATAAGGCACTGGAGGCGTGTAACCCTTGACCGGCTCCTGGACTTGTGCTGTACTTGCTGGGCGTAGCCTGGCTTGCACCTCGTCCGGTGTGTCAGTCGGGACCGCTTCAGTGATCGGCGTTGAGTCTGATATGACGGGTCTGGTAGGTTTTCCACTCCTGATCATCACAGCATTCACATCCTTGTGTCCACCCGGGTTAGGTTCGGTATTACCCGGAAGACCACCCTGGGGTCTCTTTGACATCATCTGTGCCAGCTGACCAACCTGATTCTCTATATTCTGAATCGAGGCCTTGTGACTCTTCATTTCTCCCTCATGAGAGAGAAAACGATCCTCGCTCTGCTGGTAGCGTTTTTCAGCTAACTGATTCGCGCTCGAGGAGCTAGAAAGAAGCTGAGCCATCATGTCCTCCAGCTTCGAACTAGACTGAGGGGCCTGTTGCTGGGAGCTACTCCTAGTGCCCTGATTCTGATATGAATACGGACGCTGCTGGTAAGGTTGGTTATATTGCTGGAACTGCTGACCTTGACCCTGCTGAGGCGCTGGAGCGCGCTGATTAAATCCCAAAGGATTTTGATTGCCTGTATTTGCTCGCCACCCAAAATTTGGGTGATTTCTCCAACCGGGATTATAGGTGTTACTGTAAGGGTTGTTCTGTGGCCTAACCTGATTACTCATGAAATCTACCTCTTCGTGGCCCTCGTATACGACTCCCTGAAAACATGCCCCAGGCTCGTATGACACTCCACACTGGTCACAACCCGAGCCCGCATGCGCAATCATCTGGGACCTGTCGAATCTCGATGCGAGAGCCGAGATTTGTGCAGTAATGGTCGTATAGTCGTCTACAGCATGGACTCCTACGTGAGATGAAGATGATGATGCCCGGCCTCTGTCTCCCTCCCGACGCGAGCTGGATTTTAACGCGGCTTTCTCTATAATATCATACGCTTCATTAGGCGTCTTAGTTCCTAGATCGCCTCCCGCGTTCACGTCTAATCGCTCCTGTGTGTTGTAACTGAGCCCCTGATAGAACGTCAAAACCAGCTGTCTCTTGGAGTAGCCATGATGTGGCACATCAATCAACAAATCCTTGAATCTTTCCCAAGCCGCATGCAACGACCCACCCTCGTCCTGGTGAAAAGATACAATTCGGTTCCGTAGCTTGTTCGTTTTCTCAGGTGGGAAATATTTCTGCATAAACTGCTCTGCCAACTGATTCCAGGTCCTGATGGACCCGGTTGGAAGCGACATAAGCCAAGCTCTGGCTTTGTCACGTAACGAAAACGGAAACAACCTCAACCGAATTGCATCCTCCGAAACACCTGTAATCTTAAACGTAGAACAAACATGGAGAAAAGCAGCAATATGCCTACCGGGATCCTCGTGCTCACGTCCGTCAAACTGTACTGAATTTTGTACCATATTTATTATACTAGATCTAATTTCAAAAGTAGGTACATCAATAGTAGGTTGAAGGATACTCGGCTCCAGGCCTGTCCTTCCAGGCTGATTTGTCTCATTCAACGGTCGCTCATCGTCTGCCATGATTGTGTTCTCTGCTGCCCCTGAGCCCTCGGCTTCAGTGGTTACCACCTGCTCCTGCACACCCCTGGCGAGCAGTAGCCCAACCGCACGAGATTTCTCGCGTAGACGTCTCCTAAGATCACGTTCGGGCTCGTCTGACGGTTCAACAAGATCGGGAGCGGGGGTCGAGAACATTAACCTACAAACGAAAATTTGACACAGTGAATATTTTATTAATAAAATAATAAATTTTTTTTTCAGCTGAATAGAAGCAGAATGTTATTAGAAATGGGCTGAAAATTTTATAAAAATCCGAAAATGGGCCCAAAATTTTATAAAAATCAACGCAATGAAAAATAATCGAATCGGCTAGTATAAAAATGATTAAGGTGCCGAAAACCCAAAGAATAAATGAATAATAAATCCGGATTTGAATAAATAAATGGAACAAAAATTTACAAGTGTGAAAAATATTAACGAAAACGAATAAATCGAATTAAAAGCAAGAAATATTAACAAATAAATAAACAAATAAAGAATCAAGAAATTATACACAAATATTAACAAGTATATACGCCGATAACACAATGACTCGGGTCGTTCCTAAAACTCGCCATTTCCCCGGCAACGGTGCCAAAAACTTGACGTGTACGCGACTACACATATTTTTACCATGAATAAACACACGATTGGGTTTTAAATTTATAAAAGTGATTATTACTTTTACATCAAAACACACACGAAAGAGGCAACTGTACCCCGTCATATATGTAATAAAGTATCGGTAAGAACCAAGTATCGATCCAAGGAAATGGACGGAGAAATAATACTAGACCTTTGTCACTAAAATACCGGTAAAAAAATAGGTTTGTTTGGTTTTAACTAAACTAAAGTAAGCATAAACAAATACATAATAAAAACATAATAGATAATAGATAAAAAGCCTTGCTAAATACATAACCACAGCATGTCAACTAAGTCGGTTTTGGCACTAGAAGCATTCGGTCAATATTCCAATGTAAGACAATCAGTATCCCTTTCGGGAATCCTAACATGACAATCATTCGGAAAGCTAAAACGATAAACACATTTTAACCACCTAAAATTGTTCTTTAGCGTGCAATTGATAAATGTCTATGAAAATCTCTTAAAAATAAGCTAGTCATCCGTTAGGAGTTTTCTAACCGCACTTAATCAAGGAGAGAGACACCGATAAACACAATGCAACCACCGAGACAAGCATAAACTAGATTAAATCACAACCGAGTTCATTTTACAAATCTTGCACAAAAATTCACTAAGATAACAATTTTGGCCTAAACTACTAACTAAGCTAACAAATCATGGCAAGAATTTATAACGACACCATCTAACCCGTTAAGGTCCTTACGTGACGGCAAGCTCTCTTGATTAACAATAATTACATTTTATTAAATCACTAACCATTTCTAGTATCATGATGCATACATTTAAACCAAGTTAAACTAGTTAACCAAATTCAAAGTTTACTAATACAAGATTAATTAAGCTTCATTTTTCAACTATCTTAACTAACCAAGCATCAATCATCCAACATAATTACTTATAATCAAGAATTCAATATCAATAACAAGGTTGCAAACTAATCATCAAAGATTAACATAGAAAATACTTCAAGTGTCATTACAAACAAAGCTTAACATACCAATGGCTATAATTTAGCAAGGGTTTGTTTGTGTTTTTGCCCAAAGGCTACAATAATACATAAACATTAATCTAAGTACTTGAAAGATTAACAAAATCATGGAAAGATTAGAAAACCAAACCATAAACAAGTACTAGACTAAGGATCCGGGTAGTAATGGAGCTAAACGGCACAATGTGGCTTGAATCTGGGTCAAAAGCAAAGCCTCCGGAGCCTGTAAATTCGCCTGTGAAGCTCCCAAAAATCCAGAATATCGAACAGAATGTTTCAGTTCTGTTTTTATATTTTTCCGCTGTCGCACGGTCGTTCTTCCTGTGGCACGACCGTGCACTTTAAGCAATTATTGGGTATGGCACACCATACTGTATGACGTCATCAGATCGTTGACCAGATTCGAAATCGCACGACCGTTCTTCCTGTGGCATGGTTGTTCTTCACCGGGTTGTTGTTGCACGCCGAGTCGCACTGGTCGTTCATCACCGAGACTCTGTTGGTTCATCGGATACGCACGGTCGTTCCTCAGATGGCACGTCCGTTCGTCACCGAGCTGCCTTGTTTTCCTGGAACGCCCAGTCGCACCCCTCGTTCATTGCCGGGTTGGACCTTACTTATCGGAGATGCACGACCATGCATCAGGTGGAACGGTCGTTCCACACGCCCAGGTCCGTTTTCTAACAGAATATTCGCAGCTTCGTCGTTTTGTCCGGAAAGTCCTCGTTTTAGCTATCATCTTGTCTGGTATGCTGTTTTAGGCCTGTAAACAAAAGTGTAGATGATTAAGCATCCGAATGACGGTTTTACGGCCGAAAACGCATAAAATGGGGGTAAAACGGGGGACTAAAATATGTGTAAATTAGCGAATATCATACCCCAAGTCGTCAGTGAACTGTACGAAAACATGAGCAAATCATCTGAAGAATCCAGAGCCGAAACTCCCAAAGCTGCTTTCAGCTTCAAACAGTTCAAGGCATGCGGACCGAAAGAGTTCACCGGCGAAGAAAGCCCTACAGCTTTGTTTCAATGGTTCGACTCGATCGAAGTCACTTTACGTCAGAGTGGATGTCCTGACAATCTTCGCACACTGAATGCGACCGGCGCTTCCAGTCCCATGCTTTAGACTGGTGGACCGTCGAGAGAAACAAGCGCGGAAATGATGCAGCCTATGGTTTGTCATGGGACGAGTTGAAGAACGTTATGCTCGATGAGTTCTGCCCTCCCCATGAGTGCCAAAAGCTGGAGGATGAATTCTGGCACATCAAGCAAAAAGATGGTGACAACGCTGCCCTCACTGCTCGCTTTAAGCAGCTCAGCATCATATGCCCCGATCAAGTGAAGACTACCAACATGGCGATCAAGAAGTATATCCGCGCTCTGCCGGATTGTGTTGCAGATTTTGTGCAAGCTTCAAAGCCAGCAACGATCAAAGAAACTTACTTGCTTGCCGCTAAAATCAACGACAAGCGGGTAAAAGCTGGTTACTGGGATAAAGCTTCGAAGAACCTGCACCAAGCTACCGTCGCACCAACAGCTGACACCACCGCCACCGCATCGCTGACATCAAAGTCTTCTCGCCGCAAGAAGAAGAACCACAACAACAGCTCCAGCAACAAGAACTGTGTTGTCACTACCATTGCTGCTCCACTTCAAGCTGTACCGGCTCAGCTGCAATCTCAGCACCGACCGGCTCCAGTTATCTATGCACCACTTGCAAAGCGTGCATACACTGGTCCCCACCCTGCCTGCCCGACATGCACTTATCATCACCCGGTGGGTCTCGCCTGCCGTTTTTGCGCACGCTGCAATATGTACGGCCACTTCACTGCTAACTGCCGTACTGGTCCCCGTCAAGCACTAGCTCAAGCCACTGCTCATCAAGCTTTGCTCCTAGCCCCACAAGGCCAACAAGCGGCTCAGGCACCCGCGGTCAACGCCTGAGTCTGCTTCTCAAGTGGTGATCCCTACCACTTTGCGAACATGTGCCCGAACAGGGTTGTGAAACAAGAGCCCCAGCAGCAGCAGCCGCAGCACCAGCCTCAACAGCAACAGCAACAAGCCACCCGCGCCAGAAATTTCAACAATAATGTGCGCCAAGCCCAGGCTGACAACAACGTGGTCAATGGTACGTTCCTTGTGAATGATATTTATGCTTCGTGTTTGTTTGATACTGGAGCCGATAACTGCTTTGTGTCATTTGAATTCGAGAAACTCCTTAGTCATAAGCGCTCCCAACTCCCCTCGACGTTCGATGTCGAGGTCGCCACCGGAAGAACTGTCGCCGTCAATTCCGTTCTTCGTGATTGTACTCTTGAGCTCAACAATCACATCTTCCCAATCGACCTTATTCCTATGCAACTCGGAAGTTTTGACATCATAGTAGGCATGGACTTTCTTCGTGAAAACCATGCTGAAGTTGTGTGCTTCGATAAGGTGATTCGATTCTCGCTCGCGAATGGTGATGTATTGTGTGTTTATGACGAAACTGCTTCGAAAGGTCTCAAGCTCATGTCGTGTGTCCAAGCTAGTAAGTATATTCGCAAGGAATACAGAGCTTTCTTGGCTAACATTGTAGTAGCGGAGAAGGAAAAGAAAGGAAGACCTGGTGTAAACGATGTTCCAGTGGTCCGAAAATTTCCTAACGTTTTTCCTGAGGATCTTCCCGGACTACCGCCAAGTCGTGATATCGACTTTCGTATCGACCTCATTCCTGGAGCAAACCCTGTTGCCAAAGCCCTTTACCAACTCGCTCCATCTGAAATACGTGAACTCTCGAGTCAGCTCCAGGAACTACTTGATAAAGGCTTCATTCTCCCGAGCACCTCTCCATGGGGCACACTAGTCCTTTTCGTCAAAAAGAAGGATGGGTCATTTCGGATGTTCACCAGTCCTAAATCTTGTACTTCTTTGATCTACACTTGATTCTACACCTTTCTATCTTTTAAACTTAACTTTTAACCGAGAAATCACTAGATTTGAGGTGTTCTAGGATGATGTCATCATGATGTTCTTGATAACTTCATGTTTTGGCCTCAATCCACCGAGAACAACTTAGATCTAACCGATTTCCACATAAAAAACAAAGATCTTTCATAGATCTAAACATATTCACGATGAAAAGGATTGAAAGATGGTTTTCCAACTTTCTTTCAACTCTTTTACACTCAATGCATTCAAAACCGATCCAATCAGAGCTTGTACCGACTTCCTACTCATTCTCATGGTTGTGTTGGTTCAAGATCTGAATTCTATCCACGAGAATACCGATTTCGGGTTAAACATGGAACACCGTCTCGAACAGTTAACTGGCCAGATTTGGGTGATTCCTGTCCGATCAGGAGTACCAAGTATTGACGAGGTTTCTGTTGTCTAATATGTTGTCAAAACATCTCGATAAATCGACAAACTATCAAAATGACCAAGGAAGGAGATGACCGGGACACCAGGACGGAGTGCCGCCCGATTGGACTACTGTCCAATCGGATTGTCACCCGATCGGGTGGTCACCCGATCGACTTGCACTTTGGCCCCATGCTTAACATCTATTTCAAACATTGGGAGTTGCAAACATTGAACGAACTACTATCCGATCGGATTACCACCCGAACGGATTGTCACTCGGCCATGTAATGTTCTGACTTCAACACTTAAACAATTTTCAACATGTTCAATGCACAAAGGTTGCCACCTGATTGGACTACCATCCGATCGAGTGACCAACTGCTGTGAACTTGCTCTCGCTGAAGTGTCCAACCAATCGGGCTATCATCCGATCGAACGTCCGACCGATCGATCGACCTGAAAGGTAGTGATACTTCTATGTTTTAAAAATGCTACAATGAAAACTTCAAAAGTCAAACCATCATACACAAACACATCCTTCACAAAGGAAGAAACAATCCACTCGAAAGGTCACCCGATCGGATGACCATCCGAGCGGACTGTCCCTCGAACGACCGGCTGTCCGATCGCACTACCATCCAATCAAGCTGCCATCCGACCCACTAACACTTGTTTCGTCTTACGCGTCGCTTATCGTTATGCTATCAATCTGTTCAGGCTAACCCTACTCTCTAGCGCTCCCTTCAATCCACCAATCGCTGTGAGTATACTCGATCCCTTTTTGCTTTATGCACTTTTGGGTGTTACATACGTTACTTATTCTAAATCATATCAAACACACTACGCAACACTTTAATCGCTAACCAATTACCGCATGTTATACGTGACTTAATGAATGCTTATTTGTTATGTTTACACATGGAATGTTGTCTACCTGCCTTAGCAACGATAGTACTATAGTTTGGACTCAGCACCTGTTCACTCAGGGGTTGTTAAGGACAATTAGTTACATGGCTCACAGTGGTGAGTGTGTATCGCGAACTGCCTTGGGTAGTCAACCCGCAGTCATTGGTATCGATAGGTTCATGTTGATAACTAACATGCCTCATTTTACATTGTGTACGTGCTGGTTATGCGTAATCGATTTCGACCTCTGTTATATCTATTAAACTTGTATGCTCACCTTTACACTATGTGTATTGACTTTTACTTTAACGTATGTGACAGGTGCTTAGGATGCTTATTTGCTTAGCTTGCTGTGAAATCAAGGCTAGGAAAGACCTAGAACAATAAACAATTGTCAATAATAAAAATCTGAGTTGTCGGAACAGAACAATTTGAGCAGATCTTGCCTGTAATAATTATGTTATCCTTTATGACATGGTATGGGACGTGTTGCTTTAAATAGTTGGTAGTTATAATTGTTATGGAAACTTCTGGACAATCTATTTCGCTCAGTGCCACGCCCTGATGTTTCCGCCATCGGTTGGGGTGTGACAGTGTATCTAAGCATCCTACTAGATTCCATGCATCACCAACATCATCGTTAAACCTGTAACATGTTTTAAAAGCGTAGTTCAATACAAAAAGTATTGGCGAGTATAAAAGTTTGGTACGTAATATTTAAGTATAAAAATGATAAGGAACAATCCACATGGCAAACCTAGTTATCAAGATTAACGTATAAACTGGCATGCGATTTACAAGTCAACCCTCTGTTTACGCAAGTATAAATGAATAAACCTAACATGACCTCTCGTTCACGGGTGGTGCGTTACTCCTATAGTGCTATACATGTTAAGTGGAGGCTCGTACGAAGCTAATGACAAGTTCATCATAAAAGAATGTAACACCTCGTAAAATCATACCCAATAATGTATCGACACGTATCCCTAATCCTAATTATGTAAAACGTTGACTAGGAGGGACTATTATCGCCAAACAATTAAAACTTTGAATATGAGAGGACTAAAGAGTCAACATGCTTAAACTAAGCCTCTGAATGACCTTACACGATATTTGTATTCTCATATTAAGACACTTGGTGGATAATCGAAACCGTTTGCAATAAACTAAAAAGTTTAGAAACTTAAACTAAGCCTCTGAATGACCTTACCCGATCTGCACATATTTTTTTATTATTTCATTCCTTGTTCTCCACTCCTAATCTCTAAACCATTTTTTATCAAACTTGGGGCATGTTACCTGATTCTAATACCTGGTATAACACTTGTAATGATCCTAAGAAACCCCTAAACGCATGGCAAGATCTTGTTCATTTCCAAAAACTATAAATAGGCTTGACACTCATTTGACCATCTTGCACCATTTCCATTCTCTCTTCCTACAACTCTTCTTTGGAGGATCCTAAGCAATTGGAAACTTCCTTTGAGTTTTCTTCAGTCCCTAGGACCACTTGTAAGTGTCCCTTTCGTGACTAGTTCGTTTATTTGGCTTCTAAAGCCAAAAAGTCAAGCGTTTACGATAAACGCTTTGACTTTTAGTTAGACCTTAAACTCAAGCCATTGGTTGCAACGAACATGGCTACGTGATCGTAATTATGTAGGTGTTAATCCCTCAAAAGGGAACCTCCTAAGAATCACATTTGCTTGGTCAATTGACAAGTCAACGTAATATTACTTTAAAAGGTCAACGGGTCAGTTTTTTAAAATAATTGCGATATGAGTTTAGAAGTGTTCTAAAATATGTTTTACCACTTAAAAACCTTGGTAATAATTATTAGAACATGTGTAAACATGTTCGGCTCGTCAATTCCAGTTTTAGGGTCGGTTCGCAACCGAAAGTCGAGAAGTTTGACTTCTACGTCGACTTTTGATTATAAACTGAAATAAACTAGTAGCTACTGATTTTAGGTCCTACTATGATCGTAATATAATGTTGTATAACCCTATAAGGTTATATTATACGATCGGACTAGTAATCTGAGTTTATGCGCATATTACGTTATTATGTCGTACTTTGACTACTATGCCCTTTTGTTTAAAAATAAGGTTTTAAATATAAATGAGCATGCAAATGAGTGATGTACTGATAAGTAAAGATGTTTAGAATATTTTGATGTTTATAACCTATTCATAAACTGAGTTTACGCATATAAGCGTGAACTATTCTTTTAAAAGGATTAAAATGCCCTTTTAAGTGTAAAATGAGTTTAAACTATAATTTATTGTCGAAACTCATTATGTATTGATATGATATTATAATTAGGATTATTTGGGATGCAAAGTCAGATTCTAAACTGAGTTTAACTTCAAATTATTGCACAAATGCCAATAAATGACGATAATGCCCTTATGGTACATAAAATGGGTTTTAAACATAATATTCAAACCAAACCTTTTGCTTACTGATATGTTATGACAAATAAAATATTTTCATCTTTCAAAGCTGGTCATAACATCAGATTTCATAAACCATCACATAAATTGTCATTTAACGACTTTAACGCCATTTAGGCGCATAGTATGGTTTTAAACCATATTTATGAATCAAGACTTGTTACCTGCTGATTTTATAAATCATTTTAAATATTATTACAATAGGTATAAGTCATAAACTCAGAATCCCAAATAAATTCTCAAACAATGTGTGAAATGACCAAAATGGCCCTACGGTGCATAGTTTGGTCTTAAAGCATAAACCACATATATATTTGATATCCTACTGATATGATATTATAAATTAACCATTTTTACAGAATGTTTATGACCATGACCTCAGTTTACTTGCAAGCTCCTTTTATAAGTTGTAAAATTACCAAACTGCCCTTATGAGGCATAGTTTGATTTTAAAACCTTAACGGGCATACTAGTTGATATCCTACTGATATTATAGCTTGCTTAAAGTGTATTGGCATACGGAACTTGTTCATAACTCATTCAGTTACCTGTTTTCGCTTATACGCATACGGTTAGACTTACGTAACTAGTTTACATAAGTTTACCGAAAAGGGTTTAACCTTATCGTTTTGATCTCAAAATCCAGAATGTACATTGTTTACCCATATTATACAAGTCCTAGTACTTGTTGGGTTTAAACCACATTATTTTCAGTGTACGCTTAATCTAGCGAACCTATTCTTAAATATCGGGTCATATCTACTTTGGCCCATATACATTCTAACAGATAATAAATCTGTTCATTCCAGACTATAGTACCCCCCCCCCCCCAGATAATCGGACTTAGGTCAATAATACTTAGACTTACGGCTTTTGCCAAATATAGTCTTATTGATTGAAAGCTAGCAATAAGGTAAATACTCTTGACTTATTTTAGTGTAAACTTGGGATGGCAAATATGCCTCTTGGGCGGTTATTACATAAGTAAGTCTCCTATCATTGCGCAAAAATGTAAGAATACGGTTTGATCCGTTTACTTGATAATTGATATAATTGGGGGTTAATGATACCATGTCCGGACAACCCAATGGGTTAATCGAGTATATAATCTCGTAACAAGAATAATCCCAAGATATATTTAAAGGATCACCTATGGGTTTTCCATATGTATAAAACTCTTTTCGAAAAAACTATTTTTCCAAAGGGTTAGTTAATTGTATTTACAAGCTTTGGCTGACGTATTTTCAACAGATTGAACAGCAGGTACCGAACCTTATAATAGGCTGGGAATACAGGTCGGCTAGGATGAAGGCTAAGGAATTTGCATTCCTGATGCTTAGGGCCTATGATGTCTAAAGCTCCGTTTATTTGGATCCTACCTGTGGGCTTATATCGAAAGCTTGTAATACTTTTATACATTCAAGCTTTATTTTGGTAATTTTAATCCAATACTCCCGCTGCATATTATTATATTGTGATAACTGTTGTCCAACCATCTCGATTGTACCCATCCGGGCCTACCGGAAATCGGGGTGTGACAGGTTAGTATCAGAGCTTCAGTTTAAGTGAATTAAACACTAAGCTTTTGTGTCTAATCTCAAATATCACAAATGCAAATTCCTTAGAAAATTCTGAGTCTAGACCTGAATATAAGACTACTCTCATTTATATATAGTAATTGTTGATTTTCTGCCGCCAAGATGTCACGGACAAGATGAAGAATCTATGATGGGTCGCGGACTTGATGAACTCTACCTCTAAGTAGCTTGAAGTTCCATACGGTGAACTACATTGTTTTGGAGACGATGACTCTGATACAAGGATGCTAAACCTCGTCACCTGATGTTATATCTTTTGATATTCCAATGATATCCTAATATCATTTATCCAAAATCTATCATATTGTCTCACCAGCTGATTGAAGCAGCAACAACTATGGAAAGTCGTATCATGGCAAGGATATCCATGCACTTTTGCACCAAATTTCTATTCTTTGATTAAAAAATTCTCCCATTCTAGAGAATAAGCAGAAAAAGGAATCACTTTTCTGATTCATGCTTAAAGCATAAAATCTCGAGTCTTGGAACTCGATTGATTTAAACCCATTTGGGTATATCATATTATATAAATTCGGCAAATTTCGCCAGCAAATTCTCCAACTAGAGTACAACAATGATTTTTAATTCATTGATTTTTAGCAACTACGAATGCCAAACTTAGTTTGATAGAAGCGCCATATGATAATTGGCAGTATCTTAGTGTGTCCCATAGATTGCTTTCATGCCTAGCCAGTATGAAGGTTTAATGCGTTGAACCACTAAGATCTCCCAACGGTCATATTGTACTGATATCGGCTAATAGTAAGCATCTAATATATTTTGGCGATATTACTGCCATAAGAAAAATCATTGATTTTATGGAGCCCAATTTATTATCTTTCCTTCAAATGATATGAATGTCACATTTATTGCTCCTACCATATCAAACAGACCTCTTGATTGCTTGATAGACGGAGGCCAAAAGCACATGTTCCCCCCAATAAGTGGTTGAAAAAGTGCAAAATTTTCGTCCAAATATGAGACGACATATCCCCAAATCTCCCGATAAGGAGAGGGGCTTATATTTAAACGGTGTACTTTATTGAGCCGTAACATATACGCTGTACTATATTGAGGCGTATCCCCGAATCTCCCCGTAAGGCGAAAAGGTATATTTTTAAATAGTGTACTTTATTGAGCTGTATCATATACGCTATACTTTATGGAGGCGTATCCCCGAATCTCCCCATAAGGAGAAAGGGTATATTTTTAAACGGTGTACTTTATTGAGCCGTATCATATACGCTGTACTTTATTGAGGCGTATCCCCGAATTTCCCCATAAGGAGAAAGGGTATATTTTAAATAGTGTACTTTATTGAGCTGCATTATATACGATGTACTTTATTGAGGCGTATCCCCGAGTCTCCCCATTAGGAGAAAGGGTGTATTTTTAAACAGTGTACTTTATTGAGCTCTATCATATACGCTATACTTTATTGAGGTGTATCTCCCCATAAGGAGAAAGGGTATATAATTTCACGGTATACTATATTGAGCCGTATCGTATACGCTGTGCTATATTGAGGCGTATACCAAATCTCCAACTAAGGAGAAGTGCATATAATTAAAACGCCAAATGAGACATGTCCTGGAAACTCCAACTGAGGAGAAGGACTATAGGTGCCAACTCTATTGGGTAAAGAAATATTAGTCGAAGAACCGCTAGCAATCAAGCAAATAAATCTCTTTTAAAATTACTCGGTCTACTAGTTCTTACGTAATTAAGACTAGTAAATAAGACCATGATAAAAGACTCTGTCTTAAATAATACTTTCCACCAATGCTAGTGGTTGAGAAGGTGATAGTAATGGAAAACTGATTCCCTCAAACCAATTTAATCCTAAAAATCTTTAAGTGATTCTCGTTCAAATATGGGACGACACTTATCGAAGATCTCTAACTAATTCCTGATTTTGTGGAAAGGAGAAAGAAATTCCATACAACCATGTAATGCTAATCATCCCCAAATCTCCCAATACGGAGAAGAATATATTAAAACGGTGACTGTATTGAGCCGTATCATATACGCTGACTGTATCGAGGCGTATACCCAAATCTCCCAATGTGGAAAAGGATATATATATTTAAACGATGACTGTATCAAGCCATATCATATGCGCTGACTATATTGAGGCGTATTCTCAAATCTCTCAATGTGGAAAGGGACTCATGTTTAAACATCAACTATGACGTATTCCCAAATCTCCCAATACGAAGAGGGACTTATATTTAATCGTCAACTGTGATGTATTCCCAAATCTTCCACTACGGAGAGGGACATATATTTTCAACGTCAACTAAGACGCATCCCCAACCCAGGAAAAGGGTTCATATTCAATACGTTGACTGAAACGTATCATTAAAATCTCTAACTAATTCTCAACTACATGGGAAGGAGAAAACTCTCGTCCAACTTCGTGACAATATATGTTCCAAATATTTAACTATTCCCAACTATGTGGAAGGAGAGGAACCATATAAATACGTGGGCTGAAACATATCATTAAATCTTCAACTAATTCCCAATTGTGTGGAAAGAAGAAAATTTTCGTCAACTTTGTGACAAAACTTATTCCAAAACTACAATTAATCCCCAACTGTGTGGAAAGGAGGAAAATCTTCATCAACCTTGTGACGATACTTGTTCCAAGTCTTCAACCATTTCAAACTATATGGAAGGATATGAATCATAATACTACATTGTCAGTTAAAACAATGACAGTTGTGACCTTTATGATTCCCTGTCCAAGGTGGTGAGCTATGCTCAAGCCTCATAGTCTATATGATCAATGCGATCATGACTAAAATCATCTAATATGATGATCATATTATTTAACATCCTTAGCAATGTTTTGCCTACGGGCTATACTATAAGGTCCATTGAAACATTGACATTATGACCAATATGGTTCCTTGTTCAAGGTGGTGAGCTATGCTCAAGCCTCATAGTCAATATAAACAGTGAGATCCTGACTAATATCATCAGTATGATGATCATATTATTAACATCCTTAGTGATGTAGTGCCTACGGGCTATACTTTACTCTATTGTCGATAAGACAATGATAGTTGTGACCTTTATGGTTCCCTGTTCAAAGTGTTCGGTTATACCCAAACCTAATAGTCTATATGATCAATGCAATCATGACTAATGTCACCAACATGATAATCATACTTAACATCCCTAGTGATGTTTCGCCAATTGGCTATGTTATATTTTCCATTTGAGACAAGGACAGTTGTGACCATTATGGTTCCCTGTCTATGGTGGAGGGCTATGCCAAAGCCTCACAGCCTATATGAAAAAATGCGATGATGACTGATATCATCAGTGCGATGACCATTAGTTTAACATCCTTTGTGATGTCAATCAAATTGCCTACGGGCCATATTATATCGTCAATTGTGACGACAGTTGCGGTCTACAACCCCTTATCCAAAGGTAATGAACTACGTTCAAACCTTTAAGCCCTTTGATCAAATAAGATCATGGCTTATATATATCTTCTAAATGTCTTTCGTGACAAGGCTTTAGTGCCATATCTTCGAATGTCCTTCGTGACAAGGCTTTAGTGCCATATCATTCAATGTCCTTTGTGACGAGGCCTTGTTCCATATCTTTCACAAACTTTGTGAAAGGCCCTTGTGCCATGTCTTTCATGTCCTTTGTGATGAGACCTTTGTGCCATATCTTTCACAATCTTGTGACAGGCCCTTGTGCCATGTCTTTTATGTCTTTCATGACAAGCCAATGTGCTATATTTAAATGTCCTTCGTGACAAGCCAATGTGCTATATTTAAATGTCCTTCATGAGAAGCCAATGTGCTATATTTAAATGTTCTTCGTGACAAGCCAATGTGCTATATTTAAATGTCCTTTGTGACAAGCTAATGAGTTATATGGCTAAGCCCATTACCAATTGTGGTAAAGCAGGGCTAGTGAAATTGATATATAAACATATAGATCTGTAAGATCTAATGCAAATAAATTGATTTGCTATTTAGTTCTTGAACTATTATTGATGGCTATATTATTTCAGTTAAACTTATGGCAAATCCCATAATGGGTGAATCAAGAAAGAAAAACGGTGGTGACGATTTAGAACACCAAGATCGGAATGACGAAGAGAATCGTCTTCGATCAATAGTTGCCCATGAAGTCAGTAAAGCCCTGTCTGGATTTATGGCCACACTTTAAAGGCCAGAGCCATCAGCACAGAAAGAGAACTATGTTTCTAAACGTTGTTCTAATACTCATAAGACTGAAAAGACTCATTTCTCCTCAACAAAGAGTGAGCAAAGTATTAAGAGTATCAAGAAAGATGAGTTACATGAATCTAAGAAGGGATGTACATATAAATACTTTTTTTCTTGTAAACCCCGTGACTTTACGGGTGAGATTGGAGCTATTGATGCTCTAAAGTGGCTGGATGAAATGGAAACCGTTGTTGATATAAGCGGTTGTGCCGCCAAGGACACTGTTAAATACGTGTCCCAATCCTTCAAGGAGGATGCTCTGACTTGGTGGAAGGCACTGATCCAATCCACTGGAAAGGTTGCAATGTACAACCTGAGTTGGTCAAAGTTCGTGGAATTGATCCGCGAGACTTATTGCCCACCTCACGAGGTGGAGAAAGTTGAATCTGACTTTCTAAGGCTGACCATGAAAGGCCTCGAGTGTCGAGCCTATGTATCTGAATAAAACTCTTTATCAAGACTCGTGCCATATTTAATTACCCCCGAGTCTAAGCGCATTGCACGGTTTCTTGGAGAGCTCGCTCCAGAAATCAAAGGGATGGTTAAATCCTCCAAACCTGCAACTTTTAGATCCGCTGTGGATCTGGCTCTTTCTCTTACTGAAGATGAGATAAGAGCAAGTGTGATTAAGGTCGAGGAGGATCATAAGCGAAAGCGTGATGATACCCCAACTAAGGATTACAAAAAGGGTAAGACTGGTTCGAATTATAACCAGTCCAAGCCGAATGAGGCAAAAACCGAATGTAAAACCTGCGGGAAGCAACACTTCAGAAAATGTCTCCGTGAGCAGACCAAGGGTTGTGGCATTTGTGAGGAGATGGACCACAAGTCTCATGAATGCAGAAACTTAAAAGACGCAACGTGTTATGGATGTGGCGAGAAAGGACATATAAAGACCCGCTGCCTAAAGAGTGTCACACCCCTTTCTAAGGCGGAAGCACGAGGTTTGATCATGAAAGGTTCTCATTGCATACGAATGGTAAACATACTACATGCTCGTAAAAATAACTCCAAATGCCATACATTACATAACCGAAAACATAGTTTAAGTGTTTACATCACAAGACAACATTTTGTCTGAAAAGTTTACAACTTTATTTAAGGATAATCATAAACAACATCCAAGAGCATGGGTAAGACCGCGCGCACATCCACTTTAGTTACCTGAAATACATGTGAGTTTTTGGAAAAACGTCAACATAATGTTGGTGTGAATTCATGCAGTTCTTGTATTGAACGTTTGTATACTTTGTATGAAAAACATGGTATGTATCTTGTATAAATCAAGTATTCTTGTATGAATCACGTATTCTTGTGTAAATCACGCCTTTCTTGTATAAATCACGTATTCTTGTATAAATCAAGTGTTCTTGTATAAATCAAGTATTTCTGTATGTATCAAGGTTGTTAATGGGTTGCAAGGCCATTAACATGTGACACGACATAGGAAGCAACCAAACCATAGGCATTTTTCTAGTTGTCGATTCACGACTGAGATACAAAAGCACTACTCGGTACTAGTTTTCACCAAGAGTGTGGCTGCCCGGACACCCGTTAGATCTAACATTTTGTTCTGCGGTCTAAGTATGTACACGATTAATGGTGCTTATGGTACCCTATTCGTGACACGATTTCTCGTATCATTCCTCAAAACGCATCATACTTGGTGCTAGTTATCACCAAGAGTGCTTCTTGTTTTTGTATCCATCATACCATTTATAAACATTGTAATATCTGTAACATGTATTTCACCCCCGAAGTTATAAAACTGAAAACAGTTAAAAGAAAAGGGGGAGCATGAACTCACAACTTTGCGTTCCTGCGTCGTAAACTTCACCGGATTTGCTTATTTAGCGTTGTGACCTAAACGTGTTTTATTAACGTTAGTCACTGGACTTGTATCGCACAAGTAAAAGTCACTATCTTTTATGTATGTATTCTTGTGTTAGAAAAAAATTATATTTTTAACTATGTGTCTTACTTATATTATTTTCTCAAAAATAAATATAAGTATCATGTAATTTTCACCCGAGTTATGTATCTTGTCCAAGTTATTTATTCTATTAAGAAATATATTTTTCATAAATATATCCTCTTGTATTTGTCTAAGCATGTTGAATGTGTATTTTTGTATGTTCACTCCTTAGGAGTATTTAGTGTATTTTCAAGTCCTAATACACTATTACATGTAATACATACTACATACACTTAGCACAAAGTTTGGTGATCAATAAATATATATTTTTCTCAAAAATATACATACTTAATATCAGTTTTAGTCTTGAAGAAATCATCATTTCCTAACACAAAAGTTAGGGAAACCTTGGTAAATATTTTGAGGTACATTTTTAGGGAATAAGTTTCTCAAAAACTTATATTTTTCTAAGTGTCAAAATTTATAGAAATTTTGACAGAGTTTCCCCTAAAAATGGAGGTTTCCCATTTTTTCAAAACATGTGTTTATTTTCTTTTAAAATCATCACAACAATCAACAACTCATTTAACACTACCGAGTGTCAAAATCAAGTAAGTTATACTACATCATGAACTTGAAGTTTTGTAAAAACTTGTAGTAACTTACCATATTATTTAGTAGGTTTAGTTACCCTTAAAAACATGGTTGTTTGTTTGTACATCCCATTCTTGAAGGATTTAGTCATTTACAACTTGTAAGATGATTTTTCTAAAAATATTCCTTTTGTATTTTTCTTGTTTCATAAGTGTTTATACACTTGTTTCTCTAATAAAAATAGTATAGGTTTAAGTAAAAACCAAGATCTTCTAAAAATCACATTTTAAACTTGGTTTTCTTGGTAAATCATTCATAAATCTTGGATCTACAAGTTTACTAGTTCACTTTGATTATTGTTTTACAAGAAATCATTTTTATTTATCAAGTTCATGTCTTTACTAGAAGATGATCATCATAGGTTATTACATAATCATCTCCTAATCTTGCTAGATCATGTGTTTAATCACAATCTAGCAAGCTTCATATGAAGATTAACATCATCATCTCTAGTAAACAACTATCAAATATCATTCATGCACCAAACAATATCATTTCATCAAGATATCAACATATTTCACTTTATGTTTCAAGATTCATGTGTATGTCTTTTAGTGTTCTTATGATAATCAATATGTTATATCTTTTAACCAACTAAAATGGAAGTAAACAAGTGTTAAAAGAATCTTACTACTAGCTTCAAGCTAGGGAAGAACAATGGTGAAAATTGAATGGATAAAAGCAAACGAGTGAGGTCCTTCAAGTTCCGTGAGCACCGAGCTTCGTTAGTGACCTTCTTACACCTCAAGATAACCTTGGAATGCTTGAATGAAGATCGAAAATGGTGGATGTATGGTGAAGGCGGGTGAGCCGTGAGGTAAGGGGGAGAAGAAGGAGGTTGTAGTGTGATGAAGATGGAGTGATGATGTTCTTATATTGTGCAAGATCATATCTCTAGTAAATCTTACAATATCATATAATATCTAAGTAATATCTTATGAAATCAAAATAAATCCAAGTAATATCTTATGAAATCTAATGAATCCAAGCAAGATCTTTGATGGGGGCCACCCCCTTATGACCGTATATATGAAAGGGGGGCAAAGTGTAATATTTACTCCCTAGTTCATAAATAAGTTGGTTTCAAGTAATAAGTTTAGGGATTTAATGTGTTATTACGTTATAAGGGGTGTTATGGTGTTCGGGGACCATAACTAGTTCAGAAACATTAAAACAATGCTTCTAATAATATTTTTATGTTCCGGGTAATGTCCGGTTGTTCGGTTAAATACCGGTTCGTTAAAGTGCTAAATTGCACCGTTTAGTGTCCTTTAAGCATGCTTTTGTAACCCTTTTAATTCCCAACACTTAGGAGGGTATTCTGGATAATAAAACATGAATTCTGCATAATATTTATATGTTAAAAAGCTGATTATAGCTGAATTCTGTAAAATTTTGCACTTAAAGTGCGTTTCGGGTGCTTTTTAGTGCGTAATTTAGCTTCCGGAAAGTCTATATGTTAACCCTTGTATGTACTCTTGGGTTTTAATGTATTCTTGACGTTGGACCTACACCTAGGCTCCAATTTTATTATCTGACTGCTTTCTACAGAATTGTTGACACAGTGTGTCCTACCGGTGAGTTTACTAGTATTTCTGACGCAACGCTATCATTAATGCATAAAGCAATTTTTGTAGTATAAAACGTGCATGAATTCACTTGTATAGTATGTAATCAGACAATGTTGACATTTAAGCACATAATTGCAGTCGTAAATAATAATTAAGGTGTACAGAAATTACCGGTTTTGTGCCAGTTGTCACAGTCTCCCCCCGTTAAAAGAATTTCGTCCCGAAATTCAGGCTGAACCAACTCTCGCAGGAGTCTTCTTGAATAGGTGGGGGACTTTTCCTTGAACTGGTCTTCACGTTCCCACGTGTAATCGGGTCCGTGCTTAGAGTTCCAACGTACTTTGACAAGTTTGACACTGCTCCCTCTGGTCTTGTTGACTTTCCAGTCGGTAACCTCAACGGGTTGTTCTGTAAATCGGAGGGTGTCATCAATATGCACTTCATCCGCAGGGATGATCACGTTTTCTTGTGTTGGACTCTTCTTGAGGTTGGACACATGGAATGTATCATGTACTCCATTAAGTTCTTCTGGTAATTCCAACTTGTATGCCACGGTACCAATTCTTTCCAAAATCTTGAATGGTCAGATGTATCGTGGATTCAGCTTTCCACGCTTTCCAAATCTTACTACGCCCTTCCAAGGTGAGACATTTAACAAAACTTTATCTCCCACCTCGAATTCTAATGGTTTTCGTCTACGATCATCATAGCTCTTTTGTCGATCTCGAGCCGCCTTAATGCGCTCTCGGATCTGCATAATCTTGTCGGTTGTCTCTTGCACAAGTTCAGGACCAACCATACGTTTGTCTCCAGTGTCTTCCCAACATAATGGCGATCGGCACTTGCGGCCATACAGAGCTTCGAACAATGCGGCTTTTATGCTTGTATGATAGCTGTTATTGTAGGAAAATTCAACTAAAGGTAGATGAGTATCCCAGCTGCCGCTTAGGTCCATAACACATGCGTGAAGCATATCTTCTAGCGTTTGTATGGTTCGTTCGCTCTGGCCGTCTGTTTGCGGATGAAAGGACGTGCTTAGATCTAATTGAGATCCAAAGGCTTCCTGAAAGGATTGCCAGATTCTTGAGACAAAACGTCCATCTCTGTCTGAAATAATTGAGATAGGCACTCCATGGCGTGCCACGATTTCTTTTAAGTATAACTCAGCAAGCTTTCCAGTGCTATCCTTCTCTCGGATTGGTAGGAAATGCGCAGATTTCATCAATCGATCAACTATCACCCATATCATATCGTGCCCCCTAGGGGTCCTGGGTAATTTCATTATGAAGTCCATCAAGATTTACTCCCACTTCCACATGGGTATCTCTGGTTGTTGCAGTAGCCCAGATGGTTTCTGATATTCAGCCTTAACCTTAGCACAGGTTAGGCATTTTCCAACATAAACAGCAACATCGCTTTTAAGTCTCGGCCACCAATAGTAGTCTTTCAAGTCTTGATACATTTTGTCCGATCCTGGATGGATCGAGTATCTCGACTTATGAGCTTCATTAAGGATGACTTCTCGCATACCGCCATAGAGCGGAACCCAAATACGCTTCTTAAAGTATAAGGTTCCTTCTTCACTTGGCACCATATATTTCAACATACCCCGAAGGTATTCAGCTTTACGGTTTTCCATCTTAAGGGCTTCCTGTTGTGCGTCACGAATGTGTTCAGTGAGGTTCATTCGAATAGTCATTTCCAATGCTCGAGCCCTTAGGGTCTTAACCCTTTCTTTTCAACTTAATGTGTTTGCTACAACGTTTACCTTTCCAGGATGGCACTTGATCTCACAGTCATAATCGTTTAGCAGCTCGACCCATCGTCGCTGACGCATGTTTAATTCCTTCTGATCAAATTTGTGTTGCAGGCTTTTGTGATCTGTGAAGATTGTACATCGAGTACCATATAAATAATGTCGCCAGATCTTCAAGGCGAACACCACTGCGCCTAGCCCCAGGTCGTGAGTGGTATAATTCCTTTCGTGTACCTTCAATTGTCTTGAAGCGTAAGCGATGACTTTCTGACGTTGCATGAGCACACAGCCCTAACCTTGATGCAAAGCGTCGCAGTATACCACGAAGTCTTCAGTGCCTTCGGGCAAGGATAGTATTGGTGCATCGCATAGCTTATTTTTAAGTAGCTGGAAGGCTTCTTCCTGCTTGTCACCCCAGTCATACTTCTTGTCTTTTTGCGTAAGGGTAGTTAGCGGTTAAGCTATCTTTGAGAAATTATCAATAAACCGTTGGTAGTAGCCCGCTAAGCCCATAAATTGTCGAACTTCAGTCGGGGTTTTGGGGGCTTCCCAATTCTTTATTTCTTCAATCTTAGATGGGTCTACATGAATGCCCTTCTCGTTCACAACATGTCCAAGAAACTGTACTTCGGGAATGTAGGATCGTTTTCACGACCAAACGAGTCGTTCAGAAGAATTCTCGGATCAAATCAGAGGCGGAATACAAAGATTTGATCTTCGTTCAGCTTGTTATACACTTTGAATCACTTGAACAGTCTCGTGTGTTGATATGACCGATATATACAAGCTAGAGACACACTAGCAACACATTGGCTCTAGATTCCAAAAGTTACAAATGAAATGACTAAGGCACCTATTTATACTAAATTTATTCCCCTTGAAAGTGACAAGCCCATTTCGTGTGGAATAGACTTATGACATTTCTCTACGTGACTTAATCTATCATTCTAATTACAAGACTCGATACAAGACGAAGTCAACAGACATATTCACCAACAGTCTCCCCCTTGGATGTTGACGGAGTCTTCAGTACGAGACGTCAGTACGTCAAAACTTCAGTCTTGATCAGTCTTCTCGCTTTCTCCAAAATATTTGACTCTGAAGCATCCTTCAAACTTTCTCTCTTTTCAAACACAATTATCAGCTATTCTCCAGAATCTGAATCTGGCTCTTTCACTCTTCAATCTCCCCTTTGCTAACAGACTCCCCCTTAAGTTGTTCCGGGATCGTAATCTGTTATAACACTTTCACAGATTTTGTATCGGAAACCTGACTATAACTCTGCACAGACTTCGACACGGGGATCTGCACAAACTCTAACCAATATTAAGATTTAACTTTATGCTTACCACTTGTATTTAAAATGATTAAATTGGTTTCAAATTAATGAGCCATTTAGTCATTTTAAAAAACAATCCACATTTCCAACAAACTTTTCCAAACTTCTGTTCTTCCTGTTTACCACTTAGAATTTTGATTATCAGCTCTCCAACATCAATTGTCGAAAATCTTTTTGGATTTTTCAAAATTTTAAGCTAAAACACAATCTTTTTGGATTTTTTGTCTTTAATGAAAAGCAATAAAAAAAAATATTTACAAATAATATTTTTGTGAGTTTGCGTTAAAGGATCATATCAGTTTATGAGACAAATCACTAGCACCGTTAAGCTTTAAACATATTAAGTTCTAAACGATTCACATAGATTGACAATATAGTTGTCCTCTTAAGCTCAATCTAAAAACTTTCGAAATGCTTACCGATACGTTAAGGTATATTAATTTTGCACTAAATTCTTATGGACCCCACGATCTCAGCATATCCCCTCATCATGCAATACACTAACTCGAGTAATGCCTTTAAACTTTCATCAACTGTGATTTGTGCGAAAACAACGCAGAATGTTTAAACATTAACAACCAGGTCGATCTTTCGATACGCAGAGAAAGTCCAATGTTTAAACAAAATAAGAAATAAAAACAAGTTGAAATTGTTTAGGCTTTAACCACCAGTTCGATACTCCCGTATACGCAGATGTGATCCAAAGCTTAAACGAAACACCAAAGAAAATAAAGCAGAACATTTAGGCAATAACATCCAGGTCGATACTCACGTATACGCAGAGGATGTCCAATGCTTAAACAAAATAAAGAAATAAAACAAGTTTAAATCTTTACAAAAAGAAATGCACAATCACAGCGACTTTTTCAGCAAGTTGTGAAAGTTCACAAACTGCCCGGTTTTTATGCTCTTTAGCAATCAGCGATTAGTGAGTAGGCACACAATCAAGAAGGACAAAACTAAGTACTATGCTTTCAACCGTGTTTTCCACTAGAACTAGGCTTTTTCATTTAAGTTTGTATCGTTATCGCAAATCTACTAGTCTAGCTGAGCCTATCATCACATATTTAGTGAGACCGTTTATCACATTTGACATTTCATTTCGTTAGCATGCTGTGATAGTCCAACTGATTTACTATCATTTCCTCTTTTTCACAACAAAACTCATTTTGAATTTTTTAATGTTTTTGGCATTTTCAAATTTTCTAATTTTTTTTTTAAATTTTTCTCCCCCTAAAATCAAAATATGTTTCAATTTTGATTTTCTGAGAAAATTTGAAAACAAACTATACAGATAAAGTGACAACATAATATCGAATCGCTTCAATTTGCCATCCACTTGGCATAAACAATCAGAACTCCCCCTGACAACAAACTATTTTCCCATTATGATTTCAAAACACTTAAGTTTGTTTTAATCAAAATGGTTTTTTCGAAAAATTAGTTTTGTTTGCCATTTCAAAAACATGGGGTTTAATTCATCACACTGTTTTCAACCACTTGTAGGTTTATCACAAAATCAATTTCCAATAATCATAACACTTGTACGATAGTTAAATCAAGTACAACTTAATGTCCTTGATTAACCACTTGTAAGTCAAAATATCACATAACAACCATCATTCACATCTGTGAGATTTTTCAAGAAAGATGCCGATTCCTACTCCCCAATTACCAACCTGGGAGTTCCGGCAAGTCAGGATTTTAAGCAAAGAATGCAGGTACCCAAGCCTGACCAGCCTTGGGTGTGACCTTTTCAATTTCACTCGGGGTTTGAACATATCTTTTAGATTCATAAAATTCTTTAACCCCTTTTACCTTACCATCGACCATCTTTCCAAAGATATTTTTTACTTTGCTATTAAAAGCCTTTTCGACATCGAATTCTTTCTTTTCAGAATAGAATTGATTCGAACTTTTCACTTTACCAACTTTTTGTTTAAAAATTTCAGTCCTCAATGGTGGAAAGTTGACATCATCCATTGGCGGAACTGACGTTTCAATTTTTAGCTCAACTTGTGGCTCTTCTGACTTTGACGAGTCAGATTCATCGCCAACACGTGGCTCCTTTGCTTCCGAAGAAACAAATTCATCGCCATCCATAACTGGAACCGTTTGATTAACCAATTTTTCCTTTACTTTCCTTTTATCCTCAGATTTGTATCTGATGAGTTCGTTTTACTTGATTTTGCAATCGAGTGAAGCGATTCATCAGCACTCTTATTAGAACCAACAGGTGTACCAGAGGACAAAATCCTTTCAAGATACTCTCGAGCTTTCTTTCTTTTCTTTCTCAGTCGGTCTTTCTGCCCTTGTGAAAGCTTCACTTTCTGTTCTTTCACCTTCTGTTCTTTGGGCTTGTCTTCGACCTTGACTGATTTCTTCATCTTTTTTTGAGATTCAGCCCTCGATCTTTCCATTGATCTCATTGGGCAAACTCTGGCAATGTGACCTTTGATTTGGCATTCATAACATCTTCTTGTCTCAAATCTCTGTATCTGGCAGTTAACAGCAATGTGTCCTTGAAAACCACAGTTGTAACACACCCTGTTATCGTACCAATCTCCACCATCAATCCAAACACTCAAATCATAACACTGATTTGATTTGTAGTACTCATGACTTCTCCTATAAGCTTGATTTGACGCTTGAGCATTGTGGTCAATCCTGCACCACTTATTACCAACTTTTTGTGAGTTTTGATTTTCAAATTTTTGTGGTTTTTTATAACGATTGGATGACTGAACTGATGACCTTTTATTGTTGTTTTGAAAATTTTTCGAATTTTTAACATTTTGTTTTTGTTCTACATTCTTCTTAACAAGTTTTTGCTTTGAGCATTCACCTATTTCAGTCGAATGTAAACCAGTTTCTTTAAATTTTTCTTTTAATTCCAAAAATATTTTCTTTTTCTCATTTTCATCATCAGTTTTATCATCACAATCCTCAATTATGACATCGTCATAATTTGTGACATTGTCACTTATTGGAATTTCATTGATCGGTTTCGGACATATATGGTCTAGAATCGATGATGAAGTCACAAAACCTTTCAATTTCTTTTCTAAATCATTGATTTTATTATTAGCACATTCAACTTCTTTTTCAAGTCGAATGATTTTCTCAAGATAAGAATTTATTACCTTTTGTTTTTCAATATTATTTTTACTGAAAACAAATTTTTCATTTTCTAAAACTTTTATTTGATTTTGAAATTCTGTTTCTTTTTCTTTTAAAAATTTGTTCTCTAATGTCAAACTTTCAACATCTTTCATAAGTTTGACATTGTCAGATCTTGATTTATCACATGTTGAGCACACTGATTCAGATCTTGAAGTTCCATTTTCCTCGGATTCTTCACTCTTTGTAATCACCTCTGTCTCTATCTTGTATGTACCTGCACAAAAAATTTTAACAAAATCAAGAGGATTCATCTTTTCATCTATATAACAACCCCTCTTAATATCATATTTCATAACATCTTTTGCTACAAGACACATATTAACTCTTCTTCTCATTTCAATAATCACATCCAAACTTATTTTTTCCAATTCTTTTTCTATTCCATTCATCAACTCTTTCTTTTTCTTATCATTTTTGTAATTATGTATTTTAAGCTCTCTGATGAATTCTTTTGGATAAAAATTTGAAAATCTAGAATCCTTTTTTCAGATTAATCAAGAAATCATCCCACTCTGAAGGTAACGCGTCTGCAAATTTTGATATCTTTTCAGCATTTGACATCCTTATCTCGTACCTTGTCAAATTGTTCAGTAAATGATCATACCGATTTTCCAACTCATTCAACATTTCATTTTTCTTACACAAAAAATATTCAAGTCTTTTAACCCAAATATTTTTATTCTCATCTTCTCTGTTATACCAAATCCCAACAAACCAATTATTTAAACTTTCAAGATTATTGTTATCCTCTTCGTTAAACATTTTAACAACACTTTCTTTGTTAAATGACATGGTTCAAAAATTGTTTTTAGTTCAAAGTCCACAATGTTTCAACTTCTCGGTATTTGCACCTTGTAAATCACCTCGAATCACCTGCAAACAAACAAACAAACGATCAGTTTTAAACGAACTGAATACGTGAAAGTGTGTGTTAATGAAATCAATCTAAGACTCGTGTCGAAGATTTGCGGACTCGTTCCAATGTTGTTTGGGTGAAATCACTGAATGAATGGGCCTGAAAATGGACTGATGAGATATAATTTTTGGATGGGCTTAGAATGATTTGGGCCGGTATTAATTCTTTTCACATGGGCCGGTGAACATTCAATGGTTAAAAGACTATGATTGGGCCGATTAAATGTTTCAATATCTCGATCACATGATGTATGGCCGACAAACTACTGATATCCAAACCAGCTATTATCTTGAATGATGGGCCGATGCTCACATGACAACTGACATTTCAATTTCTATAGTCAATTAAAGTCTTGGACTAAACAATCCCGATAACCAGTATTGATTTATTGGACCGACTGACTGATTAAACAGATTAAATGTGCCGACAGTATTAAATTTCAATTCAGATTTCACGCGAAACACATTCACACGAAATTAGGTGTTCACACGAAATCAGACCTTTCACACGAAATTTCCAAACGGAATTATCCTTTCAAACGGGATTACCAAACGGAATTATGATTTCAAACGGGATTACCAAACGGAATTATGTTTTTCAAACAAAATTAGTTATTTTTCGCACGGAATTAAGCACTTTTCAAACGAAATTAGTTAATTCCGCATGAAATATGTCTGAAATATGTAGGGTTGTAGATCAGGTGTTTTCGCACAACATATCAAAAAATCAGCCGATTTGGACCGTAAAAACCCGTTCAATTTTGAAAAATTCAGTGAAAAACGTGAAAGAATGAGTAGAAATCAGAAATCTTGGTGAAAACAAGCTAAATCGGTAAGAATTATTCCTCCTGAGCTTTGATACCACCTGTAGGATCGTTTTCACGACCAAACGAGTCGTTCAGAAGAATTCTCGGATCAAATCAGAGGCGGAATACAAAGATTTGATCTTCATTCAGCTTGTTATACACTTTGAATCACTTGGACAGTCTCGTGTATTGATATGACCGATATATACAGGCTAGAGACACACTAGCAACACATTGGCTCTAGATTCCAAAAGTTACAAATGAAATGACTAAGGCACCTATTTATACTAAATCTATTCCCCTTGAAAGTGACAAGCCCATTTCGTGTGTAATAGACTTATGTCATTTCTCTACATGACTTAATCTATCATTCTAATTACAAGACTCGATACAAGACGAAGTCAACAGACATATGCACAACAGTCTCCCCCTTGGATGTTGACGGAGTCTTCAGTACGAGACGTCAGTACGTCAAAACTTCAGTCTTGATCAGTCTTCTCGCTTTCTCCAAAATATTTGACTCTGAAGCATCCTTCAAACTTTCTCTCTTTTCAAACACAATTATCAGCTATTCTCCAGAATCTGAATCTGGCTCTTTCACTCTTCAATCTCCCCTTTGCTAACAGACTCCCCCTTAAGTTGTTCCGGGATCGTAATCTGTTATAACACTTTCACAGGTTTTGTATCGGAAACCTGACTATAACTCTGCACAGACTTCGACACGGGGATCTGCACAAACTCTAACCAACATTAAGATTTAACTTTATGCTTACCACTTGTATTTAAAATGATTAAATTGGTTTCAAATTAATGAGCCATTTAGTCATTTCAAAAAAACAATCCACATTTCCAACAAACTTTTCCAAACTTCTGTTCTTCCTGTTTAGCACTTAGAATTTTGAATATCAGCTCTCCAACATCAGTTGTCGAAAATCTTTTTGGATTTTTCAAAATTTTAAGCTAAAACACAATCTTTTTGGATTTTTTGTCTTTAATGAAAAACAATAAAGAAATATTTACAAACAATATTTTTGTGAGTTTGCGTTAGAGGATCATATCAGTTTTTGAGACAAATCACTAGCACCGTTAAGCTTTAAACATATTAAGTTCTAAACGATTCACATAGATTGACAATATAGTTGTCCTCTTAAGCTCAATCTAAAAACTTTCGAAATGCTTACCGATACGTTAAGGTATATTAATTTTGCATTAAATTCTTATGGACCCCACGATCTCAGCATATCCCCTCATCATGCAATATACTAACTCGAGTAATGCCTTTAAACTTTCATCAACTATGATTTGTGCGAAAACAACACAGAATGTTTAAACATTAACAATCAGGTCGATCTTTCGATACGCAGAGAAAGTCCAATGTTTAAACAAAATAAGAAATAAAAACAAGTTGAAATTGTTTAGGCTTTAACCACCAGTTCGATACTCCCGTATACGCAGAGGTGATCCAAAGCTTAAACGAAACACCAAAGAAAATAAAGCAGAACGTTTAGGCAATAACATCCAGGTCGATACTCACGTATACGCAGAGGATATCCAATGCTTAAACAAAATAAAGAAATAAAACAAGTTTAAATCTTTACAAAAAGAAATGCACAATCACAGCGACTTTTTCAGCAAGTTGTGAAAGTTCACAAACTGATCAGTTTTTATGCTCTTTAGCAATCAGCGATTACTGAGTATGCACACAATCAAGAATGACAAAACTAAGTACTATGCTTTCAACCGTGTTTTGCCTTAGAACTAGGCTTTTTCATTTAAGTTTGTATCGTTATCGCAAATCTACTAGTCTAGCTGAGCCTATCGTCACATCTTTAGTGAGACCGTTTATCACATTTGACATTTCATTTCTTTAGCATGCTGTGATAGTCCAACTGATTTACTATCATTTCCTCTTTTTCACAACAAAACTCATTTTGAATTTTTTAATGTTTTTGGCATTTTCAAATTTTCTAATTTTTTTTTAATTTTTCTCCCCCTAAAATCAAAATATGTCCAAAATTCGCACTTTGAAAACTTTGCGTAAAGTTTCTCTTTCTTCAGTAGTTCCAGAATGGTTCTGAGGTGTTGTTCGTGCTCTTCTTTCGTTCGAGAGTAAATCAGGATATCATCAATAAATACAATCATGAATTTATCGAGATATGGTTTGCACACGCGGTTCATCAGATCCATAAATACCGCTTGCACGTTTGTCAGGCCGAATGGCATCACAAGGAACTCGTAATGCCCATAGCGTGTCCTGAATGCAGTCTTTGGTACGCTTTCCTCTTGTATCCTTAACTGATGGTATCCAGATCGAAGATCGATCTTGGAATAGTAGCTTGATCCTTGCAATTGATCAAATAAGTCATCAATCCTCGGTAGTGGGTACCGATTCTTGATAGTGAGCTTGTTTAGTTCTCTGTAATCAATACACATCCGCAGGGTTCCATCCTTCTTCTTTACAAACAATACTGGAGCTCCCCAGGGCGAGAAGCTTGGCCTTATGAATCCTTTATCCAACAACTCCTAGAGTTGTGTAGATAATTCTTGCATTTCGGATGGTGCAAGCCGATAGGGTGCCTTGGCTACAGGAGCGGCTCCTGGAACCAAGTCTATACGGAATTCGACTTGTCATTGCAGAGGTAGTCCTGGCAGATCTTTGGGAAAAACATCAGGGAATTCTTTCGCCACTGGAATATCTTCGAGTTTCGGCTCCACAACCTTCTTATCTACAACGTGTGCTAGGAAAGCAACACATCCTTTTCTTAAGCACTTCTGTGCCTTCATACAACTGATGATTTACAGCGGCACGTCTCGTTTTTCTCCATGCACGATGAGAGCTTCGTCATTCTCCAAAGGGATGCGAATGATTTTCTCATGACAAATAACTTCATCTTTGTTCTTGGACAACCAGTCCATTCCGACCACTACATCGAAGCTACCCAATTGAATAGATAAGAGGTAGATGCTAAATCTTCGTTCACCAAGTTCCAATGTGCAACCTCTAACAACTTCGCCTGACTCAACAAGTTTACCATTGGCTAGTTCTATGGAATAAGGAATATCTAATCTACTAGATTCTATTCCAAGCATACGTTTAAATTCCTTGGACATGAAGCTATAGTCGGCACCAGTGTCAAATAATATGGATGCAAAGTGATTGTTAATGAGAAACGTACCAGTGACCACATTAGGGTCCTCGCGTGCGTTCCTTACTCCAATCACAAATGCTCGTGCCAAAGCATTGTTTCCCTTTCGGTAGTTCTTCATGAAATGATCCTTGCTTCGACAACTGAAGCATCCTTGATTTTGCCCAGCTCCATTCCCATTCCGGTTACCATTGCCATTTCCATTTCCACCGTTGTTTCTATTACCAGCTCCGTTCCTGTTTCCTTTACCCCAACAGTCTTCAGTATGGTGACCCAACTTTCCACACTTGTCGCATCTTGGAATGCGACAAACTCCTTCATGATGACGCTTGCACTGATTGCATTTGGGCAGAGTGCCCATGTATCCCTTAGCTGGAGCGTCATTCATGGTTGCAAGATTTTTCGCCTCCTGAGGCAGGTTAGAGTCTCGTTTCTTGTTGTTGAAACCCTTGTTGTTGTTGCGGGTTACTTGGTTCAGATTCGAATGCTTTCTCTTCTTGTCACTAGACGGAATCAGCATGCGTCTCGGTCTTTTCGGTTGGGTTCAGTGATAATTTCTTCATACGAACACAATCTTCAGTAAGGCTGACAACCAGAGTTACAGCCTCAGTGATTGTTTGAGGTTTGGCCGAAGTTACCATACCGCGAAACTCTGGGGCCAGTCCCCAAATGTAGCGTTCTACGTGCTTAAATTCAGGAGTCACCATGTAAGGGATCACCCTAGAAAATCGTGGAATCTTCGAGTGTAACCAGTGATATCAGCACCTTCCATGGTCAAATGCCAGAACTCAGTCTCCAACCTTTGGAGTTCAGCACGTGAGAAATACTTTTCTCTCATACGTTCCTTTAGCTCATCCCAAGTCAGGCCATAAGCGGCATCATCACCCAGGGTTTGGACATGCAAGTTCCACCAAGTCAATGCTTCATCAACAAACAACCCAGTAGCAAAAGTGACTTGTTGATCTGCGGTACACTTGCTCATACGGATAGTGGCTTCAGTCTTTTCCATCCAGCGTACAAACGCCACTGCACCTCCAGTGCCGTCATAGTTCAGCGGTTTGCAGTCGAGGAACTGCTTGAAAGTGCAGCCTGTAATTGATCCAACCAACTCACACGTGAGCAATCGAAGAAATAATGAAACAAAGACCGCTCATAAATTTCTCCATGCTTAGCAAATTGTCTTAAGGTTACCTTGAGTTCCGTTTCCTCTAGACGAATCTACATTCCCATTACGCCTGGCATTGCTTGGTCCTCCACTGTCTTCAGTACGGTTTGCCTCGTACTGGGCGATAGCTGCGGAGATTCTTTCTTCCAGTAGAGCGTTCAGCTCTTCAGCAGTCCTTGGCAGTGGGGGAGGAGGAGGTTGATCAGAATCTCGATTGTTCCCAATTCTCCTAGGTGCCATGTTCTAACAGAACACAACACAATAGGGTTAGACGTTTGCTTGGTATCGTCTTACGAGACAGTAGTAGTATATATATACACAGGCATATACCACATAAGTGACATCAAACAATTATTACTCCAGCAGTGTACTTAGTAGGCTGGGGGAAGGGTGTTCACGTTCGACCTTTTCTTGTACTGAGGGAATCTGTACGTGACAAAACTTGCTGTGGTTCCTGTGCACTGAATTCCCTAATTATGTATGCATCCATAATTACGTAACTCCTTGCACAGTCCGCACAGTTTGTTTCATCCTCGTATTTCTTCCTTTAGATACTGCTTTCAGGTAAAGTCACGTGTACTTGTGGTATTCTACTTCTAGCATATGTAAGTATCAATTATCACACATAATTGCAAGTAATTCTTAATCACAGACGAGTGCTACTCCAGTGCACTCTTAATTCTCGTAGTGTCTTTTCTTGACTCTTTGTAAACGGTTTCAGGTAGTGGATGTCGCGGAAATTTTTATGCAATGAAAACTTTTTGAAAAATTGTTTTCGTGAAAGGATCCAAGAGATTGTAGACTAGACTCGAGAAGGAATCCTGGTTCACTACAATCGCAGCTCTGATACCAAGCTGTAACACCGCTTTCTAAGGCGAAAGCACGAGGTGTGATCATGAAAGGTTCTCATTGCATATGAATGGTAAACATACTACATGCTCGTAAAAATAACTCCAAATGCCATACATTACATAACCGAAAACATAGTTTAAGTGTTTACATCACAAGACAACATTTTGTCTGAAAAGTTTACAACTTTATTTAAAGATAATCATAAACAACATCCAAGAGCATGGGTAAGACTGCGCGCACATCCACTTTAGTTACCTGAAATACATGTGAGTTTTTGGAAAAAACGTCAACATAATGTTGGTGTGAATTCATGCAGTTCTTGTATTGAACGTTTGTATACTTTGTATGAAAAACATGGTATGTATCTTGTATAAATCAAGTATTCTCGTATGAATCACGTATTCTTGTGTAAATCACGTCTTTCTTGTATAAATCACGTATTCTTGTATAAATCAAGTATTCTTGTATAAATCAAGTATTTATGTATGTATCAAGGTTGTTAATGGGTTGCAAGGCCATTAACATGTGACATGACATAGGAAGCAACCAAACCATAGGTATTTTTCTAGTTGTCGATTCATGACTGAGACACAAAAGCACTACTCGGTACTAGTTTTCACCAAGAGTGTAGCTGCCCGGACACCCGTTAGATCTAACCTTTTGTTCTGCGGTCTAAGTATGTACACGATTAATGGTGCTTATGGTACCCTATTCGTGACACGATTGCTCGTATCATTCCTCAAAACACATCATACTTGGTACTAGTTATCACCAAGAGTGCTTCTTGTTTTTGTATCCATCATACCATTTATAAACATTGTAATATCTGTAACATGTATTTCACCCCCGAAGTTATAAAACTGAAAACAGTTAAAAGAAAAGGGGGAGCATGAACTCAAAACTTTGCGTTCCTGCGTCGTAAACTTCACCGGATTTGCTTATTTAGCGCCGTGACCTAAACGTGTTTTATTAACGTTAGTCACTGGACTTGTGTCGCACAAGTACAAGTCACTATCTTTTATATATGTATTCTTGTGTTAAAAATAATTTATATTTTTAACTATGTGTCTTACTTATATTATTTTCTCAAAAATAAATATAAGTATCTTGTATTTTTCACCCGAGTTATGTATCTTGTCCAAGTTATTTATTCTATTAAGAAATATATTTTCATAAATATATTCTCTTGTATTTGTCTAAGCATGTTGTATGTGTATTTTTGTATGTTCACTCCTTAGGAGTATTTAGTGTATTTTCAAGTCCTAATACACTATTACATGTAATACATACTACATACACTTAGCACAAAGTTTGGTGATCAATAAATATATATTTTTCTCAAAAATATACATACTTAATATCAGTTTTAGTCTTGAAAAATCATCATTTCCTAACACAAAAGTTAGGGAAACCTTGGTAAATATTTTGAGGTACATTTTTAGGGAATAAGCTTCTCAAAAACTTATATTTTTCTAAGTGTCAAAATTTATAGAAATTTTGACAGAGTTTCCCCTAAAAATGGAGGTTTCCCATGTTTTCAAAACATGTGTTTATTTTCTTTTAAAATCATCACAACAATCAACAACTCATTTAACACTACCGAGTGTCAAAATCAAGTAAATTATACTACATCATGAACTTGAAGTTTTGTAAAAACTTGTAGTAACTTACCATATTATTTAGTAGGTGTAGTTACCCTTAAAAACATGGTTGTTTGTTTGTAAATCCCATTCTTGAAGGATTTAGTCATTTACAACTTGTAAGATGAGTTTTCTAAAAATATTCCTTTTGTATTTTTCTTGTTTCATAAGTGTTTATACACTTGTTTCTCTAAAAAAAAATAGTGTAGGTTTAAGTAAAAACCAAGATCTTCTAAAAATCACATTTTAAACTTGGTTTTCTTGGTAAATCATTCATAAATCTTGGATCTACAAGTTTACTAGTTCACTTTGATCATTGTTTTACAAGAAATCATTTTTATTTATCAAGTTCATGTCTTTACTTGAAGATGATCATCATAGGTTATTACACAATCATTTCCTAATCTTGCTAGATCATGTGTTTAATCACAATCTAGCAAGCTTCATATGAAGATTAACATCATCATCTCTAGTAAACAACTATCAAATATCATTCATGCACCAAACAATATCATCTCATCAAGATATCAACATATTTCACTTTATGTTTCAATATTCATGTGTATGTCTTTTAGTGTTCTTATGATAATCAATATGTTATATCTTTTAACCAACTAAAATGGAAGTAAACAAGTGTTAAAAGAATCTTACTACTAGCTTCAAGCTAGGGAAGAACAATGGTGAAAATTGAATGGATAAAAGCAAACGAGTGAGGTCCTTCAAGTTCCGTAAGCACCGAGCTTCGTTAGTGACCTTCTTACACCTTAAGATAACCTTGGAATGCTTGAATGATGATCGAAAATGGTGGATGTATGGTGAAGGTGGGTGAGCCGTGAGGTAAGGGGGGGGGGAAGAAGGAGGTTGTAGTGTGATGAAGATGGAGTGATGATGTTCCTATATTGTGCAAGATCATATCTCTAGTAAATCTTACAATATCATATAATATCTAAGTAATATCTTATGAAATCAAAATAAATCCAAGTAATATCTTATGAAATCTAATGAATCCAAGAAATATCTTTGATGGGGGCCACCCCCTTATGACCGTATATATGAAGGGGGGGGGGGGAAGTGTAATATTTACTTCCTAGTTCATAAATAAGTTGGTTTCAAGTAATAAGTTTAGGGATTTAATGTGTTATTACGTTATAAGGGGTGTTATGGTGTTCGGGGACCATAACTAGTTCAGAAACATTAAAACAATGCTTCTAGTTTTATTTTTTTGTTCCGGGTAATGTCCGGTTGTTCGGTTAAATACCGGTTCGTTAAAGTGCTAAATTGCACCGTTTAGTGTCATTTAAGCATCCTTTTGTAACCCTTTTAATTACCAACACTTAGAAGGGTATTCTGGATAATAAAACATGAATTCTACATAATATTTATATGTTAAAAAGCTGATTATAGCTGAATTCTGTAAAATTCTACACTTAAAGTGCGTTTTGGGTGCTTTTTAGTGCGTATTTTAGCTTCCGGAAAGTCTATATGTTAACCCTTGTATGTACTCTTGGGTTTTAATGTATTCTTGACGTTGGACCTACACCTAGGCTCCAATTTTATTGTCTGACTGCTTTCTGCAGAATTGTTGACACAGTGTGTCCTACGTTGAGTTTACTAGTATTTCTGACGCAACGCTATCATTAATGCATAAAGCAATTTTTGTAGTATAAAACGTGCATGAATTCACTTGTATAGTATGTAATCAAACAATGTTGACATTTAAGCACATAATTGCAGTCATTAAATAATAATTAAAGTGTACGGAAATTACCGGTTTTGTGCCAGTTGTCACAAAGATGGCGACTGACAGGAATAATAAGGCCACTAATGGCCAGAAAGGCAATGCTTGAGCGTTGTAATCTGCTACAGAAGAAGCAATTCAAGACATATCCTTACGTATCTGTTTCTCATAAATGTTTTATTTATTAGAAACTTGTTTTAAACTCTAGAGCTAGTTAAAGCTTCATCGATTGTAAATTTAATAAAATTTTAATTTTGCTATTTCAAGACTTAAATATTATTTAAAAATCAAGTGGCCAATCCAGATGGTTTCACATATGATATATCCTTCACGAAGCAATTGTCTTTGATAATTGTTTTATCTATAAATCCTGAGGGATTCGATATGTTCTTAGACAATGATTGGTTAGTCCAAAAACCAAATACATTTTGTCTGCAGTAAGAAACTTATCGAGATTAAATCCCCATCTGGTGATATACTCATAATTCGTGGAAGAACAAACATTATGAATTGCCCGGAGAAGCTTTTATGCTTAAGGTATCCAAGTGATTGGATGGAGGATGTGTCATCCACATGACACAAGTAAATTCTGACGAATTAAGTTGAAAGCTGAAGACCTTTTTGTATGGATGGACATGAGAAGTCCATAGCCACCTAGGAAGCTTAATACTTAGAACGTTCACAAGTGAGTCGAACATCATAGACCATTTATGATCTGCATAATGAACGGGAAAATCCCACATAGATTTGGGAAATGGTAACAATGGATTTAATCTCCAAGTTACCTAAGATAGATATCGGCAACGACGCGATGTTAAATATAGCCGACAAATTAAGATGTATAACAACAACATCGAGTCTCCTTATGGAGCACCGTTGTCTAAAGTATCGAATTATGATACTAAATATATTCTATTCTTCAGAAATTCTAGCATCATGCTTAGCTGATAAGCACTTGTTATGCTCCGCCATGACATTCAAAATCGAGCTTAAGGTTTATTGAAAAACCTTGTCTACTATGAACCACGGAATTTAAAAGTTCCAAGTTTACCTCGTAAATATGAATGGGATTCCCATTGTGGCCCAGGATACTCTTGAGAGGTTGAAACCTACTATGACATGGAGCTAACCGTATTGCTCTGAGCAAATCTAGATGTCAATATTTCTTTTAATGGGGTGAGGATGTAACACCTCGTAAAACCATGCCCAATAATGTATCGACGCGTGTCCCTAATCCTAATTATGCCAAACGTTGACTAGGAGGGACTATTATCGCCAAACAATTAAAAATTTGAATATGAGAGGACTAAAGTGTCAACATGCTTAAACTAAGCCTCTGAATAACCTTACATGGTATTCGTATTCTCATATTAAGCCACTTGTTGGATAATCAAAACCATTCGCGATAAACTCAAAAGTTTCGGTAACGGAGGGTTAAAAGCATCAACATGTTAAATCTTACCTCTGAGTGACCTTTTAGGGAATCCGGAGAGTTATGATGTTTGATCACACTCTTGGGAATACCTAATATTGGCCGTTTAGGGCCTTGATGCCGTTAAACGATAATACGCACGAGTTTGTGCGTTAAAAGGGTTAAAGTGTCAACATGTTAATTCTTACCCCTGAGTGACCTTTTAACAGACCCGAATCATTGTGATGTTCGATCATACTCTCAGGAATGCCTAATATGGGCTACATAGGGCTTTGACACCATAAAACGATAATACGCGCAAGTTTCTACGTTAAAGGGGCCAAAAGCGTCAACGTCTAAAACTACACCCTTGAGTGACCATTTAAGCGAACCGAAAACTACGTGATGCTCGCTTATACTCTTGAGAATGCCTAATATGAGCTACGTAAGGCCTTGATGTCATTAAATGATATTACAACTTTGTGCGTTAAAAGGACTAAAAGCGTCAACGAGCGAAACTACACCTCGAAGTGACCTTTTATTCGAACCAGGAACTTCGTGATGTTCGGTCGTCCTCCCGAGTGTGCCGAAGTTTGGCCACTAACGATTTTCATGCCTTATATTAACATTACATAAGAGACTAGGAAGTATTGTGCTCAAAATGTCATTTCTGAAAGTTAACTAGTAACTAAAAACTCAAGGGACTATAATTGCCAAAACATCAAAAATCATAAGCTGGGCCAGAAGACCTCGCGGGCGGTGACCTGCTGGGCCGCTCTCCTTCGCGGGCCGCCAACGACCCGATCTGCACATATTTTTTTTTATTATTTCATTCCTTGTTCTCCACTCCTAATCTCTAAACCATTTTTGATCAAACTAGGGGCATGTTAACTGATTCTACTACCTGGTATAACACTTGTAATGATCCTAAGAAACCCCTAAACACATGGCAACTCATTTCCAAAAACTATAAATAGGCTTGAAACTCATTGGAACATCTTGCACCATTTCCATTCTTTCTTCCTACAACTCTGCTTTGGAGGACCCTGAGCAATTGGGGACTTCCTTTGAGTTTTCTTCAGTCCCTAGGACCACTTGTAAGTGTTCCTTTCGTGACTAGTTCGTTTATTTAGCTTCTAAAGCTGAAAAGTCAAGCGTTTACGATAAACGCTTTGACCTTTAGTTAGACCTTAAACGGTCAAGCCATTGTTCGCAACGAACATGGCTACGTGATCGTAATTAGGTAGGTGTTAATCCCTCAAAAGGGCACCTCCTAAGAATCACGTTTGCTACGTCAGTTGACGAGTCAACGTAATATTACTTTAAAAAGTCAACGATTCAGTTTTTGAAAATAATTGCGATATGAGTTTCGAAGTGTTCTAAAATATGTTTTATCACTTAAACAACTTGGTAATAATTATTAGAACATGTGTAAACATGTTCGGCTCGTCAATTCCAGTTTTAGGGTCGGTTCGCAACCGAAAGTCGAGAAGTTTGACTTCTACGTTGAGTTTTGATTATAAACCGAAATAGACTAGTATGCTACTGATTTTAGGTCCCGCTATGATCGTAATATAATGTAGTATAACCCTATAAGGTTATATTATATGATCGGACTAGTAATCTGAGTTTATGCGCAAATTACGTTATTATGCTGTACTTTGACTATTACGCCATTTTGTATAAAAATAAGGTTTTAAATATAAATGAGCATGCAAATGAGTTATATACTGATAAGTAAACATGTTTAGAATATTTTGATGTTTATAACCTGGTCATAAACTGAGTTTACGCATATAAGCGTAAACTATGCTTTTAAAATGACTAAAATGCCCTTTTAAGTCTAAAATGAGTTTCAACTATAATTTATTGTTGAAACTCATTATGTACTGATATGATATTATAATTAGGATTATTTGGGATGCTAAGTCAGATTCTAAACTGAGTTTTACTTCAAATTCTTGCACAAATGCCGATAAATGACGATAATGCCCTTGTGGTACATAAAATGGGGTTTAAGCATAATATTCAAACCAACCTTTTGCTTACTGATATGTTATGAAAAATAAAATATTTTCACCTTTCAAAGCTAGTCATAACATCAGACTTCATAAACCATCACATAAATCGTCATTTAACGACTTTAACGTCGTTTAGGCGCATAGTATGGTTTTAAACCATATTTATGAATCAAGAATTTTTACCTACTTATTTTATAAATCATTTTAAATATTTTTACAGTACGTATAAGTCATAAACTCAGAATCCCAAATAAATTTTCAAACTATGTGTGAAATGACCAAAATGCCCCTACGGTGCATAGTTTGGTCTTAAAGCATAAATCACACATATATTTGATATCCTACTGATATTATATCTTAAATTAACCATTTTTACAGAATGTTTATGACCATGACATCAGTTTACTTGCAAGCTCCTTTTATAAGTTGTAAAATTACCAAAATGCCCTTTTAAGGCATAGTTTGATTTTAAAACCTTAACGGGCATACAAGTTGATATCCTTCTAATATTATAACTTGTTTAAAGTGTATTGGCATACGGAACTTATTCATGACTCATACGGTTACCTGTTATCGCTTTTACGCGTACGGTTAGACTTACGTAACTAATTTACATAAGTTTACCGAAAAGGGTTGAACCTTATCGTTTTGATCTCAAAATCCAGAATGTACATTGTTTACCCATATTATACAAGTCCTAGTACTTGTTGGGTTTAAACCACATTCTTTTTAGTATACGCTTAATCTAGCGAACCTATTCTTAAGTACTGGGTCACATCTAAAGGAACTACCTTTGGCCCGTATACATTCTAACAGATAATAAATCTGTTCATTCCAGATTATAGTACCCCCAGATAATCGGACTTGGGTCAATAATACTTAGACTTGTGGCTTTTGACAAATATAGTCTTGTTGATTGGAAGCTAGCAATAAGGTAAATACTCTTGACTTATTTTAGTGTAAACTTAGGATGACAAATATGCCTCTTGGGCGGTTATTAGATAGGTAAGTCGCCTATGATTGCGCAAAAATGTAAGAATACGGTTTGATCCGTTTACTTAATAATGTATATAATTGGGGGTTAATGATACCATGTCCGGACAACCCAATGGGTTAATCAAGTATATAATCTCGTAACAAGAATAATCCAAAGATATATTTAAAGGATCACCTATGGGTTTTCCATATGTATAAAACTCTTTTCGAAAAACAATTTTTCCAAAGAGTCAGTTAATTGTATTTACCATCTTTGGCTGACGTATTTTCAAAAGATTGAACAACAGGTACCGAACCTTATAATAGGCTGGGAATACGGGTCGGCTAGGATGAAGGCTAAGGAATTTGTACTCTTGATGCTTAAGGCCTATGATGTCTAAAGCTCTGTTTATTTGGATGCTGCCTGTGGGCTTGTATCGAACGCTTGTAATACTTTTATACATTCAAGCTTTATTTTGGTAATTTTAATCCAATACTTCCGCTGCATATTATTATACTGTAATAACTGTTATCCAACCATCACAATTGTACCCATCCGGGCCCACCGAAAATCGGGGTGTGAGCATGTATTGGATTGTTTGTTTGTTTATGTATTTGCATAAGAATATGTATGCTAAGTGTGTTTTGTGTATAAAAACACGAATCAAGCATAACAAATAGTAAGCATGTATTGGATTGTTTGTTTATGTATTTGCATAAGAATATGTGTGCTAAGTGTGTTTTATATATACAAACATGTTACACCCAAAAGTGTGAAAATGGTAAAATGGGTCGAGTATACACACAAAATTGCATATGCTTTCCGATTATCCAAAGTGACGAAGTTGTCGAGTCTAGAAGGTTGATTTTGTTCGATTTGGAGTTCAAGAGATGTTTACATTCGGGTTCAAGGATTCGGAGTTTAAATCATGCGAAAAAATCATATGGGAAAATAATTGTCTAGCACATATGATACTTGTTCTTGACACTATGAAACTCGAAAGAGTTTATATGTTTTCATGGGACAACACCCATTAGAATCGTGACGAGTTATCAATGCCTAAGATGATGTAACCTTCTATCTTGACAAATTACCATTAGTTCATCATTAAGAGTTTAGTTATTTGAATAGATTACATAAGTTATATTAGTATTCGTATATCATATAGGTCAAGTATGAGGTAGGAGGATAAATCCACCATTTAGGAACCTCTTTGTATCATACAATTCATACATGAGGTAGGAAGAATCAAGTCTTCCATTTAGGCACCTCTTTGTTCACCACTACACTTGTTGTTATAAACAACAAGGAAGGTCATGAACTTACAAGTAAAGAAAGAAATAAGAACAACTAATCTAAGGAAAACATCAAGTAGTGTGTAGATTTTCAAGTAGGATAGCCCAAGCTTGTCCTATAATCCCACAACCATCAAGCTTTAAGCTTGAATACTACTTGTGGGTTAAACCCTAAACAAAACAAAAAGTTTATGAGGTTTACACCTCTGACTTTACATGCCTTAACCTTGTTTTTAAGCCCAACTAACCATAGATGTGGTTATGAGCATAAGGACATAGGTTTGAGATGAGATAACTAAAGTTTAACTAAATTTAACAAAGTTTATATCAAAAACAGAAAGTTCAGTCCACTTTGGAGCCTGTTTTGTGACATTCCAGACCTTGGTTTTCCATGGAAAACCTGTGGAAATGTCACTAAGGTCAATCCAAGTGAGTAGGAAAAAGAATCAAAGCAAAAGGCTAAGAAATGAAGAAGTTATGCTTGTTTTAGTGACTTGACACGAATATGTCCATTCTTCCGAATTCCGTATGATTGAGAGTTTGTTTTAGTGACTTGACACGAATATGTCCATTCTTCCGAATTCCGTATGATTGAGAGTGTTTGAGAGTGAGTTTGAAGTGTTTGGAAAGTGAAAAATGCTTGGAGGAGGCTTGGGTTTTAAAGGGGATGGATTAGGGTTGGGTTGGTGAGGTTTAAATGCAAGAAACATACTTAAAACCAATCAAAACACAACCAAGAGTGACCAATAAACGAGCTGTCAATGTTGTTCCCAGATCCGCAAGGCTCGCGGCCCATAAAGCTTTTGGCTGGGCGAGTCGCTGCCCGCCAGGGAATCGGGGCTGCGCACAAGTTTTGTGACAACCTGAGATTTCAAGGTCTTTCCTCTACGCATCATTTGTTTCACAATCCTGTTTTCACAATTGGTTTTACATTGCATCATGTGCACGATGTTTGAATGATAAAAGTATTGTTATGTTTGGGTGTTTCATGAAAACTTAGGAGTTGTTTAATGTTTAGTCATAACATGTTCATGTTTAACTTTGGGTTGCACAACACTTGAGTCACGAAGAACCCAAGTCGACGAAGAACTGGAGTTCTTCGTCACAACCACTCCTTGACGAAGGAGGGTTCTACGTCACAATCAATCTTGGCGAAAGAGGGTTCTTCGCCAAGGGGTCTTTCGCCTAAAGGGCCCTTGGCCCAGGTTCATTTGTGGCCCAAAATGGGTCTGACTGTCATTTTGTTTGTATAATCCCTCATAACCTGCAAATGCAAACATAAAACCCTAAAGTTCTCTCTCCCTATCCTCTGTGCGATGGCAGTTTTGGGATCTCGAAACCTTTCCATCTCGATCAAGCTAATCACTTCGGTATCACGGTTAGTGTTCATCCTTGTCCGTTACTAAAATCCTGATGATGTGATCTTATGTGAGATTAGGGTTCTATTAATAGGATTGTAGATCTAGAACTTGCATGATGAGGAGGTTTTGATTATTTGTACACGTTCATGTTCATGTTCATGTTGTAGTTTGATAATTCTGCTTAATGAATTTATGGCATGATAAACTAATGATCCGATTGTGTATGGTCAATGATTGTTAGAATGATTTATAGGGTGAGTGGAAACTGTTAAGTTTTGAATAGTTGATGATTGTTCATAATTATGTTCATAATCATGGTTAAAAGTGTCGTTAAATCTAATTTGGAAAACCGTCAAACTGTTAGCATCTATTACGGCTGAAACCAAGGAAATTGTAACTGTCTAATGAGGGTGCGATGAAAGACTTCCCCCACGAAGAACATAGTTCGGTGAAGAACCTGGTTCTTCGTTGACTGGTTCCTGACGAACCACTAGGGTTCTTCGTCAAACTCAATCTCGGCGAAGGATAGTTCTTCGCCATAGGGTTTTTCGCCAAGGAGGCATCCCACGAAGAACTGGTTCTTCGTGGAGATGCTACAAGTGAACAAACAAGCGGAACCTTTTAAACAGTAGGGTCTCAAATAGTTTAGGACTTGTATGAGATTGAATAATTGCTATGTGATATACGGTGATCTTTGCTATGAATGCAAACTGTGAATATACGTGACTTAATTGATTATGAAACTAATTTCATTGGTAACCATGGTAGGGTTTGGTTGACTAACTTGGAACGGGTAACTTAACATACCGAGCAAAACTAAGGTGAGTTCACTTCTCTTACAAGCATGCGTCCGGTGGGGACAATCAAACAGGCAAACAAACAAACAGATTTTCATAAACCCATATCCTTGTAGGGGATATGAGGCAGTTTTTAGTAATGAACAGACTTTTACAAACCCATATCCTTGTAGGGGATATGAGGCGGTTTTCAGTAAATGTTGATGTTGGATAATACACTCACTTTCTATCACTTAAGCCCCATCATACTACCGAACTAGTTGCTTGTAGGGCAACGAGGTTATTAGTTGATAGCGCTATTAGGTGTGGTACCCTCACAATGTACCTAGATAGGACGGGCGTGAACTAATAACTTTAAAATCATGACCAATGTTTGATAGAGCATTGGAGAAGGGCAAAAAGGAGACGTCTGCAGTATCGAGTTATTATCAACATAACACGAGTCAATACTTGGTAACAAATGGTTAAACAAACTATGAACTCACCAGTGTTGTCTGATACACTTTTCTGCATGCTTGCAGGTCCTTAGGTACACTGTCATGGAACTTGCTGTCTAGGAAGCTGGAGTGGTCATGGGTCGTGGCTTTTGGAACGCTCTTTAATGTTGCATTGCTCTTGGAATATTTTCGTTAAACTTATCGAATAAACTTTTATGCTTCCGCTGAACATGTTGATTTTCTAAATTGGTATTTGAATTATATTATTAATGAAATGGAAAGTTTTACTTTACTTATGGTTCAATGTGATTAGTGGCTAGATCCTGGTACGTCACATGCCTCGCGGAGGTTTCCGCTTATGGTGATTTTGGGGGTGTGACAGTTTGGTATCAGAGCCACTGGTTATAGTGAACTAGGTTTTAAAACGTTTTCATAAAACCAGACTATGACCAAACAGTATCGAAAACGACCATGACACTCAGCTCCAGATTACAAGGTTCGTCCTCTGTTTACTTTATGTATTACTTACCTAGTGTACATACACCCACGACTTGCAAGAAAATACATACTTGATACTATAATGTGACTACATGTGCTGCTTGGTTAAGTGATTTCTTGATAGTGTAATGCTACCCTTTGACTTTTGAGATCCTTAGTTTTGTGATGTCGTTCGTCTTGCTATTCGAAGGTGGGGAACCTTTTAGCACGAGTTAAGAGGCACTGGGATAAGCATGCAGATTGCATTATTATTATGGGTGCACACATAATAATAATGTGGGGTGCATGTGAGTCCCAGTGAGACTTAATAAGTGTGAAAGGGGTTCCGTCCCATTATCCGTTATAATGATAGAATTCCTCAAATCCAAAGAAGTTGTAGTGAAGATTGACTTCTACTTGATTGCGATCCTTATCCCTTCCACTCGTTTTTTATATATATACAATCATGAGTAGACGTGGCAGACGCAACGGTGGACGTGGAGGTGGCCGCGACGGTGGACGTGGCAACATCGTCATGACTCAAGCAGAGTTGACTGACCTGATTAACACACGTGTGGCTGAGGCTTTGGCAGCTCAGCAAGCTGGTACGATATATACCAGACAAAGCATAGTCTTCAATCATTACACTCGATTCTTATTTGTGCGTACTTTCTTTTTATTTTAGGTCAACCTGTGAACCAAAACCAAAACAATCCACCCGTGTGTACATTCAAAACATTCATGGATTGCAAGCCTCAAACTTTCAGTGGAGCTGAAGGTCCCGTGGGACTGCTCCATTGGTTCGAGAAAGTTGAATCTATCTTTGCTATGTGTAACTGTCCAGCTGGGGACAGGGTGAAGTTTGCCTCAGGCACCTTGGAGGACGGTGCCCTGACTTGGTGTAATGCTCAGGTACAGATGCTGGGCATTGAGATGGCGAACGCTACTACATGGGACAATTTCAAGGAGTTGATTCGAGAAGAGTACTGCCCTCGCGATGAAATTCAAAAGCTGGAAAACGAGTACTATAATTTGAAGATGGTGGGGTCTGAGATTGAGGCTTATACGAAACGGTCCCACGAACTAGCGAACATGTGTCCTAACCTATCCCGACCACCGCCCCGCAGAATCGAACTCTATATCAAAGGTTTAGCACCATAAGTCAAGGGTTTGGCCACTGCGGCAAATATTGACAACCTGCCACGGATCATCAGACTGGCTCATAAGATCACTGACCAGGGGGTGGAGCGTGGCTCGTTGCCACCACGTGTTACTACCACTGCTACTACTTCTGCTGCTACCCTCACCACTGACAACAAGCGAAAATGGAATGACTTAGATAAGGCGGCTAACTCGAACCAGTCGCAAAAGAAACCTGACAACAACAACAGCCGCAGTTTCAGCCAGTCATCTTCAGTCAACCAGAACCCGAACAGCAGCCAAACTTCGGGCTCTTATGCGGGAAAACAGCCAAAGTGCAACAGGTGCAGTTTCCACCACTATGGCCCATGTAACCGAGCATGTCAAAGGTGTGACAAGGTGGGTCACATGGCGAAAGATTGTAGAGCTCCGTATCCCAAGCAACAACAGCAACAACCCCAACATCAGCAACAAAGACAGCAACCCCAGCAGAATCGGGGAAATAAAAAAGGATGTTACCAATGTGGCAACGAAGGGCACTTCAAGAAGGATTGCCCACAATTGAATCAGAATACCAACAATAACAATGGGGGTAATTGCCAGAACAACAACAACAACGCGGGAAACAACAACAATGGGAATAACGGTGGGAATGGAACTCGCGGGAGAGCGGTTACTATAGGGTCAGGTGATGCAAGGAATGATGGCAACATCGTGATCGGTACGTTCCCTGTCAACGGTATTTTCGCTTATGTATTATTCGACTCTGGTGCCAACTGGAGTTATGTGTCTTTGGGGTTCAGTCGTCAGTTAGGGATAACTCTAACACCTCTCGAAATCAAACACGTAGTGGAATTGGCTGATGGTAAGTCGATAGAAGCCACACATGTACTCTTAGGGCGTAAATTCGATCTTCTGGGTTAAGTGTTCGACATTGACCTTCTTACCATCACTCTTGGAAGCTTTGATATAGTTGTTGGTATGGATTGGTTGTAAAAACACTGAGCCGATATACTTTGCAAGGAGAAAATCGTGCGTATACCTCTCCCTCGTGGGGAATCGTTATCTGTCCAGGGTCATCAAAGTGGTGCAACTATCAGCATCATTTCATCCATCAAAGTCCAGAAGTGTTTACGTAAGGGCTACCCTGCTATTTTAGCACTTGTTACTGACACTCAGTCTGAAGAGAAGAAAATCAAAGATTTGCCTGTTGTTCGTGAATTTTCCGATGTATTTCCTGAAGAACTTCCTGGTTTACCTCCACACTGTCAGGTGGAGTTTCATATTGACCTTACACCAGGAGAGTTGCAAGAACTATCTAACCAACTCCAAGAACTGTTGGATAGAGGTTTTATCCGACCCAGTTCTTCGCCTTGGGGAGCCCCGGTCCTATTCGTGAAGAAAAAGACGGATCCTTTCATATGTGTATAGATTATCGTGAACTCAACAAGGTGACAGTGAAGAACCGCTATCCTTTGCCATGCATCGACGACCTGTTTGACCAGTTGCAAGGGTCAAGTTTTTACTCAAAAAACCTACTTAAGATCGGGCTATCATCAGATGAGATTCGAGAGGAGGATGTTCCAAAAACAACTTTTCGAACGCGGTATGGCCATTATGAGTTTTTGGTTATGCCATTCGGGTTGACAAACGCACCTGCGGTTTTCATGGACCTCATGAATCGTGTGTGCAAATCGTATCTGGACGACTTCGTCATTGTGTTTATCAATGACATTTTGAGCTATTCTAGGAGCAAGGAAGACCACGAGCGACACTTACGTCTCATCTTGGAACTCTTGAGAAAAGAGCAACTCTACGCGAAGTTTTCTAAGTGTGACTTCTGGATTCGAGAGGTACACTTCCTTGGCCACATTGTTAACGAAATAGGGATACACGTACATCCTGCTAAGATTGATGCTATCAGAAATTGGGCGGTACCGAAGAATCCTACGGAGGTGTGGCAATTTCTTGGTCTCGCTGGGTACTATCGCAGATTTATTAAAGACTTCTCAAAGATCGCTCAACCTCTCACCACATTAACACAGAAAGGCATTGTATATTCTTGGGGAACGAAGCAGGAGGATTTCTTCCAACTCTTGAAACAAAAACTCTGCAGCGTACCAATCTTGTCCTTACACGAGGGTACCGAAGATTTCATAGTGTATTGTGATGCTTCCATTTAGGGTCTCAGTTGCGTGCTCATGCAACGTGAGAAGGTGATAGCATATGCTTCTCGACAGTTGAAGGTTCATGAAAAGAATTACACGACCTACGACCTGGAGCTAGGGGCTGTGATTTTTGCTTTAAAAATCTGGAGGCATTATTTGTACGGTACCAAATGCACTATTTATACCGACCACAGGAGCCTCCAGCACGTCTTCGACCAAAAAGAGTTAAACATGCGACAGCGTCGTTGGGTGGAACTCTTAAACGACTATGACTGTGCAATCAAGTATCATCCAGGTAAGGCTAACGTTGTAGCTGATGCCCTTAGTCGATAGGAAGCGAAACCCAAACGTGTCCGCGCCTTGCAGCTCACCATCCATTCTAATTTATCTGACCAGATCCGTTCTGCTCAAACTAAAGCGTTGAAAGGGGAAAACATTAAAGCTAAGTATTTGCGGGGCATGGAGAAACGACTCGTAGAGAGATCTGACAGCATTTACTATTTCATGGAACGAATATGGGTTCCTTTGTTTGGAAATCTTAGAGAGCTTGTGATGGACGAAGCGCACAAGTCTCGATACTCTGTTCATCCGGGTTCGGATAAGATGTATCAGGACCTCAGAGTCTTGTACTGGTGGCCGAAGATGAAAGCCCACATCGCGACGTATGTAAGTAAGTGTTTGACTTACGCAAAAGTCAAGGTGGAATATCAAAAACCATCTTGTCTGCTTCAACAACCGGAGATACCTATATGGAAATGGGAGCAAATTGCTATGGATTTCGTCACTGGTTTGCCAAGAACTCAAAACGGAAATGATACCATCTGGGTGATCGTTGCCATCTCACGAAATCTGTGCACTTCCTCGCAATCAAAGAAACTGGCAAGTTCTCGCAGCTGGCTGGTATCTATCTTAAGGAAGTAGTTTCCAGGCACGGAGTGCAAACCTCCATTATCTCTGATCGTGATCCGCGTTTCATATCCGATTTGTGGCAAGCGATGCACAAATCATTTGGCTCACGTCTTGACATGAGCACTGCCTATCACCCTCAAACGGATGGTCAGAGTGAGCGAATGTCACACTCCGTTATTTCCACATATTACCAGTGGGCCCGGCGGGGAGTATCGTGACGTAGTTGATATCATCATTCTCAATACACACAATTATAATAGCATAGCGGAAGGCTTGGTGAATAAATACTATTACAAACCATAGTGCCCGAGTGTCCAAATAAAGAATATACAGACATGGTTGTAATAGAGATCCACAGGCGGATCATAAAATAAAATACAAGAAACTGAAATAACAGACTCCAGGCATCTACGGATTTGCAAGATCCTCTTATTGACACCTAGTAGCTCCAGCCTATTTACATGAGGTACCTGCCAATTAGTCTTTGGAAAATACGTCAGTTTACACTGGTAAATACAATTAACCGACTCTTTTGAAAAGTGTTTATAAAATTGATTTAAGTGCACAAGGCATAAACCATTTATATCTTGGGACAATTATTTAAGATAATCTTGTATACAGTTTTACATGTTTGTCATACATATGGGGCCGGTTTGGAAGCCGGTCATGATTAACCGACTCACCACTTATAGAACCCACAAAGGAGTTATCCCCAACATGTGGGTTATATTAGCATTTTCATCTGTCAGGTGTATGCCTACACCCCGTGCATAGGTCGTGGCCATTTTCAAATGAAATGAGCCGAGGATATCCAGGACACGATCGTATTAACCCCCAATGCTTATGTTATCAAACAAGTCATATTAAAACGGGTTATGTAAATTTATTAATCACAATCCGATTAAATGTTTCATACCCGACCAAGTGGTATTATTATAATACCATATCCCAAGCCCGTATAAGGGAAAATAAGTTAAAAGTATTTACCTGAGCTAGATGTGAAGAAGTAACTCAGTCGTATATTCCTAAAGCCTTATGAAATACCTTCTACTGAAGCTACTCAATCTGTATAGAAGGTTTATTAACCTATTAGGATACTAACGGGTCTTTATTTAAGTCAAGGACTTAGACCGGTTAGCTTGAAAGATACTTAACGGTTCTAAACGCTAGATTAAGCGGAGTCCAGAATGGAATGTGATTTAGACCTGACAAGTTTGGATACTTGTATTATATGGGTATACTAAATACATTCTGGATTTTGAAGATTTAATGATAAGGTTAAACCCGTTTTGGCTATTTTATGTAAACTAGTCACATAAACCGATCCGAACGCATAAATGTATAATGGGCAACCAAATAAATTATATACAGGTATCAATTGTTATTATTCTTAAAACATGTTAATACATTAGTAGGATGTTAACATATATGCCCAAGAAGTATTTAAAACCATTTTAAGTCCCGTAGGGGCATTTTGGTCATTTTAATGATTATAAAAGAGATTTTATAATAAACTGAGGTTCTGTTCTTTGGTAATCAGTAAAAATATTTATTTTATCACATTACATCAGTAAGATATTATACATATGTGAGGTTTACCATTTATGGCCAAACTATGTCCCGAAAGGGCATTTTAGTCATTTCACATATGCCTTTAAGGACATTTTTGGAAGTCTGAGTTCATGACTTATACTTACTGTAATAATATTCAAATATGTTTAAAAATTCAGTAGGTAGTAAGTCTTAGGTGTTAAATATGGTTTTAAACCATACTATGCACCTAGTTAGTGTAAAACTCACTAATTGACGATAACTAAGATGTTTATGTAAATCTGAGATTTTGATCAGTTTAAATGCTCAAAATAATTTATTTAATGTATGAAATCAGTAGGAAAAGGTTTGGCATTCAAATCATTTGTTAATCTCATTTTATGCATGAAAATGGTATTATCGTCATTTACCAAATTACACAAGAACTCCATGATTTGATCAGGTTATAATCTGAAAAAAAATCCTATAAATCCTTAAAAATAATATCTTAACAGTAGGTAATGAGTTTTGGGTCAAAATCCAAGTTTAAACATGTCTTATGCAAGATATCGTAATTTAATTAATAAAAAGCTTCTATTTACGATATCGAGCATAACTTCTGTTTGAGACCAAGAACTGATGTCAAATTTTTGGGACAAGCTTATATATCAGTAACAAGTGTTTTTGTCCTCTCACATTTCTAAAAATCTTATTTATATGTCAAACGGGCAATTATGGCATTTATAAGCATAATAACAAACAAGAGCATATAATTCAAACTACTAAGGACCAAGTAATATAACTCCAGGGTGTTATACTACTGTATAATGTGGTCCTAATGGAAGCTTAAAACATGGAATAATTAAGCTCAATCGGGTCAGAACTGAAAGTCAAAGCAAAAGTCAAGCTTTTGCGACTTTTGAATATGAACCGACCTTAAACTGATAATTGTCGGGTTAGACATGTTTAAACATGTTCTGATACTAATTACCAAGTTATTAGAATGCTAAAATATAATTTATAGCCTCTGTTTTATTAGTTTAAATCATTATTTTATGTTCTGTCCAGTTTGACTTTTTGACTTATTAGTTTGACCCGACAATTAACTAGTCAAACGTAATAATTAGGAGGTGCCCTTTTAAGGGTTAATCACCTACCTTATTATGGTCACATAACCACTTTTGATTCGGACAGTGGCTGGACCATTTGTGATTAAACCGAAAGTCAAAGTCAATTTACGATATCTTAGACTTTTCAGTTTTTAAGCTAATAAACTGAACTAAGGAAGGTCTAAGACACTTACATAGGGTCCTAGCTATCTTTTCTACGCTTCTTAATCCTCCTCTAAGTCCAAGTATCTCCAGAAGTGAGTGTTGTGAATGTTGCAAGGGAATGAGCAAATAAACACAACAACTAAGGTGCCAACCGGGAGTATATTATGGTATTAAAGATGACGATCTTGATGCCATAGGTATGTTGACCCGACTCCTATGCATGAGATGCTCATGGTGCATTGGATGTACCTAGTGGGACGTTAGAAACCGTGTACGTGTAGGACTTGAATGTACACCCCTTTGTTTGCTAGGAATTACACTAAGAGCTTAGTATAACATAGTGCCATACTCAAACGAATTTTGAACACTAGATGACTTTTTCTTTAAATTCACAAGTTTCAAAGGGTTGAATACCTTGAGATACTTTGAATATCTCAAATCACATTTTGAATCCCCTAAAATTTCCAACACCAAATGATGCTCTGCATCTTTGGGATCTAGCAATTTGCTTATCCTTCAGTTGTTTCAATTTCACTCTACGGTCTCCTTCGAATAAAATTTCGGGACGCAATTTCCTGAAGTAGGGGAGACTGTGACACTTGTGCTCCATAACCACCGCACGATGTAGGACAATATCTTTTATCAAGAAACAATGTGTTTTTGGTCTCAATGTTTGCTTTTTTATGTTTGACAATTTCGCGTTTTGATTTTAAGTTCATTTTCAAGCTTTAAATCGCTTTCTGGAAAGTTATACGCAAACTGATGCGTAAACGTAATCAGTTTAATGCGGCAAGCACTCCGGAATAGTGACATAGGCTTAACATACCTTAAATAACTTTTATATAACTTATAAATAAGTTTTGAAGGCTTTGGTGTGTCAAAAACAAGTTTATTCACTCTCAGGGACTATTTGCGTCAAACTGTGAAAGTCTGATGATTCGTATAGTAACGAACATTCCGGAACTTGATCATAAGCTAAACGTACCCTAAATATCCTTTACATATCTTCGAAATAGGCTTTGAGGGGTTCGTTATGCGAAAATATGCTTATTTGATCTATAGGGACTAAAAGCGTCAAAAACTGCGTAAGTTTGCATTTACGCGCATATCTTACGTTCTGACCATATCCGGACATCCATAAATTTTTGTAATCGCTAGAATATTTTATATTAGTGATAGGAATGCAAAAATATCATTCGTCGCGCAATTTGAATCGTTTTCGCGTTCGTTACGACTTCCGTCGTAATTAACCACAAAACGCGACTGTACGACCAAACGAACCAACACCCGAGATATTTTCAAGCATATTTCAAGTCCCCTATGCTTTAACTTCATTATAGAGCCTTGAAAATGGGTTAATGGGGCTTAAACGCGTTGAAAATGCATTAAAATATGTGTAGGGGCCTGTTCTACCAATTCTGAAACTTCAGCCTATGCCATGGCGTCCGACAACGGAAAAAGGCCTTTGCTGTGGCATGACGTGACGCCTATAGCTGGACAGAAATCTTGTTTCAGCAACAGCATGCCTGTTTTTTGCAACCTACTTAAAGTTCAGGGTCCTTTTTGTAACTTTTGCAATACATTGAGCTGGTTTTTGAAGTCCCGTAGTATCCAAAACCTGGTGCAACACTTGGATGGCCTAGATTGAAGCTCAAATTACGAGAAACGATCCTAACGGCTATTGAAAATATATAAATACCCACTTGATTTCACTTCATTCTTCACACATTTGTTCTCATTTTGCTCTAAGTTGAAGCTCTCAAGCTTCATACCTGAGTAATTTCAGTTCAAATCTTCAAGGCTTGGACCTTTTGTAAGTCTCCTTTATGCTTGTTCTTGTATTTCAAGCATGAAAGTCAAACAGTGTTTGACTTTCTGCTTTGACCAATCAATGGTCAACACAAAGTTCGTTTGAACTTTGTAACGTGAGTGTAATCACGTGGTTATAGTCTCTTGTGACTATACCTACTGATTACCATGTTAATTAGGCGTAGTGACGAGTCAAAGTTTCGGTCAAAATACATATTTATATGTATTTTGCAACGAAGTTATTTTCGGGTATCAAAACCCTTTGTTTTGATATCAATCATGTTTCCTAACTTAGTTATACATGTTTTAACATGTTTAACTCGTCACTTTTAGTCTAGTGCTTGTTTAGGGTCGTAAGTCAAGCGGTCTTGACAACCGCTTAGACTTTCGAACCCGACCCTTTTGGTCGATCATTAGGATCCGACCAAACATATTTGTGACCATAGTTGTATAGGGAATAACCTTCCGAGGTTATACCTTATGGTCACTTAGTCTACTTAGTTGTATGATAGGTAGTTTATATGCCTTAGGAAATTGACCAAAATGCCCTTTTGCACATAATTTCATTTTAAGCATATGTAACACACGTTTTGACATCTAAACTGATTATATAACATAATTAGATATGTTAAGGCATATAATACTTGTCATAGGACTGGTTAGGCGTCTCGAACGCGCATTCGCGCGAACTACGCGTTAAAGTAGCGTAAACTACCTTAACGGGTCATAACGGGTCAAAAGCACTTAGGTTAGTGTAACACCACGTAAAAACATGTCCAATTATGTAAAGACACGTGTCCTAAACTCTAGATATGTGAAAGATTGAGTTTGAAGGACTAAAGTTGCCAAAACGATGAAAATATGAAACCATAGGGACTAAAAGTGTCAACATGCCAAACTTGTGCCTCTGAATGACCATACATGAATAATATATTCTTAAATGAGTGATCAATTGTATATAAGAAGCCATTTGTGAAAATAATCAGAAGATTATAAAACTACAAGGGTTAAACGTGTCAACATGTTAATTCTTACCTTTGAGTGACCTTTAACGAACCCGACGCTTCGAAATATTCAAATATACTCTCAAGAATAAGTGGTATAAATTTCAAGTGGTTTCGAGATCGTTAAGCAAGTTTTCAAGACTTTGGGTGAAAAGTGTCAATTTGATGAAACTTGTGTTTATAGTGATATTTAACGAAACCGAGCCTAACGAAGTTTGATTATACTTCCTTGAACCTCTACAAACTAACTACAAGGGCCCTATATGCCAAAAATGAGGTTAAATAAGGTTTATAATGACCAGGGACTGAAACTGCCATTTCTGAAACATTTTTAACCTGAACAACATGTTTACGCGGGCCGCATAAACCTTCTTCTGATCCTATGCGGGCCGCGACAAACACCCAGATCTGCAAAAACTTGACACCTGCATGTTTCAGCCTGTTCCACCGCCTTAGATGCCTGAATTTTGATACTTGGGGCTTGTTGTCGGTTTTAGAATACCACTAGGACACCTGGGGTGATCCTAGGAGCCTCCATTACAGCTGCAAATGATCCAAATGCTTGGAAATTAGTATATAAGGAACCTTAGTCTAAGTGGTCATATGCACTTTCATTTGCAACAACATTCAAAATTCACTTCTGGAGCTAGCAAGCATTAGGAGAATATTGTCAAGTGTAGAAAAGATAGCAAGGACCTTAAGTAAGAGTTTTAATCCCTGCTTAGTCCTTTTAATTAGCTTAAAAACCGAAAAAGTCAAACATATCGTAATTAAGCTTTGACTTTCGGTTTAATCATAAATGGTTCAGCCACTGACCGAAACGAAAGTGGTTATGGAACCATACTAAGGTAGGTGATTAACCCTTAAAAGGGCACCTCCTAATTATTTTGTTTGACTAGTTAATTGTTGGGTCAAACTAGTTAGTCAAAAAGTCAAACTGGACAGAAAGTTTAAAAATGATTTAAACTAATAAAACAAATGTTCTAAATTGTATTTTAACATTCTAATGACTTGGTAATTAGTATTAGAACATGTTTAATCAGGTCTAACCCGACAATTATCAGTCTAAGGTCAGTTTATAACCGAAAGTCGCAAAAGCTTGACTTTTGCTTTGACTTTTAGTTCTGACCCGATTAAGCTTAATTCTCCCATGTTTTAAGCTTCCATTAGGACCACATTATATAGTAGTATAACCCTCTGGAGTTATATTGCTTGGTCCTTAGTAGTTTGAATTATATGCTTTTGTTTGTTAATATGCTTATAAATGCCGAAAATGCCCTTTTGATATATAAATGAGATTTTTAGAAATGTGAGAGGAGAAAAACCTTTGCTACTGATATATAAGCTTGTCCCAAAAATTTGACATCAGTTCTTGGTCTCAAACAGAAGTTATGCTCGATATCGTAATTAGATGCTTTTTATTAATTAAACTGCGATATCTTGCATAAGACATGTTTAAACTTGGATTTTGAACCAAAAATCATTACCTACTGTTAAGATATTATTTTTAAGGAATATTAAGATTTTTGGTCAGATTATAATCTGTTTAAATCATAGGGTTCTTGTGTAATTCGGTAAATGACGATAATACCCTTTTCATACGTAAAATGAGATTAACAAATGATTTGAATGCCAGACTTTTTCCTACTAATTTCATACATTAAATAAATTATTTTGAGCATTTAAAACTTATCAAAACCTCAGATTTACATAAACATCTTGATTGTCGTCAATTAGCGAGTCTTACACTATTTAGGTGCATAGTATGTTCTAAAACCATATTTAACATCTAAGACTTGTTACCTACTGAACTTTTAAACAAATTTTAATATTATTACAGTAGGTATAAGTTATAAACTCATATTTCCAAAAATGTCCATAAAAGCCTATGTGAAATGACCAAAATGTTTCGCCATAGATGGTAAACCTCACATATATGTAATATCTTACTGAAGTAATGAGATAAAATAAATATTTTTACTAATTACAATAGACCAGAACTTCAGTTTGTTATAAAATCTCTTTTATAATTATTAAATTTACCAAAATGCCCTTATGGGACTTGAATTGGTTTAAATTACTTTTTGGGCATATATGTTAACATCCTACTAATGTATTAGCATATTTTAAGCATAATAACATTTGAGACCTGTATATAATTCATTTGTTTACCCGTTACACATTTACGCGTTCGGGTCGGTTTATGTAACTAGTTTACGTAAAATAGCCGAAACGGGTTTAACCTTATCATTAAATCCTCAAATTCCAGAATCTGTTTAGTTTACCCATATTTTACAAGTATCCAAGCTTGTTGGGTATAAACCACATTCTATTCCAGTCTCCGCTTAATCTAGCGTTTAGAACCGCAAAGTTTATTTCTAGCTAGCTGGTCTAAGTCTTTGACTTAACTAAAGACCCGTTAGCATCCTAATACGTTATTAAACCTTCTATACAGATTAAGTAGCATCCAGTAGAAGGTATCATCATAAAGCTCTAGAATTATACGGCTGAGTTACTTTCACGTTTAGCTCAGGTAAATACTTTAAACTTATTTTCCCTTATACGGGCTTGGGATATGGTATTATAATAATACCACTTGGTTGGGTATGAAATCATTTAATCGGATTGTGATTAATAAATTTACATAACCCGTTTTAATCTGTCTTGTTTGATAACATAAGCATTGGGGGTTAATACGACCATGTCCTGGATATCCTCGGCTCATTTCATTTGAAAATGGCCACGACCTATGCACGGGGTGTTGGCATACACCTGACAGATGCAAATGCTAAAATATAAACCAACATGTTGGGGATAACTCCTCGGTGGGTTCTATAAGTGGTGAGTCGGTTAATCAAGACTGGCTTCCAACCGGCCCCAATTGTATGACAAACATATAAATCTGTATACAAGATTATCTTAAATGATTGTCCCAAGTTATTAAGGATTTGTGCCTTGTGCAAATCAATTTTCTTAAATATCTTCAAATGAGTCAGTTAATTGTATTTACCAGTGTAAACTGACGTATTTTCTAAAGATTGATTGACAGGTACTTCTCGTAAAAAGGCTGGAGCTACTAGGTGTCATATAACAGGATCTTGCAAATATCTAGATACTTGGAGTCTGTTATTTTCCGTTTCTTGTATTTTATTTATGATCCGCATGTGGATCTTATTACATTCCAGACTGTATATTCTTTCGTTCGAACACTCAGACATTATGGTTTGTAATATTTTATTCACCAAGCCTTCCGCTGTGCTATTATATTGTGTGTATTGACCATGATGATATCAACTACGTCACGATACTCCCTGCCGGGCCCACTGGTAACATGTGGAAATATCGGGGTGTGACAGGTTGGTATCAGAGCCAACATTGAGTGAATTAAACACTAACCTTTTGTGTTTAATCTCAATGACACATTTAGCACATTCCTTAGACTTCCGAGTCTAGGCTAATGACCTACGATTTATTCTTAACTTTCCTTTTATTGTTTATGTTGTATTTACTTGTTTTGACTGGTTTTACCAATAGTGCCGCCACGTGTACGAGGCAAAGGAAAGGGACCAATGAGAGGAGGGCCATCAGGCCACGCGGGACCCTCTCATAGGCGTACTCCGTCAGCGACTTTCTCTAGTTCCGACTCTCGGGATCATTGGAGTCATAACTTCAAACCGGCGAGGCATTCTGTTTCACTAGGATCCTCACCTTCAGATCCTCCATAGTTTGGGCTACCCATTCCTGACGAGCCCCAACATTCCCATCACTCTCAAGAATCACACCATTCGAACCAATCTCACCACTCTTTACACTCCCATTCTTTCCATCACTCCGATTCCATTTATTCCCCAGCTCAGTTCAACCCCAATGACTATGTCAACAATCGTTTTGGTTTCAATCCCTTAGGACCCGAAGATCACTTCTCCCAGGAGATGGAAATGGATGACGACCCCGATCCAGAGCTGCAAACCGGAACACCAGGTCACCCAATCAGCATCTCTAGCGGTTCTCCGTACTAAGGATCGTCGTACCAAGGGCCTGATTCATTTGCCGAGAGATGGGCCAAGTATGAATGGGAATTCACTCCTGCATATCATAACTCTCCTGCTCAACCTCCTTTGAATGAACTGTATCTTCAAGCGGTTACCCCACCACCTCTACCAGTTGAGGAACCACCTCAGCCACCTCCCGAGCCACGTAGGCGAAGGAGGAATGCTCGAATGTCTATGCATGGGGACCACGGTTCAGTTCCCATCAAGGTTCTAGCTCATACCCTCCTATTCCCGAGGACCCCCAAATGGGTGGACCCTCGCATGCGGTGCTGGAAGACAATCCCCCGCCAGTATCTTATGCACCACCACCACCGCCAGTGGGTTTTAACAACCCAATACCAACATACCCAGGTTCGTCTGGGTATAACCCATCGGGGTATCCAACCACTGCGGAATATGGAGCCCAGGATCCATATCTTACTGCAGCACAGTATAATGCACTTTATCCTTCTTCTTACCCGTCAGTTTACCCAACTGGATATCCGGTGCAAGTGTATCAATACCCACCATATCAACAACTCCTCCTCCTCAACAGGAGCAAACCCAAGAAATACTACAGAGGTTGGACAGGGTTGAGCGTGAAGTAGATGAAACCAAAAATAAGCATAACAACTTTCTCAAGGGCCTTGCGAATCTCATCAAAGGCAAAAAGAAGTAGGAAGTTGTTTATTTTATCTTGTATTGTCCTTTAATCAAGTCCCTGCGAGGACATTTTTATTTTCAGTACCGAGTCCCAGCGTGGACTTATCTTCTATTTCTGTAGCCCCTACATGGGCAGTGTGTTATTTCAAGTCCCGTTTAGGGCATCTTTGTACTAGTTTTATGGTTTAATGAAATTTCTTTTCGGATTTTAAATATGTATTTTTATTACATCATCACACCATATCATTTCAAATTTAAATTGATCCGCCAAAGAAATTCTTAAAGGTATAACCTAGCCAAAATAATAATGGCTATGATGGTACAACCTTTTTAAGACAATAAATTGTAACACCTCGTAAATTCGTACCTAATAAAATTAAGACACGTGTCATGTATGCAAACGTGTTATAAAAACGGATCCAGATAAAGATGTACGGTAGGATTTAAAAGCGTCGATATGTTAATTTATACCTCTGAACGACCTATTAATAAATCCCTAACCATGATATACTTAATCAACATCTAAATGATTTAAATAAATCTGGTTATCCTAAATAATAAATTGACTATAACTAAGGCATGGATCGAATGTGAATTCTCGATGAACTTTGACATTCAAAACCTTCCACAAGGGTCCAAGAAACCTCATGTGCATAGCAACACATGCAAGGACATGCAAGACTGTCTTTATGGTCCCCCTACTAAGAGACATAAGATTCAGGGATGGAAAGATTGCATGGCCAAGGCTTGAAAGTTGCAAATTTTTGTCTTCTGATGAAGGCTTACGAACCGCAAAGGTAGTCCCTTACGGTCCGTTAGATGGCAGAGCTGGGTGATCAGGTCCGAAGAACGGATATGGACCGCAAGACTAAAGGCTTACGGTCCGTAAGACCTGTAACTGGGCGAATTTTTGGACAGTTGCCTGTTCAGCAGGTTGCACCGCCTTATATGGGTGGATTTCGAAAACAGGGGCCTTGCAACTGTTATTTAGAAACATAGGGACACCTGGGAACATCCCATAACATCAGTAGAGTGGCTTGGCATGATCATGCGCATTTGGGATTCCTATATAAAGAAGTGAAGTTGCAACCATTTTTCACATTCATTCAAACTCCCTTCAAGCTGGTCTCTGGAGCTCTCTGGTCAGCAACCAACTTCTATTAGGCTCCATAATCATAATTAGGACTCTTGTAAGTGTCCTTAACCTTTTCCAATTTAGTTTAACTTAGTTAATTAGCTAAAAGTCAAACCGTCGTAATTAAGGTTTGACTTCGAGATTAATCAATAATTGTTCAGTTAAATCTCAAATTAAAAGTACCTATAAGTAGGTAATTATGTGGGTAATAAACCCTAAAAAGGGTACCCTCTGGTTCCCACTCTAACTAGGTCAGTTGTCAGGTCAAAGTTAACTTTAAAAAGTCAACACAATACTTATTTTCAAATTAATACATAATTAGCAATGTAGGATCAATGCAACCTGTTTTATCATTAATATAACTTGGTAATTAATGTAAGAACATGTTCAACCCGACAATTTTCAGTTTAGGCTCGGTTTGGGACCGAAAGTCGCATAGTTTGACTTATGCTTTGACTTTCAGTTCTGACCCGTTTAAGCCTAGTTTAGTATTTCCTTAGAACTTCTTTTGGACCTAGTTACATGTTAGTATAACCCTCTGTGATTATACGGCTTGGTTCATTAGTTGTCCAATTATTATGCAAGTTTCCGTTAATTGCCTAAATGTTGACTATTATGCCCTTTTCACCTTAAAATGTGATTTTTGAAAATGTAAAAGAATAGAAAGCTTAGTTACTGATTATTAGACTTGTCCCTAAAATTTGACATCAATTGGAGGTCTAGATTAGGAGTTATGCTCATTAGCGTAAATAAGAAACTTTTATAAATTAAACGGTGTAATTAGCATATAGCCTATCTAAATCTAATTTTTGGCATAAAACTTTTTACCCACTGATATAAAATAATATTTTGGGATTTTTGAAGATTTTTATTTATTTTTAGGCTGAGCATAACATAGGGTTCTAAGCTAAGATTCGGTTATTGTCGGTTTTGCCCTTTTAGGCCATAAAATGAGTTTTTCAAACCCTTTTGATACCAAACCTTTTTCTACCGATCTAATATGATAAATAAAATATTTTGAGCCTTCTGGGATTATAAAAATATCAGCTTTCTTTTAAAAACCCAGAAATGGCTCCAAAATGCCTTTTTTAAGCATTTTAACGCATAGTATGTATCAAAACTGTTTTAAACATATAAGGGTTAATGCCTACTGATATATTCAGTAAATTTTTATATTTTAACAGTAAGCAAAAGTTTTAAACTCAGATTTCTATTTAAACTCTTTTATAACCCTTAAAATGACCAAAATGCCCTTACGGGACATAGTTTGAGTTTAAAATCATTTTTGGGCATAATAGAAGATATCTTACTGATATCACAACATATTTAATGCATATTAACTTAGGAAACTTGTATATGATTCATATGGTTACTCGTTACACACTTTTCGCGTTCGGATCGGCTTATGTGACTAGTTTACATATATTAGCCGAAACGGGTCAAACCATATCCCTTTTTGTCTCAAAATCCAGAATGTGTTTAAGTTACCCATATTAAACAAGCATACAAGCTTGACGGGTCAAAACCACATTCTAAACCGGTCTTCGCTTTATCATGCGTTTGAACCGTGTCTCCCTTTTGAAAACTAACCGGTCTAAGTCTAAGCTTAATTAAAGACCCGTTAGGAATTCTAATAGGTTATTAAAAATCTTTGTTCCAGAATAGGAGCCCAGTAAAAGCTATTTGCACTTGCTGTTGTGATTATACTTGCTTAGGTAAATACTTTTAACTTATTTTCCTTATACGGGCTTGGGGTACGGTATATATAAAATACCGCTTGGTCGGGCATTCGACCTTAATCGTTTGGTGGTTAAGTATTATCGAGATGACCCGTTTAAAAATTTGTTTTGTTTGCTTAACGCCTTTGGGGGGTTAATGACCATGTCCCGGATATCCTTGGCATCATTCATTGGAATGGCCACGACCTTAGCACGGGGTGTAGGCGTACACCCGACAGTGCATAAATAAATAATGTGGTGTGTCTATTAATCTTTAACCCGGCATGACCCAGGCTACTGAATGCATAAGAAAAATGCAATTCTTTTACAAGTTTATATATATAAATAATTATCCCAAGTTATAAAATGTTTTGTGCCACGTGCATTGAAATAAATTTTCAAACCTTTTCAAAATGAGTCAGTTAATTGTATTTACCAGTGTAAACTGATGTATTTTCCCAAAAAGGTTAAGTGCAGGTACTAAGCGTAATAGGTTGGCCTCTCCTTAGCATCAATAAGAGTCTCGCAAGCTTGGATGCATTTAAGTCTGTTGAACATGTTTCCTCTTTATTTTGATCCGCCTGTGGATCTGTTTCAACTATGTTGTGATACTTAAATATTACACTTTATTCGGTTGAAATAATATCTCTCTTTTGCTTCCGCTGTGCATTTAAATATTGTGTTGTTTGACTATGATAATATCAACTACGTCATGATACTTCCCACCGGGCCCACCGGTGACACGTGGAAATATCGGGGTGTGACAGGTTGGTATCAGAGCCAACGCTGAGTGAATTAGACACTAGCCTTTTGTGTTTAATCTTAGTTACACAATTGCACATTCCTAGATTCTCGAGTCCTGACAAATAACATAGGACAAGATTTTGTTTTGTTTTATTTTTGTCTTTCATTTTATATATATGCTTGTTGTTATATTGATAATTATTGACAGGTTCAAAGATGTCGCCCAGAATCAGAGGTAGGGGAAGAGGCAAGGGGACATTCCATGCCCCCAATGATCATGAAGCCGGACCTTCCCACCGGCGCACACCATCCATCAACATGAGCACAAGTCCCCAGGAACCCTGGAGGACGTACACAACCCGGGAGACGATCCGTCTCTCTAAGCTCGTCACCATCGTACCTTCATTCATTTGGGCCTTATTCAGAAAACGAGCCCAACGAACCACAACCTTCATTCATACCTCTTTAACGATCCAACTCCCACCATTCTTTCAGTAACCCCACTCCTGCTTTTCAGAGCCGGTTCAACCCGGCTAATTACATTAAAAAACCCGTGGGTTTTAACCCACTAGGACCCGAAGATCACTTTTCGGGTGACAACGACATGGACGAGGACACGGATCCCATCGAACCAGCAACCGGGACCCCGAACCATCCCATCGAAATCTCTGATCGGTCCTCGTTTCATGGATCGCCTTATCGCGGTCCGGATAGCTACCAGGCAAGGTTCAACCAGTTTGAGTGGTATTTTACCCCTTCTGAGGATTCTCGTTTTGTGGTAGTTACTCCGCCACCACCACCACCAGTTCAGCAGCCGCCTCATGACCCACCGAGGCGGAGGAGGTCAAACGCACGGATATCCGCGCGAGGAGGAGTGCGTATCAGTACCCCTCAACCCTCAAGTGGCAGCCACTATCTGCCACTTTATGAAGACCCGCAGACGGGAGGACCTTCAAACCCCGTCTCCGAGGTAGACTCTGCGCCCGTAGCGCCACCACCATTGGGTTTTGGTAACCCAATTCCGACATACGCCGGTTCAGCGGCGTATAATCCCTTTGAGCAACCGGTCCACACCAACTACAACTATGCAGAGGCACCCGTATCTTGTAGCTGCAAACTACAACGCCTTCCACCCAGAAGGACCTTATGGAACTCCTTGGGGAACTAGTTACCCACCTTATGGGTATCATCAACAGCCGCCTTCTCAACCTCCGCTATATCAGCAACCCCCGCAGATGTCGCCACCGCAGTATCAAGAGATACTACAAAGGACTAGTGAGGTACGGCATGAAGTGCGGGAAGACCGAAGGCACAACCGAGGGATGTTCAAGAGTTTGGCCAACTTAATTAAAGGGAAAAGCAAGAAGGATCACTAAATCCTTTATTTGTTTATTTTTAGTATTGTAATCATGTCCCTGCGTGGACATTTGTTTCTGTATTCTGTCCCTGCGTGGGCATGTCTTTTTGTATTCTGCCCCTGCGTGGGCATGTTTTTCTATAGACCCCTGCGTGGGTATGTTATCTGTTTCGCCCCTGCGTGGGCATGTTATTTTGTAGAAGTCCCGTTTAGGGAAAAAATTGTACTATTTAAATTTATGATGGAATGGTTTAATTTTAATTTTTCATATTTATTGCTACTTATATGCATAAAAGTAAAACATAAAATAAATGAAAATAACATTCCTATTATAAGATCTACCATTATAATAAAATGGCAAAATCTAAAAAGGACAAGACCTAGCCATGTGTCATCTTAAGACAGGGCCAAGATGGTAGTTCCATAATTAGATTCAGATCCACATTAACGTCTCAATTTAGGATTGCTCTGCATAAATTATTAGAAAAATCTTAAAGGTAAAACCTAGTCTATATGTCGTTGCAGACATGACCAAGATGGTAAAACCTACACAAAAGATTCCAATCCTTATTAACATCTGTAAGCGTGTTAACATTTTTGACAAACTGTGATACGATAAAATCACATAGGTCATCTTCAAACTGGGTTAATTTAAATTCCCTTATTTTTGTGACCATCTCTTAAGGATGAAGTGCCTACGGGCTATAATTAATGTCCCTTGAGACTAAAGACAGTAGTAGCCTACAACTCCCTGTCTAGAAAAAGGTAATGAATTTTGATTCAGACCTTAATGCCTCGATTCCATGAAATCTGGGCTTATAAATTAATTATGTCTGTATGACTAGGCTTTTGTGCTATTATTAAATTATATCATAGGATTGTAATAAAGGTCCTGAAAATATTTAAATAATTTATAAATTAACCAAAATGGTTGTTAAGACCATGGTTAAAAAACTCATAAAATATTGTAAAAGCTTCTAAATAAACCTTGCCCATTGTTTTCTTATATGTAGCAATTAAAGCTACATGGCTGGGTCGGATGAGGTAAACAGTCACCCGGTGGAAAACCACGAGAATGCTAAGATACAGATGACTGGTGCAGAACTACAAGCACTAGTCGATAATGCTATTACAAGGGCTTTAGAGCAGCAGTATAATGAGTCTAGCGGGACTCAAAGTAAGACCCAAAGTAAGACCCTATCTACACCGCATTCCAAGCCTAAGACTCATTCTGGGGCTCACAGCAAGCCACCCTCCAAGAAAAATGAGTCAAAGAAAGATGATGATTGACATTCCTCAAACCAAAACAGTGTTCCATCCAAGAGGATAGTGTTTGATGATGCACCACACACCAAGTCATGTACTTATAAATACTTTGTTTCTTGCAAACCTCAGGATTTCACGGGGGAGAAAGGGGCAGTGGATTGCATGACCTGGTTGGATGAGATGGATACTGTGGTAGATATTAGTGGATGTGCTGAAAGGGATGTCGTGAAGTTCATATCTCAATCATTCAAGGGTGAGGCCCTAGCCTGGTGGAGATCGTTGATTCAAGCTACCGGGAAGATTCCATTGTACAATATGACATGGGATCAATTTGTCAACCTCATCAAGGAAAACTACTGCCCTCAGCATGAGGTCGAAAAGATTGAGTCTGATTTCCTATCGTTGGTTATGAAGAACCTAGATTGCCAAGCCTACCTTACGAGCTTTAATACAATGTCAAGGTTGGTTCCGTATCTGGTGACCTCGGAGCCCAAAAGAATAGCTCGATTCATTGGGGGTTTAGCCCCAGAAATTAAGGCAAGTGTGAAGGCCTCTCGGCCAGCTACATTCAGATCTGCAGCTGATATATCTTTGTCCCTCACACTGGACGCGGTCAGGCAGAGATCGCTGAGGAACACAGATGCTGAGAAGAGGAAGCGTGGGGATGACAACTCACGACGGTCAGATAAGAAGCATAAGGGAAACAATGACCACAAAAAGAGTTTTGGACCTAAGAAAGATGGTCATCAGTCGGGTGATAAGCCCAAGTGTAAGATTTGTAAGAAACACCATTTTGGGAAATGCAGGTATGACTCGAAATCCCAGTCACAGCTAAAAGTTTGTGGGATTTGTAAATCTTCTGAGCACAAGACAATAGAGTGCAAGAAGATAAAGGATGCAACATGCTACAGTTGCAACGAAAAAGGGCACATCAAGTTCAACTGCCCAAAACTTGTAAAGAAGACTGAGGATGGGAAAAAGACCAATGCTAGGGTCTTCCGCATGGATGCGCGAGAAGCTGTGCAGGACGACAATGTGATCACAGGTACCTTCCTCATAAATGATGTCTATGCAAGGGTACTTTTTGATTCAGGAGCTGATAAGTCATTCGTAGATAATAAGTTTTGCGAATTATTGAAATTGCCTGTTAAAACCTTAAGTGTGAAATATGAGGTGGAATTAGCTGATGGTACCTTAGAAACCGCCTCAACCATGTTAGATGGATGTTTCATATCCATTAGGGACCACTCTTTTCCATTATCCCTACTTCCCTTGAAGTTAGCCGGTTTTGACATAGTTTTAGGCATGGATTGGTTATCTAATAACCAAGCCCAGATTGTTTGCAACAAGAAGCAAGTGGTAATCAAGACTCCATCTGGAGAATCACTCACCATTCAGGGAGATACCCAGTACGGACTGCCCGAGCAAGTGTCTATGCTCAAGGCATCTAAGTGCTTGAAGAAGGGTTGCGTCATTTACATGGCACAAGTAACTATTGATGAGCAGAAACCCAAGATTGAAGATATTCCAGTCATTTCTGAATACCCTGAAGTTTTTCCTGAAGAACTACCTGGTTTGCCACCAGATAGGCAAGTGGAATTCAGAATTGACATCATCCCCGGAGCAGCACCTGTTGCAAGAGCACCTTATAGGTTGGCACCAACAGAGATGAAGGAATTAAGGACACAACTAGATGAATTGCTAGCTAAAGGTTTCATTAGACCTAGTTCGTCTCCTTGGGGAGCGCCAATCCTATTTGTGAAAAAGAAGGATGGATCGATGCGTCTGTGCATCGATTACCGTGAGCTTAATAAAGTTACTATCAAGAATAGGTATCCTTTACCCAGGATTGACGATTTGTTCGACCAGTTACAAGGGGCAAGCTACTTTTCTAAGATTGATTTGAGGTCAGGCTATCATCAACTGAAGGTTAAGGATGAAGATGTTCACAAAACTGCATTTAGGACTCGTTATGGTTATTACGAGTTCCTAGTGATGCCTTTTGGGCTCACTAATGCACCTGCCGCATTCATGGATCTCATGAATCGCGTCTGCAAGCCTTACTTGGATAAATTTGTCATCGTCTTCATAGATGACATTCTCATCTACTCGAAGAGCCAAGCTGACCACCAAAGGCATCTCTGTTGCATTCTGAAACTGCTTCATCAAGAAAAGCTCTATGCCAAATTCTCAAAGTGTGAATTTTGGCTTCATGAAGTCCAATTCCTTGGACATGTTGTTAGTGAGCATGTTATCCAAGTAGATCCCGCTAAAATTGAAGCTATCATAAACTGGCAAGAGCCAAAGATGCCTACGGAGATTCGCAGCTTTCTAGGACTAGCAGGATATTACAGGTGATTTATTGAAAATTTCTCAAGAATTGCAGCACCCCTGACTCTTCTCACCCACAAGTATAGCAAGTTTGACTGGGGGCCTAAGCAGCAAGAATCTTTTGACATTCTGAAGCAGAAGTTGAGCAACGCTCCAGTATTAACGTTGCCTGATGGAATTGATGAATTTGTGGTATATTGTGACGCATCCCACACTGGTATGGGATGTGTACTCATGCAAAAAGGAAAAGTCATTGCCTATGCTTCACGTCAGTTAAAGGTGCACAAGAAGAACTACACCACCCATGACTTGGAGTTGGGTGCCGTTGTATTCGCACTAAAACTGTGGAGGCACTACTTATATGGAACAAAGTGTGTGATCTATTCTGATCACAAGAGCCTTCAACACTTGTTTAATCAAAAGGACTTAAACATGAGGTAGCGACGGTGGATGGAAACTTTAAATGACTATGACTGTGAGATAAGATACCATCCCGGCAAGGCAAATGTGGTCGCTGATGCCTTGAGTAGAAAGGAGAGAGTGAAGCCTATAAGAATCAATGCCAATAGCATTGAAATAAAGAATAGTTTGAATGAAAGGTTGTTAGCTGCACAGAAGGAAGCTGTATTGGAAACTAACTATCCTGATGAAAAGCTAGGAGTAACTGAAGAACAGTTATCCTATGGAAAGGACGGAATCCTAAGGCTAAATGAACGAATATGGGTTCCAGTTTATGGAGGACTTCGGGATGTTATTCTCCAAGAAGCCCATAATTCTAAATATTCTGTTCATCCTGGAGCTGATAAGATGTACCAGGATCTGAAAGCAAACTATTGGTGGATAGGCTTGAAAAAGTCTATAGCTGCCTATGTAGCTATATGTTTGGCATGTGCACAGGTCAAAGCTGAACATCAGAAGCCGTCAGGTTTGCTACAACAACCTGAACTTCCCACATGGAAGTGGGAGATGGTGACAATGGATTTCATCACCAAGTTGCCAAAGACAAAGAAAGGAAATGATACTATATGGGTGATAGTAGATAGACTGACTAAGTCAGCACATTTCCTACCCATTAAGGAGACTTATAGCTCCGACATGTTAGCCCAATTATACGTAGATAAGATTGTATCTCTGCATGGTGTGCCAGTTTCTATTATCTCGGACAGAGATACCAGACACACATCACACTTTTGGAAAAGTTTCCAACAGTCTTTGGGCACGCGCTTAAATTTCAGTACGACTTACCATCCTCAGACGGACGGACAGAATGAGCGTACAATCCAAACGTTGGAAGACATGCTTTGTGCATGTGTAATTGATTTAGGTGGTAGTTGGGATAACCACCTGCCATTGATCGAGTTCTCCTATAACAATATCTACCATACGAGCATTCAGGCTGCGCCTTTTGAGGAATTATATGGTAGGAAATGCAGAACACCTATTTGTTGGGTAGAAGTAGGAGAAACTCAATTATCAGGACCTGACATAGTTTTTGAAACGACGGACAAGATTGTCCAGTTTCATGACCGCCTGAAAGCTGCCAGGGATAGGCAGAAAAGTTATGCTAATAAAAGGCGAAAACCTCTAAAGTTCGAGGTTGATGATAAAGTTTGGCTTAAAGTATCACCCTGGAAAGGGGTGATGCGATTTGGTAAGAAAGGTAAGTTAAGCCCGAGGTATATAGGACCATTCGAGATTATCGAATGTGTTGGGTCAGTGGCTTATAAGTTAAACTTACCTGAAGAGCTCAGTGGTATTCATAATGTATTCCACATCTGCAATCTAAAGAAGTGTCTGGCTGATGAATCGCTAGTCATACCACATACGGATGTGCACATAGATGAGAGCTTGAAATTTGTGGAAAAACCTTTGTCGATTGAGGGTCGACAAGTTAAGAAGCTTCAGAGGAAGCATGTGCCTATTGTGAAAGTCAAATGGGATGCCCGTATAGGTCCCGAGTATACGTGGGAGTTAGAATCCACCATGAAAGAAAAATACCCTCAATTGTTTCAGTAAATATCGAGGTCGAGATTTCTTTTAAGGGGGTGAGGATGTAACACCTCGTAAATTCGTACCTAATAAAATTAAGACACGTGTCATGTATGCAAACGTGTTATAAAAACGGATCCAAATAAAGATGTACGGTAGGATTTAAAAGCGTTGATATGTTAATTTATACCTCTGAACGACCTATTAATAAATCCCTAACCATGATATACTTAATCAACATCTAAATGATTTAAATAAATCTAGTTATTCTAAATAATAAATTGACTATAACCAAGACATGGATCCAATGTGAATTATCGATGAACTTTGACATTCAAAACCTTCCACAAGCGTCCAAGAAACCTCATGTGCATAGCAACACATGCAAGGACATGCAAGACTGTCTTTATGGTCCCCCTACTGCATAAGAGACATTAGATTCGGGGATGGAAAGATTGCATGGCCAAGGCTTGAAAGTTGCAATTTTTTGTCTTCTGATGAAGGCTTACGGACCGCAAAGGTAGTCCCTTACTGTCCGTAAGATGGCGGAGCTGGGCGATCAGGTCCGAAGAACGGATACGGACCGCAAGACTAAAGGCTTACGGTCCGTAAGACCTGTAACTGGGCGAATTTTTGGACAGTTGCCTGTTCAGCAGGTTGCACCGCCTTATATGGGTGGTTTTCGAAAACAGGGGCCTTGCAACTGGTATTTAGCAACGTAGGGACACCTGGGAACATCCCATAACATCAGTAGAGTGGCTTGGCATGATCATGTGCATTTGAGATTCCTATATCAAGAAGTGAAGTTGCAACCAATTTTAACATTCATTCAAACTCCCTTCAAGCTGGTCTCTGGAGATGTCTGGTCAGCAACCAACTTCTCTTAGGCTCCATAATCATAATTAGGACTCTTGTAAGTGTCCTTAACCTTTTCCAATTTAGTTTAGCTTAGTTAATTAGCTAAAAGTCAAACCGTCATAATTAAGGTTTGACTTCGAGATTAATCAATAATTGTTCAGTCAAATCTCGAATTAAAAGTACCTATAAGTAGGTAATTATGTGGGTAATAAACCCTTAAAAGGGTACCCTCTGGTTCCTACTCTAAGTAGGTCAATTGTCGGGTCAAAGTTAACTTTAAAAAGTCAACACAATACTTATTTTCAAATTAATACATAATTAGCAATGTAGGATCAATGCAACCTATTTTATCATTAATATAACTTGGTAATTAATGTAAGAACATGTCTAAACATGTTCAACCCGACAATTTTCAGGTTAGGCTCGGTTTGGGACCGAAAGTCGCATAGTTTGACTTCTGCTTTGACTTTCAGTTCTGACCCGTTTAAGCCTAGTTTAGTATTGCCTTAGAACTTCTTTTGGACCTAGTTACATGTTAGTATAACCCTCTATGATTATACGACTTGGTTCATTAGTTGTCCAATTATTATGCAAGTTTCCGTTAATTGCCTAAATGTTGACTATTATGCCCTTTTCACCTTAAAATGTGAATTTTGAAAATGTAAAAGAATAAAAACCTTAGTTACTGATTATTAGACGTGTCCCTAAAATTTGACATCAATTGGAGGTCTAGATTAGGAGTTATGCTCATTAGCGTAAATAAGAAACTTTTATAAATTAAACGATGTAATTAGCATATAGCCTATCTAAATCTAATTTTTGACATAAAACTTTTTACCCACTCATATAAAATAATATTTTGGGATTTTTGAAGATTTTTATTTATTTTTAGGCTGAGCATAACATAGGGTTCTAAGCTAAGATTCGGTTATTGTCGGTTTTGCCCTTTTAGGCCATAAAATGAGTTTTTCAAACCCTTTTGATACCAAACCTTTTTCTACCAATCTAATATGATAAATAAAATATTTTGAGCCTTCTGGGAATATAAAAATATCAGCTTTCTTTTAAAAACCCGGAAATGGCTCCAAAACGCCTTTTTTAAGCATTTTAACGCATAGTTTGTATCAAAACTGTTTTAAACATATAAGGGTTAATGCGTACTGATATATTCAGTAAATTTTTATATTTTAACAGTAAGCAAAAGTTTTAAACTCAGATTTCTATTTAAATTCTTTTATAACCCTTAAAATGACCAAAATGCCCTTACGGGACATAGTTTGAGTTTAAAATCATTTTTGGGCATAATAGAAGATATCTTTGATATCACAACATATTTAATGCATATTAACTTAGAAAACTTGTATATGATTCATATGGTTACTCGTTACGCACTTTTCGCGTTCGGATCGGCTTATGTGACTAGTTTACATATATTAGCCGAAACGGGTCAAACCATATCCCTTTTTGTCTCAAAATCCAGAATGTGTTTAAGTTACCCATATTAAACAAGCATATAAGCTTGACGGGTCAAAACCACATTCTAAACCGGTCTTCGCTTTATCATGCGTTTGAACCGTGTCTCCCTTTTGAAAACTAACCGGTCTAAGTCGAAGCTTAATTATAGACCCGTTAGGAATTCTAATAGGTTATTAAAAACCTTTGTTCCAGAATAGGAGCCCAGTAAAAGCTATTTGCACTTGCTGTTGTGATTATACTTGCTCAGGTAAATACTTTTAACTTATTTTCCTTATACGGGCTTAGGGTACGTTATATATAAAATACCGCTTGGTCGGGCATTCGACCTTAATCGTTTGGTGGTTAAGTATTATCGAGATGACTCGTTTAAAAATTTGTTTTGTTTGCTTAACGCCTTTGGGGGGTTAATGACCATGTCCCGGATATCCTTGGCATCATTCATTGGAATGGCCACGACCTTAGCACGGGGTGTAGGCGTACACCCGACAGTGCATAAATAAATAATGTGGTGTGTCTATTAATCTTTAACCCGGCATGACCCAGGCTACTGAACGCATAAGAAACATGTAATTCTTTTACAAGTTTATATATATAAATAATTATCCCAAGTTATAAAATGTTTTGTGCCACGTGCATTCAAATAAATTTTCAAACCTTTTCAAAATGAGTCAGTTAATTGTATTTACCAGTGTAAACTGACGTAGTTTCCCAAAAAGGTTAAGTGCAGGTACTAAGCATAATAGGCTGGCCTCTCCTTAGCATCAATAAGAGTCTCGCAAGCTTGGATGCATTTAAGTCTGTTGAACATGTTTCCTCTTTATTTTGATCCGCCTGTGGATCTGTTTCAACTATGTTGTGATACTTAAATATTACACTTTATTCGGTTGAAATAATATATCTCGATTGCTTCCGCTGTGCATTTAAATATTGTGTTGTTTGATTATGATGATATCAACTACGTCACGATACTCCCCACTGGGCCCACCGGTGACACGTGGAAATATCGGGGTGTGACATAAATTCCCTTTTAACATCTGAAAACATGTTAACATTCCTGACTGTGTGGCTCGAGAGACCACCTAAGCTTCCAAATGTACTTGGACTTTCCCAAGTCACTCCCATAGCCTATGTGATCAATATGAATCATGGCTAATAAACATCAATATGATGAAAACACCAAAACATCCATTTGAGATGTATGCTTTTAAGGAAGGGTGTATTAATGACAATGATAGTTCTATTTATAAACTTCTTGTCAATAAGGCAATGTACTATGTTTGACCCTTAAAAGACCACTGATCCGAGAGATCATTGGTTATATTCTAATCGTCCTTGTGACAAGGCCTCTTATGCCATCTAAATGTCCTTCGAGATGAGCCTTGTGCTATATAAAATGCCCTTAATGACATTGACAGTTGTGAATTATATTCCCCTGTCTAATAAATATAAAGGTACTATATCCTATCGATTGTATATTATTACTTAAAAATGGTCTATGTGGTTTAATAATATCATGACCATCTAGTCATCAATACGATGATTCATTATATAATTTAAATATATCATTATTGTTTGATATAGTACTCAAATCATGGCTGGCTCTGACGAAGTAAACAGTCATCCGCAAGGAGAAAACAATAATGAAGCAAGAATAAATCTTACAAACGCTGAATTGCAAGCAGTAATTGATACCGCAGTTGCTCAAGCGGTGGATAAAATATTCAAGGAACCGAGTCATGTTCAGTCCAAAACTCCTACAAAACCCTTATCGCATTCGCATGCATAAAAAAGGGATGAATCTCAGCATTCATCCAACCAGAGATCTGAATCTCAGAAGGTTGTGTTAAATCAGACTCCCAGGTACACCAAGGGGGTACCTATAAATACTTCATCTCCTGTAAACCGAGGGATTTCACAGGAGAAAAGGGAGCAATCGACTGCATGAAGTGGTTAGATGAAATGGAGACTGTAATTGACATCAGTGGATGTGCTAAGGAAGACATAGTGAAGTTTGTATCTTAATCTTTCAAGGGCGACACCCTCACTTGGTGGAAAACATTGGTGAAATCCACTGGAAAGGTTCCTCTGTATAACCTTTCGTGGAACAAGTTTGTTGATCTTGTGAAGGACACTTACTGTCCTCAACATGAAATCGAGAGAATAGAGACTGACTTCCTCACTTTGGTGATGAAGGACTTGGACTGTAGGTCCTATGTGACTAGTTTCAACTCGATGTCGAGGCTTGTACCATATTTAGTCACTCCTGAACCCAAACGCATTGCGCGTTTCATCGGTGGTCTAGCCCCTGAAGTGAAAGGAAATGTCAAGGCTTCTAAGCCTGCTACATATAGATCTGCTATGGATCTATCCTTGCCCCTTACTCTAGATGTTGTGAGGAGTAGGGCAAAGAAAGCTACTGATGACGGGAAGAGGAAGAGGGAGGAAGACAAGTCCCCTTAATCTAACAAGAAGAACAAAGGGAACTTTAGTTCTAAGAAAGGGAAGTCAAGTGACAAGCCCAGGTACAAGACCTGCAACAAAAGGCACTTTGGAAAGTGCAACCAAGACCCACAAGCTAAACCATGTGGGATTTGCAAGAAGAAAGGGCATAAGTCTATAGAGTGCCGAAACATCAAGGATGCAACCTGTTACGGTTGCAATGAAAAAGGGCACATCAAGACAAATTGCCCCAAGAATGCTAAGAAGCCCGAAGAGACGAAGAAAACGAATGCGAGAGTTTTTCAGATGAATGCAAGGGAAGCGGTGAATGACGAGAACGTCATAACAGGTACCTTCCTCATTAATAATAATTATGCTAGAGTCTTATTTGATTCAGGTGCTGATAAGTCCTTTGTAGATCATAAGTTTTGTAAATTACTGAATCTGCCTATTAAGACTCTATACATAAAATATGAGGTAGAGCTTGCTGATGGAACCTTAGAAACAGCCTAAACTCTTCTTGATGGATGTTTCATATCCATTAAGAATCATTCTATCCCGATATCCCTCTTGCCAATGAAATTGGCTGGGTTTGATATAGTTTTGGGCATGGATTGGTTGTCGCATAACCAAGCCCAAATTGCCTGTGATAAAAAGCTAGTTATTATCAAAACCCCTTCTGGCGAATCCGTCACTATTCAAGGAGATACACAATATGGTTTTCCCAACAATGTGTCTATTCTCAAAGTATCAAGGTGTCTAAAGAACGGATGTGTCATTTACATGGCACAAGTGACAGTGAATGACCCGAAACCCAAGATTGAAGATATTCCTATTATCTCCGAGTATCCTGATGTCTTTCCTGACGAATTACCTGGATTACCTTCTGAGAGGCAAGTTGAATTCAGGATAGACATTCTCCCAGGATCTGCACCAATTGCACGAGCTCCTTATCGTCTAGCGCCTACTGAAATGAAAGAACTTAGGACTCAATTGGATGACTTACAGGAAAAAGGTTTTATACAACCTAGATCTTCACCTTGGGGAGCTCCAATATTGTTTGTGAAGAAGAGGGATGGATCAATGTGCTTATGCATCGATTACCGTGAGCTAAATAAGATAACGATCAAGAATCGTTATCCCTTACCCAGGATCGACGACTTATTTGATCAGCTCCAAGGAGCGAGCTTCTTCTCAAAGATTGATCTGAGATCTGGGTATCATCAACTCAAGGTTAGAACTGAAGATGTTCCAAAGACAACGTTCAGAACAAGATATGGACATTTTGAGTTTTTAGTGATGCCTTTCGGGCTCACTAATGCGCCAGCAGCATTCATGGACCTCATGAATAGAGTCTGCAAGCCATATTTAGATAAGTTTATCATTGTCTTCATAGATGACATACTTATCTATTCTCATAGCCAAGTTGATCACGAGAAGCACCTTAGATGTATCTTAGGATTGCTTCGGCAGGAGAAGTTGTATGCTAAATTCTCCAAGTGCGAATTCTGGCTTCGCGAAGTCCAATTTCTTGGATATGTTGTTAGTGAGCGTGGCATCTAAGTGGATCCCACCAAGATAGAAGCCATTATGAACTGGGAAGCACCAAAGACACCAACAGAGGTTCGCAGCTTTCTGGGTTTAGCTGGTTATTACAGAAGATTCATTGAAAATTTCTCAAGAATAGCTGCACCATTGACTTCCTTGACCCGTAAGAACGTGAAATATGTTTGGGGTCCAAAACAACAAGAATCTTTTGAGACTCTTAAGCAGAAACTAAGTAATGCTCTGGTATTGACGTTACCCAAAGGAATAGAAGAGTTTGTCATGTATTGTGATGCGTCACACACCGGTATGGGGTGCGTACTTATGCAAAAGAGCAAGGTGATTGCCTATGCATCACGACAACTAAAGGTGCATGAAAAGAATTACACCACCCACGACTTGGAGTTGGGTGCCGTTGTATTCGCACTAAAGTTGTGGAGGCATTATTTGTATGGAACAAAATGTGTGATCTATTCGGATCACAAAAGTCTCCAACACTTATTCAATCAAAAAGAGCTCAATATGAGACAGCGCTGCTGGATGGGAACTCTAAATGATAACGATTACGAAATTCGCTACCATCCAGGTAAAGAGAATATGGTCGCTGATGCTCTAAGCTGAAAAGAAAGAGTTAAACCTATCAGAATCAATGCCAAGAGCATTGAACTGAAGAATAGCCTGAATGAAAGGCTATTAGCTGCACAGAAGGAAGCTATTTTGGAAGCTAACCTGCCGAATGAAAAATTAGGTGTAACTGCTGAACAGTTAGCACCTGTAAAGGATGGAATCCTTAGAATGAATGGAAGAATTTGGGTTCCTATTCATGGAGGACTTCGAGATGTAATCCTCCAGGAAGCTCATAACTCCAAATACTCAGTTCACCCTAGAGGTGACAAGATGTATCAGGATTTGAAAGCAAATTATTGTGGATAGGTTTGAAGAAATCTATTGCCACACATGTAGCTAAGTGCCTGACTTGTGCTCAGATTAAAGCTGAATATCAAAAGCCATCAGGTCTACTACAACAGCCAGAACTACCCACATGGAAGTGGGAAATGGTAACCATGGATTTTATAACCAAGTTACCTAAAACAAGGCACGGAAATGATACCATATGGGTTATAGTTGATAGACTGACTAAGTCAGCACATTTCTTACCCATCAAGGAGACTCATAGCTCCGACAAGTTAGCCCAGTTGTACGTGGATAAGATTGTATCCCTCCACGGAGTGCCGATATCTATTATTTCTGATAGAGATACTAGATACACCTCTCACTTTTGGAAAAGTTTCCAACAATCTTTGGGCACTCGTTTGAATTTTAGTACTGCTTACCATCCTCAGACAAATGGACAGAGCGAATGTACAATTCAAACTTTGGAAGACATGCTTCGAGCGTGTGTTATTGATTTAGGAGGTAGTTGGGATGACCACCTACCCTTGATTGAGTTCTTCTATAACAATAGCTATCATACTAGCATTCAGGTTGCGCCTTTTGAGGCATTGTATGGAAGGAAATGTAGAATGCCTGTTTGTTGGGCAGAAGTAGGAGAAGCTCAATTATCAGGACCTGATATAGTCATTGAAACGATGGACAAGATTGTCCAGATTCGTGATCGCCTGAAAGCTGCCAGGGATAGGTAGAAAAGTTATGCTGATAAGAGACGGAAACCCCTAAAGTTTGAAGTGGGCGATAAAGTCTTACTAAAAGTATCACCCTGGAAAGGTGTGATGCATTTTGGTAAGAAGGGTAAGTTAAGCCCTAGATATATTGGACCATTCGAGATCATCGAATGTGTCGGCAGTGTAGCTTATAAGCTAAACTTGCCTGAGGAGCTGAGTGGAATCCATAATGTGTTCCACATCTGTAATCTCAAGAAATGTCTAGTTGATGAATCACTAGCTATATCTCAGAAAGACGTACAGATTGATGAAAGCCTGAGGTTTGTTGAAAGACCTATAACGATCAAGGATCGTCAGGTTATAAAGCTCCGAAGGAAGCACGTACCTATAGTAAAGGTCAAATGGGTTGCCCGTAGAGGTCCCGAATATTCGTGGGAAGTGGAGTCCACTATGCGACAGAAATAACCTCACTTATTCCAGTAAATCTCGGGGTCGAGATTTCTTTTAAGGGGGTGAGGATGTAACACCAAGTAAAAACGTGTCCAATTATGTAAAGACACGTGTCCTAAACTCTAGATATGTGAAAGATTGAGTTTGAAGGACTAAAGTTGCCAAAGATGAAAATATGAAACCACAGGACTAAAAGTTTCAACATGCCAAACGTGTGCCTCTGAATGACCATACATGAAGAATATATTCTTAAACGAGTGATTAATTGGATATAAGAAGCCGTTTGTGAAAATAATCGGAAGATTATAAAACTACAAGGGTTAAACGTGTCAACATGTTAATTCTTACCTCTGAGTGACCTTTTAACGAACCTGAGGCTTCAAAATATTCAAATATACTCTCAAGAATAAGTGGTATAAATTTCAAGTGGTTTCGAGATCGTTAAGCAAGTTCTCAAGACTTTGGGTAAAAGTGTCAATTTGATGAAACTTGTGTTTATAGTGATATTTAACGAAACCGAGCCTAACGAAGTTTGATTATACTTCCTTGAACCTCTACAAACTAACTACAAGGGCCTTATATGCCAAAAATGAGGTTAAATAAGGTTTATAATGACCAGGGACTGAAACTACCATTTCTGAAACATTTTTAACCTGAACAACAAGTTTACGCGGGCCGCGTAAACCTTCTTCTGATCCTACGTGGGCCGCGACAAACACCCAAATCTGCGAAAACTTGACACCTTCATGTTTCAGCCTGTTCCACCGCCTTAGATGCCTGAATTTCGATACTTGGGGCTTGTTGTCGGTTTTAGAATACCACTAGGACACCTGGGGTGATCCTAGGAGCCTCCATTACAGCTGCAAATGATCCAAATGCTTGGAAATTAGTATATAAGGAACCTTAGTCTAAGTGTTCATATGCACTTTCATTTGCAACAACATTCAAAATTCACTTCTGGAGCTAGCAAGCATTAGGAGAAGATTGTCAAGTGTAGAAAAGATAGCAAGGACCTTAAGTAAGAGTTTTAATCCCTGCTTAGTCTTTTTAGTTAACTTAAAAACCGAAAAGTCAAACATATCGTAATTAAGCTTTGACTTTCGGTTTAATCATAAATGGTTTAGCCACTGACCGAAATGAAAGTGGTTATGGAACCATATTAAGGTAGGTGATTAACCCTTAAAAGGGCACCTTCTAATTATTTCGTTTGACTAGTTAATTGTCGGGTCAAACTAGTTAGTCAAAAAGTCAAATTGGACAGAAAGTTTAAAAATGATTTAAACTAATAAAACAAAGGTTCTAAATTATATTTTAACATTCTAATGACTTGGTAATTAGTATTAGAACATGTTTAATCAGGTCTAACCCGACAATTATCAGTCTAAGGTCAGTATATAACCGAAAGTCGCAAAAGTTTGACTTTTTCTTTGACTTTCAGTTCTGACCCAATGAAGCTTAATTCTCCCATGTTTTAAGCTTCCATTAGGACCACATTATATAGTAGTATAACCCTCTGGAGTTATATTGTTTGGTCCTTAGTAGTTTGAATTATATGCTCTTGTTTATTAATATGCTTATAAATGCCGAAAATGCCCTTTTGACATATAAATGAGATTTTTAGAAATGTGAGAGGACAAAAACCTTTGCTACTGATATATAAGCTTGTCCCAAAAAGTTGACATCAGTTCTTGGTCTCAAACAGAAGTTATGCTCGATATCGTAATTAGAAGCTTTTTATTAATTAAATTGCGATATCTTGCATAAGACATGTTTAAACTTGGATTTTGAACCAAAACTTATTACCTACTGTTAAGATATTATTTTTAAGGAATATTAAGATTTTTGGTCAGATTATAATCTGTTTAAATCATGGGGTTCTTGTGTAATTCGGTAAATGACGATAATACCCTTTTCATATATAAAATGAGAGTAACAAATGATTTGAATGCCAAACTTTTTCCTACTAATTTCATACATTAAATAAATTATTTTGAGCATTTAAAACTTATCAAAATCTCAGATTTACATAATAATCTTGAATGTCGTCAATTAGCGAGTCTTACACTATTTAGGTGTATAGTATGGTCTAAAACCATATTTAACATCTAAGACTTGTTACCTACTGAACTTTTAAATAAATTTTAATATTATTGTAGTAGGTATAAGTTATAAACTCATATTTCCAAAAATGTCCATAAAAGCCTATGTGAAATGACCAAAATGCCCTTTCGGGGCATAGTTTGGCCATAGATGGTAAACCTCACATATATGTAATATCTTACTGAAGTAATGAGATAAAATAAATATTTTTACTGATTACAAAAGACCAGAACTTTAGTTTGTTATAAAATCTCTTTTATGATTATTAAATTTACCAAAATGCCCTTATGGGACTTGAATTGGTTTAAATTACTTTTTGGGCATATATGTTAACATCCTACTGATGTATTAGCATATTTTACGCATAATAACATTTGAGACATGTATATAATTCACTTGGTTACCCGTTACGCATTTACGCGTTCGGATCGGTTTATGTAACTAGTTTACGTAAAATAGCCGAAACGGGTTTAACCTTATCATTAAATCCTCAAATTCCAGAATGTGTTTAGTTTACCCATATTTTACAAGTATCCAAGCTTGTCGGGTCTAAACCACATTCTATTCTGGTCTCCGCTTAATCTAGCGTTTAGAACCGCAAAGTTTCTTTCTAGCTAGGCGGTCTAAGTCTTTGACTTAAATAAAGACCCGTTAGCATCCTAATAGGTTATTAAACCTTCTATACAGATTAAGTAGCATCCAGTAGAAGGTATCATCATAAAGCTTTAGGATTATACGGCTAGCTCAGGTAAATACTTTTAACTTATTTTCCCTTATACGGGCTTGGGATATGGTATTATAATAATACCACTTGGTCGGGTATGAAATCATTTAATCGGATTGTGATTAATAAATTACATAACCTGTTTTAATCTGTCTTGTTTGATAACATAAGCATTGGGGGTTAATACAACCGTGTCCTGGATATCCTCGGCTCATTTCATTTGAAAATGGCCACGACCTATGCACGAGGTGTAGGCATACACCTGACAGATGCAAATGCTAAAATATAAACCCACATGTTGGGGATAACTCCTTTGTGGGTTCTATAAGTGGTGAGTCGGTTAATCAAGACCGGCTTCCAACCAGCCCCAATTGTATGAGAAACATATAAATCTGTATACAAGATTATCTTAAATAATTGTCCCAAGTTATTAAGGATTTGTGCCTTGTGCACTTAAATCAATTTTCTTAAATATTTTCAAATGAATCAGTTAATTGTATTTACCAGTGTAAACTGATGTATTTTCTAAAGATTGATCGACAGGCACTTCTCATAAATAGGCTGGAGCTACTAGGTGTCATATAAGAGGATCTTGCAAATCCCTAGATACCTGGAGTCTGTTATTTTCTGTTTCTTGTATTTTATTTAGGATCCGCCTGTGGATCTTATTACAATCCAGTCTATATATTCTTTCGTTCGAACACTCAGACATTATGGTTTGTAATAGTTTATTCACCAAGCCTTCCACTGTGCAATTATATTGTGTGTATTGACCATGATGATATCAACTACGTCACGATACTCCCTGCCGGGCCCACCGGTAACATGTGGAAATATCAGGGTGTGACAGTTAGGTTCCGTTTTAGAATGTAGGCTTTTTTAAACCATATCACATGAGTTCCAACACTCATTTGGTTTACAATACCTCATTCTATCCGTTTCCTTGATTCGTGTCTCGATTCACTAACATAGTATCCGTTAAACTAGGAACCACTTCGACACTTGAACTTATGATCCTTTGAGCTTTGTTATATCAATTGAACAAGACCTACACGCAAACCCAGGCGCGTACATAGTTCCCCTCTTTTACCGTTTTCAAATGTTTTGGGGTGATTCATATGTACAACTGATTTGTTTTCCAAATGTATGGCATATATGTGTTTACTAAGTGCTTTTATGTGTATTATTCCGATTACGCAAATACGATGTTTATCCAAATCCTTAATAGATCTATCTATCTTCATAGTTAGATTCTCATAGGATATTTGAAGTACAGTTCTAGATCTTCCTATCTTCATAGTGAGATTTTTAAGAAGTACTTTACGAGACGATGGTTATGGTTATTGTGTAGATTGTTGGTGATTTAGAAAACGAAACTAGAGTAATACAATAAGCACATGGTGGAGACGCCGCTGGTACTTCCAATATATAAGTGTGCTTATTGTATTACCCTTCGTGGCGTTATCCCAAATCACCATTAGGACTTAGGATTTTTGTTGTTATTACCAAAGCATAGTTTGATATGCTATTGTTTACCAAAGCATAGTTTGATATGCTACTGTTCTACCAAAGTATAGTTTGATATGCTATTATTCACCAAAGCATAGTTTGATATGCTATTGTTTAACAAAGTATAGTTTGATATGCTATTGTATACCAAAGCATAGTTTGATATGCTACCGACTTTGCAATTTACAAACTAAAGTATAATTTGATATATACCGATATTTTCATTCTTAAACCAAAGTATACTTGTGATATACTACCAAATCTATTATTTCAGAAACCAAAAATATATTTTGATATACTATCTGTTTAACTATTTCATAACTAAAGTATATTTAAATATACTACTTATCCGATTAATTTCAAAACAGTTTTTAATAACCTTTGATTGGATTTCTAACACATTTAACAATTTTTTACGAAGATTTCAACGAGATTACAATGTACAATTTCAAATGGCATAAAAACTACTTAGTAATAATCATATTGCCATATACAAAACTATTTGCCACGAGTTTTCATAATTAAGATTATGTATTCCAATACTAAACTTTTGTCATCCTCTGGCTTCAAATTTTTTTTCAAATCGACAACTCTCGTAGTTGCCAAAGCATTGCAATGCCAAATGTTTTTTGCCATTAATTTGGCTAACAAAACCTATGTATTTGCCGACATTTTTAGGCTGACTTTATTTTCACATATGTTTCAGGTTATCAATTATTCAAGCATGCAACGCATAGGACTGCATTCAGGGCCTTAGACTTATTAATCAAAAGACATTTACATGTATTCTCTGTTTGTAAAACGATGTTAATATTATTGAAACAATTTAGTACCAGTAGTTGTGAGCAATTTGTAACGTGACTCCCCGATATTTCCGTCGTGTGTTGTTGTATTACGCGATTGGGGTGTTACAGTTTTGGAAGGTAGGATATAGTTTGTAAACGTAAGAGAACATAAAGTACTCATTGGTTATGCATAACGTATTTTGTAATGAATGGAAATGCTACTTTTTTTTTAAAAGAGTTTACGTAAGTTGAAGATTGTCGGTCCCCATGAAGTCTTCTTGCCCACGTGGTTTGCAATTTGAATGATGAATTGAGCGGGGTAGGAAAAGGTTTTCAACAGAATGATTTGTTGGTTTTTGAAAAGAGTTCATGGTAAAACGATCTTATAATATCTATAAGATCTTATCAATATATGAGAAAGTTGGTTTGATTTACGAATGAGAATGAAAGTCTTTAGTATAATGATATAATGTCAGCGTGTTTTAGTGATTAGGTGAAATATGAAGTTCACGGGCAAGAGATCCATTGGACCAATTAAGTTGATAGGTAGCATTTCGCAAGCTTTTGAAATTCGGGTGATAAAACGTTTTAAGGAATGATTAAGAATTTTCGTATATATGATTTACGTGAAATAGATTATGAAATAAAGAATACGTTTGATAAAATAATAAATTTTGAAATTCGCATAAGTAGGGATTTTGACGCAAATAAACGATTTAGGTGTATAATATGATTGTGTTGTATGATGAAGTCTCTTCTGAAAGAAAATTTTGGTAACGATCACCTAGGTAAAGGAATCACCCCTAACCCTTTGGCGAGGTCATTTTAAGAAAGGGAAAAGGGGAAGTTAATCCTCAAGGTAAGGAAATCACTGCTATCTTGATGATATGTCTCCATTTTGATGTTACCAAGGATGTAAATAAAATTGGGTGGCGTTTTGAAATCATGCATGTGAATAACGTATATTTGCATGAGACGGTTTAGTATAATGTGTGTGGAAAGAAAAATAGTCCCAAAAATGGATTTGAACTAGAGAAGATTGCATCGTATAAGATAAATAATAGAAACACATGCTTAATTAAAATTTGGATGGTTCCAAAACGGAACTTTGACTAACCAAAGTGGTCAAAAAGTCTTTTGAAGTTGAGAAGCATGCTTTCGCCTAATAGGTGAAATACTCTCGCCGACATGTCGGTTAACGGTATTCACCTTTCCAGTTACTACATGTCCCAAATTAATCGAAATTTTGAGACTTGGCGGGATTTATGAAAAATCAAGAAGTGGAACTAGTCGATAAGGTGCGGGTTTCACCCCTAACTTGATGATTTCGTACCCTAAGTGTGGTTGGTAGTCATCACTCCTAACTTGGTGGCGAATTTCGTGTAAAAAGAATAGGTGGATTGAGAGTCTTTCACCAAATTGTGGGTTTCACGCCTAATTTTGTGAAGTCGTCTCGTTTATGAAATACGAGTGTTTTTGAGTTTAGTATAAACGAGTAAAAAGACGTATGTTCGAAATAATAATAACAAGTATGAGCACATAAAGCATTTCAAGGAATTAACACGTAAGAGACATTTCAAGAAATTAGTGATGTGTGTAAAATGCAACATATAAATTTCATCAAATGAGACACAAAACTAACCCTTTTTTAGTACTAATGTTGGAAAAAGTGTGCTTTTGTCTTCCTTTTGTATTTTCAGGACTAAATGAACGTAAATGAACAAAAGGAACAAATATGCAGCAAAATCTAACATAAATACAATAAAAGGAACAAACGTGGCATGCCCGACCTCTCGACAGCATCTTCCCAAGCAAAAACAAGAAAGAAGAAGGCTGACCACGACCCCGTGCCCAGCGGACACGGGGGCGTGGCCAGTTGTCTGCAGAAAGGACAAAGCTATAGAAGCTTCTATTCCCGACACGGGGGCATACCCAGCTCGACACGGGCCGTGGTCAATGCTAAGATTCGCAGAATCCAAGCAAATCTTGATAGTATAGATACGCTTCTGCACACGGGGCCGTGCCCAGCAGACACGGGGGCGTGTGGAGGTAATGCAGACAAATTGCAATTAATGAAGAAAGAGAAAGAGGATGGACACAGGGCCGTGTCCGGGCTTCTGTGCAGGCTATAAATAGAGGTGCTTGGTTTACTTCAAAGGCATCCCTTGACAAACCACCTCTCTCCGACTTCACCCACACTCCACCACCACTACAACCCACATCCACCACCATCATCCATCATCCATCATAGAGTGTGTGTAGTAGTCTCGGGATCCAAGATTGATAGTAAGAGTTCTTGATAATCAAAGGCCATGTTTGCCTAAGTCTCTTACATCACTTGGTGAAGACAAGCATTTAGTGTAATACTTTTGATTTTTAATCTTTTCGCACTTTTTATTTAGTTTTGTATTAATGACTTTAATAACTAGTTTCTTATGTTGAAGGTGAAACTTCCTAATCATTTGTCCGTGGTGTTTTGGCGTTATTTTACTGTCTATATAAAATAAAAGATTTACACCATTCATATCTCTATGGTCTATATAGAGATATGTTGGCTACCTGGTCGGGGGTTAAGGGAATGGTTTGGTAAGGTTCTTGCCTTGTTCAGTGTATAGATCCTGCAAGGATCTGGGTCAAGATTACTAGGACCTCCTTCAATACCCACTGGTATTGGATGGTGGGGGTGCGAATGTCTTGATTCCCTCATATGTAAAACTTGTCTATCTGTTTTTATTTTCAGCATTTTTAGTTTTTATTTTCATGTTTAAAACTTTTTCTAAAATTTTGATTTGATTAGACTTTGAGGATAAACCTGTACAAAAAGCTCTTGTGTCCTTGGACGACCTTGGTATCTTACCAACACTATACTACGCTCACGATGGGTGAACTTGCCCATATGTGTGTTTAGTGTTAGTAAAATATCGTGTTTTATAAATTTAAAACTTGACTAAAGTGTAAAAAGTGCTTAAAATATAACTAAAAACATATAACACTCGACACGCATCAAGTTTTTGGCGCCGTTGCCGGGGACACAAGGATTTTAAGAAAGTTAGGAATCAATGGCCTAATCGTTTTTCTTATTTTTCTGTTTTTTTTTAGGTTTTTTCTTAATTTTTCAGTTCTGCAAAAGATCAGCACGGGGTCATGCCCGCTGAACACGCCCCCGTGCCCAATCTTTGGTACTGGCAATCCTGTTTTAAATCAGACAGTAGCTGAACACGGGGCCGTGCCCGCTAAATACGCACCCGTGCCCAAGCTTCAGATACTGAAAACAGAACCGTAAGATCCCGACGGTTGGTAATTTCTGACGCAAACATGAGTGATACTAGTCTTTTATACTTTTGCTCCTCTTATGGTACGTGGTCATCCCTTCTAGATGAAATGATTCTTGAAGAATCATTTCAAATGGAAGAACTAATTCTCCAATGCATAAAAGAACTTGAGATGGATATAACTAATTCATCTCAAGACGACAATCAAGGAGAATTATAAAGATCGCATTCGGATTATAACAACATCGTTGCTCTCGAAATCACCTCTAACTCTTGCGAGGACTTGAGCGATATTCGTCCCTGTGTTGATTGTGCCATGAAGTACTCCCCATCGGTTTCCGCCGATGCATACATAGACCCGAGCGATTCGACATATACCTTCTTTAACGAGAGCCCGGATAAGGGAAATAAAGGTTGGTTTTGCCCACTGGTATTTAGCTTAGGAATCACCCTTTACGATAACCTCTTGCGTTCTTGTCTAAAACTAGGGCAACTTAGGTATCTCAGGCACTTCGGTGTTGTTCCGTCCAGTAAGGAACCACCCGATCCGGATAAACTCCTTAAAAATAGACAAAACTTCATAAAAACTTCTAGCCACGGGGTCGTGTCCAGGTCAGCATGCCCCCGTGTCCACCCAAAGATTCCCGTCTGACTTTTGGTCAGAATACGGACAAAAAGTGTCAGAATTTTGTCTGCACACGGGGCTGTGTCCAGCCGACACGGGGCCGTGTCCAGCGTGCTGTCATTTTCTATAAATGCAGCAAGATTCCTGCACTCTTGGACCCAATTCCAAAGACAAAGATCTGGTGGGATCTTCACATATACCATACAAGGTATATTCTAAAGAAGGTTCTCAACAACCATCTTGTCTTTTCTACTTTTGTCAATTGCCTTCTTCTCCATCTTCTCCTCAAAACCTCCATTAAAGTTTGAACTCTCCATAATTTCAAGCTTTATTGTGATATTTGCTAGATCTTTATGCAAGGAATCTTGTCAAAAATAAGTTTTACAACACTGTTTTAAGTTATTTCTGCTTAAAAATGCTTCAAAAGTTAGAAAAATAATTTAAAGCTCCAAGATTCCTTGTGTCAAGAATCTGCAGAGAGGTGAACACGGGGCCGTGCTCAGCGAGCACGGGGCTGTGGCCGAGGTACGGTTTCATTAAATTGAACTTTTTCGACTTGTTTTTCATAGAATGTCGAGCCAGAACAGTGGAACCTCTTCAGCACATTCAAGGAATAGTTGTAGGGAACGAAGGCCTTCAATCGAAGCAACTCTCGTGCGCTATGTGATGGCACTAAGAGAAGCTCTCGATGAAATGACATCCGTAGAAGAAGTCCTAATCGACCGTATTAATTATCTCACGGTGGGACTAGAAAACAGTTTCCAAGAAATCAACCTCTTGCACCAGAGGTTGAACATTCTTGTAACTCCTCCCATGGAACAAACCCTTCCCCAAGAAGATTGGAACTTAGCTCAAGGAATCATTAACCCCACCGGGTGGGATGACATCCCCGCGGAACCTCCTCTTGACAACTTCCAAGAGGTTCCGGTGGAAGTCACTCCCCTCAAAACGAGGACGCCAATGAGCCCTCCTTCCTTCTCCCTCGGGAGATATAAGAATGGCTTAACGATGTATGAGGGGCCCTTCCCGGAGAAGAAGTTCTTCATGCTGCATTCAACCGAGAAAATTATCTTTTTCGAAAATTTTGCTCTTAAAATAAACTTTAGGCTAGGACTTCTTTGTGGTTTTAGATTTCTTGTGTTCCATTACCTACTTATCTAGGTTTAGTTTATGCTTTTAAATTTCTAGGAACTAATGTATTTCACTCTTTAATGAATGATGGTTTTTAAGTATTAAAATGGTGTTTGGATGATGTTGTAAAGGATAAAACACACTCGGAATGATGGAGGTTACTAAGGGAAACTTGAACCCACACCTCATGCATAAAAACAGAGCCTCCTGACAATTTTCTTCATTACAGCAAGTTCAGCAAGGGTCGTGCTCAGCCCAACACACCCCGTGCCCAAGGTTCTGCAGAAAATGCCCAGTTCAGGTAACTGGACACGGGGCCGTGTTCACTGAACACGCCCTCGTGCCCAGCCTTCTGTTAATGATGATTCTGGCAATCTGAACACGGGGCCGTGCCCGGACTAACACGGGCCCGTGTCCAGACGCCCAGTAACATAAAATTTTGTTTTTAACATCTTTTTACACATTCAATCAACCTAAAAACTTATTTTTTGGGACACATTGAGGACAATGTGTAATTTAAGTGTGGGGGGGATGTTAAAACCTTGAATTTTGCAAGTCCTAATAACAAGCCTTACACAAAACTCTATTGGAACCGCTAATCACCCCAAATTTTTTCAAAAACTTTTCATTTTTTTTACTTGTCTTGGTTTAATTTGGGATTAACAAGTTCTAAAAAGGTTATATTTTTACAAATTTACAACCGATAGCGTCGTGATAAAAAGAACCAACATAAGAAAATTATGAAACGGCATGACAAATCTAGATAAAATTTAATTATATATACTTGATCACCTTATAAACCCATTCCCACAAAAAGTGAGTTTTGAGCCTTTATTGAGCATACAAGCATACATCTTTAAATTAAATGCTCATTTTTCGTTTCTTGTGTGAATAGCCGCTTGGTTTCTTACGACTCTAGAATTTGCCATGACGATACATTCTCGGTCCTTACCAACTTAAACCCAAGTAAGTAAATGATGGAGGCATTAGGACTAACCCTTTTTCTTTTCAACACCATTATTTTTCGTTTTTTTTATCACCTACCCAAAATCCCCCTAGTTAACCCCTTTGAGCCTAAACATTTTTGTTTCTAAACCCACAAAACAAACACCCTTTACCCACCAAAACCCTTTTTATTTTTAAACCCTTTATTTTAGTAAAATGCTCGGTCTTCATGTGAAATCCCTTATCAAAAACAAAAATTGAAGTATAGCAATAAACAAACAAGTTCCTCAAAGAAACTTTGTTTGGAAATGCTTCGTTTGAATAAAAGTCACAAAAACAAAAAGTTTTACGACGACCAACGCTTTTTACGCTTTTTAGCCCTTTGACTAACCACTAACCCAAAACCACCTACCTTTAACCCAAGCCTAACACTTCCCCAAGTCCTCTTGATATTTACAAATGTGTATAGTTAAAAAGGAGGAGGATTAATTGCTTGGCAAGCATATGGTAGAAGTAAGTTCCATGCCGGTCTCGAGCATTTCACAAAAATACATCTTCGGCCGAGTGTTGAGTGATCTCCCGTGAGGTTTGTGAACTTGTATATAAATGGAATTTTAAAGAGGCAAGTTATGCCTAAATAAGTAATTTCTCTTATGAAATGTTCTAAATAAATCATAACGAATATGATTGTAAATAACATAAAAATAAAACCCAATAAAGATCTTGGATTCCTGACACTCAAGACAAGCCCAAAACTTCTCTTCTACCCATTCCATTTGGGAGTGTAAGCCACATTATAAAGAGTTTTTCTTGAGGACAAGCAAAGATTCAAGTGTGGGGGTATTTGATGTGTGTAAAATGCAACATATAAATTACATCAAATGAGGCACAAAACTAACCATTTTTAGTACTAATGTTGGAAAAAGTGTGCTTTTGTCTTCCTTTTGTATTCAGGACTAAATGAGTGTAAATGAACAAAAGGAACAAATATGCAGCAAAATCTAACATAAATACAAGAAAAGGAACAAACGTGGCATGCCCGACCCCTCGACAGCATCTTCCCAAGCAAAAACAAGAAAACAGAAGGCTGACCACAGCCCCGTGCCCAGCGGACAGGGAGCGTGGCAAGTTGTCTGCAGAAAGGACAAAGCTATAGAAGCTTCTATTCCCGACACGGGGGCGTGCTCAGCTCGACACAGGCCGTGGTCAACGCTAAGACTCACATAATCCAAGAAAATCTTGATAGTACAGATACGCTTCTGCACACGGGGAAGTGCCCAGCAGACACAGGGGCGTGTGGAGCTAATGCAAACAAGTTGCAATTAATGAAGAAAGATAAAGATGATGGACACGGGGCCGTGCCCAATGGATATGGGGCCGTGTCCAGGCTTCTGTGCAGGCTATAAATAGAGGTGCTTGGTTTACTTCAAAGGCATCCCTTGACAAACCACCTCTCTCCCACTTCACCCACACTCCACCACCACTACAACCCACATCCACCACCATCATCCATCATCCATCATAGAGTGTGTGTAGTAGTCTCGGGATCCAAGATTGATAGTAAGAGTTCTTGACAATCAAAGGCCATGTTTGCCTAAGTCTCTTACATCACTTGGTGAAGACAAGCATTTAGTGTAATACTTTTGATTTTTAATCTTTTCGCACTTCTTATTTGGTTTTGTATTAATGACTTTAATAACTAGTTTCTTATGTTGAAGATGAAACTTCCTTAGCATTTGTCCGTGGTGTCTTGGGTTGTTTTATTGTCTATATAAAATAAAAGATTTACACTATTCATATCTCTACGTTCTATATAGAGATATGTTGGCTACCTGGTCAGGGGTTAAAGGAATGGTTTGGTAAGGTTCTTGCCTTGTTCAGTGTATAGATCCTGCAAGGACCTGGGTCAAGCTTACTAGGACCTCCTTCAATACGCACTGGTATTGGATGGCGGGGGTGCGAATGGCTTGATCCCCTCATATGTAAACTACTATTAATACATTAACCCGACAACTTGGGATTGTATCCCTGTTGACTCAAAACACTTAGCCGAGGGTAACGTCACCTTCAAAAGAGGGGCCTACCACATTACGCATTAAGAACTTAATTAATTATCTTTCAATATTCCTACCATTTAGGATTGTATCATTGCTGACTCAAACTACTAGGTTGAGGGTAACGTCACCTTCAAAAGAGGGGCCTACTACTATAACTAAGATAATCTCTTAAAAAATGCAAAAGTGCGGAAATCATCAAAGGTTACACTAAAGGCGAGTCGGATCCAAGTGATTCATCTTGTCTATCTGTTTTTATTTTATTTTTATTTTTAGCATTTTTAGTTTTTATTTTCATGTTTAAAACTTTTTCTAAAATTTTGATTTGATTAGACATTGAGGATAAACCGGTACTAAAAGCACTTGTGTCCTTGGACGACCTCGGTATCTTACCAACACTATACTACGCTCATGATGGGTGCACTTGCCCATATGTGTGTTTAGTGTTAGTAAATATCTTGTTTTATAAATTTAAAACTTGACTAAAGTGTAAAAAGGGCTTAAAATATAACTAAAAACATATAACACTCGACACGCATCATTAGCATGTAAAGATGTTTCATAAAAGTAGCATGTGAAGCAAATATGGTCGAATTTGGTACTTAACTATAGACTAGGTCAAAAGCATGGGAATTTTCCTAATTCTCTATAGTTATGGCTCTGATACCAATCTGTCACACCCTAACCGATGGCGGAAACATCTGAGTGTGACGAAATAGATTGCTTGAGACATCATAACGCTAATATTTGTGACAAGTATTTAAATAATAAATTTCATTCCATTTCTAAAGAGTTAAACAAGGAATTGAAACAAATTCAACATCAAGAATAACGAAATACAATACAACAAGAGTATAAATTTTAGAGTGTGTATCTAAGCATCCTACTAGATTCCATGCATCACCAACATCATCGTTAAACCTGCAACATGTTTTAAAAGCGTAGTTCAATACAAAAAGTATTGGCGAGTATACAAGTTTGGTACGTAGTATTTAAGTAAAAAAATGATAAGGAACAATCCACATGGCAAACCTAGTTATCAAGATTAACATATAAACTGGCATGCGATTTACAAGTCAACCCTCTGTTTACGCAAGTATGAATGAATAAACCTAACATGACCTCTCGTTCACGGGTGGTGTGTTACTCCTATAGTGCTATACATGTTAAGTGGAGGCTCGTACGAAGCTAATGACAAGTTCATCACATAAGAATCACCCAGAAAACACGAATCAAGCATAAAAAATAGTAAGCATATATTGGATTGTTCGTTTATGTATTTGCATAAGAATATGTATGCTAAGTGTGTTTTGTGTATAAAAACATGTTACACCCAAAAGTGTGAAAACGGTAAAATGGGTCGAGTATACTCACAAATTTGCATATGCTTTTCGATTATCCAATGTGACGAAGTTTTCGAGACTAGAAGGTTGATTATGTTCGAATTGGAGTTCAAGAGGTGTTTACATTCGGGTTCAAGGATTCGGAGTTTAAATCATCCGAAAATATCATATGGGAAAATAATCATCTAGCACATATAACACTTGTTCTTGACACTATGAAACTAGAAAGAGTTTATATGTTTTCATGGGATAAAACCCATTAGAATCGTGACGAGTTATCAATGCCTAAGATGATGTAACCTACTATCTTGACAAATGACCATTAGTTCATCATCAAGAGTTTGGTTATTTGAACATATTACATAAGTTATATTAGTATTCATATATCATATAGGTCAAGTATGAGGTAGGAGGATAAATCCACAATTTAGGAACCTCTTTGTATCATACAATTCATACATGAGGTAGGAAGAATCAAGTATTCCATTTAGGCACCACTTTGTTCACCACTACACCTGTTATTATAAACAACAAGGATGGTCATGAACTTACAAGTAAACAATGAAATAAGAACAACTAATCTAAGGAAAACATCAAGTAGTGTGTGGATTTTCAAGTAGGATAGCCCAAGCTTGTCTTATAATCACACAACCATCAAGCTTTAAGCTTGAACACTACTTGTGGGTTAAACCGTAAACAAAACAGAAAGTTTATGAGGTTTACACCTCTGATTTTACATGTCTCAACCTTGTTTTTAAGCCTAACTAACCATAGATATGGTTATGAGCATAACGACATAGGTTTGAGATGAGATAGCTCAAGTTTAACTAAGTTTAACAAAGTTTAAATCAAAAACAGAAAGTTCAGTCCACTTTGGAGCCTTTTTGGTGCCATTCCAGACCTTGGTTTTCCATGGAAAACCTGTGGAAATGTCACTAAGGTCAATCCAATTGAGTAGGAAAAAGAATCAAAGCAAAAGGATAAGAAATAAAGAAGTTATGCTTGTTTTAGTGACTTGACACGAATCTGTCCATTCTTGAGAATTCCAGCTAATTGAGAGTGTTTGAGGGTTAGTTTGAAGTGTTTGGAAAGTGAAAAATGCTTGGAGGAGGCTCGGGTTTTATAAGGGTAGGATTAGGGTTGGGTTGGTGAGGTTTAAATGCAAGAAACACATTTAAAACCAAGCAAAACACAACCAAGAGTGACAAATAAACGAGCTGCCAATGTTGTTCTCGGATCCAGAAGGCTCGTGGCCTACGAAGCCTTTAGCTGGGCGAGTTGCGGCCCGCCAGGGAATCGGGGTTGCATACAAGTTTGATTATTTGGCATTTTCACCCCTAAACTTCTATATTTTATGTTTTAAGTCTTATTTAGGGTGTTTTATGCAGTAAGGACCATAATCAAGGGTGTGTAAGGTATATACACCATAAAACACATACGAAATAAGTATGAACACGTTTATTTGTCAAGATTAGGTGTCGAATCGTATAATTTGAGCATACAAGTCTCATGTTTACAAGTTTAACGTGTTTTGTGTAAATTGTGAATAAAGTCTCATGTGATTAATCAAACCAAATGTATAAACAAGTATTGAATGTGTATGACATGAATGTAAGGTATACGGATGATCAAATCTCGGTTTTTACGACGATTAACATCTCGGTTTTACGATGATGAAACGAATTACGATTACGAAAGAATTAAGCTTCTAAAATAGATTTACAAGACATGATTACTAAATTAGGAAGGTTTTGAAAAAAACAGAGTGTTACAAACTACCCCGACATGTTATTTTGTATGGCCATAATAGTTCATGAGTCGGGACGCCCGAACACGGTACCAATAACCCCCAATTGTTTCAGTTATCAAATATAACAGATTAAACTGAGTTCTTGCATTTATGAGCAATCATAGGCGGCTCATTTACGTAATACTTGCTCCAAGTGGCGTATTCGCCATACACCAAGTTTTCAAAGAAAATAAGTTAAGAGTATTTACCTTTTAGCTAGCTTCCAACCGATAACGGTTTTCAATATAGTAAAAGCTGTAAAGACAAAGTATTAAAACTCAAGTCCGAATATCATAGGGGTTCTATAGGTCGGAGTGAACAGATTCAGTTATCTGTTAGAATGTATACTGGCCATAGGTTAGTTCCTTAGACCCGACCCGTTACTTAAACATAAGATTGGTTCGCTAGATTAGGTGTAAATTAACTAGAATGTGGTTTATACCTATGCAAGTGTAAGGACTCATTGGATAAAGGTTAAATAAACTAACATTCTGATTTGGAAAGGTTTAAAAAGGTTTTGACCCGTTATGCCTAGTTTATGCGAACTAGGTTCGCATAACTAGTTATGCGTAAAAGACGGGTTCGGAAGGTCGGATGGGAATACAACAAGTCCAAGTAGTAAAAATATATTTTTAGTTGAAGTACATACTGATCCAACGTTAGATTATAGTTCGGTTTAGTTTAAAACCATTTATTTAGCTATTTTAACCACATAAGGGTATTGTGGTCATTTTTAATAATAATTTCAAGACTTGTCATTTAACCCATCAAACGGATTGACCATGTGGTATAACTTCAGAGGGTTATACTCAACAATAACATGGTCTTAAAACAAGTTTAAAACAGGTCTAAACGTTGACCAAGCGGGTCAGAATCAAAAGTCAAAGCAAAAATCAAACTACTTGACTTTTGACATAAAACAAGACTCTAAACTAAATTGGACAAGTTGGGCATGCTAATATCCTTTTATATTAGTTGTAAAAATTGTATATATGTCAAAACAACTTAATTATAAGTTATAGAAACCATTTATGCCATTTAGTCGAAAATTCAACTTTTACGCAATATGCTCAAGTTAACAATTCAACTAGTAAACATGATTATACGAGGGTATGATCGCAGAGGGATCATACCATCGTTATTATGATCATGTAGGAAAGTTCGGATTGAACTTTACCATGACCAAAATGGTCAGAAGCTAAAGTTAAACAGAAAGTCAACTGTTTGACTTTTAGCTCAAAATAACTAAATAAAATGAAATAAAGCAAAGAGAAACACTTACCTAGAAGTGTTTGGCAGAATAGAACTTAGAATGGGAGTCCTCTTGTCTAGAGGAGAGCTCCAAGCAAGGTTTAGAGAGAAAGAGAGTAAATGAGCAAAGAAAATGGAAGAAGGAACTTCCTATTTATAGCCAAAGAAGGTGAAGAGGAATGTGCCATGTGTCCCCAGGTGTTTCAAGGTGATGACAATTGTTGGGGGGAGGGGGATAGTGCACGGTCCTCCCAACCGCCGAAGTGATCCCACTCCGGGAGCCGCTACCCGACCAAGCTAGCTCCACGGTGAATTCCCCTTACCGAGTTCTTATCCTGGGTGACATATGCCACTCCCAAGACTCGAACCCGGGACCTCTGGGAAGAGGTGGGTGTCAGTGGCCAATTGGGCTACCCCAGTTGAGGGACGTGGAGGAAAGGCAGAGATGGTGGCAAGAGAGGTTGCAAGGTGGCAGAACAGGCTGCAACAGCCAACTATTTTTCTGATCTACAGGTCCCTTATGGACCGTAAGCATAATGCCCTTACAGTCCGTAAGGACCTCATTTGCTTGCCCAGCATTCACCCATGCGAACCGTATGCATATAAGCCTTACGGTCCGTAAGACCTCTTGGCGCACAATATTTCAAATGCCTTACAGTCTGTAAGCCATAAGGCCTTATGGTCTGTAAGGACTTCAAGAATACGAATTTTGCACTTTTGACCCCTTGGGTTTAATAAGTTATTGATATGTGCAATATTAGTCCCCGTCCTTCCACACAGTGGGGATTAGTTGGACATCCGGGACACGTTTCAATTAACGCACAATAAAAGTCCCTCTCCTTCCCAGAGTCGGAATTAGTCAGAGATTCGGGATACATTTCAGTGAACGTATAGTGTAGGTCCTTCCTCCTTCCACATAGTCGGGATTAGCTGGAGGTTTCTCCTCCCACGTAGTCGGGATTAATTGGAGAATTGGACACGTGTCGTCATGATTAGACGAAATTTTTGGGGTGTTACAAATAGGCTACCCATAACAAGAAAAGCAGTTGTACTAAAGTACTAATAATAGTAAGAGTAAAGTATAATTTCCGTCCCTGTGGTTTACACCCATTCTAACATACAGACCTGATTTGAAAAACACGGGCATTCTAGTCCCTGTGGTTGTCAATTGCAATCAATAACGTCCTTGAGAGCATTTGTTGTTATTCAACTGTTAGTTGACTGGTGCATGGATGTATTTTTACTTGTAATTTCAAGGGCAATTTGGTCATTTCGTTGTATACCCCTTTTTGAAATCGTCCTTCATCTTCACTAGATGTTTATCGTCTTCATCACCAAATCACATATCCGTCTTCGTGAACAAGAACTTGATATATTTAAATCAATTCAGCAACAATTAGTTCATTTTGAAGTGAATTTATACAAGCTAACACATATAATTATCCCCCACTAAAATCAATGAAACTATATAAAAATAAAGCACCTGCAGAATTCAAAGTCATTCATAATTCACTCATACTCATCCAAGAACTCATAAATCGATGTTAACAAAGTTGTCTTTTCAAACATTCACTAAATGCACATTGTTATAAAACACAGTGAACCGCATTTGGAGGATATGAAGGTGTCGTAGAGCCACTTGCAGCCGGATTGTGAGAGTCGAGTTCGGGTAAGAGTGTTAGTAAGAGATTTTACGATATCGGTGTTGTTGTTGGTGGTGGTGGTGGTAGTGGTTAAGGTGGCGACGGTTGCCGTGGTGGCTGGGGCAGTGCTGGTGGTGGTGGTGACGGTGGCGGTGGGTGATAGTGTTGTGGAGCAGTGGTGGTGGTGTAGGGTTGGGTTGAAGAGAAATGAAATGGGTTTTTTTTTTTAGATCTGGGTGTATTTGAGATTGTTTGGACTAAAATGCTCTTCCTTGTGATTTTTGTTTTTTTCTCATATGTCCTCCTGTTATTGCTTCCTACCCTACTACTCAAATCATACTTTCTATTTGATCTATTCCCTTTATAATATATATATGAATGTAAAAACATAAAATTATAAAAACATGAAACTTAAATCTCAAAATTCAGTGATTTAGAGTTGTTCTTTTTATTCTCGCAATAATTAGTGTTCTGTAATGATACTCATATATATATATATATAGAATGGTTAACGTACAATTAGATTAATTATGTGATGCCTACGCGATAAACATAACCACACGATCGAATTAAAAACCTCTTCATATTAAGTGGTGGCACCGTGCTTTATAAACACAAAAAAATTACATAGAAAGGACAGAATCGTCAATTGCGATTCTATAATTCCTGCTAACTTATACCAAATTTTAGCCCTAAATCTCTCAATCTGTTCATTCGACTCACATACAGATTCATTTGCATCTTGTTTCTACAAACAACAGAGGGTCGATAAAGGACGAATACCGAATTGAGGGGTAAGTTGATTTAAAATCCCTTGATTTATTTTGATTACGGTTGATGATTTCTAAAAAAATAAGTGTTCTTATTCAATGATCATCAGCTGCAAGCAAGCGGCGGAGCAAAACAAACATGCAGCTGTTTGTAGGATCTGTTAATAGAGATTTATAATATGCGGTGTATGTATTGTTTAACATGCGGTTCTTGATTAGAATTAACATGCGTTAAATAAAAAAAATTATATGAACATGCGGTTTGAAATAATTATAACGTGCGGTTTGAAATAATCAACATTCAGTTTGAAATAATTATAACGTGCAACCATATCAACATGTGGTTTGAAGTAATTAAAACATGCAACCGTATCAATATGCGGTTTGAAATAATTATAACATGCGACTATCTTTTTTCTTAACATGGTATTTTTTTATATTTAATAATTGAAACTCCAACAGATACACTTAAACAATTGCTCATTGAACAAATATGACATACAGACTAATAGTAACAAAATAATTAAAACAAAATTATGAACATTTAAAACTCTTAATTTTAACTAGGTTCATAATCATTGGATCCTCTGTTTCAAAGTTGACAGAAGTTGGATTTATCACTGGTTCAAACATATCACCGAAGTCTTGCATTTTGACGTCTTCAAATTCAACATCTCCTGTAAAAAGTCCAGTGCTAGTTGGTGAAACCATTGAATTCAAAATCGAACGAAATCCTAATCGCCCCACCTTAACCTCAATTTTGATAGTTTTAAAAAATCTGTAAATTTGAAACTGGTTCGATTCATAATTACCGGAATTGTGGGGTAACGAACTCCCAATCTGCTGGTTAAACTAATTGTCTAAAATGCCCTTGGGAGGAAAAAAAGGCCGCCACACGTCCTCATTTAGTTGTCACGTGCGAATTGTAGGAATATATATATATATATAGGGTAGGGTTCATGCGAGAACCACCTTTATTGCGAGAACCGCGAGAACCAATGTGAACACATGACATTATTGTAAATACATAATAAAAATTAAATCAGCTGCCTCCTCCTCCTCCTGGACTTCAAACATCAGATTAAACCATCATTTATATTCAGTTCACATCCGGATACAATCTCTACACAATTCGTCATCTCAGTTCACGTCACACTCCAAATCCCCCAAAATTCGTCATCTCGGTCTTATAATTCATCATGTATTCTTCATCAAAATTAGTCGATATCGGTGCATTAACAACATAATCACCAATTGCACATTCGTATTCCAATCTAAATTAGGGTAAAACGATCGTAATGCACATATAGGGATAATCGGAAGAACACAAGTCGTCTAACGGACTATCGATCCTCTGTTGCACCGTTCCGTGAATTTGTAAGTTCATACACCTTGTTTTGTAGTCATATATGATAAAACAACTATCAACCGTCGATTCGGACATGTTATTATGTGGTTATTACATTTAAACAGTTGTTTCATAAATGAATTATTGAAACTCGTGGTATATTATATATGCTTTTTGAGTGAATAGAAGGGCTAATGTTGTGATGAACTATGTGTAATGTGGTACTGATGTGTTGTGTTATGTATTTTTTTTATTAAGGAATGATGTTATGTGCATGATGTTGGATATGATTAGCAACACGGAAGTTGATTTGGTAAATGATAGGGTTTTTAATACTGAATTGTGATTATCGACAAGTTATGTGGTGTTAATGCACATGTGCATTAACACTACAGAATAGGCTTAAACAGAATAGGCAGAATAGGCTTATACGGAACATGATAATAAGATAATTTTATGATATATACAGTTAATGCACATGTGCATTAACATGACATAACAGGCTTATACATAATAGGTTTATACGGAACATGATAATAAACTAATTTTATGTTCTATACAGTTATGCACATGTGCAAAGTTTGACAAATTACGATTACACTGAATAAGACAATGAGGTGTGTGATACATAGTTATGCACAACGTAATAGTATGTTAACATGCACATAAATCTGAATAGGATTCACTTAATAAATCAGTATAATAAGGTGATTTTGTTTTTTATATAGATATGGACTTGTGCATAAATTGTCATAGTTGGTTAATATGCACATTAATTTGAATACTAATCTCAATTATTTATTCATAAATGATATATAATTTGTATGTATTGTTATTTTGGTGTTGGTTTTTGTTATGACATACAGTTATGCAGTTATATTAATATGTAATCAATTATATTATGAAGTTATATGAACTTGTAACTCATGGTTGAATATGATAATAAGGTAGCATTGTGTGATATACAGTTATGCACATGTGAATAATTTGATAGAATAGGTTAAGAAGGTCATTCATGTTGATGTACATGTGCATAGTTTGCCATAATATGCTAACAAGGCCAGTCATGTTAATGCACATGCGCATAATTATGCACAAAACCCGTTTCCCAAATATATTTAGAATGTAATAAGAGAAATGATGACTTGTGGCAGATCGGTACAATCAGGATAATATAACCTTTATGGGGGTTTGGAATTTGTCGAGAAGCCCAAGCTCTGCTGAATAATTACTGGAATGGCACGAGTTGATCGGGCTCCTCGATAATGTCAATTTGTCTGATGGCAAAAATAGTTGGGAATGGTTGGGAGGTAATGACTCTGATTTTTCTGTCAATGCTGTCAAGAACTTCCTGTATAGCGGCTCCAATTTCAACAGCAGGCACGTTGTGAAATGGTTGAAATGGGTCCCAAAAAATGCAATATTTTTGTTTAGAGGGCGGTTTTAGATCATATTCCCATGCTGAATGCACTCTGGGATCGAAACTGTTGGGGCGAAGACGTGAAATGTTGTCTGTTTGAAGATGGCGATGAAACAGCTGAACACCTTCTTTGTTCGTGCAGGGTAGCGTCAACTGTCTGGTACCACATTAGTCAGTGGTGCAAGGTGAGTCCTTTTATTCTGTTTTTGGCTAAAGATATCGTAATTTCTTCCGAGTTTTGCAATCTGGATAGAGAAGTGAAAGAAGCTTTACATGGCATTATGTTCGTGACAAATTCGTGTATATGGTTAGCCAGGAACAATAAAAGGTTCTCGGAGACTTAAGTTAACCACGGATAGATTATCCGTAATATTAAGTCCGTCGGGTTTTTATGGTATAAGAATCGGTCCAAAAATGTCACACCCTGACTTTTGCGGAAGCGTGATTTGGTGTGACTTGCTAAATATCATTGCATTCAATCATAACAACAACTATATGATAAAAACCGAAGGTGATCGTCCATTAATTTAGTTTAAAACATAACAACATTGTTTGAAACATAGACATCAAATTCGAGTACAAACCATGCAACTTGTTTTTAGAGTTCACAAAGACTCGACAAAAGACATTAATTAAAAAACCAGGCTTTGGGAATTGTGCCTTATCTAGGATAAGACACACAATCCAAATCCTCAGACATAGGACGACACCTTTTATTCTCAACTTCACTTGAAACATCCAAACGCCTGCCAGATCCATACTTAATTACCTGAAATACATGTATTTTGAAAACATCAACAAAAGTTGAGCGAGTTCATGTGATTTGTATGTGTGCATGAATAATCCTTGGAAACATTTGTAAGTATGTATGTATTTGTAAATTGGTATGAAGCGATAAGGAACAGATCAATTAATGTGTAGCTAATACATTAACATGTGTGAAACGGCTTAGGAAGGCTCAAACCTAGCAGATTTTGTACCGGGCCTCCGGCTGTAAGACATAGACACCTCATGGGCCAAAACCCCGGTCCACATGGGTGTGGGCTTGCTACACCCAAATAGATCTATTACTCATGTCCCTCGGTCCTAACACGAGGATTAATGGTCTTAAGAGTGCGCCTACCCATTCACATGATCTAACAGTATTTTCCTTAGCTAACCATACCATTTGTATTTGTCTGTAAACATTTAGTAACATGTACTTCACCCCCGAAATTATAAAACTGAAAACAGTTAAAAGAAAAGGGGGACATGAACTCACAGGTTTGCGTTCTTCGAATCCGCCTGTAACTCAAAGTTTCCTCTGGTGTACACGACTACCTACAACGTACTATGGTCTATTAGACGAGCGGGTCGTGCCTTGACTTAGTATTAATTAGTGCCTTTGAGTTACGTTTCCAAGTGTCTTCATCATTATTCCAAAATAATAAATATTTTAACTTTAATTATATTTATTAAATTTTTGGAATAATAGTTAAAGCATTATATATTTTAACTTGGTACTTTTCAAGTATTTATACATGTATTTCCTTCCCAAGGATGGGCGTACTTGTATTCGTATTCTTATACTCGTATATTTTTGCCACGTATCGGTATCGTATTCCGGTGTGTATTTCTACGTATGAGGATACGTATCTTTATTGTATTCATTAAGTATTCTTATTCTTAATTTCGTATTAATTTTTCCGGAATATTTTCTTTAATAAGAGTTCACCAATATATATTTCCAAAATATATATTTCAATAAATATTACTTAGAAAAATTATTTATAATTTTTCCCTTGGCAAAAATATTTGTATTTTCGTAAAAGTTCCAAAATAATATATTTTCAAGTCTAACTTAGAAAATATATATAAGCCTATTTTTCCCCAAAAATGATATATTTCACATTTATTTGAGAAAATATATATTTCACTCCAAAAATATTGTATTTCATGTTTGCTGAGAAAATATATATTTCTTTAAAAAATAATATATCTTCTAAGAGTTTCAAAAAAATATTATTTATACTTGCCATAAATAATATGTTTTTCCCTTGTCCAAAAATATGATATATTTTGTAGTAATCATGAAAATCCCATTTTCGTTCCCTTGATGTCCAAAATACTATTTACCAAAATATACACATGAATAATATTTCCGGAATATTTTGTGAGTTATATTCCTTTGTTCGGTTTTACCGGTATTTTGGGTATTCTTTGTATATTTATTCCTTGGAATTTTGTTAATATTTCGGATTGTAATTCTTGGTATTTTGATGTGTTATATTATTTCATGTCCTAAAATAATATAACTAATACACATAATATACAAATAATCACACACATGGTGTCTTCTAAATACATATTTCCTAAATACATATTTAGTCACTTTTATTTACAAAGACCAACCTCCAATATTTATATTTTTGTAACAACAATTATGGCAAACTTTATGTGAAAAATTCATGGTTTAAAATACACTTGTAAATATTTATTTAGAAATATTTTCTAAGTGTTTAAATTTTTAGAAAATTTTGCCATAGTTTCCCCTAAACATGGAGGTTCCCATACCTTCAAAGTATATCATTTTCTTTTGTAAAATCAACACAATCAATTCACAATCATCAACAAACAATCTTTACTTACCAATTTTGCCAAAAACAAGTATGAACTAATACTTCATGAACTTGAAATTTCACAAAAATTTGTAGTAACTTACTAGTGTTCTTAGTAAGCCTTGTTACCTTCCAAAGTGTGATTGATTCTTTAAATACTTCATTTTTAAAAAGATTGATCTTTACAACTTATGATCATGTTTTCTAAAAATATTTCTTTATGAATTCTTCTTGTTACACAAGTGTTTCTACACTTGTTTAACCACCAAAAATAAGGTTTGTTTATGTAAGAACCAAGATTTAGTAAAACTTATATTTTTAACTTGGTTTCTTTAGAAATCATCCATAAAATTTTAGATCTACAAGTATTACTACTCACTTTGATCATTATTTTTTCAAGAAAACATTTTATTCTCTCAAGTTCATGCTTTATGTGTGGATGATCCATGAATCTCTAACATGTTCATCCTCTCATCTTGCTAGATTATGTTTTTAATCTTGATCTAGCAAGATCATATGATGATCTACATCATTTTCACAAACAATCAACAATCATCAAGCATAACAACTCATAAACAACTTAGTTTCTTCATTAATCATGCTTATGTTCAAGTTTACTTCTTATGATTCTTAATGTTCTTCAAGATTATGATTATGAACCTTCTTTTAACCACTTAAAATGGAAGTAAACTAGCAAGATCAAGACTCTTACCACTAGCATAAGGCTAGGGATGATCAAGTGAAGAAAACAAGTGGGTAAAAGCAAATAGAGAAAGTCCTTGCACTTCCGAAAGCTCCTAGCTTCTTTGTATGATCTCTAACACCTTTGTATGAGCTTGGATTATATGAGAATGGAGGAATGATGGTGGATGTGTGTGGGCTTGAGTTCGGCCGAAGGTAAGCAAGAGGGGGAGGGGAGGAAGTGTGTGTTTTAGTGTGTGTAGGAAATGAAGTTGTGATACATATGTTACATTTATAATCCATTCAAGTGTTTATCTTATGTATAATGTGTTCTTAAAGGGCCTAACATGATCTAATATAAAATTGGAAGAAAATCTTATGGAAGGTCCCTTGTTGGGCCGTCCATAGGTGGGGGGGGGGGGGTAGTAGACTAGGTTTTAACTAAATTGGTTACTTACTAGTTGAAATCCAAGTATTAGTTAAGTGTTTTAGTTATTAGATATTTGTATGGTGTGTTATGATGTTCGAGGACCATAACTAGCTTGGTAATGTTAAAACAGTGCTTCTAGTGAAAATTTGGTGTTTCGGGTAGTGTCCGGTTGTTCGGTTGGTTACCGGTTCGTTAAGGTGCTAAACTTTGCAATTTAGTGTGCTTTATGTTACCTTTTATGACAGTTTCGATTCCCGACACTTAGGAAAGTATTCAGGACCATTTAAGCATATTTCTGCATGATATTATGTTGTTTAAATGCTGAATTCTGCAGAATTCTGCAGTTTATGTGAGTTTTAGGCATTTTCTGGCACTTAAACTATCCCTAGGAAGGCAGTTATGTGATCCTTACTTTCCTACACACTATACTAGTGTGATACTTGGTTTCTGGCCCATTCTAGGTCTCAATACAACGTCTGTCTATTTACTGAACTCCGTCAGCATTTTTCTGATTTGTCTGATAATTGTGTTAATTGTATTTAATGCACCTTTTAAGTCAATAAAGTTCTCATGCAATAATGGTATGACAATAAGCAATATGTGGTGTACATGTATATATGAAGCAATAATCAGGAAGCAATTCAAACAATAAATTGTGATTCAGCACAGTCATTAAGCACTAATCATTGTCTAATAATTATACGGATGCATGCAAATTTGACAGTTGTCACATTCTCCCCCTGTTAAGAAAATTTCGTCCTCGAAATTTAAACTACATTAACTCCTTAGGGTTACGTTATGCGTGTATGGACATGTATAACACCAAAGGGAATAACCACATAACCGAATTAAAACTTTTCGAATTAGGTGAATCCAAGGACATATCATATCAACAAGAACCCAATGGTTAAAAGATATGTGTTCCTGAATCTGATGTCAAAGGACACGAGACGCATAGATGTATAATCTAGTGTAACCTATTTCACAGGGGTTCAATAAAAGAGGAGTTTTAACCAATAGAATTCCATACGATCGTTCACAAAATGCAAATGAGTTTCCAGAAACAATAGCATCCGTTAGATGAACTCAAAATCAACAACTCAAATATGGTAGTAAAATGATCTGTCAACTTCCGAACAAATAAATGGTTAAGATTAATGTGTTGACATTCTTTAAATTGTGAAAATACACCGAAATGAAATACAATCTAAAATGGTGTATTCTTGTCTCAATACGTAGTTTCATTAAGAATGTTTAAATGACAGGTCAAACAAAAGTATGTGTAGCTTCGAGTGAAACGGTTGACCATGATTAGCACAAGCTACAAGTTTGTAATGACACCACAAGGTGTCGTAATTGACATAATTCAATAATAGCGGTGACCGAACAAGTTCACCGTGTTTGAAACCAAATGAAAGTGTACTGAAACAAATCCAAAAGTTTGATTTAAACAACGTCATAGGGTCTTTAATCGAATATGGTACATCAAAGAACTACTGTTTCCGATCGAAGATGAAAAAGCAATAAATACCGCAAGGCATTCGATTGATAATGAAAGAACCGTTAGGAGGTACACTTGATGATATAAAATGAACTTATGTACCATTGTCTTGACACACAACTGTGTTAAGACTGCTTTAATCATGGTAAACAAAACAGATTTAGAGCAAGTCAATAAATAAAAAATTAAATCCGTGTATGAGATGCGTAAACGAGATTAGCGCAAGCTTCAATTTAGTGAAAACATCACCACACCGTTGTCGAAATCGACAGGCAACTTACTGGAGCCGTAGACCAAACAAGTCCACTACGACTCAGGAAAGGGAACGTTTGCTAAAATGAATTTTAAGGATGATGCTCTCAATACATCATATGGTGTTTTGAGTTGAATATGCGAAATGGACAAGTTCAAGCAATAGAACTTGGTTTCAGTGTAAACTGACAATAAACGTATGTATCGACAATGTAATTTCGGCATGGTTACAATGATAAACCATGTATGTAACTTGAAGAGAAAAGAAGTTTCAAGAAAGTGTGTTGACTTGATAACAAATGAGCCAACAATTACAATAAAGTAGGTCATACGAATCACATATCAATAATTTGATTTTAGCAAAATAATAATTTGAACTTTGCTAAAGCGCTTGTTCGAAACAAAACCACATGCATAACAAATGGTGCATGCGTAATATATGAATTTCCAAGAAATGAGACAATGAGTATTTATTACAATGAAGGAATGTTCAAGTACCGAAGCAAATGAGTGTTCGCTCTAGTGACGAAAATTGACGCGATGTAACTACCATTAAGAGAAGTAGAGGTGCAAAATTTTACTTGCTAGAAGCAAAAGTGGAAATTTCAATAGAAGAAATTTGAGTACTTTACTAGTTTGGCTATCTGAAATAGCATATGTGTCAGAATAATGGGGTTTGCTCGAGTTAATAGACGTAGTTTCTATGTGATAGCCTTTAATGAGTTTTGACCTAAGTTCCCAAAGGTCTAACGTACATGTTTTCTGGGTTCTCAAAGTTTTGTATTTGTGTGCAACTGTTTTGTGCATCGTGTGGAAAAACACAATATTAACGTATGTCTAAAAGCAACTTGTTGACTCACTGTACTTTGGTATACTCTCTTCCTGAATCCGCGGCTAGCGATAACTTGATCGAAGTCCGATCTTGGGATAGTAGTTGGATCCTTGCAGTTAGTTAAATAAATTGCTAATCCTCGGCATGGAATTACGGTTCTTGATGATTGACTTGTTCAGCTATTGGTAGTCGATACTTATTCGAAAACTACCGTCCTTCTTCTTGACAAACAGTACTGAAACTCCCCAGGGCAAAAAGCTTGCCTTATAAATCCCCTACCTGGCAACTTATGAAGCTGCGTTGACAAATCTTGTATCTACAAAAGTGCAAGTCGATAGGGTGCCTTGGCTACAGACGCGGCGCCTGGAACCAAATTGATGCGAAATTCGACTTGTCATTGAGGAGGTAACCCTGGCGTGTCTTCGGGGAAGACTTCAGGATATTTCCTCACCATAGGGATATCTTCGAGTTTCGGTTCTTCGGCCTCCTCGTCAACAACATGAGTCAAGAAGGCAACACATCCTTTGCGCGAAAACTTTTGTGCCTTCAAACGACTGATAATCCGTAGGGGCGTATCCTGCTTCATGAATCACGATCATTTCTTCGCTCGTCATCGGGATGCGGATAACAATCTCCGCTCGATTGCTTGACAACCAATCCATCCCAATTACTATGTCGAAGTTTCCCATTAGCTAGTTCTATCGAGTACGGGATATCTAACTTACTTGCTACTAAACCAAGTATACTCTTAAACTCTAGGGATACTAAGCTATAGTCGGCACTAGTATCAAACAACACAGATACAAGGCATTGGTTGATAGGGAATGTACTAGTAACCACGTCTGGATCCTGGCATGCTCCACAAGCTCCAATGTCGAACACTATTCCATGAGCCGGGTTCTCTTTCGGGCAATCTTTCCTGGAGTGCCCCACGTCTCTGTATTCGAAGCAACCTGGGATTCTACCATTATTGTTTTCGACGTGGTTGTCATCACCGTTTACTCCTTGTCTGGGATCCTTCGCCCAACAGGTATCCTTGCTGTGTCCTTCTTTACCGCACTTGGGCTTCTGGCATCGACCTTCATGGTGAAACTTGCACTTATCACATCTCGGCTTCGTCCCTAAGTGGATCTTAACATCGGCCTGATTGTTTTTAGGGCAATATTTTCTGAGATGCCCTTTGTTTCCACAATTAAAGCAACCTTGACCACGTTTTTTATTGTCACTCGTTCTGCCTTGATAGTCGTTGTTGTCGTTGTTTCTCCCGTGATTCCCGCTACCGTTTTGGCCTCCATTTTCGTGTTCCATACCTTGCCTGCAGGTCTCCTTGACATGCCCTACCTTGCCACAGTTTTCACATTTTCCATATCTACATCGCCCGATATGATAACGTCGGCAATTGTCGCACTTAGGTAGGATACCCATGTAATATTTTCCCTTTTTGGCCTTGTTGTTGTTTTTGTTCGCCCGAGCACCCTTTTGGAAATCAGCGAGCTTCCTTTTGTTCTTTCCAGATGGCTTCACATGAGTCTCATTCTCCTCTTCAGGGGTTAAAATTTTTTCCAGTCTAGCCGCTTCTTTAGTGAGCGCCACACTTAAGTCAACCGCATTGATAGTTGTTGGAGGTCTCGATGCTGATATCAAGCTCAGAACCTGAGGCGCCATCCTCCAGATGAGTTGTTCAATTATCTCGATCTCGGGTTCCACCAAGTGTGGGACAACACGCGCCAAATCATGAAGTCTCTGTACATATTCCGCCACCTTTGGACCTTCCATCTTCAGTTTCCAGAATTCAATCTCCAGATTCTAGATCTCCATCGGGGAACAATACTCCTTACACATCAATTCTTTCAACTCATCCCATGTCAAAGCATACGCAGCAGTCTCGCCCATTATCTGAACCCGAAGGTTCCATCGTGACAGGGCCACATCTTGAAACAGTACAGAAATGTATGTGACCTGTTGCTCTGGAGCACATCCGCTCATTCGCAAAACAGAATCCATATTCTCGGCCCACTTCATAAAAGCTACGGCACCCCCAGCGCCGTCGAAGTTCAGAGGCTTGCAGTCCAGAAACTGCTTGTAAGTACAGCCAGTACTCAAGCAATATCATTGCAGAAAGCATTAGCAAAGCACATTTGGGAATACCCGAATGAATTTCAATGTGTCTTAGGTGACTTAAACATTACCGTTGGGTGGGTCATTCCCTGAGGTGTTTTCGTTGTGTCTGTAGCGAAGAACCTCGTTTCGAGCTATGGCTCGTGAGATATGCGCTTGCCATTCCGCCTCGGTCAGCCGAATGATCTCTTGAGGAGACATCTTTTAAGAAGATTGTATGGTTCAGTTCTTATTTGTTCAGGAAAAAATGTATATAGTTGTCTAGAGGTCGTATGTACATACACATAATAAATTATCATATCAACCAATCAAGCAACAACATAATTATAGCATAAACAAGTAAATGGGAATATGTTTAATGAGAGCATAACGAACAAACACATTGTTGATTTACATGTTTAATGAGAACATGACGATTGGGTTTTCATTAATCATTGACCATAAAGTATTGTTACATGTTCTGCAAAGTGCATCATATCAAAATGGAACACAGGGTCACACTACCCTTGTCCAACAAGTCTACTAGTCTACAAAAGTCTTGCAATCAAAAGTGATCTCTAAAAGGCTTCACAAGCTCCGCTCAAAAGTGGTACCTTCATCAAGGTAATGCATCTGTATAAGACCAAAAACCTATTGTACTGATGGTGGAGGAGGAGGAGGGAGGAAAATCAAACTGAGAACATGTGCGAGCTTCTCCTCGAGCTTGTGCACCTGACGAAGCAAATAACGGACCTGCTGCTCGACAGTGAGGAATCAAGCATCAAACTCTGGAAAAGGAGTAAGAGGAGCAGGTGGACGTGCAAAAGGAGGTGGTGATGAACGAGGGGAAATGGAAGCATGCTGACAAGGACACGGTAAAGGGCGCGGTATCGACTCAAGCTCCAAGATTCTTCGACTCATAACTTCAAATCGAAGCTGAAGCGAATAAAGTAACTCATCCTGTGTATAGCCAACAAAATGCAAAGGATGGTAGGGGTCTGAGGTCGGCATGGAATATGGCGGGGACCCTCTGAATGGCTCATCAGTTGGTGAAGAAGTAAAAGGAGCAAAAGGTGCAGACTGGGGAATGTGTGGATAAGCTGCTGAAACATGAAGATCATGACTAGGCTGCCGACCTGAAGCGTCTTCCCCTGGACGGGGTGCGGGTATGTCCTGTAAGAAATAGATAGGTAAATCAACACGATTGACATCAGACTCCACAGAATGAGAAGGAGCAACATCGGTGGGTGCAGGTGTAGGTGGAGGAACAAATGTCTCAACAACAGGAGGATCAACGGGTGCAGGAACTGGATCAGATATGAGGGGTGCAATGTTAGGTATGCCAAAAGGAATAGGGTCATGATCAGGTAAAGGCTCAGGATCAGCAGGTGCAATATCGGGCTGATTGACAGGAACAGAGTCTAGCTCAAGATCGAGTTCGAGTTCGGGATCGTGTGGAGGGGTTGGTGCAGCTGACTTGGCCGTATCATCATCAAAATCAGTGGCATAGCATCGTAATCCATCTGCCTGCAAGGCGGAAGGCGTCACAGACTCAAAGGAATCTGAGACAGAGTGTAAACTGGAGTCAGAGGAAATCTCAATAACAGGGATCTCAAAAAGTGGGATAGCAGCAACGTCCTTACCAAGCTCTCCCTCACCATGGGCATCATCAGGAGGACCATCAATAAACAAATCAATGTCAACATAAATCAAATCGTCAAAAGGCAAATCCTCGAGAGGAATGGCCACTAAAGGATAGGGTGCGAGGTCGGTGCCACGACATGCTCACCACCGGGATAATCGATGCTAAGATGATCGTGAACTGGGATAGGAGCCACAAAAGGATCCTCGTCTGGAATGCCATCAGCAAGTGGTAAGTCATCTCCAAGGTCAGGCAACGCGGACGGCTGAAAGTCGTTGTCGTCGTTGGACATCATCTCTGGGTCACTCTCTGTATCTGAAGTAAAGATCTCCGGCTCTGGCATAACCTCATCGTCGGAGACAGTCCATGGGATCATGGTCGTCGGACATTCTGCTACCAGACGACGACATAGTGTCTGTTACAGAACAATCACAACATATGCACATATATTATCTAACATTAAGCATGTAATCAAAGAAAATGTAATCATGTATCCTCTTGATTTCTCATGAACCCTTTCTATCCTTCCTAGTCTCCCAGACTAGTCAACCCAGTCTCCCAGACTAAACCACCTAGTCTCCCAGACTAACCACCCAGTCTCCCAGACTGAACTACCTAGTCTCCAAGAATGAACTACCTAGTCTCCCAGTCTAAACCACCCAGTCTCCCAGACTGAACTACCTAGTCTCCCAGACTAAACTACCTAGTCTCCCAGACTGAACCACCCAGTCTCTCAGACTGAACCACCCAGTCTCTCAGACTGAACCAACAAAGTAACTGTGCATTGTGTTTCTTGTCTTTTTATTTTGTAAAAATGTTTGTTTCCCTGGATCTGGGCGTTTTGTGTATGCAATGAAAACATGTTGTAAAAATATTTTCGTGAGAGCCCTAATGATTGTAGTCTAGACTCAAGAAAGAATCCTAGTTCGCTACAATCGAAGCTCTGATACCAAACTGTCACACCCTGACTTTTGCGGAAGCGTGATTTGGTGTGACATACTTAATATCATTGCATTCAATCATAACAACAACTATATGATAAAAACCGAAGGTGATCATCCATTAATTTAGTTTAAAACATAACAACATTGTTTGAAACATAGACATCAAATTCGAGTACAAACCATGCAACTTGTTTTTAGAGTTCACAAAGACTCGACAAAATACATTAATTAAAAAACCAGGCTTTGGGAGTTGTGCCTTATCTAGGATAAGACACACAATCCAAATCCTCAGACGTAGGACGACACCTTTTATTCTCAACTTCACTTGAAACATCCAAATGCCTGCCAGATCCATACTTAATTACCTTAAATACATGTATTTTGAAAACATCAACAAAAGTTGAGCGAGTTCATGTGATTTGTATGTGTGCATGAATAATCCTTGGAAACATTTGTAAGTATGTATGTATTTGTAAACTGGTATGAAGCGACAAGGAACAGATCAATTAATGTGTAGCTAATACATTAACATGTGTGAAACGGCGTAGGAAGGCTCAAACCTAGCAGATTTTATACCGGGCCTCCAGCTGTAAGACATAGTCACCTCATGGGCCAAAACCCCGGTCCACATGGGTGTGGGCTTGCTACACCCAAATAGATCTATCACTCATGCCCCTCGGTCCTAACACGAGGATTAATGGTCTTAAGAATGCGCCTACCCATTCACATGATCTAACAGTATTTTCCTTAGCTAACCATACCATTTGTATTTGTCTGTAAACATTTAGTAACATGTACTTCAGCCCCCGAAGTTATAAAACTGAAAACAGTTAAAAGAAAAGGGGGACATGAACTCACAGGTTTGCATTCTTCGAATCTGCCTGTAACTCAAAGTTTCCTCTGGTGTACACGACTACCTACAACGTACTATGGTCTATTAGACGAGCGGGTCGTGCCTTGACTTAGTATTAATTAGTGCCTTTGAGTTACGTTTCCAAGTGTCTTCATCATTATCCAAAATAATAAATATTTTAACTTAAATTATATTTATTAAATTTTTGGAATAATAGTTAAAGCAGTATATATTTTAACTTGGTACTTTTCAAGTATTTATACATGTATTTCCTTCCCAAGGATGGGCGTACTTGTATTCGTATTCTTATACTCGTAGATTTTTGCCACGTATCGGTATCGTATACCGGTGTGTATTTATACGTATGAGGATAAGTATCTTTATTGTATTCATTAAGTATTCTTATTCTTAATTTCGTATTAATATTTTTTGAATATTTTCTTTAATAAGAGTTCACCAATATATATTTCCAAAATATATATTTCAATAAATATTACTTAGAAAAATTATTTATAATGTTTCCCTTGGCAAAAAATATTTGTATTTTCGTAAAAGTTCCAAAATGATATATTTTCAAGTCTAACTTAGAATATATATATATATATATAACCCTATTTTTCTCCAAAAATGATATATTTCACATTTATTTGAGAAAATATATCTTTCACTTCAAAAATATTGTATTTTATGTTTGCTGAGAAAATATATATTTCTTTCAAAAATAATATATCTTCTAAGAGATTCAAGAAAAATATTATTTATACTTGCCATAAATAATAGGTTTTTCCCTTGTCCAAAAATATGATATATTTTGTAGTAATCATGAAAATCCCATTTACATTCCCTTGATGTCCAAAATATTATTTACCAAAATATACACATGAATAATATTTCCGGAATATTTGCGAGTTATATTCCTTTGTTCAGTTTTACCGGTATTTTGGGTATTCTTTGTATATTTATTCCTTGGAATTTTGGTAATATTTCGGATTGTAATTCTTGGTATTTTGATGTGTTATATTATTTCATGTGCTAAAATAATATAACTAATACACATAATATACAAATAATCACACACATGCTCTCTTCTAAATATCTATTTCCTAAATACATATTTAGTCACTTTTATTTATAAAGACCAACCTCCAATATTTATATTTTTGTAACAACAATTATGGCAAACTTTATGTGAAAAATTCATGGTTTAAAATACACTTGTAAATATTTATTTAGAAATATTTTCCAAGTGTTTAAATTTTTAGAAAATTTTGCCATAGTTTCCCCTAAACATGGAGGTTTCCATACCTTCAAGGTATATCATTTTCTTTTGTAAAATCAACACAATCAATTCACAATCATCAACAAACAATCTTTACTTACCAATTTTGCCAAAAACAAGTATAAACTAATACTTCATGAACTTGAAATTTCACAAAAAATTATAGTAACTTACTAGTGTTCTTAGTAAGCCTTGTTACCTTCCAAAGTGTGATTGATTCTTTAAATACTTCATTTTTAAAAAGATTGATCTTTACAACTTATGATCATGTTTTCTAAAAATATTTCTTTCTGAATTCTTCTTGTTACACAAGTGTTTCTACACTTGTTTAACCACCAAAAATAAGGTTTGTTTATGTAAGAACCAAGATTTAGTAAAACTTATATTTTTAACTTGGTTTCTTTAGAAATCATCCATAAATTTTTAGATCTACAAGTATTACTACTCACTTTTATCATTATTTTTCAAGAAAACATTTTGTTTTCTCAAGTTCATGCTTTATGTGTGGATGATCCATGAATCTCTAACATGTTCATCCTCTCATCTCGCTAGATTGTGTTTTTAATCATGATCTAGCAAGATCATATGATGATCTACATCATTTTCACAAACAATCAACAATCATCAAGCATAACAACTCATAAACAACTTAGTTTCTTCATTAATCATGCTTATGTTCAAGTTTACTTCTTATAATTCTTAGTGTTCTTCAAGATTATGATTATGAACCTTCTTTTAACCACTTAAAATGGTAGTAAACTAGCAAGATCAAGACTTTTACCACTAGCATAAGGCTAGGGATGATCAAGTGAAGAAAACAAGTGGGTAAAAGGAAATACAGAAGGTCCTTGCACTTCCGAAAGCTCCTAGCTTCTTTGTATGATCTCTAACACCTTTGTATGAGCTTGTATTGTATGAGAATGGAGGAATGATGGTGGATGTGTGTGGGCTTGTGTCACACCCCGACCGCGTAAAACAACAAATCGCGGCGGAAACATCGAGGCGTGTTGCAACAGAATTAATGTTTCATAACCATGGATACCAAAAAGTGTTTCGTTTTATTAATCATTGAATAATTACATTGCCTGGAAATCTAAATATACACTTTAAACATAGTCTATCATTGTTATTGAGTCACTAAGGCATTGTCCAGTCCTATGTGAGCATGCATCTTATCAATCGATATCATTCAACAATACCTGAAACATATGTGAAAACGAGGTCAGCAAAGAAATGCTGGCGAGTACATAGGTTTTGTAGGAGTGTCGAAATCATGGCTAGTTTAGATGTTGCAATACTTTATTTAAAAACCTTGTTTTGAAAAGAGTATAATATTGCAACTTAATTAACCAACTCAAATCAAGCGGGTTATAATTTGTAAAACCTCGTAGCCATGACTCTTAACCCGAAAATATTTGTTTTAGTAAATTATTTGGAAAAACAATGATAAGTTCAGGTGATGTATATAACTAAGAGAATAATGCATGATTAAATGAATAACCATGTAAAAATGAGTTTGTATAAGATAAGTTGTTTGTAAATAAATGTCTTGTGAAAAGTATGTTACTTGTATAAAATGTTCTATGTCTCAAACTGAAATGATTCAAATAACGCTACGATATGTAATACCATACAAACACTTATATATAGGAAGTACCAGCGGCGTATCCACCATGCTTGTATCATATTACATACGCACTGTTACTTAATCACTTAACCAAACCAAACCAAACAATGTAAAATGTCTATGTTAAATATCCATGTATGGCAAGTGAAATGTCTCAACTAAACCATATGCACAAAAACAAAGTATTGAAGTAAAACTTGGTTTAAATCAAAGTTATGTTTTGTGGGAAATACATGATCAAATGTCAATCATGTACAAATGTTTACCCAATCGTTAAACCATCGTGTGAAAACCTATCGTTTACCCAATCGTTAAATTCGTTTTAGGTCGTGAAACTACTTATATGATCGTCTCGCTAATAACATTCAAACCTTCGTGACTCATCACTCGTCGCTTCTCGTTTTCGTATTAACAAACCTCCATAGGGTAAGTTAACAATTACAGATTCAGTCGCTACCTACCATACCCACACATAACCACGGGTGTAGTAAATAACGGGATTTGTCAGATCCTATGGTACCATAACCTAATACTGGTCGGCTTGATCATTGCTAATGAATGTCATTTGTTATGTAACTACAACCAACAAGTTTGTTCACTTTATGAAATCGTTATTAGTTTTGTATAAATCGCCTTAATTGTTTTTGAAACCATCGTTATAACATCGAAAACATTTAGCACATATGAGTCACCCCAAAACAATTGAAAACAGTAAAATAGGGGAAAATGTACTCGCCTGAGAATGCTTGGAGGTCTTGAACAACAACCAAACAAAGCTAGAGGGAGCACGGAATCAGTCGGCAATCTAAAACTATATAAATAAACCGGACTTAAATCGGGAGATCGGATAGGATGAGGCTTGGTAAACCAAATGAGTATTGGAACTCATATGATATGGTTTAACAAGGCCTACATACTACAATGAAACCAAACCTAAGTGCTTTCGACCCATCGCGACCCATTAAGGTAACTTATGCTACTTTAACGCGTCGTGTGCGTGAAACGCGTTCGGACCGCCTAACTAGTCCTATGACAAGTGTTATATGCCTAAACATGTTACTTAATCAGTTATGTGACAAAAGTTTAGGTTACATATGCTTAATTACCAATTATACATGAAAAGGGTATTCTGGTAATTTACCTAAGGCATATAAACTACCTATCATACAACTACTTAAACGATGTGACCATAGGGTATAACCTCGGAAGGTTATTCCCTACCTACTATGGTCACCTAATGTATTTGGTCGGATCCTAATGATCAACCAAATGGGTCGAGTTCGAAGGTATAGGCGATTTATTAGATCGCCTACCCTACGACTCTAGACAACGTGGTAATCAGTGGGCATAGTCCCAATGGACTATGACCAACGTGATTACACTCACGTTGCGAAGTTCAAACGAACTTCGCATTGACCATTACTGGTCAACGCTGAAAGTCAAACAAAGTTTGAATTTCTGACTCTAAAAGCAATAAAATAAGGAAAAGAACGAAAGAATACTTACCCAGGGTCCCCGAATGCTAATCCCGACTTCAAGAACTCAGGTATGAAACAATGGTTTCAACTTAGAGCTCTCAAAATCAGAATTCTTGTAAGAAATAGCAATGGGGGGCATGGGGTATATATAGATTTCGGGTAACCGCTAGGATCGTTTCTTGAATATCGTGCCACGATCCAAGCCGAACACTTGTCACAATGTTGTGGTGGCTAAAATGTTGTTCTTATCCGCTGACTAGACGATAGGAAACGTGTGGACACGAATCAATTCAGTTGCAAGTTGCAAAACAAACATTGAATCTGGTCAGAAGGGCTAATGCGGCCCGCTTTAGATTTAGGCAAAAACAATGCGGGCCGCTTGGGGCCTCTGATCTGCACATATGTTTCAGAAATGACAGTTTAGGTCCCTGCACGTGTTTAAGGCCATTTCCGACACTTCTAAGGCCCGTAAAGCCAACTTTAAGGCCCTAAAATGTTGCCTAAACATTGTGGACATGAAACATGCTCAGAAATATGTCGGATGATGGTTCGTTTGGTCGTACGAACGCGATGTTCGCTTAATTACGACGGAATGCGCACAAGCGCGAAAAACGATCCAAATGACGCGACGAATGGATTTTTCTTATGGCGAACACTAAAATATAATGTAGTCATGCTTACATAAATTTTTGGATGTCCGGATGTATTCAGAACGTGAGTTATGCGTAAAAATGCAAACTTGTGCACTTTTTGACACTTTTAGTCCCTGAATGACACAAAAGTTTATTTTAGCATACCGAACACCTCAAAGCCTATTTCTAAGCTTTGTGAAGGATATTTATGGTATGTTTAACTTATGGTCATGCTCCGGAATGTCTGTTACAGTTCAAATTGGCATACTTTCGCAGTTTGTCAACTTTAGTCCCTGTAAGCGATTTAACTTGATTTTGCCATACCAAAGCCTTCAAAACTTATTTCTAAGTTAAGTAAAGGTTATTTAAGGTATGTTAAGCCTATGTCACTATTCCGGAGTGTTTGTTGCATTAAACTGGTTATATCTACACATCAGAGCGCGTATAACCCTCCAGAAAGCGATTTAAAGCTTGAAATCGAACAAGAGTCGATATGTGCAAACGATACACATATTTTTACAAATCCCAAGTATGAAATACAATATTTCATTGGTTTGGTATTTGTTTGATGGCCGTGGAGGCACAGGTGTTACAGTCTCCCCTACTTTAGGAAATTTCGTCCCGAAATTTATTTAGAGGAAACTTGTGAGAGCTTGAAAACATGAGGTTGAAAAGATCGAACAATATTGGTTAGGGTTCTGAACTTCTAGTAATCTTTAATAACATCATGATTGCAATGTAAGAGGGATACTTATATACAAGTATATGAAGCGTCATTGGTGCGTCCACCGTACCTCTATTACATCGTCCTCATTTTGTTATTGTTGTCACTATCGATTCTTACACATAATAAATCTTACTGGGTTTACCGTGCACTGAATCTCATAATTATGTGCGCTTCCATAATTAGACAATTCCTTGCATAGTTCATACAGTGTATTCAATAGTGTGCAGGGGAAAACCAAATGAACAATCCTGTGATGAGTGTGACTAGACCGCCATAGAGTCCCGTAGACTAAATCAATAAATGATCTAAATAGACTATCAAGGAGTCTGTCCAGCTACATCACTAGATGTCATTCTTTAACCAAATTGTGAATCAATCCTTTAGACTAGACCACTAAAAAGGGTCTGGAGTGGTACTATATAATCCAAGGGTCTTAACTACAACGTAGAAACCCACAAAGATTAAGGTAGTACCTTTTGAATATCCTACTATGAATCCCTCATATGAAGATATGAAAGATTCTGCGAGGATTTGGAAATCGGATCACACAAAAATCATAGAGGAGAACACATAAACACATATCACATAACCACAAAATTGTTCGTTAATTTGTCTTGTTACTTGCGTACATGCATTTAAAGCACACTAGGAATCCATTCAACGGATTTCATTTGGTACTTTAAACGTTTATCAAGAATCTAACTATGAAGATAGGAAGATCTTAAAAGGAATTCGGTTTGTCCTAATTGAGTTGTAATGTACATTTTAAGGTGTACAAGGAATTCAATCAGGGCTTCGATATCACGAAGGTGTTGATCGTTATCGGCTCGGGATATGAATAGACCAAGATGTCATCAATAACAACAATGACGAACTGATCCAAATAAGGCTTGCAGACTTTATTTATTAAGTCCATGAAGATGGCTGGAGCATTTGTCAACCCAAAAGGCATGACTGTAACTCTTAATGGCCATACTTCGTGTTGAAAGCCGTTTTGGGAATATCCTCTTCGAGAATACGAAGTTGATGATACCCATAACGCAAATCGATCTTGGAAAAGCATGAAACGCTATGCAGTTGATCGGAGAAATCGTTGATTTAAGGTATGGGGATATCGATTCTTGATGGTAAGCTTACTAGGCTTACGTTAATCGATATACATTCGAAAGGATCCATTTTTCTTTTCACAAGGAGAACAGGAGTTTCTCCAAGGTGAAAAGTTCGGACGGATGAATCCTTTATCAGACAACTCTTGAAGCTATTTTTGATAATTCTTGCATCTCGAACGGTGCAAGACGATAAGATACTTTAGATTTAGAAGAAACAAGCGTTAGAGGTTCTTAGGGAAATCTCAAGTGATCGTAAAAATGACAGAACCACACGAGTAGTTTTTGTCTTTGTGTTGACATCACAATGTTGGATCAAACATTCATACAATTGCATTAGTTAAAAATAAAAACCAAAAATTTTTATTTATATAACAACCGCATTGTCTTTTAAATGTTACAAGATAACAACCAGAGGAAATCACAAAATACTAAAAGTTCACTCCTTCATCATCGATTGCCTCATTGATGTTAAACACTCGACCACGTGCTGGATTCACATTGACATTCGCATTCGGGTTTGCCTCAGTATTTGCATTCCCCAGTCTCGGGCAGTTGGGGCGAAAGTGACCAATCTCTCCGCAGTTGAAACATGAACCCAGAGGAAATCTCGCTGCATTCCCTTGAACCAGAGCTTGAACCTGAACAGCCTGATTTTGTCCCAGACGACAAATATTGGCCAAATGCCCAAGTCTACCACATGTTGTACATTTCTTGCACCCTTGTTGTGCAATGTGATGACCGTTGCAACGGGCACAATATGGTGCGGTACCAGCATATGCCTTCTTTGCAAGTGGCTGAGCCGGTAGGTTCTGCAAGTTCTGAGCAGTCTGTGCTGTAACAGCAAAGTTTTGGGCACCCTTCCGCTTCTTTGATTTCTTCGAAGTCTCACCTTCCTTCCCCTTCTTGTTTTGATCTTTCTTCCTATCCTCCTTGTCAGACCCCTGCTTCTTACCCTTGTCACCCTTTCTGTGTAGTTTATTCTTCCGAATCTGCGACTCAGTTAATGTCGCAGCTAACTCGATTGCTTGACGAAGTGTGGCAGGGCTACTACCAGTAAGGATGTCTTGTACCGAGTCAGGTAGGCCGTCGATGTACCTTTCGATAGCTATGTCAAGTGGGGTAACCATTTTCGGGCAAAGCAGACTCAACTCCTCAAACCTATCAGTATACGCCCTGTGCTCACCACTATCTTGCTTTAACTCATCAAATTCCTTCTCCAAGGCTCGCTGCTCATGACGAGGACAGAATTCCCTCATCATAAGGGCCCTGAGTTCAGCCCACGTCTGTGCTAGAGCAACTTCTGCACCACGATCCCTCATAATCCCGTTCCACCATGTAAGGGCCCTCTTCTGAAACACACTCGAAGAAAACTCGACCCTGCGATTGTCAGGACACTGCACGTGGCGGAAGGTATTCTCAATGCTCTCAAACCATTGAAGAAGCCCAGTCGCTCCTTCAGAACCACTAAACTTGAGTGGTTTAGCTTGGTTAAAATCCTTGTATTTACACTGCGCGTTATTGTTGCCGTTGTTGTATATCTCGTGGACTTGGGTTACAACCCCGGGAACCACAGCAGCCACCTGCTGAGAGATTAGAGCTGCGAGTTCTTCAATAGTGAAAGTCCGAGCATCGGTTCGATTATCGCGTCGAGGAGGCATTGTCTAAAAGAGGAAAACATGAAATGAAACGAGTGAGAGGTTTAGACGAAATGAATGAGATGAAACAAATCTGATGAAAGCAAGGACAGAACTAATCAAAGTAAATGAGTCAAAAATAATGTATCGCGAAGACATGCTCGCCTATAAGTGAACACTCATCCCAAGAATTCCCAGGTAAGCACAACTGGTCTCGCGTCTGATGAGATGTATACGAAGTGCTTGCCTAGACAGAAAACCCAGAATACAGGCATTCACCCTTCCAGTTTGCACGTGTTCACATCATTTAAAACCCAAAACCTTGACGAAGTTTTGAAAACTCAAAGAGGTTCAAAACTATATAATAGAGAGTTCAAAACCTAGTAATCAATCATCCTAGAACAGATGATTAGTTTTTAAAGCGGTTTTTGAAATTTATGTTCTTGTTGTGGTTGTCGCCTAAGGATAGGCGACGGTATTGTTTTATGACTAAACGCAAGTAAACTCGCGTTAGGGTCCTAAGAAGGTTATAGACTAGGTCAAAGCATTACTAATTACTAATAACCTAATTCCCTATAACCATTGGCTCTGATACCATCTTTTCTGTCACACCCCGACCGCGTAAAACAACAAATCGCGGCGGAAACATCGAGGCGTGTTGCAACAGAATTAATGTTTCATAACCATGGATACCAAAAAGTGTTTCGTTTTATTAATCATTGAATAATTACATTGCCTGGAAATCTAAATATACACTTTAAACATAGTCTATCATTGTTATTGAGTCACTAAGGCATTGTCCAGTCCTATGTGAGCATGCATCTTATCAATCGATATCATTCAACAATACCTGAAACATATGTGAAAACGAGGTCAGCAAAGAAATGCTGGCGAGTACATAGGTTTTGTAGGAGTGTCGAAATCATGGCTAGTTTAGATGTTGCAATACTTTATTTAAAAACCTTGTTTTGAAAAGAGTATAATATTGCAACTTAATTAACCAACTCAAATCAAGCGGGTTATAATTTGTAAAACCTCGTAGCCATGACTCTTAACCCGAAAATATTTGTTTTAGTAAATTATTTGGAAAAACAATGATAAGTTCAGGTGATGTATATAACTAAGAGAATAATGCATGATTAAATGAATAACCATGTAAAAATGAGTTTGTATAAGATAAGTTGTTTGTAAATAAATGTCTTGTGAAAAGTATGTTACTTGTATAAAATGTTCTATGTCTCAAACTGAAATGATTCAAATAACGCTACGATATGTAATACCATACAAACACTTATATATAGGAAGTACCAGCGGCGTATCCACCATGCTTGTATCATATTACATACGCACCGTTACTTAATCACTTAACCAAACCAAACCAAACAATGTAAAATGTCTATGTTAAATATCCATGTATGGCAAGTGAAATGTCTCAACTAAACCATATGCACAAAAACAAAGTATTGAAGTAAAACTTGGTTTAAATCAAAGTTATGTTTTGTGGGAAATACATGATCAAATGTCAATCATGTACAAATGTTTACCCAATCGTTAAACCATCGTGTGAAAACCTATCGTTTACCCAATCGTTAAATTCGTTTTAGGTCGTGAAACTACTTATATGATCGTCTCGCTAATAACATTCAAACCTTCGTGACTCATCACTCGTCGCTTCTCGTTTTCGTATTAACAAACCTCCATAGGGTAAGTTAACAATTACAGATTCAGTCGCTACCTACCATACCCACACATAACCACGGGTGTAGTAAATAACGGGATTTGTCAGATCCTATGGTACCATAACCTAATACTGGTCGGCTTGATCATTGCTAATGAATGTCATTTGTTATGTAACTACAACCAACAAGTTTGTTCACTTTATGAAATCGTTATTAGTTTTGTATAAATCGCCTTAATTGTTTTTGAAACCATCGTTATAACATCGAAAACATTTAGCACATATGAGTCACCCCAAAACAATTGAAAACAGTAAAATAGGGGAAAATGTACTCGCCTGAGAATGCTTGGAGGTCTTGAACAACAACCAAACAAAGCTAGAGGGAGCACGGAATCAGTCGGCAATCTAAAACTATATAAATAAACCGGACTTAAATCGGGAGATCGGATAGGATGAGGCTTGGTAAACCAAATGAGTATTGGAACTCATATGATATGGTTTAACAAGGCCTACATACTACAATGAAACCAAACCTAAGTGCTTTCGACCCATCGCGACCCATTAAGGTAACTTATGCTACTTTAACGCGTCGTGTGCGTGAAACGCGTTCGGACCGCCTAACTAGTCCTATGACAAGTGTTATATGCCTAAACATGTTACTTAATCAGTTATGTGACAAAAGTTTAGGTTACATATGCTTAATTACCAATTATACATGAAAAGGGTATTCTGGTAATTTACCTAAGGCATATAAACTACCTATCATACAACTACTTAAACGATGTGACCATAGGGTATAACCTCGGAAGGTTATTCCCTACCTACTATGGTCACCTAATGTATTTGGTCGGATCCTAATGATCAACCAAATGGGTCGAGTTCGAAGGTATAGGCGATTTATTAGATCGCCTACCCTACGACTCTAGACAACGTGGTAATCAGTGGGCATAGTCCCAAGGGACTATGACCAACGTGATTACACTCACGTTGCGAAGTTCAAACGAACTTCGCATTGACCATTACTGGTCAACGCTGAAAGTCAAACAAAGTTTGAATTTCTGACTCTAAAAGCAATAAAATAAGGAAAAGAACGAAAGAATACTTACCCAGGGTCCCCGAATGCTAATCCCGACTTCAAGAACTCAGGTATGAAACAATGGTTTCAACTTAGAGCTCTCAAAATCAGAATTCTTGTAAGAAATAGCAATGGGGGGCATGGGGTATATATAGATTTCGGGTAACCGCTAGGATCGTTTCTTGAATATCGTGCCACGATCCAAGCCGAACACTTGTCACAATGTTGTGGTGGCTAAAATGTTGTTCTTATCCGCTGACTAGACGATAGGAAACGTGTGGACACGAATCAATTCAGTTGCAAGTTGCAAAACAAACATTGAATCTGGTCAGAAGGGCTAATGCGGCCCGCTTTAGATTTAGGCAAAAACAATGCGGGCCGCTTGGGGCCTCTGATCTGCACATATGTTTCAGAAATGACAGTTTAGGTCCCTGCACGTGTTTAAGGCCATTTCCGACACTTCTAAGGCCCGTAAAGCCAACTTTAAGGCCCTAAAATGTTTCCTAAACATTGTGGACATGAAACATGCTCAGAAATATGTCGGATGATGGTTCGTTTGGTCGTACGAACGCGATGTTCGCTTAATTACGACGGAATGCGCACAAGCGCGAAAAACGATCCAAATGACGCGACGAATGGATTTTTCTTATGGCGAACACTAAAATATAATGTAGTCATGCTTACATAAATTTTTGGATGTCCGGATGTATTCAGAACGTGAGTTATGCGTAAAAATGCAAACTTGTGCACTTTTTGACACTTTTAGTCCCTGAATGACACAAAAGTTTATTTTAGCATACCGAACACCTCAAAGCCTATTTCTAAGCTTTGTGAAGGATATTTATGGTATGTTTAACTTATGGTCATGCTCCGGAATGTCTGTTACAGTTCAAATTGGCATACTTTCGCAGTTTGTCAACTTTAGTCCCTGTAAGCGATTTAACTTGATTTTGCCATACCAAAGCCTTCAAAACTTATTTCTAAGTTAAGTAAAGGTTATTTAAGGTATGTTAAGCCTATGTCACTATTCCGGAGTGTTTGTTGCATTAAACTGGTTATATCTACACATCAGAGCGCGTATAACCCTCCAGAAAGCGATTTAAAGCTTGAAATCGAACAAGAGTCGATATGTGCAAACGATACACATATTTTTACAAATCCCAAGTATGAAATACAATATTTCATTGGTTTGGTATTTGTTTGATGGCCGTGGAGGCACAGGTGTTACAGCTTGAGTTCGGCCGAAGGTAAGCATGAGGGAGAGGAGAGGAAGTGTGTGTTGGAAATGAAGTTGTGATACATAGGTTACATTTATAATCCATTCATTTGTTTATCTTATGTATAATGTGTTCTTAAAGGGCCTAACATGATCTAATATAAAATTGGAAGAAAATCTTATGGTGGGTCCCTTGTTGGGCCGTCCATAGGTGGGGGGGGGTAGTAGACTTGGTTTTAACTAAATTGGTTACTTACTAGTTGAAATCCAAGTATTTGTTAAGTGTTTTAGTTATTAGATATTTGTATGGTGTGTTATGATGTTCGGGGACTATAACTAGCTTGGTAATGTTAAAACAGTGCTTCTAGTGAAAATTTGATGTTTCGGGTAGTATCCGGTTGTTCGGTTGGTTACCGGTTCATTAAGGTGATAAACTTTGCAGTTTATTGTGCTTTATGTTACCTTTTATGACAGTTTCGATTCCCGACACTTAGGAAAGTATTCAGGACCATTTAAGCATATTTATGCATGATATTATGTTGTTTAAATGCTGAATTTTGCTGAATTCTGCAGTTTATGTGAGTTTTAGGCATTTTATGGCACTTAAACTATCCCTAGGAAGGCAGTTATGTGATCATTACTTTCCTACACACTATACTAGTGTGATACTTGGTTTCTGGCCCATTCTAGGTCTCAATACAATGTCTGTCTATTTACTGAACTCTGTCAGCATTTTCTGATTTGTCTGATAATTGTGCTAACTGTATTTAATGCACCTTTTAAGTCAATAAAGTTCTCATGCAATAACGGTATGACAATAAGTAATATGTGGTGCACATGTATGTATGAAGCAATAATCGGGAAGCAATTCAAACAATAAATTGTTATTCAGCATAGTCATTAAGCACTAATCATTGTCTAATAATTGTACGGATGCATGCAAATTTGACAGTTGCCACAAAAAATAGGTCCGTGAGTTGGGAAAAAATGGTGTAGTTTCGATATAAGGTAGCTGCTAGTTTTTGGTCTTTAGGTTCTTGTGTTGAGTTGTTGTTTTTTGTTTTGCTGTAGTGGTTGGTTCGACCGCCTCTGTTTTGGAGGTTGGCTTCTGTGAATAACATTTGCATTTGAAAAAAAAATTACGCACATGTGCATAGTTTGTCATAATAGTTTTGTTACTAATTGATGTTAAATATGATTGGTGGTAATACGAAATTTGATTTGGTAAGGGTTAATTTTTTATTGAAACAAACCTGTTGATAAGGTCAGTCATGTTAATGCACATGTGCATAGTTATGCACATATGCATATTTTGTCAGATTAAGTTAATATGAATGTATTACGGCATATGCACACGTGCATTATTACCTTAAAACATAAACATTGTACACATTGTATGTAATATGTTCACTACACATGTGCATATATGAAATAACTGATGTAATATATGTAATGTATGCATGAAAAATACATTGGAAACTACTCATGGATTGACAACAAGGACATACTTGATTAATAGGTTGACAGATGAAAAATTATCGGAAAACGATAGACGAAGAGGCGTTGAAACAAGAGGAGTGTTGGAAGATGCATAGAAATTAGAAAGAAGAGCAGAAGGTGTGAGGTTGTGAACTAAAGCGAATGTTATGTGTAGGTAGTTTGTGGACATGCAATACAGATGATCATGTTTGTTTATATATGATGTATTATGTTGTTTGGCAGAGGTAATGTTGGTATTACACATGTGTAAAGTTTGATATAACATACATATTGGTATTGTATAATGTATTACGAATGGTTACATTTGTTAATTTAGGATGTCATATTTTGTTTAGTATAGTATATGCCGGTGATGCATATGTGTAATAACGATTGTTGTTCAGATTATGTGATTCCTTATGATAAGGGTGTTATATTTACTTGTTGTTATACAAAAGTTATGTGATAGTGTGTTAATGTTGGTAATGCACATGTGTATTACTAAAAAAACAATAAACATGGTAGTAATGAATATGTGTATATTTTAAAATATTTTATATTTGTTCATATCATAGTACGTATGTGGTACCCTATTATGTATGGGGTACCACATTACATACGTTGATGTATATGTAAAGGAAAACGGATTATATGTAGTTAAAATATTCATGTATGCACATGTGCATTAGGAGAAACAATAACAATGTGTAGTGAAACAGTAAACATGTATGCACACGTGCAAGTGCAATCATAAACAGTGCAAGTGCAATCATAAACATCGGAATTTGTAATCATAATATCAGCATACATAGTTTAAATGATGTTTAATTGAGTAGTTCAAAGTAAACAAGTAGTTCAACGTAAACGTGTAGGTCAAATTGAATGTAAACAGACTAAATTAAATGTAAACAATAATTCAACATAATCAAATTGAACGCAGACGTTTCAAATTAAATGTAAACAATAGTTCAATGTAGGTGAGCAACTTGAATGTAAACAGTTTAGATTAAATATAAAACGAATAATAAAACAAAATGATCAATATTTTGACGACGAACTTAATCAAATTTTTGATGGTTGGGTGCATTATGACGTCTGGATAAACGTCTAAGGGACTGTTCATGTATATTTATATACGAAAGGTCTTCAGAATCATCATATGTATATTTATCATCATCGGAATAAGAATTGGTTTCATCGTTAAGGGAGGGGGGTACAGAATTCCAACAGCAATGGTAGCAGCTTCATTGTGTATGAATGCTCCTGAAAATATAGAAAAAAATGTTAAAAAGTGAATAAAGAAATGGTAAAAAGTGATATTTATTAAGGTAAATGTTATGTGTAAGAATGTTGTATAAATGATAAACAGATTATTGGTGATGATTATATGGTAATGGTAACGTGTTGTACATGTGTAGGATGTAGATTATTGGTGATGGTTATAGGGTAATGGTAAAGTGTTGCACATGTGCAGGATGGTCTATTTATACAAAAATCACGTCCGACACTCGAATTGCATCAGCAGTTCTCAGTTCTCAAGCATTAACAGTTCTCTGTAGTTCGTCTTTGTCTCCATTACATCAGTAGTTCGTCTTCGTCAAAGCGTCTTCGTCATAGCGATAACGATACACCATAAACCGTTCGTCATATCGATTTTACTATCAGACATTTCAAAATTCGTCATAAAATTTAGGGTAGTGCTCCAAAATTCGTAATATAATCGGTATTGTTGCTGTAAGAACGTAATCATATATCATATATTCTTCATCCATTCGTAATCGTGTATTCCATTCGAAATTAGGGAAACACGATCGAAATCATCGAGAAGTGTGGCACAATTAGGGTTCCCGGAGGAACAATGGTAGGAGGAATGACACGATTAGGGTTACAGGAGGAACAATGTATGATGAGGATCATCAGATGTACGAAGATTGACACGTGATGAATCATAATACGCCATATGCCACCGTAAACACTGTGCCGACTGCCACCGCCGTGAAATATGTGAAATATAACGCTGACTACCTCTCTGCCGTGAAAACCACCGTGAACGCCTCTACTCCGCCGTGAAACCACCGTGAATGCGTCTCTGCCACTTGTGAAAACTGTGAACTGATGAAACCCCTTGAAACCCTAAAATGGAGAAAAGTAACAAAAAAAGGAATGCGCATGTTTTATCATAAACATATTATAATTACAAAATTGCCATGTGTTCACACTAGTTCTCGCGGTTCTCGCAATAAAGGGTGGTTCCTAACGGATCCTTCTCCTCTCTATATATAGGGAAATGTTTAAATGAGAATGCTAAATATTGTGAGAACCGTGAGAACAAATGAAAAAACCGCGAGAACTTGGTCAAAAACAATTCAAAAAAATAAAAAAAAAAATTACACTTATCATTATTATTCGAATACAATGTTAGAAACTAAATTTACACGTTTAAATTTATATGTATTTGTAAATATTGAAAATTTACACATGTGTAAGTTTCTCATTTTACACATGTGTAAATTTGTTGTATTTAACAAATTTACACATGTGTAAAAATTTTAACAAGAGTGATTTTGAGAGGAGAATAAGTTATTTGATGTTGTAATTTTTTTTTTTTTGATACTGTATTTTAATTACATTGAGGTTTGCATTAAAAAAATTGGTTTGATTGGTTTTCTTATTCATTCTCACGGTTCTCACAATATTTAGCGTTTTTAGCGTTCTCAAAATTAAAAATTAAAAACCCATATAAAACATAAACTTATATTTTAGGCGCATTTAATATCGCTAATCTCAAAATTTACAACTTAAGCTTATTAGGTATTAAACCAATACCCATTTTAGTTTCAATAACAATAATAAATAATAATAATAAGAACAACAACAACAATGAGCAACAAAAAAATAGTTTACGTTATATAATTCGTTAAGACCTAAAAGACATGTTTTGAGCTCGAACAGTACACCAAAATTCTAAGGACTGGCCCTGAATAAAAGGATTGGGTTCTTAATATTATGAATCTAGGAATCGTAGATTAATGGGCTAAGCCCAATATTTAAAAACATATACCATGGTAAATGGTAATTTGTAATCTTTATATCGCGAGTTGGGCCCGCAACTTGACAATAGAATTAGATTGTTCAACATGCTATTAGACGTAAAGCCCGAGCTACCTCCCATGATTTGTCTTCTTGAGTTGACATTATTATGAAGTTTAAAAAAAATCTCTTCTATACATTTATTATATTTAATCTTTTTAATTAATATTATTTATATAAATCTAACATTCTAATTTATTTTTATATTTATCCAAAGCTTTTATCAAGACATTTTTTTATAATACTTATTTTTATTTTAAATTTTATTATTTGTTGTTGACAATAAATATAAGGAAAATTGGTTTTTAATAAAACAACCTTTGCTCCATTGGTAAATAATAATCCTACCTACGTAATTGGTATACAATAATCCTACCTATCAACATGTTGGTAATCAATGAACTTCCGTTAATTTTTTTAACTGAAGTTAGTTTTTAAGTTTTATTTATTACACAAACAGTCCCTGTAGTTATAATTTACTAGTTTTAACTGTGTTGTAAAACAAAAAAAAACGTCAAGGGCCATGTAATTAAATTTTATAAAATAGTTAAAACTAGTAAATTACAACTACAGGGACTGTTTGTGTAATAAATAAAACTTAAAATCTAACTTCAGTTAAAAAAAATTAACGAAAGTTCATTGAGTACCAACATGTTGATAGGCATGATTATTGTTGGGCCAAAGGTTGGTTTATTAAAAACCAATTTTCCTAAATATAAATACTTAACATTAAAGAATAAAACTAATAATTTCTACTAAAATGGGTTAAACATAAAAATATATGGATTAGGCCTACTATTGTAACTTATCGGTTCGTTTCAGTTTTTTCGGTTATTGAAAATGATTATCCGAAAACCGAACCAAAATTTTCGGTTTTTAAAAATCCGATAACTAAACCGTCGGTTTTTGTTTTGGTTCGGTTTTTTCGATTATTTCAGTTACGGTTCAGTTATTTTGGTTTTCTGCTCACCCAAGATTATGGTATTTTGTGAAACTCGGTAACAGGATGGGCCTCTAAGAACTGTAGATTAATGGGCTAAGTCCAATATTTAAAAACAAATACCATGGTAAATGGTAATTTGTAATCTTTATTTCGCCAGTTAGGCCCGCAACGTGACATTAGAAAGCCCAAATTACCTTCTATGATTGTCTTCTTGAGTTGACATTATCAAGTTTGAATGACTTTTGATTAGATTGGTGACCTACTCTTTGGAATCATGCCCATGCGTATACGTTTAAAGTCGTCTGTTTTTGCGGTACTGCAAATGCCAACTTACAACAATATATGAAAAAAATAACAATTAAAAGGCTTTCCGTCCGGTTTTTAGATTATTTTAATCGGGTTGTTCGGGTTTTGAAAACTTTTAAATTGAATTCAAATTCGAAGGTATACCAAAAAAACCTATTTGAATTCGAAAGTTTGAATCCAGTTCAACTTCCCTTTTATGTTCAATTTAATGTTCTAGCTAACTAGTTATAAATAACATGTTGTTTAGGTTTTTTAAATTTTATTGTACATATTGCCATAGTAGTTATTTTTTTCTGTGTTTAATATAAAGTACTTTTGCTCCTTTTGTTTTTAAATCCGCATTTGGTTACCTTAACATTCAATTGGACAAACACGATACCTTTTCTATCTACGTTTGAATTTTAAAACTATCTTGCCGCAATCCCTTTTATTAACTAAGAGGGTGTTTGTGATTACGTTTTGAAGTGATTATTTGATTATTGTGTCTGTAAAACATAAATAATCTAAAAAAGTGTTTGGATGAAAAAGTGATTATTTTCCTTCAAAACGCATTTTTGAAGAAGCTTGTACCTACATGCTTTTTCAAAACACATTTTTGAAAACGCATAATGTATTTTGAAAACGTAACACCAAACACCCCCTAACAAAAAACATCCACAAAAAACAACAAACCAAACACATGTGAATATACGACGGTATAGTTTTTAATAACTTTTGAAGCGCTTCTTCCCTTTTATCATCCAACTAAAAGTTAGTAATATAAACCAACGAACCGAATACATGTCGATATTCTTTTGGACATATATTAGGGCTATATATTTTGGGTTTTCTATTTCCTTTATTATAGCAAGTACGTTGAAACCATTTGACTTCCTGCCCATCGTAGAGTGTGCGATTAATCTCACTTGTTGATTTTAGCAACACTAAGTGTTTGGTATGAATAAAGTGAATGTGGAATGCATGAATCATTCCAATAGAATCAAAAGAAACATGTCTAGTTATCATGCGATTATGAAATGAATCATTACATAAAAATGTGATTACTTACAAATATAAAAATTTCCATTTCTTGGTAAAAGGGTATTTTTTTCATTCCTTCAACGAATGGAAAGACATCTTATTAGTATTATTAATTTTTTTTACTATTAATATATTTTTATGTTATATTATATATTATATTATATTAGTATTAAGACAATTATTTTTGTCATTTTTTATTAAATTGTATTTCATAACTCGTCTTTATTTTCTACAAAACTGTACAAAGTAATAATTCATTCTATTTATATGAGTAACCAAAAATCACAATGGAACGACCATTTCATTCCATTGTTCATTTTCCTTTCTTCATTCTATTCTCTCGTTTATTTTATTATTTCATACCAAACAGACCCTTAGGTTTTAAAGTCTTGGGTTCAAATTTTATAATAACATAATTAAAATACTTTAACATGTTTAAACTAAACCTAAACCATTAAGACATCCACACCCTATGCACACCTAGATTCAGTGACGTTTTATTTCAACTCCAAAGGTGGTGTTTATGATTTAATAAAAACCGAACCGGTTCCACTTGTGTGAATCAAATAAAGAAATCGACAAGGAGTAATTGGCCTACCCCACTTTCCTCCGAAACCAATCTCATCCAAACACAATCATGCCATCCTGAAACCAATGTTCTTCACTAATCAATTTGCGTCACCCCATCATTAACCATCAACAAATCCCCTAAACCTCCATGCAACTAATATGGGGAACACATTAACAGTTGCAAGTGGAGATAAGAAGAAAGCCAAAGTGATGAAGATTGATGGTGAAGTCTTTAAACTCAAAACACCTATAAAGGTGTTTGAAGCCATCAAAGATTACCCGGGTCATGTTTTGTTGGAGTCCAAGGCGTTTAAGCGATTCGGTATCCGAGCTAACCCGTTGGGTCCGGACGAATGTTTGGAAGCTGGGAAGATTTATTTTGTTGTGGAATTACCAAAGCTGCCGGAGACAAGTGAGAAGAAAGAGAGGAAGGAGCTTGTGAAGATATCTAGGGTATCGGTGGCGGTGGTTAGGGAGGAGAATGGTGGTGGTGGGGTGGATGGGGATGGGGATGGTCCGGTTCGGGTGAAGATGAGGTTGCCGAAGACGGAAGTGGATAAGTTGATCGGAGAAAGTAGAGATGAGGAGGAGCTGGCGGAGAGGATTGTTGATATTTATGTTAAGAAGAAGGCCGGTGATGATGGCCGCCGGTGATGGGTGGTTAAAGGGTGTTATTGTTGGCTTGTAAAAATTGTAAATAAGAAATTGGGAATGCTATGGAAAATGTTTGATTTGAATATGTATTTTATTTGCATGATTGGATTTAAGGATTTTCAAGAAAATGATGTGATGTTATATTTTTGTTAGTAAACGTCTGAATTGAACATTTATGAATTGTTTGTGAATTTGTTTGATGGGAAGTTCGTTTATTTAATAAAGAACATGAATACACATGTTGTTCGTCCATCTATGTTGATGAACGTTCGTTATATTCGTTATGTTTGCTCGTTTATAATTTAAGAAATGCATATGGAATTGTATTTATAGAAATATAAACATAAAATAGGTTTTCTAACTACTTATATACATAAATCTAATTGATGATTGAGCTTTCTTGTAATAATAATGTGCTTTTCAACAGAACTTATCGTAATTAATATAAAAAAGCTATTTTGTGCTCATTTATGTTTGGTTATTTATGTTCATCTGTATTGTTTTATATTTGTTCAATTCGGTTCGTTTAAGTTTGTTTGTTCATTTATGTTCGTGAGTCATTTTCTTAATGAACAAACACGAACAAAAAATTTGTCGCAACCCCCGACCCCTACCCCGGGAGAGGGAGCCGCGGGCCAGTCAGATGGTATCGGTGTTTGTCAATATGGCAGTGAAATTCATTCATCAGGACCGTAGTTAAGAAATATTTTTATTAGAGTTAAACACCAAACTTTTATAATATAAAACCCAAGTTCATTTGATAATACATTTGTAGGGAAAAATCCTAATTATTGAAAACATAAACTCCGTTTCTTATTTGGTAACTGTTATAGCCACTTTTCTAAGCCTTCAGTGCTTTCCAGCTGGCTTCTATTAGCTTCACATTAAGTTACCTGAAACACGTTTTAAAAAGATTTTATAAGCAAGAAATACTGGCGAGTGCATCCCAGTTTAATCAAAACAGTTTTATAATCTTTACAGTAGTTGAGAGCATCCGCATTTACATTGTTTATTTCTACTCAATTACCCCTTTGCTACTGTCAACCTGACTTGTGGTCATGCTACTATTCGCAATAGTAACGAGTTTCAAGTAATGTATACAAAACCCCAACATACCGATAGTATGTCACACCCTGACTTTTGCAGAAGCGTGATTATTGGTGTGACTTTCTTAATACCATTGCATTCAATCATAACAACCACTACATGATAAAAACCATAGATTCGTCATCCATTAAATACGTTTAAAACATAACAACATTGTTTTGAAAAGTAGATTTCAAATTTAAGTTCTACAAACCGTACAAATTGTTTATGAGTCCATTAAGGACCCATCAAGAGATATTGAAAAAAAAAACACCAGGGTTTAGAAGACGTGTCTCGTCCAGGAATAAGACACACTGACCAAACTCAAAGACCATGGATGACATCTTTATTCCCTACGCAGCATAAAAACTTCCAACGCCCGCCAGATCCACTTACTAATTCCCTGAAATACATGTAGTTTGAAAACATCAACAAAAGTTGAGCGAGTTCATGTGTTCGTTTGTGTGTATGTATAAACCTTTGAAATCGTTGTAAGTATGTATGTAAGTTTATAAGTCCCGGTATGAAAGCAACAAGGAAAAACAGATCACCAATGGTTTGCAAGGCCATTGATATGTGTGAAGTGATGCAGGAAAACTCAAACCTAGCAGATTTTGTCAGTAAGACATAGTCACCACATGGCTCATTCGGCGTGCCCATGGGTGGGGCTCGCTACACCCGAATAGATCTATCACTCATGTCCCTCGGTCCTACGACGAGGATTAATGGCCTTAAGTGTCATACCCACCACCCACATGATCTAGCAGTATCTTTCCTTAGCTAACCATACCAAATGTAATCGTATGCAAACAGTTTGTAACATGTATTTCACCCCCGAAGTTATAAAACTGAAAACAGTTAAAAGAAAAGGGGGACATGAACTCATAGTTTTGCGTTCCTTGTATCCTATGTAACTCAAAGCTTCCTCTAGAACGCACGACTACCTACATGCGTACTACGGTCCGTTAGACGAGCGGGTCGTGCCTTGTCTTAGTATTGATTAGTGCCTTTGAGTTACGTTTTAAAGTGTCTTCGTTATTATTCCAAGTATATAATTATTTGTTAAAATAATTAATATTTTAACTTAAATTATATTTAATTTTGGAATAATTTGTTAAAACAATATTTTTGTAATAATACTTCTCAAGTATTTGTATTTGTATTTCTTTCCCAAGGATGGGTATATTCGTATTTGTATATTTTGCCACGTATTGGTGTCGTATTCCGGTGTGTACGTATTTTCTTAATAAATATCCAATATATTTCCAAAACAATATATTTTCAAGTCTCACTTAGAAAATATATATAAACTTATTTTTATCCAACATAATGTATTCCAAGTTTATCCAAAAATATATATATTTTTCCCAAAAATCATATATCTTCTAAAAATTCCTAGAAAATATATTTTTACTTTACAAAAATAATATATTTTCTTCTTGTCAAAAATATGATATAACCTTGTAATAATAATAAAAATCATATTTTCATTTCTTTCGTATCCAAAATAGTATTTACCAAAAGTATGCTCATAAATGTATTTTCCGGAATATTTTGTAAATTATATTCTTGTGCGGTTTCACAATATTATGTGTGTAACTTGTATATTTATTCCATGAGATTTCCGGTAATATTTTGGATTGTAATTTCTTGGTATTTGTTAAGTTATATTATTTCAAATCCTAAAATAATATAACTATTACACAAAGTATACAATATTCACACATCATGTCTTTAAGGTAAATATATATTCTAAATATATATTTATCCATTCTTATTTATAAAACCAACCTCCAATACTTGTATTTTTGTAACAAAAATTATGGCAAAGTTTATGTAGAAAATCCATGGTTAAAATACACTTATAAATACTTGTTTGAAAATATTTTTCTAAGTGTTTATATTTTTAGAAAATTTTGTCATAGTTTTCCCTAAAAATGGAGGTGTCCATGCTATTAAAGCATATCATTTTCTTTTTAAAACCATCACAAACAATCAATAATTCACTCAACTTACCAAGTGCCAAAATATTGCAATTTATATAACATCATGAACTTGAACCTTTATAAAAACTTGTAGTAACTTGGTAGTGCGTTTAGTAGGTTTAGTTACCCTTTAAAAAGTGGTTATTTGTTTGTAAATCTCGTTCTTGTAAAGTTTAGTCTTTTACAACTTACTAGATGTTTTTTTCAAAAATCATTCTTTTGAATTTTTCTTGTAAACCATGTATTCTTATACTTGTTTCACCACTAGAAACATGGTTAGTTTCTTTAAAAGCAATGTTTATGTAAATCTTGTGATTTAACTTGGTTTCTTGAGAAAACTATGTTTAAAATCATCCAAGTTTATGTCTAGTAACATGTTACATACTCCATCCTTTACCAAATTATTTTCATTCTTCAAGTTCATGAAAACATAAAGTATGATGATCTTGGTCTTTTACAAGATCACCACCTTAACTAACTAGATCATGTGTTTAATCACAATCTAGTAGGTTCCATATGGTGTCTCACCTCACTAACACAAATCATCAATCATCAAGAAGCAAAATAACACTAATCAACATGTATTCTTATGGTGTTAAGCTTATGTTAAAGTTTCATGATTAGGTTCTTTAGTGTTCATCAAGATTAACAACATATAACATCTTTTATCCAACTAGATATGAAGTGAAATCAAGTGACAAGAAGCTTACTACTAGCACAAGGGCTAGGGAAGAACACTAGAAGTTGAAGATGATAAATGTGTTGGATAAAAGCGAATGGGAGAGGTGCTTCAAGATCCACAAGCTCCAAGCTTCTTAATCTAGCTTCTAACACATATGTATGACCTTGTAATGTATGAAAATGGATGGATGAAGATGATTGTAGGTGGTGGTGAGGTCGGCCAAGAATGGGCAAGGGGAAAGGAGAGGGAAATGTGTGAAGTAGTGTGTGAGAGATAATGAGATAATGTTCCTCCATACCTTACATATACTCATGTTTAGTGATTAACCATAGGATAATATGTCTCAATAGTACAAAGCAAATCCACTAACCAAATCAAATAAGATTTAGTGAGATCAAATAAAATCTCCCACATAGGCCATGTGGGCCGTGAGATAGGTGGGGGGGGGGGGTCTTGGTTGGGTGGTGATGATAAGTTAGAGAATCTAGTAGGATTTCAAGTTTATGTTTAGGTGTTTAAGTTAATATGGTGTTATATAGTGTGTTAGGGTGTTCAGGGATCATAACTAGCTCATAAATATTAAGACAATGCTTCTAGTGTAATTTTGGTGTTTCGGGTAGTGTCCGGTTGTTTGGTTTGATACCGGTTCATTTAAGTGTCAAGCTATACCGATTAGTGTTCTTTATGTTACCTTTTGTGACACTTTTAATTCTCGACACTTAGGAAAGCATTCAGGACCATTTAGTCATATTTTTGCATGATACTAGCTTGTTAAAATGCTGATTTTTGTTGAATTATGCAGAATTCTGCACTTTGGGTGAGTTTTAGGCACTTTCCGGCACTTTAACTATCACCTAGAAAAGCAGTTTTGTGGTCCTTACTTCCCTACACACCATACTAGTGTAGTACTTAGTCTCTGGCTCACACTGTGTCTCAAAACAACGTATGTCTATGTACTGAACCCCGTCAGTATTTTTCTGTCTTATCCGTTAACTGTGCTAACTGTGCTTTGTGCATCATGTATGACAATAAAGTTTGTATGTAATAATGATGTGTCATTATGCAATATGTGATGCATATGTAAGTATGATGCAGTAATCAGAAAGCAGTAGATTATAATTCAGCACAGTCATTAAGCACTAATCAAGATTAATTAATTGTACGGATGCATGCAAATTTGGCAGTTGTCACATTCTCCCCCCGTTAAGAAAATTTCGTCCTCGAAATTTATACTACCTTACCCTTTAGGGTTACATTAAGCGTGTATGTGTATGAATAATACTGAGGTAGATAACCACAAAATCGAATCAAGACTTATTCAAATCAGGCGAATTCCAAGGACATCTTACTATGTTAAGAATCTAGTGGTTAAAAGGTCTGTCCCTCAGAATTTGATGTTAAAGGACTCGAGATGTATAGAAGTATAATCGAGTGTAACTCAGTTAACAGGGGTGCAACAAAGGAGTTTTGACCAAAGGATTCTCAAATAATCGGTCACGATATGTCAATGAGTTTTCAGAAACCATAGCATCCGCTATTCAAAATCAACAACTTGAATATGAAAATGATCCATTAACTTTCGAATAAATAAATGGTAAGAATTAGTGTGTTGACATTCTTGAATTGCGAAAATACACCGAATGAAATACAAGTGAATCTGGTGTATCATTGTCTTAATTCGTAATTGCATCAAAAATGTTTAAATGACCAGTCAAACAAAAGTATATGTAGTTTTGTGTGAAACAGTTGACCATGATTAGCATAAGCTACAAATTTGAAATGAAACCACAAGGTGTCGTAATGACATGATTCAAATATAGTGGTGACTGAACAAGTTCACTGTGTTTGAAATCAAATGAAAGTATGCTGAAACAATCTGAAGATTTGATTTACACAATGTCATAGAGTTTCCAGTTGAATACGGAACATCAAAGAGCCACTATTTTTGATTGAAGATGAAAAAGTATTAAGTACCACAAGGCATTCGATCGACAATGAAAGAATCGTTAGGAGGTACATTGTAATATGAAATGAATCTATGTACCATTGTCTTAACACACAACTGTGTTGAGACCGCTTTAATTGTGATAAATAAAACGGATTTAGAACAAATAAATAGACAATTAAATCTGCGTATAAGGTACGTAACCCAATTAGCGCAAGCTTCAATGTTTGTGAAAGTATCAGCGCAAGGTATCGAAACCAACAAACGATTTAGTGGAGTCGTAGACCAATCAAGTCAACTACGACTCGAAACAAAAGAACCTTTGAGAGAATACCTGAATATGATGCTCTCATTACATCATATGGCGTCTCAAATCGAATATGCGAAATGGATAAGTTCAAGCAATTGAACTTGGTTTCAGCGTAACCCGACAATAAACGTAAGTGTCAGCAAGGGAATCTCGACATGGTTACAAAGATAAACCATGAATGTAGCTTGAAATAAAAGAAGTTTCAAGAAAGTGTGTTGACTTGGTAGCAAAAGAGCCAACAATTACAATAACGTAGGTTATTCGAATCATAAACCAATAGTTAGCTTTAGCAAAACAATATTTGAACTTCAATGAAGCGTTTATTCGAAATGAAACCGCATGCGTAGCAAATGGTGTATGCGTAACATAAAAGTTTCCAAGTAATGAAACAATGAGTATCTGCTAAGATGAAGAAATGACCAAGTATTCGAAGCAAATGTGTGTTCGCTCTCAGGGAAGGAAATTAACGCGATGCAACTACCATTGAGGGGAGTGGAGATGCAAACATCTACTCTCTAGAAGCGAAAGTGAAGATTTCAACAAAAGAAATTTAAGTACTTTCTGTTTGGTTAACTGAAATAGCATGTATGTCAGGATAATGGTGTTTGCTTGAGTTAACAGATATGGTTCCTAAGTAACAACCTTTACGAGTTTGGTCCTGGGTTCCCAAAGACCCTAAGTACATGCTTTCTAGATTCTCAGAGTTTCGTATTCTGTGTAAAATTGTTTTGCGCATTGCGCAGGTAACACAATTTTTGTGTAGGTTTTAAACAAGTTATTGTCCCACAATTCCCCGGTATACTTTCTTCCTGAATTCACAGATACAGATACTCAATCATCGATCAGTCTTTAAAATAATAGTTGGGTCCTCACAGTTAGTTAAATAAATTGTTCGTTAATCTTCATCAAGAGTTACCGACTCTTGTTGGTTAGCTCGTTCGGCTACTGGTAGTTGATGCTCATTTGTAAATCATCGTCCTTCCTCTTGACGAGTAGAACTGGGGTTACTCAAAACGGGAATCTTGGTCTGTTAACTTCCTTCTCTATCAACTACTGAGGTTACACTGACAATCCTTGCATCTCCGAAGGTGTAAGTCGCTAAGGTGCATTGACTGCAGGCGCGGCGCCTAGAATTAAATCGATGCGAAATTCGACTTGTCGTTGAGGAGATAATTCTGGCAAGTCTTCGGGGAAGACTTCAGGATATTCTCTTATCACAGGGGTATCTTCGAGTTTTGGTTTTTCAGCTCCCTTGTCCACGACATGAGCCAAGAAAACAACACATCCTTTACGCAACAACTTTCGTGCTTTCAAGCAATTAGTAATCTGTAGAGGCGTATACTGCTTCATGAGTCACGGTCGTTTCTTCGTTCGCCATCGGGATGCGGATATCAATCTCCGCTCGATCGCTCGATAGCCAATCCATCCAGGTTACCTCATCGAAGCTTCTCAACTCAACTGGCAGTAGATCAAGCGTAAACTTACGCTCCCCGGGTTCTATCTTGTCGTTTCCAACTACTTCGTTGACTTCCACTAGCTTCCCATAAGCTAGTTCTATCGAGTACGGGTTATCTAACTTACTTGCTACTAAACCAAGTATACTCTCAAACTCTAGAGATGCGAAGCTTAAAATTTGCAACAGTATCTAGCAGCACAGATGCATAATGTTGACTAATATGGGACGTACCGATATCCACGCTTGGATTTCTGGTGTGCCTCCCTAGCTCCGGTGTTGAGCTTTCATCCTTGCGCCTGATTTCCTTTAGGACAATATTTTCTGAAATGTTTTTTACTTCCACAGTTAAAACAACCTTGAGCACGTTTTTGTTTGTCAATCGTCCTGCCTTGATGATTTTCGTTGTTGTTGTTTCCTTCGAGATTCTTGCTACCATCTTGGTTTCTATCTCCACGTTCAGTACCTTGCCTACAAGTCTCCTTGACATGCCCCACTTTGCCGTTGTTTTCACATTTTCCATATCTGCATCGCCCGATGTGATAACGTCGTCAATTGTCGCACTTAGGTAGGATACCCATGTATTATTTCCCCTTTTCAGCCCTGTTCCTGCTATTCGCCCGAGTACCCTTTTTGAAGTTTGCAAATTTTCTCTTGTTATCTCCAGATGACTTTGCAGGTGTCTCCTTTTTCTCTTCCGAAGTGGAAAATTTTCCTAGTCTAACTGCTTCTTCAGTGAGCGCCACACTTAAGTCGATAGCCTCGGTGATTGTTGGAGGTTTGGATGTTGTCACCAGGCTTAGAATCTGAGGTGCCAATCCCCCGATGAAACGTTCGATTCTCTTAAACTCTGGTTCCACCAGATGTGAAGCAACTTGTGATAAATCGTGAAATCTCTGCACATACTCAGCTATCTTTGGACCTTCCGTTTTCAAGTTCCACAGTTCAGTCTTCCACTTTTGGACTTCTGCCCAAGAGCAATATCTTTTACGCATCAGTTCTTTCAGTTCGTCCCACGTCAAGGCATATGCAGCAGTCTCGCCCAACGTTTGAACCTGAAGGTTCCACCATGATAGAGCCCCTTCTACAAATAGTCCAGCTATGTACGTGACCTGATGTTCTGGGGCGCATTTACTTAATCGCAAAACATAATCCGTCTTCTCAACCCAACGCATAAAAGCTATGGCACCCCCAGTGCCGTCGAAGTCGCGGGTTTGTAGTTCAAGAACCGCTTGTAGGTGCAGCCTGCGACATCATTCACATAAGGCATTAGTAAAGCACTCTTGGAAATATCCAAACGTTTTGTAATGCGTCTTAAGTGACTAAACATTACCGTTGGGTGGGTTATTTCTTGGGGTACCTCCGCTGCGTTCGGAGCGAAGGGCCTCGTGCTGTGCAATGGACTGTGAGATGCGTTCTTGCAGTTCTGCCGCTGTCGTCGGCAGAGGGTTGTTGGTATCGATGTTCCCTTGTATCGATATCTTCTAAGAAGAAGATGGGTTAGGTCAGGTCTTATTTGTTCAGGGAGTGCATATAGTTGTTTAGAGGTCATATGTACATACACATAATAGATTATCACATCAACCAATCAAGCGATAGCATAATCATAGCAAAACCAAGCAATTTGGGAATTATGTTTAATGAGAGCATAGCAAGCAAGCACGTAGCATTGTAATTATAGCACACACACGCAGATCAACAACGTGCCTAATGAAGACATGGCGACTGAGCTTTCATTGGTTATTGGCCACAAAGTATTGTTACATGTTAAATGACGATTGGGCTTTCATTATTCTCCGACCACAATTACATTGTCTTACGAAATGTATTACATCGAAAGGGACACAGGGTCACCCTACCCTTGTCCAATAAGTATAACAGTGTATCGTAGTCACATGGTCAAAAGTAGTTTTTTTTTCAAAAAGTCTCCACGGTCTCGGCTCTTTAGTAGTGTCTTTACTCAAAAGTAATGCAATCCGCATAATCCAGAAACCAACTATACTGGTGACTGAGGTGGAGGAGGGAAGAAAAGTAAACTGCTAACATGCGTGAACTCCTCCTTGGGCTTGTATATACGTCGAAGTAATTTACTGATCCGCTGCTCGATAGTAAAGAAACGAGCATCAAAAACCTGGGAAAGGTGTAATAGCAGCAGGTGAGAATGCAAAAGGAATCTTTGATAAATGTGGAGGATCAAAGTATACTGGCAATAGACAGGGTGGAGGACGTGGTGTCAGCTTAAGCTCCAAAATTCTGCGACTCATAACCTCAAACTGTAGCTGATGTGACAGGAGCAACTCATTCTGTGTATAGCCTCCATAATGTGAGGGGTTGCAGGGGTCTGAAATCAGCATAGTGTATGGTAGGGACCATTGAAATGGCTCATCCAGGAGTGTAGAGGTGAAAGTAGCAAACGGTGCGGCCTATGAGGTCAGGGAAAATGTTGTTGTAGCAAAAGGATCGTCATGCGGGTGCTGACCTGGAGTACCTTTCCTGGGTGCGGTATGTCCTGAAAGAAAGCGATAGGCATGCTGGTGCAATGGACGTCGGTCTCCATAGGAGCAATATCGGCGGGTGCAGGTGCGGGAACAAACGTCTCAACCAAAAAAATGAAGATCATCAGGTGTAGGTACCGGGTCAGGTACAAGGGATGAAATGTCTGGTAGACCAAAAGAAACAGGGTCATGATCAAGCAAGGGTGTAGGATCAGCAGGTGCAACATCAAGCTGACCCAAAAGGAATAGGAGCTGGCTCAGGAACAGGCTCTGGGTCGTGTAAAGGTGTGGGATCTCAAGCAGGTGATGGTGCAGCAGTCATAGCGGCGTCATTAGTAGTAGAAGCTGCAATCCGACCGTCTGTAAGGCTGCAGACGTCACAGACTCAAAGGAGTCTGAAATCGAGTGTATACTAGAATCAGAGGATAGCTTGATAATAGGGGTCTCAGAAGTGAAATTTGTAATAACGTTCTCGTCTAACTTTCCATCTTCATGGGCGTCATCAGGAGGACCATTAATAAACATGTCAACGTCATCATCAACTATTCGTCGAGTAGCCAACCTTCGGAAGGAATGTCCACAGGAGGCGCATCATCGAGGATCGGGGCCATGGTGTGCTCACTATCGGGATGACCAGTGATGAAGTGGTCATGGACTGAAACAAGAGTGACAGAAGGATTCTTGTCAGAGAAACCATCAGCAAGGGTAAATCATCACCAAAATCTGGTAGCGCGGACTGTTGGAAGTCGTCCTCGTCCTTGGTCAGCATATCAGGATCACTCTCGGTGTCTGACGTAAATATCTCCGGTGCAGATGCAATCTTATTATCTGTGGCGGTGGCTGTAGGGTTATCAATGTCTGATATCTCGCTTTCTAAAATAAAGTGACATGTATGCCGGTACATAATAGTCATAGCATGTATATCACTAACAATTAGTGTATGCAACCAAAGGTAATTTATCATGTAGTCATGTATTCACATTATTCTTCATGAAACTTTCTATCCTTCCTAGTCTCTCAGACTAAGCCACCTAGCCTCTCAGACTAAGCTTCCCAGTCTCTCAGACTGAACTCCCTAGTCTCTCAGACTAAACTTCCCAGTTCCCCATACCGAATTTCCAAGTCTCTCAGACTAAACTCCCAGTTTCCTAAACTGTCCCAACTAGTCTCTCAGGCTATCTACCCAGTCTATCAGACTGTACTACCCAGTCTCTCAGACTGAATCTCTCAAATTAAACTCCCAGTTTCCCAAACTGTCCCAACTAGTCTCTCAGACTAACTACCCAGTCTCTCAGACTGAACTACCCAGTCTCTCAGACTGAATCTCTCAGATTAAACTCCCAGTTTCCCAAACTGTCCCAACTAGTCTCTCAGACTAACTACCCAGTCTCTCAGACTAAATACCCAGTCTCTCAGACTGAACTACCCAGTCTCTCAGACTGAATCTCTCAGATTAAACTCCCAGTCTCTCAGACTGAATCATAAACATAAATCTTGAAATGTGTTTCGTGGCTTTTGTTGGTAAAAATGTTTGTTTCCTGGATCCGGGCGTTTCGTGTATGCAATGAAAACATGTTTGTAAAAACGTTTTCGTGAGAGCCCTAATGATTGTAGTCTAGACTCGGGAAAGAATCCTAGTTCGCTACAATCGAAGCTCTGATACCAAGCTGTCACACCCTGACTTTTGCGGAAGCGTGATTATTGGTGTGACTTTCTTAATACCATTGCATTCAATCATAACAACCACTACATGATAAAAACCACATATTCATCATCCATCAAATAAGTTTAAAACATAACAACATTGTTTTGAAAAGTAGATTTCAAATTTAAGTTCTACATACCGTACAAATTGTTTATGAGTCCATTAAGGACTCATCAAGAGATATTGAAAAAAAACACCAGGGTTTGGAAGACGTGTCTCGTCCAGGAATAAGACACACTGACCAAACTCAAAGACCATGGATGACATCTTTATTCCCTACGCAGCATAAAAACTTCCAACGCCCGCCAGATCCACTTACTAATTCCCTGAAATACATGTAGTTTGAAAACATCAACAAAAGTTGAGCGAGTTCATGTGTTCGTTTGTGTGTATGTATAAACCTTTGAAATCGTTGTAAGTATGTATGTAAGTTTATAAGTCCCGGTATAAAAGCAACAAGGAAAAACAGATCACCAATGGTTTGCAAGGCCATTGATATGTGTGAAGTGATGCAGGAAAACTCAAACCTAGCAGATTTTGTCAGTAAGACATAGTCACCACATGGCTCATTCGGCGTGCGCATGGGTGGGGCTCGCTACACCCGAATAGATCTATCACTCATGTCCCTCAGTCCTACGACGAGGATTAATGGCCTTAAGTGTCATACCCACCACTCACATGATCTAGCTGTACCTTTCTTTAGCTAACCATACCAAATGTAATCGTATGTAAACAGTTTGTAACATGTATTTTACCCCCGAAGTTATAAAACTGAAAACAGTTAAAAGAAAAGGGGGACATGAACTCACAGTTTTGCGTTCCTTGTATCCGATGTAACTCAAAGCTTCCTCTAGAACGCACGACTACCGACATGCGTACTACGGTCCGTTAGACGAGCGGGTCGTGCCTTGTCTTAGTATTGGTTAGTGCCTTTGAGTTACGTTTTAAAGTGTCTTCGTTATTATTCCAAGTATATAGTTATTTTTTAAAATAATTAATATTTTAACTTAAATTATATTTAATTTTGGAATAATTTGTTAAAACAATATTTTTGTAATAATACTTCTCAAGTATTTGTATTTGTATTTCCTTCCCAATGATGGGTATATTCGTATTTGTATTTGTATATTTTGCCACGTATTGGTGTCGTATTCTGGTGTGTACGTATTTTCTTAATAAATATCAAATATATTTCCAAAACAATATATTTTCAAGTCTCACTTAGAAAATATATACAAACTTATTTTTATTCAACATAATGTATTCCAAGTTTATCCAACAATTTATATATTTTTCCCAAAAATCAGATATCTTCTAAAAATTCCAAGAAAATATATTTTTACTTCCAAAAAATAATATATTTTCTTCTTGTCAAAAATATGATATAACCTTGTAATAATAATAAAAATCATATTTTCATTTCTTTCGTATCCAAAATAGTATTTACCAAAAGTATGCTCATAAATGTATTTTCCGGAATATTTTGTAAGTTACATTCTTGTGCGGTTTCACAATATTATGTGTGTAACTTGTATATTTATTCCATGAGATTTCCGGTAATATTTTGGATTGTAATTTCTTGGTATTTGTTAGGTTATATTATTTCAAATCCTAAAATAATATAACTATTACACAAAGTATACAATATTCACACATCATGTCTTTAAGGTAAATATATATTCTAAATATATATTTATCCATTCTTATTTATAAAAACCAACCTCCAATACTTGTATTTTTGTAACAAAAATTATGGCAAAGTTTATGTAGAAAATCCATAGTTAAAATACACTTATAAATATTTGTTTGAAAATATTTTTCTAAGTGTTTATATTTTTAGAAACTTTTGCCATAGTTTCCCCTAAAAATGGAGGTGTCCATGCTATTAAAGCATATCATTTTCTTTTTAAAACCATCACAAACAATCAATAACTCACTCAACACTTACCAAGTGCCAAAATATTGCAATTTATATAACAACATGAACTTGAACCCTTATAAAAACTTGTAGTAACTTGGTAGTGCGTTTAGTAGGTTTAGTTACCCTTTAAAAAGTGGTTATTTGTTTGTAAATCTCGTTCTTGTAAAGTTTAGTCTTTTACAACTTACTAGATGATTTTTCCAAAAATCATTCTTTTGAATTTTTCATGTAAACCATGTATTCTTATACTTGTTTCACCACTAGAAACATGGTTAGTTTCTTTAAAAGCAATGTTTATGTAAATCTTGTGATTTAACTTGGTTTCTTGAGAAATCTATGTTTAAAGTCATCCAAGTTTATGTCTAGTAACATGTTACATACTCCATCATTTACCAAATCATTTTCATTCTTCAAGTTCATGAAAACATAAAGTATGATGATCTTGGTCTTTCACAAGATCACCACCTTAACTTACTAGATCACACGTTTAATCACAATCTAGTAGGTTCCATATGGTGTCTAACCTCACTAACACAAATCATCAATCATCAAGAAGCAAAATAACACTAATCAACATGTATTCTTATGGTGTTAAGCTTATGTAAAAGTTTCATGGTTATGTTCTTTAGTGTTCATCAAGATTAACAACATATAACATCTTTTATCCAACTAGATATGAAGTGAAATCAAGTGACAAGAAGCTTACTACTAGCACAAGGGCTAGGGAAGAACACTAGAAGTTGAAGATGATAAATGTGTTGGATAAAAGCGAATGGGAGAGGTGCTTCAAGATTCACAAGCTCCAAGCTTCTTAATCTTGCTTCTAACACATATGTATGGCCTTGTAATGTATGAAAATGGATGGATGAAGATGATTGTAGGTGGTGGTGAGGTCGACCGAGAATGGGCAAGGGGAAAGGAGAGGGAAATGTGTGAAGTAGTGTGTGAGAGATAATGAGATTATGTTCCTCCATACCTTACATATACTCATGTTTAGTGATTAACCATAGGATAATATGTCTCAATAGTACAAAGCAAATCCACTAACCAAATCAAATAAGATTTAGTGAGATCAAATAAAATCTCCCACATAGGCCATGTGGGCCGTGAGATAGGTGGGGGGGGTCTTGGTTGGGTGGTGATGATAAGTTAGAGAATCTAGTAGGATTTCAAGTTTATGTTTAGGTGTTTAAGTTAATATGGTGTTATATGGTGTGTTAGGGTGTTCAGGGATCATAACTAGCTCATAAATATTAAGACAATGCTTCTAGTGTAATTTTGGTGTTTCGGGTAGTGTCCGGTTGTTTGGTTTGATACTGGTTCGTTTAAGTGTCAAGCTATACCGATTAGTGTTCTTTATGTTACCTTTTGTGACACTTTTAATTCTCGACACTTAGGAAAGCATTCAGGACCATTTAGTCATATTTTTGCATGATACTAGCTTGTTAAAATGCTGATTTTTGTTGAATTATGCAGAATTCTGCACTTTGGGTGAGTTTTAGACACTTTCCGGCACTTTAACTATCACCTAGAAAAGCAGCTTTGTGGTCCTTACTTCCCTACACACCATACTAGTGTAGTACTTAGTCTCTGGCTCACACTGTGTCTCAAAACAACGTATGTCTATGTACTGAACCCCGTCAGCATTTTTCTGTCTTATCCGTTAACTGTGCTAACTGTGCTTTGTGCATCATGTATGACAATAAAGTTTGTATGTAATAATGTTGTGTCATTATGCAATATGTGATGCATATGTAAGTATGATGCAGTAATCAGAAAGCAGTAAATTATAATTCAGCACAGTCATTAAGCACTAATCAAGATTAATTAATTGTACGGATGCATGCAAATTTGGCAGTTGTCACATTCTCCCCATGTTAAGAAAATTTCGTCCTCGAAATTTATACTACCTTACCCTTTAGGGTTACATTAAGCGTGTATGTATATGAATAATACTGAGGTAGATAACCATAAAATCGAATCAAGACTTATTCAAATCAGGCGAATTCCAAGGACATCTTACTATGTTAAGAATCTAGTGGTTAAAAGGTCTGTCCCTCAGAATTTGATGTTAAAGGAATCGAGATGTATAGATGTATAATCGAGTGTAACTCAGTTAACAGGGGTGCAACAAAGGAGTTTTGACCAAAGGATTCTCAAATAATCGGTCACGATATGTCAATGAGCTTTCAGAAACCATAGCACCAGCTATTCAAAATCAACAACTTGAATATGAAAATGATCCATTAACTTTCGAATAAATAAATGGTAAGAATTAGTGTGTTGACATTCTTGAATTGCGAAAATACACCGAATGAAATACAAGTGAATCTGGTGTATCATTGTCTTAATTCGTAATTGCATCAGAAATGTTTAAATGACCAGTCAAACAAAAGTATATGTAGTTTTGTGTGAAACAGTTGACCATGATTAGCACAAGCTACAAATTTGAAATGAAACCACAAGGTGTCATAATGACATGATTCAAATATAGTGGTGACTGAACAAGTTCACTGTGTTTGAAATCAAATGAAAGTATGCTGAAACAATCTGAAGATTTGATTTACACAATGTCATAGAGTTTTCAGTTGAATACGGAACATCAAAGAGCCACTATTTTTGATTGAAGATGAAAAAGTATTAAGTACCACAAGGCATTCGATCGACAATGAAAGAATCGTTAGGAGGTACATTGTAATATGAAATGAATCTATGTACCATTGTCTTAACACACAACTGTGTTGAGACCGCTTTAATTGTGATAAATAAAACGGATTTAGAACAAATAAATAGACAATTAAATCTGCGTATAAGGTACGTAACCCAATTAGCGCAAGCTTCAATGTTTGTGAAAGTATCAGCGCAAGGTATCGAAACCAACAAACGATTTAGTGGAGTCGTAGACCAATCAAGTCAACTACGACTCGAAACAAAAGAACCTTTGAGAGAATATCTGAATATGATGCTCTCATTACATCATATGGCGTCTCAAATCGAATATGCGAAATGGATAAGTTCAAGCAATTGAACTTGGTTTCAGCGTAACCCGACAATAAACGTATGTGTCAGCAAGGGAATCTCGACATGGTTACAAAGATAAACCATGAATGTAGCTTGAAATAAAAGAAGTTTCAAGAAAGTGTGTTGACTTGGTAGCAAAAGAGCCAACAATTACAATAACGTAGGTTATTCGAATCATAAACCAATAGTTAGCTTTAGCAAAACAATATTTGAACTTCAATGAAGCGTTTATTAGAAATGAAACCGCATGTGTAGCAAATGGTGTGTGCGTAACATAAAAGTTTCCAAGTAATGAAACAATGAGTATCTGCTAAGATGAAGAAATGACCAAGAATTCGAAGCAAATGTGTGTTCTCTCTCAGTGAAGGAAATTAACGCGATGCAACTTCCATTGAGGGGACTAAAGATGCAAATATCTACTCGCTAGAAGCGAAAGTGAAGATTTCAACAAAAGAAATTTAAGTACTTTCTGTTTGGTTAACTGAAATAGCATGTATGTCAGGATAATGGTGTTTGCTTGAGTTAATAGATATGGTTCCTAAGTAACAACCTTTACGAATTTGCTCCTGGGTTCCCAAAGACCCTAAGTACATGCTTACTAGATTCTCAGAGTTTCGTATTCTGTGTAAAATTGTTTTGCGCATTGCGCAGGTAACACAATTTTTGTGTAGGTTTTAAACAAGTTATTGTCCCACAATTCCCCGGTATACTTTCTTCCTGAATTCACAGATACAGATACTCAATCATCGATCAGTCTTTAAAATAATAGTTGGGTCCTCACAGTTAGTTAAATAAATAATTCGTTAATCTTCATCAAGAGTTACCGACTCTTGTTGGTTAGCACGTTCGGCTCCTGGTAGTTGATGCTCATTTGTTAATCATCGTCCTTCCTCTTGACGAGTAGAACTGGGGTTACTCAAAACGGGAATCTTGGTCTATTAACTTCCTTCTCTATCAACTACTGAGGTTACACTGACAATCCTTGCATCTCCGAAGGTGTAAGTCGCTAAGGTGCATTGACTGCAGGCGCGGCGCCTGGAATTAAATCGATGTGAAATTTGACTTGTCGTTGAGGAGATAATTCTGGCAAGTCTTCGGGGAAGACTTCAGGATATTCTTTTATCACAGGGGTATCTTCGAGTTTTGGTTCTTCGGCTTCCCTGGCCACGACATGAGCCAAGAAAACAACACATCCTTTACGCAACAACTTTCGTGCTTTCAAGCAATTAGTAATCTTTAGAGGCGTATCCTGCTTCATGAGTCACGGTCGTTTCTTCGTTCGCCATCGGGATGCGGATATCAATCTCCGCTCGATCGCTCGACAGCCAATCCATCCAGGTTACCTCGTCGAAGCTTCTCAACTCAACTGGCAGTAGATCAAGCGTAAACTTACGCTCCCCGGGTTCTATCTTGCTGTTTCCAACTACTTCGTTGACTTCCACTAGCTTCCCATAAGCTAGTTCTATCGAGTACGGGTTATCTAACTTACTTGCTACTAAACCAGGTATACTCTCAAACTCTAGAGATGCGAAGCTTAAAATTTGCAACAGTATCTAGCAGCACGGATGCATAATGTTGACTAATATGGGATGTACCGATATCCACGCTTGGATTTCTGGTGTGCCTCCCTAGCTCCGGTGTTGAGCTTTCATCCTTGCGCCTGATTTCCTTTAGGACAATATTTTCTGAAATGCTTTTTACTTCCACAGTTAAAACAACCTTGAGCACGTTTTTGTTTGTCACTCGTCCTGCCTTGATGATTGTCGTTGTTGTTGTTTCCTTCGAGATTCTTGCTACCATCTTGGTTTCTATCTCCACGTTCAGTACCTTGCCTACAAGTCTCCTTGACATGCCCCACTTTGCCACAGTTTTCACATTTTCCATATCTGCATCGCCCGATGTGATAACGTCAACAATTGTCGCACTTAGGTAGGATACCCATGTATTCTTTCCCCTTTTTGGCCATGTTCTTGCTATTCGCCCGAGTACCCTTTTTGAAGTTTGCGAATTTTCTCTTGTTATCTCCAGATGACTCTGCAGGTGTCTCCTTTTTCTCTTCCGAAGTGGAAAATTTTCCTAGTCTAACTGCTTCTTCAGTGAGCGCCACACTTAAGTCGATAGCCTCGGTGATTGTTGGAGGTTTGGATGTTGTCACCAGGCTTAGAATCTGAGGTGCCAATCCCCTGATGAAACGTTCGATTCTCTTAAACTCTGGTTCCACCAGATGTGAAGCAACTTGTGATAAATCGTGAAATCTCTGCACATACTCAGCTATCTTTGGACCTTCCATTTTCAAGTTCCACAGTTCAGTCTCCCACTTTTGGACTTCTGCCCAAGAGCAATATCTTTTATGCATCAGTTCTTTCAGTTCGTCCCACGTCAAGGCATATGCAGCAGTCTCGCCCAACGTTTGAACCTGAAGGTTCCACCATGACAGAGCCCCATCTACAAATAGTCCAGCTATATACGTGACCTGATGTTCTGGGGCGCATTTACTTAATCGCAAAACATAATCCGTCTTCTCAACCCAACGCACAAAAGCTATGGCACCCCCAGTGCCGTCGAAGTCGCGGGGTTTGTAGTTCAAGAACTGCTTGTAGGTGCAGCCTGCGACATCATTCACATAAGGCATTAGTAAAGCACTCTTGGAAATATCCAAACGTTTTGTAAAACGTTTTCGTGAGAGCCCTAATGATTGTAGTCTAGACTCGAGAAAGAATCTAGTTCGCTACAATCGAAGCTCTGATACCAAGCTGTCACACCCTGACTTTTGCGGAAGCGTGATTATTGGTATGACTTTCTTAATACCATTGCATTCAATCATAACAACCACTACATGATAAAAACCACAGATTCGTCACCCATCAAATAAGTTTAAAACATAACAACGTTGTTTTGAAAAGTATATTTCAAATTTAAGTTCTACAAACCGTACAAATTGTTTATGAGTCCATTAAGCACTCATCAAGAGATATTGAAAAAAAAACACCAGGGTTTGGAAGACGTGTCTCGTCCAGGAATAAGACACACTGACCAAACTCAAAGACCATGGATGACATCTTTATTCCCTACGCAGCATAAAAACTTCCAACGCCAGCCAGATCCACTTACTAATTCCCTGAAATACATGTAGTTTGAAAACATCAACAAAAGTTGAGCGAGTTCATGTGTTCGTTTGTGTGTATGTATAAACCTTTGAAATCGTTGTAAGTATGTATGTAAGTTTATAAGTCCCGGTATAAAAGCAACAAGGAAAAACAGATCACCAGTGGTTTGCAAGGCCATTGATATGTGTGAAGTGATGCAGGAAAACTCAAACCTAGCAGATTTTGTCAGTAAGACATAGTCACCACATGGCTCATTCGGCGTGCGCATGGGTGGGGCTCGCTACACCCGAATAGATCTATCACTCATGTCCCTCGGTCCTACGACGAGGATTAATGGCCTTAACTGTCATACCCACCACTCACATGGTCTAGCAGTACCTTTCTTTAGCTAACCATACCAAATGTAATCGTATGTAAACAGTTTGTAACATGTATTTTACCCTCGAAATTATAAAACTGAAAACAGTTAAAAGAAAAGGGGGACATGAACTCACAGTTTTGCGTTCCTTGTATCCGATGTAACTCAAAGCTTCCTCTAGAACGCATGACTACCGACATGCGTACTACGGTCCGTTAGACGAGCGGGTCGTGCCTTGTCTTAGTATTGGTTAGTGCCTTTGAGTTACGTTTTAAAGTGTCTTCGTTATTATTCCAAGTATATAGTTATTTTTTAAAATAATTAATATTTTAACTTAAATTATATTTAATTTTGGAATAATTTGTTAAAACAATATTTTTGTAATAATACTTCTCAAGTATTTGTATTTTTATTTCCTTCCCAAGGATGGGTATATTCGTATTTGTATTTGTATATTTTGCCACGTATTGGTGTCGTATTCCAGTGTGTACGTATTTTCTTAATAAATATCAAATATATTTCCAAAACAATATATTTTCAAGTCTGACTTAGAAAATATATATAAACTTATTTTTATCCAACATAATGTATTCCAAGTTTATCCAACAATTTAAATATTTTCCCAAAAATCATATATCTTCTAAAAATTCCAAGAAAATATATTTTTACTTCCAAAAAATAATATATTTTCTTCTTGTCAAAAATATGATATAACCTTGTAATAATAATAAAAATCATATTTTCATTTCTTTCGTATCCAAAATAGTATTTACCAAAAGTATGCTCATAAATGTATTCTTCAGAATATTTTGTATGTTACATTCTTGTGCGGTTTCACAATATTATGTGTGTAACTTGTATATTTATTCCATGAGATTTCCGGTAATATTTTGGATTGTAGTTTCTTGGTATTTGTTAAGTTATATTATTTCAAATCCTAAAATAATATAACTATTACACAAAGTATACAATATTCACACATCATGTCTTTAAGGTAAATATATATTCTAAATATATATTTATCCATTCTTATTTATAAAAACCAACCTCCAATACTTGTATTTTTGTAACAACAATTATGGCAAAGTTTATGTAGAAAATCCATGGTTAAAATACACTTATAAATACTTGTTTGAAAATATTTTTCTAAGTGTTTATATTTTTAGAAAATTTTGCCATAGTTTCCCCTAAAAATGGAGGTGTCCATGCTATTAAAGCATATCATTTTCTTTTTAAAACCATCACAAACAATCAATAATTCACTCAACACTTACCAAGTGCCAAAATATTGCAATTTATATAACAACATGAACTTGAACCCTTATAAAAACTTGTAGTAACTTGGTAGTGCGTTTAGTAGGTTTAGTTACCCTTTAAAAAGTGGTTATTTGTTTGTAAATCTAGTTCTTGTAAAGTTTAGTCTTTTACAACTTACTAGATGATTTTTCCAAAAATCATTCTTTTGAATTTTTCTTGTAAACGATGTATTCTTATACTTGTTTCACCACTAGAAACATGGTTAGTTTCTTTAAAAGCAATGTTTATGTAAATCTTGTGATTTAACTTGGTTTCTTGAGAAAACTATGTTTAAAATCATCCAAGTTTATGTCTAGTAACATGTTACATACTCCATCATTTACCAAATCATTTTCATTCTTCAAGTTCATGAAAACATAAAGTATGATGATCTTGGTCTTTCACAAGATCACCACCTTAACTTACTAGATCATGTGTTTAATCACAATCTAGTAGGTTCCATATGGTGTCTAACCTCACTAACACAAATCATCAATCATCAAGAAGCAAAATAACACTAATCAACATGTATTCTTATGGTGTTTAGCTTATGTAAAAGTTTCATGGTTATGTTTTTAGTGTTCATCAAGATTAACAACATATAACATCTTTTATCCAACTAGATATGAAGTGAAATCAAGTGACAAGAAGTTTACTACTAGCACAAAGGCTAGGGAAGAACACTAGAAGTTGAAGATGATAAATGTGTTGGATAAAAGTGAATGGGAGAGGTCCTTCAAGATCCACAAGCTCCAAGCTTCTTAATCCAGCTTCTAACACATATGTATGGCCTTGTAATGTATGAAAATGGATGGATGAAGATGATTGTAGGTGGTGGTGAGGTCGGCCGAGAATGGGCAAGGGGAAAGGAGAGGGAAATGTGTGAAGTAGTGTGTGAGAGATAATGAGATTATGTTCCTCCATACCTTACATATACTCATGTTTAGTGATTAACCATAGGATAATATGTCTCAAAAGTACAAAGCAAATCCACTAACCAAATCAAATAAGATTTAGTGAGATCAAATAAAATCTCTCACATAGGCCATGTGGGCCGTGAGATAGGTGGGGGGGGTCTTGGTTGGGTGGTGATGATAAGTTAGAGAATCTAGTAGGATTTCAAGTGTATGTTTAGGTGTTTAAGTTAATATGGTGTTATATAGTGTGTTAGGGTGTTCAGGGATCATAACTAGCTCTGAAATATTAAGACAATGCTTCTAGTGTAATTTTGGTGTTTCGAGTAGTTTCCGGTTGTTTGGTTAGATACCGGTTTGTTTAAGTGTCAAGCTATACCGATTAGTGTTCTTTATGTTACCTTTTGTGACACTTTTAATTCTTGACACTTAGGAAAGGATTCAGGACCATTTAGTCATATTTTTGCATGATACTAGCTAGTTAAAATGCTGATTTTTGTTGAATTATGTAGAATTCTGCACTTTGGGTGAGTTTTAGGCACTTTTCGGCACTTTAACTATCACCTAGAAAAGCAGTTTTGTGGTCCTTACTTCCCTACACACCATACTAGTGTAATACTTAGTCTCTGGCTCACACTGTGTCTCAAAACAACGTCTGTCTATGTACTGAACCCCGTCAGCATTTTTCTGACTTATCCGTTAACTGTGCTAACTGTGATTTGTGCATCATGTATGACAATAAAGTTTGTATGTAATAATGATGTGTCATTATGCAGTATGTGATGCATATGTAAGTATGATGCAGTAATTAGAAAGGAGTTAAGTATAATTCAGCACAGTCATTAAGCACTAATCAAGATTAATTAATTGTACGGATGCATGCAAATTTGGCAGTTGTCACAGAGTAATTGTAAATTACAAATACTCAATTACTGTTAAGTGTAATTTAAAATATTTGAGGTTTTGGTAAAAAGGTGACAAAAAGTAAGATGTACTCACAAAAAGGGTTTATAAAAAGAGAATGTACTCACATTGTTTACTTAGGAGAAACTTCTATAGCTTCCTGATGATTCTCCTGGTTATTATCTATTAAAATTAAACAATGCACACGTGTTAGTAAAATAATCCAAATCTTATTAACCTTACAACTCGAGACAGAACTCCAATGATTGAGTCAGGCAGAGCCTTGACATGCATTACGGAGTCCTAGATCAATCGGGTGTAACACGAGACAGAACTCCAACGACTGAGTCAGGCAGAGCCTTGACATGCGTTACGGAGCCCTAGATCAATCGATAAGGTAACAGATAGGGATTATATTACTAACAACGAGGCAGAGTTTCGCTTTATAGGGGGTATTATTCCCGAGTATAATTTCTACTAGAGATTGAGAGAGAATTCAGAAAATGAACGATTGAGAAATGAAGTTGAACATCCTATTTATAGCTTAATCAGGGGCGGCTCGCGCCCCGCAAGAGTTACGGGGTCACCGTTTGCGGCGCGCGAGGGAGGTAGATTAGGGTGTAGCTTAGGTGAGTTAAGGGGTAGGTCTCGCACGTATACGGACACGTGGCGCAATGCCGTTTCTGGCAAACAAAGGGGCTCGAGCCCCGTGACAGACGAGGAGGTTAGGGTCGCGGCCCGCGAGAGACATCCAGATTTTGTTTTATTTGGTTTTTATAAGTATAAAGCTATTCTAGGCCTGTTTCTCGCATACGGGGTATAATAGGGATGTTTAGGGTTGTGTTTAAGGGTTTTAGGAAGGTTGTTATATCCTCCCACCTTGATTTAAATCTCGTCCTCGAGATCTACTGGAACAGGTGTATATATTTCCTTTGCATCTCTGATTCGAGCTCCCAAGTATATTCTGGTCCTCTCTTGGAATCCCATTTCACCTTGACCAGAACTAATATCTTGTGTTTGAGATTCTTGATCTTTCTATCTTCAATCTGAATGGGTTACTCTATAAACTTAAGTTTCTCATTTACCTCTATGTCCCTAAATGGTAGTACTAATGATTCGTCTGCTAAGCACTTTTTGAGATTACATACTTGAAACACAATACTTGAAACACATCATGTATTCCTGCCATTTCCTCTGGAAGTTGTAGCTGATAAGCTACAGGTCCTATCCTTCTAATAATCTCAAAAGGTCCAATATACCTGAGGCTTAGCATCCCTCTTTTAATGAATCTGACTACTCCTTTCCATGGAGAAACTTTTAAAAATACCTTATCTTCTACTTGAAATTCCAAAGTTTTTCGTCTGTTATCTGCATAACTCTTTTGACAATCTCGTGCTGCGTTTAGTCTTTTCTTGACTTGAATTATCTTGTCTGTTGTTTCTTGTACTATCTCCGGTCCAGATAATTGCTTTTCTCTAATCTCTACACAGGCTCTAAGCATATCTTCCATTGTTTGTATTATCCTTTCGCTTTGTCCGCCAGTTTGTGGATGATAAGCTGTGCTTAGATTTAACCTGGTTCCCATTGCTTTTTGGAAACTAATCCAAAATGAGAAGTAAAACGGCTATCTCTATCAGATACAATAGATAACGAAATTCCATGTAATGAAACTATTTCATTTACATATAACTTAGCTAACTGTTCCATACTGAAAGTTTCCTTCATTGGTAAGAAATGAGCAGATTTGTTAATCTGTCAACAATCACCCAGATTGTATCGTTACCTTTTCGTGTCTTGGGTAATTTAATAACAAAGTTCATTGTTATCAATTCTCATTTCCAATTGTTGCAATAACCCTAAAGGTTTCTGATGCTCAGCTTTAACCTGTGAACATGTTAGACATTTAGCAACGTAGTTTGCTATATCCTTTTTCATTCCTATCCACCAAAAATTCTTTCTTAAATCTTGATACATCTTATCACTTCCGGGATGTATCGTATACTTAGACTTATGAGCTTCTTCTAGAATTCTGTGGCGTAGGTTTCCTTGTTTAGGTATCCAGATCCTTTTCTTATGGAATCTCCAAATTCCATCTGTTCCTTTTTCTAACTCTTTAATCATTCCTTTTAAATTTTCAGCATCATCCTTGATTGCTGTTTTCTGCATCTCTCTAATTTGTCCATTCAAATCTACTTGTAGATTTATCCTAAGAGAATGTACTCATTTCAACTTTTCATGATACTTTCGACTTAAAGCATCAGCTACTATATTGGCTTTTCCCGCATGATACTGAATATCACAATCATAATCACTAAGAATTTCCATCCATCGCTTCTGTCTCATATTTAATTCTTTTTGCCCAAAAATATATCTTAAACTCTTATGATCTGTGAAGACAACAAACTTTTTACCATAAAGATAGTGTCTCCAAATCTTAAGGGCAAAAGCTATGGCTCCTAACTCTAGATCATGGGTTATGTAATTCTCTTCATGTTTCTTAAGTTGTCTAGAGGCATAGGCTATAACCTTTTGATGTTGTATGAACACACATCCATATCCTAACTTAGACGCGCCACAATAGACTATAAAGTCTTCAGTACCTTCTAGTAATGCAAGTATGGGTGCGTTGGTTAATCTTTGCTTAAGAATCTCAAAGGCTTCTTCCTGTTTCGGTCCCCATTCAAACTTAACTGATTTGCAAGTCAGTTTGGTTAATGGAATGGCTATCTTAGAGAAATCTTGGATAAACCGTCTATAATATCTTGCCAGTCCAAGAAAACTTCTTACTTTCGTTGGCGACTCATGGACTTTCCAATTAGTAATCGCCCCAATCTTTGTGGGATCCACATGAATTCCTTCATGATTAACCAGATGTCCAAGGAATTGCACTTCTTGTAACCAAAATTCACATTTTGAGAATTTAGCATAAAGCTTCTCTTTTCTAAGAAGTGTATACAGATGCTCTGCATGATCTTCTTTACTCTTATAGTAAATTAGAATATCATCTATAAAGATAATTATGAATTTATCCAGGTGTGACCTACATATCCTGTTCATCATGTGTGACACCTGTGTCTCTATGACCATTGCACAAATGCAAATCCAATGAAATCTTGTGTTTCATTCTAGAAATTTGTACAATTACATGTGACTTTTGCACATATCAATCCTAGTTCAATTTCAAGCTTTAAATCGCTTTCTAGAAAGTTATACGCAAACTAATACATAAACGTAATCAGTTTAATGCGAAAAACACTCCGGAACAGTGACACAGGCTTAACATACCTTAAATAACCTTTACATAACTTAGAAATAAGTTTTGGAGGGTTTGGTGTGTCAAAATCAAGTTTATTCAATCGTAGGGACTATTTACGACAAACTGCGAAAGTCTGCCGATTCGTAAAGTAACAAAACATTCCGGAACTTGATCCTAAGCTAAACATACCCTAAATATCCTTTACACAGCTTAGAAATAGGCTTTGAGGGGTTCGGTATGCGAAAATACGCATATTTGATCAATAGGGACTAAAAGAGTCAAAAAGTGCATAAGTTTGCATTTACACGCATATCTTACGTTCTGAACATATCCAGACATCCAAAGATTTTTGTAGTCATTAAAATATTTTATTTTAGTGATCGGAATGAAAAAATACAATCCGTCGTGTAATTTGGATCGATTTCGCGTCTGTTCGAGTTTTCATCGTAATTAACCGAATAACGCGATCGTACGAACAAACGAACCGACATCCGAGATCTTTTCAAGCATATTTCATGTTCCCTATGCTTAACTTCATTGTAGAGCATTGAAATGGGGTTAACGGGGCTTAAACGTGTCGAAAATCAAGTTTTAAGCATGCAGGGACCATTTTTGCCAAAATTTGAAAGTTCTGCCTGACCTCCCTCGCGCCACGCGCCAAGACCAGGCACTCCTGGCGTTCCACGCGACAGGGACACATTTTCAGCAGATCAGTTTCAGCAACCAGCTTGATTTCCAGGGTCTTTTATGCAATTTTCTCAATACCTTAGGCTGGTTTTTGGATTCCCACTGTATTAGAAACCATGTTCCACAAGTATAGGGCCAAGATTGATTCTCATAACACTTGGAATGATCTTGCTGCTCCAAACTTACTATAAATAGAAATGGGTTTCTCATTCATTCCTCACATTTGATTCAAAATCTGCTCTAAGTTGAAGTTTAAGACTTCATACCTGAGTGTTTTGGATCAATTCTTTCTTGCTTGGACCTTTTGTAAGCTTCTTTCATGCTTGTTTATGCTTTTCAAGCGTGAAAGTCAAACAGTGTTTGACTTTCTGCTTTCACCATGAATTGGTCAACACAAAATTCGTTCGAACTTTGCAATGTGAGCGTAATCACGATGGTTATAGTCCCTTGTGACTATACCTACTGATTACCACGTCGATTAGTCGAAGTGACGAGTCAAAGTTTCGGTCGTATTTTGCGACGAAGCTATTTTCGGGTATCAAAACACTTTGTTTTGATATCAAACCTGTTTTCTAACATAGTTAAACATGTTTTAACATGTTTAACTATTCTAGTGCTTGTATAGGGTCGTAAGTCAAGCGGTCTTGACAACCGCTTGGACTTTCGAACCCTAACCGTTTGGTCGATCGTTAGGATCTGACCAAGCATATGTTGTGACCATAGTTGTATAGGGAATAACCTTCCAAGGTTATACCTTATGGTCACTTAGTTTAATTAGTTGTATGATAGGTAGATTATATGCCTTAGGAAAATTACCAAAATGCCCTTTTCATGCATAATTTGAATTTAAGCGTATGTAACTTAAATTTTGCCACTTAAACTGATTATGCAACATATTTAAACATGTTAGGACATATAATACTTGTCACAAGACTAGTTAGGCATCTCGAACGTGCTTTTGCGCGAACGACGCGTTAAAGTGGTGTAAGCTACCTTAATGGGTCGTAACGGGTCGTAAGCACTTAGGATAGGTTCCGATTATAATGTAGGTTTTGTTAAACCATATCACATGGGTTCCAATACTCATTTGGTTTACGAGACCTCATTCTACCCGATCTACCGGTTTAGGTACCGAGAGTTTAACATAGTGATTCCATACTAGGTGCCACTTGATTCCTTGATTTCCCGAGCTTCATTTGGACACTTAATCAAGGATACTTTCAATCTCAAGTGAGTACATAGTTCCCCCTTTTACGTTTTTAAATGTTTTGGGGTGATACATATGTGCCGATACGCTAATTTCATGATTTCAACTATAAGATTACACATGCATGGTACTTATCTTTTGAAGAATTGAACTATTATCCATGGCTTAAACATTGATTTCCAAAGTTTGTTAGAACTATTTTTTCATTTATACTGTTACTTATACATTCACTAACAATGATCAAGCCGATTGGTAGTACGATATAGCGCTATAGGACTAGACACCCCATTCCTGTTGTATGGAATTCCAGAAACCAAAATTTTAACCAAATAGAATTTCCCTTTGTGGTATTTCTATAGTCTCTAAAGTGTAGTTTGATGCACTAATATTTGAATGTATTACTAAATCGCGATTTATGGTATATTTCGATATACTGCCAACGTGGTACTGTTTTCATGGTTGCAAAAGTCGCTAGGCGCTCCCTAGTCGGTCGACTGGGGAGTTGAGAGTACTCGACCTAGGCGGAGAGTACTCGGGGAGTACTCGGACATGTTAAATTATAAAGAAATTAGTTTTTGGAAATTATATATATGTCAAATAACATAAATTTACTAATATCTAGAACAAAATACGTGAAAAATGATATTAATTCTTTAATATGATATGCATAGAAATTATGTTTTATTATTTTTTAAGTTAAACTTCACCCGAGTTGACCTACTAGATACGATTTTGGCCGAGGTTGACCGTGTTTGACTGGTTTCGAGTAATTAGGCGGAGTCAAAGAAAGTCGCCTCGGCAGCCTACCTTGTAGCGACTACTCGGATAGTACTCGGCCTTGGAAACCTTGTTTTACAACCATGACTGTTTTACTAAAGCATAATTTGATATGCTATTGTTTACTAAAATATAGTTTGATATATTACCAAACCACGATTTAGGTATATTCCGACATACTACCAACGTGATATTATTTACTAAAGTATAGTTTGATATACTACCGACTTTGCTATTTCATAAACTAAAGTATAAATTGATATACTACCAAAGCATAGTTGATATGCTACTTCCAAAACCAAAGTATGATTTGATATACTACAAATGCTTATATTCTTAAACCAAAGTATACTTATGATATACTACCAAGTTTATTATTTCAGAAACCCAAGTATATTTTGTTATACTATCTATTTAACTATTTCGTAACTAAAGTATATTTAGATATACTACTTATCCGTTTATCTCAAAACCAAAGTATATTTTTGTATATACTACAAACCTTTTTATCAAAACAATGTGTTTAGAAACCAAACCATTTACAAGGATTCATGGCTATTTTTGTAAACATAAAACCATTTCTTGTGTTATCCAAAGCCATGAATTAATTACACAAATCCTATGTTACTCACAGGAATTTTTATGCTGACGTACCTATTTTTCACATATGTTTCAGGTGCTGCTATGTGATGATTGTTGATGCATGCTACACATAAGATGGACTCGTGCTTTAGCAACTTTAAAATTTGAAAGACAATTATTTGTATTTGTCTGATTTGTAATAAAACAATGAGTTCATTAATGGAATAAAACAAGTATTTAACCACCATGTGTTGTGAAACAATGATTCTGTTACGACACTCCCCGACGTTTCCGCCGTGGTTTGTTGTTTTACGCGGTCGGGGTGTGACAGAAAAGTTGGTATCAGAGCTCATGGTTATAGGGAATTAGGTTATTAGTAATGCTTTGACCTAGACTGTAACCTTCCTAGGACCCTAACACAAGTTATCTTGTGTTTAGTCTTAAAACTATACCGCCGCCTATCTTTAGGTGGCAACCAAAACAAGAACACAAATTACGAATCCATTTTTGAAAACCAATCATCTTTTCTTAGATGATTTATTATAAGGTTTTGAACCTTCAAAGTTTTCAAAATCTCGTCAAAGTCTGGGTCTAAATAATGTAAACACGTGAAATGTGGAAGGGTGGATGCCTTTTCCTCGAGTTTTCTGTCTAAGGCTAGAGTGTTCGTACAAATCCACATAATCGGACCAGTCACTCTTACTTTGGAACTCTTGGGGTGAGTGTCCACTTATAGGCTAAAGCATGTCTTCGCGATACATTAGTATGACCCATTTACTTTGATTAGTCACAGTGTCATTTGTTTGGTTTAGGTAACGAACAAATGATCACAATCTTCATGCTTTGTCAATATTCTTTTAAGCATTCAATTTTTACTATCCGATATCATCTCACTCGTTTCTTTTTCATGTTTCTTTGCTCTTTTAGAATGCCTCCTCGACGTGACCTAACACAGGATGCCGCCATGGCAGCCTTAATCACTCAGCAAATAGCTGCTGTACTCCCAAACCTGATAACCTAGATAAACCAAGCAAACAACAACAATAACAACAATTCTCCGTACAACTATAAGCAGTTCAACTCAGCTAAGCCACTCACATTTACTGGGTCTGAAGGGGCCACTGGGCTCCTATAATGATTTGAGAGTCTTGAAAGCACGTTTCGTCAGGTGCAATGCCCAAACGAGCGAAAATTTGAGTTTGCATCGAGCGTATTCCAGAAAAGAGCACTTACATGGTGGAACGGTGTAATGAGGGATAGGGGTGCCGACGTGGCAATGGCACAAACTTGGGAAGATCTTCGAGCCCTAATGATGAAGGAGTTCTGTCCTCGTCATGAACTCAGGGCATTGGAATGGGAATTCGATGATCTTAAGCAAGACAGTGGTGAACATCGAGCCTACACTGACCGTTATGAGGAACTGAGCATGTTATGTCCTACCATGGTTACGCCTCTGGATAAGGCAATCGAAAAGTACATTGATGGCCTCCCTGACCTAGTTCAGGATATCGTTACTGGTAGCAACCCTACTACCATCAAACAAGCCATTGAATTATCTGCTACCCTGAATTTCAGATCATGAAAGGTAAGCTTTTCCGAAAGGGCGACCCGAAACCATCTGACGAGTCTGCATAAGAAAAACCAAAGGAAAAACAGACTGAGTCCTCCAAAAAGTCGAAGAAGCGTAAGCCTTCACAAAATTTCGCAGTAGTTACTCAAAGTAATCAGGTTGCACCAAACCAACCAGCATAACTTCGTACTAGGAAAAACTACGTTGGCACTACACCTTTGTGCAACAAATGCAACCGTCATCATCTGGAACAAACACCGTGTCACAAATGTACCCACTGTGGGAGATTGGGACATTTGGTCAATACATGTCATTATGCTATCCAAAACCAAGCTACTGCAAATCCTGCTGCTGTTCAAGCTCCATTTCCACCTGGATCATGCTATAACTGTGGTGATCTTACTCACTACCAGAACAATTACCCAAGACTTGTTAACAAAAATCCAGAGCATGGATGAGTGTTTAACATAAACGAGGCAAATCCAAATGACAATGCAGTAGTGAACAATAAGACTTTTGTATTTTCCTTGTTGTTATCTTTGACGCTTTAAACAATTCAGTTGTTATATATAAATAAATTTGTTGTTTCAATTTTATTTTACGAAACTGATACGATTGTGTGTATGTGTGACATACCCCTATGATGCCGACACCAAGAAACCAAGTTCCTTACAAAACAAACTACTAGTGTGGTTCTTTCATTTTTATGACCACTCGTGATCTCCCCGAAAATCCTAAGTATTCGTTTCTTTTAAGAAACAAAGTGCAAGGTACAAGTTACAAAATTCTTAAACAGATACTTGAAATACCATTTCAAATCCTTGATTTGATATCTAAAGGTACTTTTATGAATCCTTATTTGGGTTCCTTGTGTGCTCTAATACGAGTGTTACGATACAACAAAGACAAAGCCAAATCCTTATAAGATCTTCCTATCTTCATAGTTAGATCCTTGGGGATGTTTTAAGTACCAATTGAAGTCCTTGATTGGATTTTTGGTATAACTTAAAATGCATTTATACAAGTAAATGAACTAGCTAATAACTAAGTTGACGACTATGCGATTATGTGATTACGTGTTTATATGTAATTCTAATGCTCGCTATCTAAGTCCTGGTAGAATCTTTCGTATTTTCATATGTTAGATTCTCAGGAGGATACTCAATGTACTATTTTAAATTCCTTAAGGGGCTTTTCTATGCGAATAGTAAGAACCTTGGATTCCAAAGTGCTATTTCAAAACGATTATTTGATTCAAAGTTAAAAAGATCCTTTAGTGGTCCATTTAAAGAGATCGTGCGACGGTCTAGTTAAGGAGATCATGTGTTGATCTAGTTAAAAATATAGTTCGTTGATCTAGTTAAAAAGATCCTTTGGTGGTCTAGTCAAGTCATTATATGTTTGTTCGGTTGATTTTTCCCCTACACATTATGAAATGAACTGTGCGGACTGTGCAAGGAATTACATAACTATGGATGCATACATAATTATGGAATTTAGTGCACAGAAACCACAACAAGTTTTGTCATGTGTTAAGACCTATAGTGATAAGAATAACGAGACAGGAACAATGTAAAAAGGGCATGGTGGATACGCCGCTAGTACTTCCTATATATAAGTGTTCCTCATTACATTGCGAGCGTAGCGTTATTTAAATTACTAGAAGTCCTGGACCTTGACCAATGTTATTTTATCTTACACTATCCAACTCCGATTTCGAGCACACACAAGTTTCCTATAATAGTCTTCATAGGAAACATTCTTCCATCCATTGTTCGAAATTCCAAGGTTCATGCTATTTTTCTACAACAAGGACATCATCTTGACAATTAACAAATTCGCTAAGAATCTAAACGTGGACCAAAGTTTAACTTAGGGAACAGAGGATTCTTTCAAAGCGAAACAATCATAATTGTTTTCACAGATTTCCCCAAAAATTTAAATTTCGGGACGAAATTTTCTAAAGTAGGGGAGACTGTGACACCTGTGTCTCTATGACCATCACACAAATGCAAATCTAATGAAATCTTGTGTTTCATTCTAGAAATTTGTACAATTACATGTGACTTTTGCACATATCAATCCTAGTTCAATTTCAAGCTTTAAATCGCTTTCTAGAAAGTTATACGCGAACTGATGCGTAAACATAATCAGTTAAACATGAAAAACACTTTGGAACAGTGACATAGGCTTAACATACCTTAAATAACCTTTACATAACTTAGAAATAAGTTTTGGAGGGTTTGGTGTGTCTAAATCAAGTTTATTCAATCGCAGGGACTATTTACGACAAACTACAAAAGTCTGCCGATTCGTAGAGTAACAAAAATTATGAAATTTGATCCTAAGCTAAACATACCCTAAATATCCTTTACATAGCTTAGAAATAGGCTTTGAGGGGTTCAGTATGCGAAAATACGCATATTTGATCATAGGGACTAAAAGCGTCAAAAAGTGCATAAGTTTGCATTTACCCGCATATCTTACGTTCTGAACATATCCGGACATCCAAAAATTTTTGTAGTCATTAAAATATTTTATTTTAGTGATCGGAATGCAAAAATACCATTCGTCGTGTAATTGGGATCGATTTCACGCCCGTTCGAGTTTTCGTCGTAATTAACCGAATAACGTGACCATACGACCAAACAAACTGACATCCGAGATGTTTTCAAGCACATTTCAAGTTCCCTATGCTTTAACTTCATTGTAGAGCTTTGAAATGGGGTTAACGGGGCTTAAACGTGTCAAAAATCATGTTTTAAGCATGTAGGGACCATTTCTGCCAAAATTTGAAAGTTCTGCCTGACCTCCCTCGCGCCACGCGCCAAGACCAGGCACTCCTGGCGTGCCACGCAATAGGGACACATTTTCAGCAGATCTGTTTCAGCAACCAGCTTGATTTCCAGGGTCTTTTATGCAATTTTCTCAATACCTTAGGCTGGTTTTTGGATTCCCACTTTATTAGAAACCATGTTCCACAAGTGTAGGGCCAAGATTGATTCTCATAGCACTTGGAATGATCATGTTGATCCAAAATTACTATAAATAGAAGTGGGTTTCTCATTCATTCCTCACATTTGATTCAAAATATGCTCTAAGTTGAAGTTTAAGACGTCATACCTGAGTGTTTTGGATCAATTATTCCTTACTTGGACCTTTTGTAAGCTTCTTTCATGCTTGTTTATGCTTTTCAAGCGTGAAAGTCAAACAGTGTTTGACTTTCTGCTTTGACCATGAATTGGTCAACACAAACTTCGTTCGAACTTTGCAACGTGAGCATAATCACGATTGTTATAGTCCCTTGTGACTATACCTACTGATTACCACGTCGAAGTGACGAGTCAAAGTTTCGGTCAAAATACGTGTTTATGCGTATTTTGCGACGAAGCTATTTTTGGGTAACAAAATACTTTATTTTGATATCAAACTTGTTTTCTAACTTAGTTAAACATGTTTTAACATGTTTAACTCGTCACTTTTAGTCTAATGCTTGTATAGGGTCGTAAGTCAAGCGGTCTTGACAACCGCTTAGACTTTCGAACCTGACCCGTTTGGTCGATCGTTAGGATCCGACCAAGCATATGTTGTGACCATAGTTGTATAGGGAATAACCTTCCAAGGTTATACCTTATGGTCACTTAGTTTAATTAGTTGTATGATAGGTAGATTATATGCCTTAGGAAAATTACCAAAATGCCCTTTTCATGCATAATTTGAATTTAAGCGTATGTAACTTAAATTTTGCCACTTAAACTGATTATGCAACATATTTAAACATGTTAGGGCATATAATACTTGTCACAAGACTAGTTAGGCATCTCAAACGTGCTTTTGCGCGAACGACGCGTTAAAGTGGTGTAAGCTACCTTAATGGGTCGTAACGGGTTGTAAGCATTTAGGATAGATTCTGATTTAGAATGTAGGTTTTGTTAAACCATATCACATGAGTTCCAATACTCATTTGATTTACGAGACCTCATTCTACCCGATCTACCGGTTTAGGTACCGATTGTTTAACATAGTGATTCCATACTAGGTGCCACTTGATTCCTTGATTTCCCGAGCTTCATTAGGACACTTAATCAAGGATACTTGCAATCTTAAGTGAGTACATAGTCCCCTCTTTTACCTTTTCTAATGTTTTGGGCTGATACATATGTGCCGATACGCTAATTTCATGATTTCAACTATATGATTACACGTGCATAGTACTTATCTTTTGACGAATTGAACTATTAACCATGGCTTAAACACTGATTTCCAAAGTTTGTTTGAACTATTTGTTCATTTATGCTGTTACTTATACATTCATTAACAATAATCAAGCCGATTGGTAGTACGATATAGCGCTATCGGACTAGACACCCCATTCCTGTTGTATGGAATGTCAGAAACCAAAATTTTAACTAAATAGAATTTGCCTTTGTGGTATTTCTATAGTCTCTAAAGTGTAGTTTGATGCACTAAGGTTTGAATGTATTACTAAATCGCGATTTATGGTATATTTCGATATACTACCAACGTGATATTGTTTTACTAAAGCATAATTTGATATGTTATTGTTTACTAAAATATAGTTTGATATATTACCAAATCGAGATTTAGGTATGTTCCGACATACTACCAACGTGATATTATTTACTAAAGTATAGTTTGATATACTACCGACTTTGCTATTTCATAAACTAAAGTATAAATTGATATACTACCAAAGCATAGTTGATATGCTACTTCCAAAACCAAAGTATGATTTGATATACTATAAATGCTTATATTCTTAAACCAAAGTATACTTCTGATATACTACCAAGTTTATTATTTCAGAAACCAAAGTATATTTTGTTATACTATATATTTAACTATTTCGTAACTAAAGTATATTTAGATATACTACTTATCCGTTTATCTCAAACCCAAAGTATATTTTTGTATATACTACAAACCTTTTTATCAAAACAATGTGTTTAGAAACCAAACCGTTTACAAGGATTCATAGCTATTTTCGTAAACATAAAACCAAACTATTTCCTCTTGTGTGCGTACTAATTCATCAGTCAAGGTGTTGGCTAGTTCTACTGCTTCTTCTATGGTTTGAGGTCTAGCTGCCTTGACTACATGCCTAATCTCACTAATTAATCCCCAAATATAACGGGAGATTAATACTGGCTCAGGTGAGGCTAAGGTTGGCAATATCCTCGCATATTCAAAAAATATGGTAATATAACCTTTGCAATCTATTCTAGTCATTTTATGGTTTAGGAACTTATTGGCAATTTGCTTCTTTCCATTGGGAGGACATAATTTTCTTTCGACCATTTCCTTAAAGTTGGTCCATTCCATATTATAAACTCTGTCACTTCCGCTAGACTGGAGAATAGTATTCCACCACTCTAAGGCTGCATTCTTAAAAAGATTAGAAACAAACATAATCTTATCTTCGTCTACGCAATTACTTATTTTTATGACTGCTTCTGTCTTTTCTATCCAACGTAATGCTGCAATGGTTCCTTCATTGCCTGAGAATTCTATTGGTTTGCAGACCAAGAATTCTTTATAAGAACAACCATAAGAAATTTAATACAAACACTTATACTCAATCACACAAGCAGGTTGTTCAAAAACGTCGAACATTGCGACTTTACTCTTTCTATATATGTATGCATCGGTTACATACTACAACTGGAAATAAAACATACTAGTAGTTATGCATCCGTATCAGGGTGGGAGTTGGCTACAAAGTCAATTTTTCTTACAAAGTGTACAAAGTCTTAAAACTCCATAATTTTAACCATAAAACACACTCAAAACTCACAAATAAGAGAGTCAAGATCACTACAACGCCATATTTGTGGGTTTTATGTTGTGTTTTGGATGATAAGGCTTTGATTATCGAATGACTAACATTAGTGTGTTTTATGTTGATTATCATGTTGTGTTTTATATTTATAGTTTTACGATGGTGTGTTTGAAGTTTTTATGGACTGTTAGGGTTTGGATATTGTGTTTTAGTGGTCTTCACTCTTTTATTTGTGGCTTTTGAGTGTGTTTTATGGTCCCTGTTGTTGTTGTAATTTCTTCATCCTCTTCCTCCTCTCATGTGCTGCTCTACTAAACCATCCTCTCTTTTTAGGAGGGAATGGCTCCTCGGACTGTGCCTTAAAAATAAATATTCCTTCCTAAGTATCAGCTAAGTATCCTGAGGGGTTTGGCTGAGATGAGGTTCCTTCAACTTTTGGGGAACTAGATAATTGACGATAAGCATCGGTTGTACCTTACTCACTTGTCACACCCCCAAAATACCACATGCGGGAACCCCCACGAGGCGTGTGACGTACCAAGATCTAGCCACCAATCACATTGAACTAACCACAAGACATTTAACAAAGTTCCCATTCATTAAGTTAAAACATTCATAAAACATTGTCCGAGTCAAATAGTTTCAGCGGAAGCAAGTAGTAAAACATTGTTTAAACGTTTCAAAACTAAATGTATGTCAAGTCATTAGGCAAGCATGCCTATCCAAGCAGTACGACCCATGACCACTCCAGCCATCCAGATAGCAAGTTCCTTATCCATAGTACCTAACGACCTACGAGCATGCAACAAGTGTATCAGACAACGCTGGTGAGTTCATAGTTTTACGAAAACGTTGGGTACCAAGTAATTAGTTTAATTCATTGATAATAATGTTGATAATAACTCGTATACAAGACGGCTCCAGATTTATTTTGCCCTTTCCCCAATGCTCCTATCAAAGCATTGGGCATGACTAGGTCATTAGTTCACACCCGTCCTCTCAGGTACGGGGTGAGGGTGCCAAACCTAGATAGTGCTACCAACTAATACCTCATTACCTCTCAGGTAACAAACAAGATGGGACTTAATGGTGATAGGATTGAGTATATTATCCAACATTCCAGATTTTACCCACAAGGCGTATTCCTCTCAGGAATACCCATTGATTTCCCAAAATACCCATCCCTCTCAGGGATACTCAATGACTGTCCCACCCACCGGGACACATGCTCAAAAGGAATGAACTCACCTTTGATTTGCTCGGTATGTTAAATTACCCATCCAAGTTGGTCAACCCAAACCCTACTGTGGTTACCAAACAATATCAGTTTCACAATCATCCAGGTCACGTATTTGTACACAGTTTGCATCAAACACAACGATCATTGTTAACATGTAGCACATACCCAATACTCATACAAGTCCACATTTCATGTGCTTTTCACTTAATGATTAATAACAGAGGAGTGTTCTATTTATACAAATCAAGCCAGAGTTCTCATTCTCAATCAGTAGGGTTATCACGTAACAACAGTATCCCATGTACATAACTATCCTTCATCATATACATCACAATCTATTTCTTACTGTTATTGTTCAAGTACACGACGAAGAATCTCATGGCGAGGGTTCATTCTTCACCTGAGACAAATGCGACGAAGAATCCACATAGTTCGTCAAATACTTAGACGATGAAGAATCAATTCTTCATCGTGGATGGACACGGCGAAGAACCAAGGGGTTTGTCATAAGTCAGTCGACGAAGGATCCATCCTTCGTCGGACCATATCCTTCGTCGTCCCTCATACACAGTTACAACTTATTAAACGCAGAATAACAGTTAACACATTTTTGGCAGGATTAATTGGATCAAACAACAATTATTTTACAAGTTCAATCAACCCTAATTATGAACAATCATCGACTACCCAAACATAACTGTTATCATTCATCAAATCATTCATACTAACAAACCATTTACCCTAACTATCCCATGATTAACCACAAACAGATTTTTCCATTTATCAATATATAAGTTCATTAATTAGAATCATCAAATACCAACATGAGTAAGGTTGTATAAAACCATCAAACCCTAATCATGCAAATCCTAGATCACAATATTATTACTGGAACCCTAATCACACACAAGATCACGACATCGGAATCATAGCAACGGACAAGAATGAACACTAACCGCTATACCGTGATGATTAACTTAGTCGAGATAGAAGGTTTCGGTATCCAGAGATGCCGTTACACAACGAACAGGAGAAAAGGACTCTATGGTTTCTGTTTACGTCTTAGCAGTTACAAGGGTTATACAAATACATAATCTTAACAGTTGGGCCGAAGCCCCTTTCCGACGAACCTCTCCTTCGGCGAAGAATCACATTCTTCGTCGGGGTTGGTGATGGCGAAGAATCCCATTCTTCGTCGGGGTTGACTAGTGGCGAAGAACCTTTATTTAAGCCTTAATTAAACTATATTTAACACCATACACATAACCACTAAACATAACACATAAAACTATTAATCATTCACATAAACTACACTCGACTCCACGTGAATCAAATTGTAAAACAGGATTATGAAATCAGTGATGTGTATGGGAAAGACCTTGAAATCTCGGGTTGTCACATCATCCCCAACTTGAAAGAAATTTCGTCCTGAAATTTGACAGGTAATCTGAAACAGCAAGATGTTAACTCAGGATGATTGTGGATTTTCCACGGGTACCACAACATCCCCAACTTGAAAGGGAATTACGCCCCAAAATTCGCCAGTTACATCAGATTTAGATTTGTCAGTTGGGAATAAGTGACGGTACTTGAGCTTCATCTGATCCTCGTGCTCCCACGTGAACTCCGGTCCACGTCTTGAGTTCCAACGAACTCTCACAATTGGGATTCGACTATGCTTACGGACTTTGACTTCCCGATCCATAATTTCAATGGGTTCTTCGACAAACTGCAATTTGTCATTGATCTTTAGTTCTTGAAGTGGTACAACAAGTGTTTCATCGGACAAACACTTCTTCAATTGCGAAACATGAAAGACATCATGAACGTTACCCAACTCAGTTGGTAACTCGAGCTTGTACGCCACTTTACCAATACGCTCCAAAACTTTGAATGGCCCAACATAGGGTGGATTAAGCTTGCCGCGCTTCCCAAAGCGCACCACACCCTTCCAGGGTGAAACTTTCAGCATAACGCGATCGCCTACAGCGAACTCCAAGGGTTTCCTATGCTTGTCAGCGTAACTTTTCTGACGGTCGCTCGTCGCCGCCATACGGTGTCTGATCTGGACAATCTTTTCCGAAGTTTCAAGAACAAGTTCCGGGCCTTGACTTGGCTATCACCCACCTCAGCCCAACAAAGAGGAGAACGGCATTTCCGGCCGTACAACTCTTCAAACGGAGCTGCCTGGATGCTAGTGTGGTAACTGTTGTTGTAGGAGAACTCGATCAACGGCAAGTGTTTCTCCCACCCTTTACCAAAATCGATCACGCATGCACGCAACATGTCTTCAAGTGTCTGGATGGTTCGTTCACTTTGACCATCCGTCTGTGGGTGATAAGCAGTGCTCATGTCGAGACGTAAGCCGAACGATTTATGCATTGATTGCTACAAATCAGATACGAAACGCGAGTCACGGTCGGAAATAATAGAGGTTGGCACCCCGTGCCTAGAGACCACTTCCTTCAGATAAACAGCAGCAAGTTGGGAGAACTTATCAGTTTCCTTGATCGCAAGGAACTGCGCAGATTTTGTGAGGCGGTCAACGATCACCCAGATGGTATCGTTTCCGTTTTGAGTTCTTGGCAAACAAGTGACGAAATCCATAGCAATTTGCTCCCATTTCCACATGTGTATTTCTGGTTGTTGAAGCAGGCCTGAAGGTTTCTGATACTCTACCTTGACCTTCGCACACGTCAAACATTTACTCACATACGTTGCGATGTTAGCTTTCATCTTCGGCCACCAATACAAGACTTTGAGGTCCTGATACATCTTATCTAAACCTGGGTGAACAGAGTATCGAGACTTGTGCGCTTTGTCCATCACAAGCTCTCTAAGATCTCCAAACAATGGAACCCATATCCGTTCCATGAAATAGTAAATGTCGTCAGATCTTTCCACGAGTCGCTTCTCCATGCCCAGTAAATACTCCGCTTTAATGTTCTCTTCCTTCAACGCTTTAGCCGGAGCTGAACGAATATGTTCAGGAAGATTTTAGTGAATAGTGAGTTGTAAGGCTCGTACACGTTTGGTTTCGTCTCCTTTCGACTAAGGGCATCAGCTACAACATTAGCCTTACCTGGGTGATACTTGATTTCACAATCATAGTCGTTCAAGAGTTCTACCCAGCAACGCTGTCGCATATTCAATTCCTTCTGATCGAAGATATGCTGGAGACTCCTGTGATCGGTATAGATAGTGCATTTGGTACCGTACAGATAATGCCTCCAAATCTTTAGCACGAAAACCACGGCTCCCAACTCTAAGTCGTGAGTCATGTAATTTCTCTCGTGAACCTTCAACTGTCGAGAGGCGTAGGCTATCACCTTCTCGCGTTGCATCAGCACGTAACTGAGACCCTAAATAGAAGCATCACAGTACACCACAAAATCTTCAGTACCCTCAGGTAAGGATAAAATTCGTGCATTGCAGAGTTTTTGTTTCAACAGCTGGAAAGCATCTTCTTGTTTCATTCCCCATGAGTATGCAATGCCTTTTTGTGTCAACGAAGTAAGAGGTTGAGCAATCCTCAAGAAGTCTTTAATAAATCTTCGATAGTACCCAGGGAGACTGAGAAATTGTCGCACCTCCGAGGGATTCTTTGGTGCCGCCCAATTTCTAATAGCATCGATCTTTGCAGGATCCACGTGTATTCCCGATTCATTCACAATGTGGCCAAGGAAGTGTACCTCTCGAATCCAGAAGTCACACTTAGAGAATTTCGCGTAGAGCTGCTCCTTCCTCAAAAGCTCCAAGATAAGACGCATGTGTCGCTCGTGATCCTCCTTGCAATTAGAGTAGATCAGAATGTCGTTGATGAATACGATAATGAAATCGTCAAGATACGGCTTGCACACATGGTTCATGAGGTCCATGAAGACCATTGGTGCGTTCGTCAACCCAAACGGCATAACCAGAAACTCAGAATGCCCATACCGCGTTTGAAAAGCCGTTTTAGGAACATCCTCCTCTCGGACTCTCATCTGATGATAGCCCAATCTTAAGTCGATTTTCGAGTAAAAACTTGACCCTTGTAACTGGTCAAACAGATAGTCGATGCGTGGTAGAGGATAACGGTTCTTGATAGTCACCTTGTTGAGTTCCCGATAATCAATACACATATGAAAGGACCCGTATTTCTTCTTTATAAACAGAACTGGGGCTCCCCAAGGCGAAGAACTGGGTTGGATAAAACCTCTATCCAACAGCTCTTGAAGTTGATTAGATAGTTCTTGCAACTCCCCAGGTGTAACACGATAAGGAGCTCGAGCAATTAGGGTCGCTCCTGACACAAGATCAATCTGAAATTTCACTTGACGGTGAGGAGGTAAACTAGGAAGTTCCTCAAGAAATATGTCAGAAAATTCACGAACAACTGGCAGGTCTTCGATCTTCCTCTCTTCAAGCTGAGGATCAGAAACAAGTGCTAAAATAGCAGGATACCCCTTTCGTAGACACTTCTGAGCTTGCATAGCTGAGATGATACCAACCATCGCACCACTATGATGACCGTGAACCGACAGAGATTCTCCATTGGGAAGAGGGATACGCATGATTTTCTCTTTACAGAGAATTTCCGCCTGGTGCTTAGACAACCAATCCATGCCAACGACCACATCAAAACTTCCCAGAGTAACGGGGAGTAGGTCAATGTTGAATACTTGACCCATAAGATCGAGTTTACAGCCAAGAAGAACATGTGAAGCTTTAATCGATTTACCATCAGCTAATTCTACAACATGTTTGTTTACACGAGGTACATGACTCAATCCTAACTGACGACTGAACTCCAACGACACATAACTCCAATCGGCACCAGAGTCGAATAAACAAGAAACAAATAGATTGTTCGCAGAAAATGTACCGGTCACCACATTGCCGTCATTCCTAGCCTCCCCAGCACCAATAGTAAACACTCTACCACGTGCACGATTCCCACCATTGTTCCCGTTGTTGTTATTCCCAGTTTTGTTATTGTTGTTATTACCAGCAGTTTGATTGAGTTGAGGGCAATCCCGTCTGAAATGACCCTCGTCACCACACTGAAAACACCCCTTATGATTTCCCTGATTCTGTTGAGGCTACTACCTCTCCTGTTGCTGTGGCTGCTGTTGTCTTGGGAGGGAGACCCTGCAGTCTCTAGCCATGTGGCCCACCTTGTTGCATCTGTGACAGACTCGGGTGCACGGTCCGCGATGGTGAAAGTTGCACTTGTTACACTTCGGTTACTTCCCTGCGTATGAACCCTGATTCAAATTGCTGCTCTGGTTCTGATTCACAGAAGATGACTGGCTAAAACTGCGGTTGGTACTGTTGTCTGGCTTCTTTTGTGACTGAGTCGGATTGGACACCTTGTCTACATCATTCCACTTACGTTTGTTGTCGGTAGAAGGAGTAGTAGCTGTAGCAGTCGTAGCAGTAGTAGAAACACGCGGTGGTAGCGAGCCACGCTCCACCTCCTGATCTGTGATCTTGTGAGCTAAACAGATGATCTGAGGTAAGTTGTTGAGGTTTGCTGCAGTAACCAAGCCATTAACCTGCGGTGCTAATCCTTTGATGTATAGTTCAATTCTTCGGTGTGGAGGTCGTGATAAGTTCGGGCACATATTAACTAATTCATGCGACCGTTTCGTGTATACCTCAATCTCAGACCCCACCATTTTCAGATCATAATACTCGTTCTCCAGTTTCTGCACTTCGTCACGAGGACAGTACTCCTCTCTCATCAGCTCCTTGAAATCCTCCCAAGTAGTGGCATTCGCCATCTCAATGCCCAGCATCTGGACTTGGGCATTCCACCAAGTCAAGGCACCATCCTCGAGTGTGCCTGAAGCATACTTCACTCTGTCCCCAACAGGACAATTACACATCGCAAACACTGATTCCGCCTTCTCAAACCAATGCAGTAGTCCCACAGCCCCTTCAGTCCCACTGAATGTCTGTGGCTTACAATCCATGAACGTCTTGAACGTGCAAGCAGGCGGATTGTTTTGATTCTGATTCACTTGCTGACCTAATGGACAAAAGAAAATACAACACAAGGGTAAGAGTTGTGTAGGCGACACAAGAATTAATAGTATTTGGCACATTTCGTACCAGCTTGGTAGGCTGCCAAAGCCTCAGCCACACGTCTGTTAATCAAGTTTGTCAACTCAGTTTGAGTCATCGCAATATGACCACGCCCATGGCCTCGTCCGCTCATGATTCTATATGAGAAAAGGGAAAAGGTTAAGGGTCGAGATAAGGTAGGAATCAAACCTCACAATAACTTCTACAGACTACTAGGTTAACATCAGACTACAGAGCGGAACCCCCCTCACACTTGTTAAGCCTCACTGGGACTCACATGCACCCCACATTATTATTATGTGTGCACCCATAATAACAATGCAATTTGCATGTTTATCTCAGCTCCTCCCAACTTGTGCTAAAAGGTTCCTCAAGTTCGAGTAGCAAAACAAAATGTATCACAATACATAAATCATGAAACTCTAGAGGAAGGTCGAATTGTGATTCTATCAGCCACACAACATAGACAAGTAACACATGAATTCAGTCTGTAGTGCTAAGTGTGCAATCACATGCAACATCATACGTAAGTGTACACTATATATGCTATGCAATAAGTAAACGAGAGACGAACCTTGCAATCTAGAGCAGAGTGTCATGGTCGATTTCGAAGATGTTAGGTTATAGTCTGGTTTTATAAAAAACTTTTTAAAACCTAGTTCACTATAACCAGTGGCTCTGATACCAAACTGTCACACCCCCAAAATACCACATGCGGGAACCCCCGCGAGGCGTGTGACGTACCAGGATCTAGCCACCAATCACATTGAACTAACCACAAGACATTTAACAAAGTTCCCATTCATTAAGTTAAAACATTCATAAAACATTATCCAAGTCAAATAGTTTCAGCGGAAGCAAGTAGTAAAACATTGTTTAAACGTTTTAAAACTAAATGTATGTCAAGTCATTAGGCAAGCATGCCTATCCAAGCAGTACAACCCATGACCACTCCAGCCATCCAGATAGCAAGTTCCTTATCCATAGTACCTAACGACCTGCGAGCATGTAACAAGTGTTTCAGACAACGCTGGTGAGTTCATAGTTTTACGAAAATGTTGGTTACCAAGTAATTAGTTTAGTTCATTGATAATAATGTTGATAATAACTCGTATACAAGACGGCTCCAGATTTATTTTGCCCTTTCCCCAATGCTCCTATCAAAGCATTGGGCATGACTAGGTAATTAGTTCACACCCATCCTCTTAGGTACAGGGTGAGGGTGCCAAACCTAGATAGCGCTACCAACTAATACCTCATTACCTCTCAGGTAACAAACAAGATGGGACTTAATGGTGATAGGATTGAGTATATTATCCAACATTCTAGATTTTACCCACAAAGCGTATTCCTCTCCGGAATACCCATTGATTTACCCAAAAGACCAATCCCTCTTAGGGATACCCAGTGACTGTCCCACCCACCGGGACGCATGCTCAAGAGGAATGAACTCACCATTGATTTGCTCGGTATGTTAAATTACCCGTCCAAGTTGGTCAACCCAAACCCTACCGTGGTTACCAAACAATATCAGTTTCACAATCATTCAGGTCACGTATTTTTACACAGTTTGCATCAAACACAACGATCATTGTTAACATGTAGCACATACCCAATACTCATACAAGTCCACATTTCATGTGCTTTTCACTTAACAATTAATAACAAAGGAGTGTTCTATTTATACAAATCAAGCCAGAGGTCTTATTCTCAATCAGTAGGGTTATCACGTAACAACAGTATCCCATGTACATAACTATCCTTCATCACATAGATCACAATCTGTTTCTTACGATTATTGTTTAAGTACACGACGAAGAATCTCATGGCGAGGGTTCATTCTTCACCTGAGACAAATGCGACGAAGAATCCACATAGTTCGTCAAATATTTAGACGAAAAAGAATCAATTCTTCGTCGTGGATGGACACGGCGAAGAACCAGGAGGTTTGTCATAAGTCAGTCGACGAAGGATCCATCCTTCGTCGGACCATATCCTTCGTCGGACCATATCCTTCGTCGTCCCTCATGCCCAGTTACAACTTATTAAACACAGAATAACAGTTAACACATTTTTGGCAGGAATAATTGGATCAAACAACAGTTATTTTACAAGTTCAATCAACCCTAATTATGAACAATCATCGACTACCCAAACATAACAGTTATCATTCATCAAATCATTCATACTAACCAACCATTGACCCTAACAATCCCATGATTACCCACAAACAGATTTTTCCTTTTATCAATATATAAGTTCATCAATTAGAATCATCAAATCCCAACATGAGTAAGGGTGTATAAAACCATCAAACCCTAATCATGCAAATCCTAGATCACAATATTATTACTGGAACCCTAATCTCACACAAGATCACGACATCGGAATCATAGCAACAGGCAAGAATGAACACTAACCGCGATACCGTGACGATTAACTTAGTCGAGATAGAAGGTTTCGGGATCCAGAGATGTCGTCGCACAACGAACAGGAGAAAAGGACTCTAGGGTTTCTGTTTACGTCTTAGCAGTTACAAGGGTTATACAAATACATAATCTTAACAGTTGGGCCGTGAAACAGATTGGGCCGAAGCCCCTTTCCGACGAACCTCTCCTTCGGCGAAGAATCCCATTCTTCGTCAGGGTTGGTGATGGCGAAGAATCCCATTCTTCGTCGGGGTTTACTAGTGGCGAAGAACCTTTATTTAAACCTTAGTTAAACTATATTTAACACCATACACATAACCACCAAACATAACACATAAAACTATTAATCATTCACATAAACTACACTCGACACCACGTGAATCAAATTGTAAAACAGGATTATGAAATCAGTGATGTGTATGGGAAAGACCTTGAAATCTCGGATTGTCACATCATCCCCAACTTGAAAGAAATTTTGTCCCGAAATTTGATAGGTAATCCGAAACAGCAAGATGTTAACTCAGGATGACTGTGGATTTTCCGCGGGTACCACATCATCATACTGTAAACTAACAAATTAACAAATAACACAAAACAATAATATACTTATTTATACATAATCACGTAAATTATTTCCTAACACAGTCTAGCTAATAATTTAGATATCAGCGGAACACCTCGTTGGCTAAAACATGTGGCTGTAGCTCTGATACCACCTTCTGTCGCAACCCCGACCCCTACCCCGGGAGCGGGAGCCGCGGCCCAGTCAGATGGTATAGGTGTTTGTCGATATGGCAGCGGAATTCATTCATCAGGATCGTAGTTAGGAAATATTTTTATTAGAGTTAAACACCAAACTTTTATAATAATAAATAGGATAAAACCCAAGTGCATTTGATAATACATTTGTAGGGATGAACCCTAATTATTGAAAACATAAACTCCGTTTCTTATTTGGTAACTTTTATAGCCACTTTTCTAAGCCTTCAGTGCTTTCCAGCTGTCTTCTATTAGCTTCATATTAAGTTACCTGAAACACGTTTCAAAAAATTTTTATCAGCAAAAAAATACTGGCGAGTGCATCCCAGTTTAATTAAAAGAGTTTTATAATCTTTACAGTAGTTGAGAGCGTCCACATTTACATTATTTATTTCTACTCAATTACCCCTTTGCTACTGCCAATCCTGATTTGTGGTCAGGCTACTATTCGCAACAGTAACGAGTTTCAAGTAATGTATACAAAACCCCAACATACCGGCAGTAATTATAGAATTACAAATACTCAATTACTGTTAAGTGTAATTTAAAATATTTGAGGTTCTGATAAAAAGGTGACAAAAAGTAAGATGTACTCACAAAAAGAGTTTATAAAAAGAGAATGTGCTCACATTGTTTACTTAGATGAAACTACTATAGCTTCTTGGTGATTCTCCTGGTTATTATCTATTAAAATTAAACAATGCACACGTGTTAGTAAAATAACGCAAATCTTATTAACCTTACAACTCAAGACAGAACTCCAATGACTGAGTCAGGCAGAGCCTTGACATGCATTACGGAGTCCTAGATCAATCGGGTGTAACACGAGACAGAACTCCAACGACTGAGTCAGGCAGAGCCTTGACATGCGTTACGGAGCCCTAGATCAATCGGGTAAGGTAACAGATAGGGGTTATAATACTTACAGCGAGGCAGAGCTTCGCTTATAGGGGGTATTATTCCCGAGTATAATTTCTACTAGAGATTGAGAGAGAATTCAGAAAATGAATGATTGAGAAATGAAGCTGAACGTCCAATTTATAGCCTGATCAGGGGCGGCTCGCGCCCCGAGAGAGTTACGGTATCAGCCTTCGCGGCCCGCGAGGGAGGTAGATTAGGGCGTAGCTTAGGTGAGTCAAGGGGTAGGTCTCACACGTATACGGACAAATGGCGCAATGCCATGTCCAGCAAACAAAGGGGCTCACGCCCCACGACAGACGTGGAGGTCAGGGTAGCGGCCCGCTAGAGACATCTAGATTCAGTTTTATTTGATTTTTATAAATATAAAGGTATTCTAGGCCCGTTTCTCGCATACAGGGTATAATAGGGATGCTTAGGGTTGTGTTTAAGGGTTTTAGAAGGGTTGTTATAAAATTTGTTCGATTATATGTTCGTGTTCATGTTTGGTTAAAGTTAAATGAACGAACACGTTCATGTTCGCTCAGTTAGTTTATGGGCCTCTTTGGTAGTAATAGAAACTATGTTAATATTCTCGAAAGATATATTTTAGTGTTAAATCCTGTGACAACTCGTTTATGGGCCTCTTTGTTGAGTTGTATTATGTGCACTTTGTTATCTGAATTATAAACTGCTGTATAGTGTTAGGACCTTGTGATTTGTAGTGCTATTATTTATATGTATTGATATGACGAAACATAGAAGGTTTCGCCATTAGCCTGCTCGACGAAACCTCAAGGGTTTCGCCATTCCCTTACTCCACGAAACCTGGAGTTTCGCCATGGCCATCACGACGAAACACAGGGTTTCGCCGGCCCAAGTTTCGCTAAAGCCCACTAAGGGCCCAACGCGGTATAATTTACGTATATAAGGTCATAGGTTACGTAAGTTGCCATTGTGTAACCCTAGAACCTCTCTAACTTCTGTATGACGGCAATTGTAGAGAACTTCGAGCATCATCCATCTCGATCTATCTAAACTGTTCGACGTTACGGTTAGTGTAAAAACCCTACGGTAGATATAATTGCTATATGATGTTTTTGTGTGATTAGGCTAGGGTTTTCGTAAACATTATAAACTCAGAATCGTTGTGTCGATAATCCGATGTTTGGTATGTGATGTTGTTCTTGAGAGTTTGACGATTCTGTTGTGTATGATTGTGATTGATTATGTCCACTGTCCATGATTCGATTTGATGTTCTGTCATAAATCATTTAGATTGGATCTAATGTTATGAATGCAATTGTTTGTGCCCACTGTTCATGATCGATGTTTGTAGATTATATTATACAGATGAATAAATGAATATGTGATATCGCCATGTACCTGTTAATGATTCAGTAACGTATTATTCGTGACTAGACTAATGATCAAATTGCAACTGCTATTGATAATTAGGGTTTCTGTGAGTTCGCAACTGTTGATGGAAATTATAACTGCATGCCGACGAAACCCTTACCCGATGAAACTCTACTTATGACGAAACCCTGTGAGGTTTCGTCATCTCTTAAGACCGACGAAACTGTAAGGTTTCGTTACTCTAGGGATTCGTCGCCTGGGGGTTTCGCCGAGGGGAAAACACGACGAAGCCTGGGGGTTTCGTCAGGTTGGTAAACTAATACAGTAAATTAGTTAAGTTTGGTGAATAGTTAACTGGGTTAGAGTAGACTGAGGAACAGTTATGTGCTGCTATGAATCAATTATGAGACGTATGATTTACATGGACATGAATAACTGTTATGTGCTATGATTTCATCTATACGTGAACTTTGTGAATGAAAAATGATTGTGTATACGTGTATATATTAGGATTTGACTGATTGATTTGAGCGAGTAATTAATCTTACCGAGCAAACCGAGTTGAGTTCACACTTTCCACAAGGCATGGGATTCCCAAGGATTGGGAATGGGTAAAGGATTGAAACTGAAACTGCGTGATCTCCTGGTTTGGAACACGTACACACCCTCTTTATTGAAGGGTGACAACATGTGATAAGTATTTAATTGGAACCTGTGTAATCTCCTGGTTTGGAGATTACGTACACACCCTCTTTATTGAAGGGTGACAACACGGATACTAGACCAAAACTCTCTATCATGAAGTCCCTCCTTTTTATATTGACTTAATCGTCGGGCCAATGGCGAGCGGGTCATTAGTTAGATAGCGCTATTTAGGTTTGACAAGCCTCACACCATGCCGCAGAGGACGGGCGTGAACTAATGGATCTGGGCACTAGTCAATGATGATAGACATTGACGTCAGGGCACCAACTTACTTTAGTCAGTGGCCGATATGGTAAACGGGTCTAGTGGTACACCTGGGGAAGCCCCCACTGATTATGGATATGTTTGGGAAACAGGGTAAAACGGTTAACTTATGACTTACAAATGATCTTACGGTTTTCGAAACAACTTAACAATGAACACCAACTGTGAACTCGCTCAACTTTGTTGTTGACTCGTTGTTATATGCCCTGCAGGTCGTTAGGTATATATGGAGCTTGCACGAGGTGGCGTAGTTATTGTGGGACATGGATAGTCATATGCCATGTTAAACATTTGATATATTTGAACTTATACTTTGGTTTTAAACATTATGCTTCCGCTTACAACTTTAACTACGTTTTGTTTGGACACCAATTGTATTGTGTTGGGTTTTATATTTATTTACATGCTATGTTCAATATGATTGGTGGCTTGATCCTGGTCAGTCACGCCTCCATGCGGTGATACTCCGCTTGTGGATTTTGGGGGTGTGTCAGATCGGTATCAGAGCCATTGGTTATAGTGAACTTGATTTTAAAAAGGGGAAAAGCTTTTTGATAAAACCAGACTATAACCTGAACAGTGCTCAACGATCCACAACGACGCTTCGCTCCACGTGCAAGGCTCAACATTCTAGGTGATATGGTTTATGTTATATTACCTACTTGTTAGTTACATAGTACTTTGTTCATGGTATGCTTTGGTTAACGTAGCAACTATTGATAGACACTCATTGTGTGCTTTCTCTCTTCTGTCACTCCACACTTACGCATTGTCACGACACTTTACTCACCCTTGCTCTCTTTATTGTGAAGATCATGAGTGGACGAATCAACCTAACTCAAGCCCAGCTAACGGCTTTAATCAATGAACAAGTTACTGCAGCACTCGCAGCCGCTCAGGCAGGAGGTATAACCTGCCATTGCAACTTACTCTAGGATCTTAAGATCCTACTCTCGTGAACCAACACTTCTGCTTAACCTTGTCTCTTTTTACTCGCACGACAGGTCAACATGCTCAGCCCCCTTTGTGTACTTTCAAAACCTTTATGGACTGCCGACCTACTACTTTCAACGGCACTGAAGGAGCTGTAGGCCTCCTCCACTGGTTTGAGAAGCTCGAATCTGTATTCGAGATGTGTGAATGCCCTGAGGCTCGGAGGGTGAAATATGCTACTGGTACTCTTGAAGGTGTAGCGCTCACGTGGTGGAACGCTCAGGTTCAGATGATGGGGTTGGTTGCTGCTAATGCCACCCCATGGAATGACTTCAAGGATTTGATTAAAGAGGAATACTGCAATCGTGATGACATCCACAAGTTGGAAGTAGAGTTCTTCAACTTAAAGATGACAGGGTCGGAAATCGAAGCGTATACAAAAAGATCAAATAAGATGGCAATCTTGTGTCCTACCATGGTAGATCCTCCTATCAAGCGCATCGAGCTGTACCTCAAGGGTTTAGTGCCAGAGATCCAGAGTCATGTGACTGCAGCAAACCTCTCCACTATCCAGCAAGTTATTCGTTTGGCTCATCGTCTCACTGATCAGGCAGTCGGGCAGAACAGGCTGGCCAAGCGTATTGGTACTACTACTACTACTACTACTTCTGATACCCCCACCGACAACAAGCGCAAATGGGATGGAGTCTCAAGCAAGGGTTCAACATCAGCTCAGTCTTAGTCTCAGCAGCGAAAGACTGATGACTACAAGAGCCCTGGTCAACAATCTTCTGGTAGTCAAGGGCAGAGTGGGTACAAGGGGAACCACCCCAAATGCAATCAATGTGGTTTCCATCATAGCGGACCGTGTACTAAGGGCACTTGTCAGAGGTGTAACAAACCTGGCCATGCTGCCAAGGATTGCAGGAGCCTCTACCCTGCAAATCAGCGACGACAGAACCAGCAGCAAGCTCCACAGAATCAGCGTCAGCAGCAGCAGGGTAACAACAAGGGATGCTTTCAGTGTGGTGCTGAAGGCCACTTCAAAAGAGACTGCCCCCAGCTGAATCAGAGACAGAACAACAACAACAACAACAACTAGGGGAACGGAAACAATAATGGGGGAAACAATGGTGGCAATGGTGCCAGGGGTCGAGCTTTTGTGATTGGTCAGGGTGATGCGAGGAACGATCCCAACGTGGTGATGGGTAAGTTTCTTCTGGATGATTTCTTTGTTACTATTTTATTTGATTCGGGTGCCGATACTAGTTATGTGTCTCTAAAAATTAGTCAAATGCTTAAGCGCGTCTCAACACTTTTGAGCACCAAGCATATGGTAGAACTAGCAAACGGTAAGAGCCTTGAAGCCACACATATAATTAAGGGTGCAATCTCATCTTAGCTGGTCAGACCTTCTCTATCGATCTTATCCCCATCGTTCTTGGTAGTTTCGACATCGTTATTGGTATGGATTGGTTATCTCAACATCGAGCAGAGATTCTTTGCAAGGAGAAGATCGTCCGCATTCCTCGTTCTGGTAAAGAACCTTTAGAGATTCATGGCAACAGGAGTGGTGCTGTGGTGGGCATCATTTCTTTCCTTAAAGCCCAGAAGTGTTTGCGAAAGGGACACACTGCTATCTTAGCCCTCGTTACTGGCACCTCAAGGAAGGAGAAGAAAATAGAAGATATTCCGATTGTACGTGACTTTCCTGAGGTATTTCCTGAGGAATTACCTGGTCTTCCACCTCATCGTCAAGTTGAATTTCAAATCGAGCTAGCTCCTGGAGCAGCGCCCATAGCTCGAGCACTCTATTGCTTAGCTCCATCAGAACTGGAAGAACTGTCCACACAATTACAAGAGCTCTTGGACAAGGGTTTTATTCGTCCTAGCTCTTCACCTTGGGGAGCTCCAGTATTATTTGTGAAGAAGAAAGACGGTACCTTCAGAATGAGTATTTACTACCGCGAACTCAACAAGGTGACCGTAAAGAATCACTATCCTCTTCCACGCATCGATGACTTATTCGACCAGCTGCAAGGGTCGAGCTACTACTCGAAGATTGACCTGAGGTCAGGCTACCATCAACTGAGAGTCTGAGACTAGGATATCTCTAAGACAGCATTTAGGACTCGATATGGGCATTACGAGTTTCTGGTTATGCCTTTTGGATTGACAAACGCACCTGCGGTCTTCATGGATCTTATGAACAGAGTGTGCAAGCCCTATCTGGATAAGTTCGTTATTGTATTTATCGACGATATCCTGATCTATTCTAAGAGTCAGGGGGAGCACGAGCATCACTTGAGACTTATTTTGGAACTCCTTCGAACATAACAATTGTATGCCAAGTTTTTGAAATGTGATTTCTGGCTTCGCGAAGTCCACTTTCTAGGCCACGTGGTAAACAAGGATGGGATCCATGTTGATCCATCCAAGGTGGATTCGATCAAAGACTGGCCTACACCCCGTACACCAACAGAAATTCGCCAATTCTTGGGTTTGGCGGGCTACTACAGAAGGTTCATCAAGGATTTCTCCAAGATCGCGCAACCTCTCACTTCACTAACTCAGAAAGGTGTCACCTATCGTTGGGGTGATGCACAGGAATCTGCATTTCAGCACTTAAAAGATAGACTATGTAGCGCACCAATTCTATCATTGCCAGAGGGCACAGACGATTTCGTGGTTTATTGCGACGCGTCCATTCAGGGACTTGGTTGCGTGTTGATGCAACGTGACAAGGTCATTGCTTATGCATCGCGGTAACTTAAGGTTCACGAAAAGAATTACACTACTCACGATTTGGAGCTGGGAGCAGTTGTTTTCGCACTTAAGATATGGAGACATTACCTGTACGGTACCAAGTGCACCATTTATACCGATCACAGGAGTCTCGAGCATATCTTTAAACAAAAGGAGTTAAACATGCGACAACATCGATGGGTCGAGCTCTTGAATGATTACGAATACGCGATCAAGTACCATCCGGGCAAAGCCAATGTTGTGGCCGACGCCCTCAGTCGAAAGGATACTACACCTAAACGCGTGCGTGTGTTACAACTTACCATTCAATCTAGTCTTCCTACTCAGATACGAGATGCTCAGGTGGAAGCATTGAAACCAGAGAACATCAGGGCTGAGTCCCTGCGAGGATCGAGGAAACGGTTAGAGCAAAAGGAAGATGGCGCCTACTATGTGAACGGGCGCATTTGGGTCCCACTTTATGGAAACTTACGCAAACTAGTGATGGATGAAGCACATAAATCTCGTTACTCAGTACATCCTGGTTCGGATAAGATGTACCACGACTTAAAGACTACATACTGGTGGCCTAGCATGAAAGCCCACATAGCAACCTATGTCAGCAAATGTTTGACTTGTGCGAGAGTCAAGACCGAATATCAGAAACCATCAGGCCTACTCCAACAACCAGATATCCCGACATGGAAATGGGAGCAAATTTCCATGGATTTCATTACTGGTCTGCCTAGATCCCAACGCGGAAATGACACTATTTGGGTGATAGTGGATCGATTGAATAAGTCTGCACACTTCTTGGCTATCAAAGAAACAGACAAGTTTTCTACTTTAGCAGACGTTTACCTGAAGGAAGTGGTTTCGAGGCACGGGGTGCCAACCTCTATTATTTCCGATCGTGATGCACGTTTTACTTCAGAACTGTGGCAAGCAATGCACAAGTCCTTTGGTTCACGATTAGATATGAGCACAGCTTATCACCCACAAACGGATGGGCAGTCTGAATGCACCATCCAAACCCTTAAAGACATGCTACGTGCATGTGTAATCGATTTTGGCAACGGCTGGGAAAAACACCTCCCTTTAGTGGAGTTTTCGTATAACAACAGTTATCACACCAGCATCCAAGCTGCTCCGTTTGAGGCATTGTACGGGCGTAAATGCCAATCACCTCTCTGTTGGGCAGAGGTTGGGGACAGCCAAATCACAGGTCCAGAACTCGTCGTCGACACGACAGAAAAGATTGCCCAGATACGACAACAGATGGCGACAGCTCGTGACTGTCAGAAAAGCTACGCTAATAAGCGTAGGAAACCTCTAGAATTCTAGGTCGGGGACCGGGTTCTACTTAAAGTCTCACCCTGGAAGGGTGTGGTTCGTTTTGGAAAAAGGGGCAAACTCAATCTGCGTTATGTCGGACCGTTCGAAATCACTGAGAAAATTGGAAAAGTGGCCTATAGATTGAATCTACCTGAGGAACTCAGTGGAGTTCACAACGTATTCCACGTGTCGAAACTGAAGAAGTGTCTGTCAGATGAGACGCTCATAGTTCCTCTTAAGGAACTCACCATCGATGATCAGTTGCGATTCGTCGAAGAACCTGTAGAGATTACAGACCGAGATGATAAGATTCTCAAGCGCACCAGAATACCTCTTGTTCGAGTTCGTTGGAACTCCCGTCGTGGCCCAGAGTACACCTGGGAACGAGAAGACCGAATGAAACTCAAGTATCCCCAGTTGTTTGGGAAAAGTGCTACCACTACTGAGGCTGAAGCTACTGCGGAATTTCGGGACGAAATTCCAAACCAACGGGGGGATGATGTGACGCCCCAGGAAAACCACGCACCCTAACTAGCTTCCTCAGTGACTACGTGCTAAATTTCGGGATGAAATTTCTTTCAAGTTGGGGATGATGTGACAACTCGAGTTTTCAAGGTCTTTCCTCACTACTGCGTCTCCTTAATTTGTTGAGTTGTATTATGTGCACTTTGTTATCTGAATTATAAACTGCTGTATTGTGTTAGGACCTTGTAATTTGTAGTGTTATTATTTATATGTATTGATATGATGAAACATAGAAGGTTTCGCCATTAGCTTGCTAGACGAAACATCAAGGGTTTCGCCATTCCCTTACTCCATGAAACCTGGAGTTTTGCCATGGCCATCATGACGAAACACAGGGTTTCGCCGGCCCAAGTTTCACTGAAGCCCACTAAGGGCCCAACCAGGTATAACTTACGTATATAAGGTCATAGGTTACGTAAGTTGCCATTGTGTAACCCTAGAACCTCTCTAACTTCTGTACGACGGCAATTGTAGAGAACTTCGAGCATCATCCATCTCGATCTATCTAAACTGTTCGACGTTACGGTTAGTGTAAAAACCCTACGGTAGATATAATTGCTATATGATGTCTTTGTGTGATTAGGCTAGGGTTTTCGTAAACATTATAAACTCAGAATCGTTGTGTCGATAATCAGATGTTTGGTATGTGATGTTGTTCTTGAGAGTTTGACGATTCTGTTGTGTATGATTGTGAATGATTATGTCCACTGTCCATGATTCGATTTGATGTTCTGTCATAAATCATTTAGATTGGATCTAATGTTATGAATGCAATTGTTTGTGCCCACTGTTCATGATCGATATTTGTAGATTATATTATACAGATGAATAAATGAATATGTGATACCGCATGTACCTGTTAATGATTCAGTAACGTATTATTCGTGACTAGACTAATGATCAAATTGTAACTGCTAATGATAATTATGGTTTCTGTGAGTTCGTAACTGTTGATGGAAATTATAACTGCATGCCGATGAAACCCTTACCCTACGAAACTCTACTTATGACGAAACCCTGTGAGGTTTCGTCATCTCTTAAGACCGACGAAACTGTAAGGTTTCGTTACTCTAGGGATTCGTCGCCTGGGGGTTTCGCCGGGGGGAAAACACGACGAAACCTGGGGGTTTCGTCAGGTTGGTAAACTGATACAGTAACTTAGTTAAGTTTGGTGAATAGTTAACTGGGTTAGAGTAGACTGAGGAACAGTTATATGCTGCTATGAATCAATTATGAGACGTATGATTTACATGGACATGAATAACTGCTATGTGCTATGATTTCATCTATACGTGAACTTTGTGAATGAAAACTGATTGTGTATACGTGCATATATTAGGCTTTGACTGATTGATTTGAGCGAGTAATTAATCTTACCGAGCAAACTGAGGTGAGTTCACACTTTCCACAAGGCATGGGATTCCCAAGGGTTGGGAATGGGTAAAGGATTGAAACTGAAACTGCGTGATCTCCTGGTTTGGAACACGTATACACCCTCTTTATTGAAGGGTGACAACATGTGATACGTATTTATTCGGAACCTGCGTAATCTCCTGGTTTGGAGATTACGTACACACCCTCTTTATTGAAGGGTGACAACACGGATACTAGACCAAAACTCTCTATCATGAAGTCCCTCCTTTTTATATCGACTTAATCGCCGGGCCAATGGCGAGCGGGTCATTAGTTAGATAGCGATGTTTAGGTTTGACAAGCCTCACACCGTGCCGCAGAGCAGAGGACGGGCGTGAACTAATGGATCTGGGCACTAGTCAATGATGATAGACATTGACGTCAGGGCACCAACTTACTTTAGTCAGTGGTCGATATGGTAAACGGGTCTAGTGGTACACATGGGGAAGCCCCCACTGATTATGGATATGTTTGGGAAACAGGGTAAAACGGTTAACTTATGACTTACAAATGATCTTACGGTTTTCGAAACAACTTAACAATGAACACCAACTGTGAACTCGCACAACTTTGTTGTGGACTTGTTGTTATATGCCTTGCAGGTCGTTAGGTATATATGGATCTTGCACGAGGTGGCGTAGTCGTTGTGGGACATGGATAGTCATATGCCATGTTAAACATTTGATATATTTGAACTTATACTTTGGTTTTAAACATTATGCTTCCGCTTACAACTTAAACTACGTTTTGTTTGGACACCAATTGTATTGTGTTGGGTTTTATATTTATTTACATCCTATGTTCAATATGATTGGTGGCTTGATCCTGGTCAGTTACGCCTCCATGCGGTGATACTCCGCTTGTGGATTTTGGGGATGTGACAAATCCCATTTTAGTCTCTATAGTTTGGGCAATTTTGCTAGTTTAGTCCAAAGGTTTCATTTTTCGCATGCGGGTCCAAAAAGGTTTCACCGTTACCATTTTAGTCCACTGTGTTAACATCATCCATAATTTCTGTTAACGAGAAGGGTAATTCGGTTATTTTATATGGCCGAATTGCCCTTCTCGTTAAAAAAAATGGATGAAATTAACCCAGTGGACTAAAATGGCAACGATGGAATCTTTTTGGACTCACATATGAAAAATGAAACATTTGAACTAAATTGGCAAAATAACCCAAATAACAAGGACTAAAATGTAACTCTATATTTTAACATTGAGACATTTGAGAAGGTGGTCATTACTTTGTAAGGATGAAGGGAATCAGTCCCAGTGTCCCACCATTCTAAAGTCACGTTGACGTAACAACAACAGTGGTAGAGCTTGATCAAAAGTTTCGAGGGGACGGAAAGTCATGGGACCCAATTTATATATTGTATAAATATTTAGGCAAAGTAATTGGGGGGACAATCCTATATAATTTTAAAATTTTCGGACGAAAAATAGGAAATTTTACACTTATAACCGAAACATTCGGGAGGGGGATGGTGTTGCACCCCCCCCCCCCCCCCACTTCACACTAAGCTCCGCAATTGCGTAACAACAATATTTTGATCCTCATGGAATCCATCTTCACTATCCTTGAACCATTTTAAATCATTAAAAGTATAAAATGAGCCGTAAGTTGATCACGACTTGTTTATAACGAGGTGTTATACACTGACGATCTATACTTTATTACAGAGACGTTTCGTAGAGAAACTCTGAGTTATAGAATCAAAAAGAGAACATCAAGTGAATTTGCTGATATCCAGTTAAACCTCCATAAATTGAGGTTTATATTCTCATCCCTTAAAATTATCTATTGCAATATGTAAACCGAAGAGTTCTTCCATGTTAAAAACAATTTTTCTTTTAGAAAACTTTTCCACCCTCTCCTTGTTTTCAATATTTTTTATAGTTATTGTTAATTGCATGTATCATTTTATTATTATTGGATTTACATATCTTTTAGATCTGAGCTCAACGTATCGGGTTGGGCTTAGGCAAGTTTGTCTAATTAAGTTAGATCCATCTCACATCCCATCATTAATAAGAATTGATGGATGAGAGAGAGGTGAGAGAGGAGAGATTTTTGGAAAACGGTAGGCGAGCTGACGCAGTGGCGGATCTAGAAAACCTTCATAGGGGTAACGTCTTAAAAGAAAGGGGTAACGAAATCGAAAAAACGTTAAAAAAAGTCAAATTTTTCCAAAATTTACACTACCGCCGGAACGCCAAGGGGTAGCGGAGGCTACCCCTTCTCATATGGTACATCCGCCCCTGAGCTGACGAGACATGTAAGAGTGAAGGAGTGAGAAGAGAGGATAAAATGGTCAATAAATAATATAAATACTATGCATTGTTTATGCTTGCGAGCAGATTCAGGGTCAATAAGTGAAAATCTGGCTTGGGTTCCTTTATTAAATAGCTTATTTTTTAGGCTCGAGCTCGTTTAAGTTAAGCTCGATTAGCACTTTTTCCAAGCCAATGTTAAGTAGTTAACGAGTGGCTTAGCTCATTTAAACCCATTAGAAGGCTAAGACCAATTAAGTTAAAAATAATGTAAGGGGGAAAGTGAGAAACATGCTTTTGGTGAAATCTAAGCATTTCTGACTTTCTTCTTAATAAATTGAAAGTCACAATTAATTAATCGAACTTTGAACTATGAACATCTGTAGGTTTTGTTCTTGCTTAGGCCACTCACCACTCAGTATGGGGGGTGTCCTAGGGCTGGCGAGGACCGGCGTCGCATCAGAACACCACCCCCTCACCCAGTAACCGTCCTCAACGTCCTCCCCACGGCCACGACGTTCATGCCATGCCTCATTCTTTCTCTCTCTCTTCTTCTTTTATACACACACATATACATACACATATATATATTTAGCTCATCCTCCACACCCTAGGTTCATCCCCTTTAGGCCCATCCTCACACCCGCTTACGTGTACGTATACATGACGGGGCATCCTTTAAAAACTACCCTCCTCCGCACCGAATAATCTTCCTTGACAAATCAAAGTTACTCTTGTTCTCAAGTCCATCTCCTATCTAGTTGTAGGTGTCATTCTTCTTGCTCTTTCTCCCTCAGCCTTGGAACATGGAGCGTAATTTCACTCTCCACTGTCACATCAGTGCCACTTTGTATCCTTTGACTTCCACATTTGGGGTTATGGTCTCATCGCACCACCAAATTTCCTTAGTTTTTTTAAATACAAATAATGGTTTTATGTTTTAACAATTTATAAATAAAAAAAGTAATATAAAATAAATTATTTCCATTAATAATTAAAAATGTTACATGATAGTAACCAGAAAATACTAAAATATTAAAAAAAAAAAAAAAAAACTACAAAACGTCACATATAGAAACTAGAACCTAGGTTATTTAAGAAAAAGCACATAAAAAACCAATAAAAGTTTATATATATAGTCTTCATCGTCATTGATAGTTGAAGTGCATAAATATGTTCTATGAAAGTTATTGATACAAGTACGTGTCAAAGTCGTTGACGAGGTAAAGGCATACATTATTTTGAAACCAACTCGATTTTCAATTATATTTATATCGAAATGTTCTTAAAAACATAAACAATGCTATGTATTCACCTTTTTTTTTTGGAATGACGACTTTTATGTGTTAGGCCACCGCACTTCCCAAATTTGAGAGTCTCATTACCCCACTCTGACCAGATTATTTTGTCTTAACTGGGCCCATGCTGGCTTAAGAGTTTGGCTTAACCATACCGTCAGCTGTCACTTGACAGTCGTTGTGCCACCACAAGAGCAGAACTTTCTGGCATAACATACGGTGGGACGAAAACCCGGGTGGACTCTGCATTCGAACTGACAACCTCTCACAAAGTCTATCTCAAAACCTTTGATGCTTTAATCCACTAAAAGTGACACGAGTAAGGATTGAACTTTGGTCTCCACTGGAAAATCAAGCCTCCTACCACTAGGCTATGAGTGGTGGATATATTCACCTTTTTTACCTTTTTTTTTAAAGTTAACGACTAGAAGTTATTAAAAAAAAGTAGGTGTTAAGCATTGATTAAGAAACTATGATTTTTTTTTCAAAGGGTGTTAATATGAACACATGGTAAAATCTTGTTTTAACATGGTCTATACGGGTCGTATAAACCATGTTGAAACAAATTTTGGTCGTATACAATGTATACGATATCTTTATACGGACTGTATAATGTTATACAACCCGTATAGAAAGGAATTTTTTTTATAAGTTAATATTCATACATTTGGGTTTCGTTTTAGCAATCTATATAGTGTTCAGAACCATCAAATAGAACGGCTTCTACTATCAAGGAAAACGGGTTTCAGTTTTCTTTTTACTTTTAAATAAATCTCATTTCACACATTCGTGTTCGTCAATTGGACATCAATTGATGTTGATGTCCTAGTTTGGTGGTTTGTTTGAGTTTCCTGTTCTCAAGTTCACAATGATTATCAAGAGTCTGCGTCAATAACTTCCGAATATATCTTGCAGGTGCTTAATATTTATTAATTGGTCGTTTGTCTACGTCAATAACGACCATTCGATCTGGCAGTCTATAGTGTTCAGAACCATCAAATTGAACGGCTTCTACTATCGAGGAAAACTTGTTTTAGTTTTCTTTTACTTTTAAATAAATCCCATTTCACACATTTGTGTTCATCAATTGGACGTCTATATGGATATGGTAACAACTACCAAGGGGATATGGATATGTTGCATAATTCATTTAGTTTCTGTTTGGCACCTTCAATCTTCGTTGCTTCATTTAAAATTAACAAAGCGGTCTAGGTTGAATGAAGGTTTGATGTATGTTGCAAGTTAAATCTACAATCAGTGTATGTTGGTAAATTGTAAGTATTGCGTTTGCGTTAACATGCCTCATTTCATCTTTTTTACTATTTTCTTTGATTTCAACAAATCTTTTCAACAATCAGTAAGCAAATACACAACGGTTCTCCAATTACAGATCAGTAATGTAAGGAGAAGCATTGATATAATGGACATCCATCAAGATCAGAAAGAAAACTTGTGTTTCCCATAGCCACCGTTCCTATAATCACAAATGACTGCGATTTGTATTTCCCATAGCCACCGTTCCCATAGTAAAAAACGGTTGCGGTTTGCAATTCCCGGTTGTACCGCGAGTGTTGAAGAATGTTGGTTAATTTTGTCGTTTTCCGATCTTATCCTTCTTATCTATTCACAATCAAATAAACTCATCCTCCGATTTAAGCGTCGTGTTCCGATCAACGTTTATCGATATTTGTCTAGAGAAGCGCTTTTATCATGTGTCATATGGTAACAACTACCAAGGGGATATGGATATGTTGCATAATTAATTTAGTTTCTGTTTGGCACCTTCATTAAAATGTGTTTACATGCAGTGTACAGTGTTCATTGACTTAATACGAATGCATAGACAACAAACAAGATCCAGTACAATTAGCCGCAAACTTGTTACAAACCTTACAAACACAATAAGATTGTGTCTATTCACTAATCGGTTGTCGCCATTTCTAAAATATTATGTCAGTGGAAAATGTTTTAAAAATCATATGCAACTTTACGACACGCTTTGCTTAATCACATCTTCAAGGTAACTGCCGATATCTCATCGTTCTTTTCTAAGATTTTCATTAACGGACTGATCAGTAACGTTACTCTTCAAAGTTTTGTTTATCTACCCATTGATTTCAAAAAAAAGTTATTAACTAAGTCAAACAAAGTTTCATTGAATGAATACAAATACATAGAAAACAAACAAGATCCAGCTGCAAATCAGGTAATACTTCTGTGTTCTTGTTTTTTCCTTCAAGTGTTCTTCTTTGTACTGAACTTATCTTTAACTTATCTTCATACTTGTTCTTGCACTTCAACAAAAACTTACCGCGATAGTTAATATGATTAGACACAACGGTTCTCAAGTTCCAGAAACTAAATGAATTATGCAACATTTCCGCATTTTATCTATCATATTAGAACATTGTTTAAGCAAGAAGAGGCTATCAAGTTTACAAATGCAAAAGCTGGTTTCTGTTTTCTTTTACAACTGGTTAAATGTAAGTATTGCATTTGCAATAATGAGATGTTAAATATTTTACTTGCAAATATAAATGTTTTACTTCAAATTTTCATCCTCAACTTTACTGCGTTTTCGTCAATTCCACATATACTAATTAAAAAAATAAAGTTGGTTAATTGTATACGAGTCGTATAACGTTATACGGCCAGTATACATGTCATAAAACAGTTCTCGTATGTTGAGTATATGATCGAATAAAAAATTAAAAACGTTGTATGCGACCCATATCACTTTATACGGGTCGTATACTCGACAGTGAAAAGGTGAAGGTTATTGGTTATGATGACCATACGCGACAAGGTGGTGGTTTTAGAGGGAAGAGATTCATAGTTACGAGATTTTAGTTGGATTACAAATGAGTTGTATTGGTTATTCAGATCTCTATTCAGTCATCTTTACAAACAACAACACACGAGCCAACTGCCGATATCTCATCCTTCTTTTACAATTGGTTAATTGTAAGTATTGTATTTGCGTTAATGAGATGTTAAATGTTTTACTTCTAATTTTCTACCTCAGTTTCCAACATAACACGCCTCATTTCATCTATTTTACTCTTTTCTTTGATTTCAACAAATCTAGTTCTCCTTTTCCTTCAATTTTTAGAACATTCTTCCCAAACCATAACAAAGTCCTTTTCCGTCAATTTTAAGAACCTTCATTCTGAACTTGAAAACAGGAAGCTCAACAATGGTGGTAATAAGTCTGCTTATGCCTTTGTTTATCTACCCATTGATTTAAAAAAAAGTTATTAACTAACTCAAACAAAGTTCGTAGTTCCAAACACAAGGCTCAAGGAGGTTTCCTACACTATCTTATCAATAAATTTACTAACAAAGAAAGTTGGATAATTTATACGACTCGTATACAAGACATAAAACAGTGCTATATTTTTAGTGTGGATTTAACTTGCAACATGTATGGATGGTTTGTTCATGTGTCATATAGCTACAAAACATAGTCTACAACAGCATGTTCATTGATTGAATACAAATACATAGACAACAAACAAGATCCAGCTGCAAAACAGGTAATACTTCCAACTTCTTTCTTTTTCTTCAAGTGTTTGATGTGTGCAAAATGCAACATATAAATTACATCAATTGTGGCATAAAACTAACCCTTTTTTAGTACTAATGTTGGAAAAAGTGTGTTTTTGTCTTCCTTTTGTATTTTCAGGATTAAATTACCTCAAATGAACAAAAGAAGCAAAAAGGCAGCTAAATCTAACATAAATACAAGAAAAGGAACAAACGTGGCATGCCCGACCCCCCGACAGCATCTTCCCAAGCAAAAACAGGAAAACAGAAGGCTGAACACGCCCCGTGCTCAATAAGCACGGGGGCGTGCCCAAGTTTCTGCAGAAAAGACAAAGCTGTAGAAGCTTCTATCACCCACCACGGGGGCGTGCCCAGCGGACACGGGGGCGTGGTCAACTAATGCAGACAAACTGCAATTAATGAAGAAAGAGAAGGAGGATGGACACGGGTCCGTGCCCGAGCTGCTGTTCAGGCTATAAATAGGGGTGTTTGGCTCATTTTTAAACCATCCTTTGGCACACCACCTCTCTCACACTTCACCCACCCACCACCACCATCACAACACCATCATCCATCATAGAGTGTGTGAGTCGTCTCGGGATCCAAGATTGATCGTAAGAGTTCTTGACAATCAAAGGCCATGTTTGCCTAAGTCTCTTACATCACTTGGTGAAGACAAGTGTCTAGTGTAATACTTTTTATTTTTAATCTTTTCGCACTTTTTATTTGGTTATGTATTAATGACTTTAATAACTAGTTTCTTATGTTGAAGGTGATTCTTCCTTATCATTTTTCCGTGGTGTCTTGGCATTATTTTACTGTCTGTATAAAATAAAAGATTTTCACCATTCATATCTCCACGGTCTATATGGAGATATGTTGGCTACCTGGTCGGGGGTTAAGGGAATGGTTTGGTAAGAGTCTTGCCTTGTTCAGTGTATAGATCCTGCAAGGACCTGGTTCAAATTTAGTAGGACCTCCTTCAACACCCACCGGTATTGGATGGCGGGGGTCCAAACTCTTTGATCCCCTCATATGTAAGCTACTATTAAAACTTTAACCTAGCTACTTAGGACTGTATCCCTGCTGACTCAGACTACTTAGCCGAGGGTAACGTCACCTTCAAAAGAGGGGCCTACCACATTATGCATTAATAACTTAATTAATTATCTTTCAATAATCCAACCCTTTAGGATTGTATCCTTGCTGACTCAAACTACTGGGTTGAGGGTAACGTCACCTTCAAAAGAGGGGACTACTACAATAACTAAGATAATCTCTTAAAAAGTGCAAAAGTGCATAAATAATCAAAGGTTACACTAAACACGAGTCGGATCCAAGTGATTCATCTTGTCTATCTGTTTTTACTTTTATTTTTATTTTTCAGCATTTTTAGTTTTTATTTTCTAGTTTAACATTTTTCTAAACTTTTGATTTGATTAGACGTTGAGGATAAACCGGTATTAAAAGCTCTTGTGTCCTTGGACAACCTCGGTATCTTACCAACACTATACTACGCTCACGATGGGTGCACTTGCCCATATGTGTGTTTGGTGTTAGTAAAATATCGTGTTTTATAAATTTAAAACTTGACTAACGCGTAAAAAAGGCTAAAAATATATATAAAAATATACGACACCACACGCGCATCAAGTTTTTGGCGCCGTTGCCGGGGACACAAGGATTTTAAGAAAGTTAGGACTCAATGGCCTAATCGTTTTTTCTAATTATTTCTGTTTTTTTTAGGATTTTCTTAGATTTTTCAGCTTCTGCAGAACTCAGCACGGGTCGTGCCCGCTGAACACACCCTGTGCCCAATCTTTGGAACTGGAAATCATGTTTTAAGTCAGACAGTAAGCTGAACACGGGGCCATGCCCACTCAACACGCCCCGTGCCCAAGTTTCAGTTACTGAAAACAGAACCGTAAGATCCCAACGGTTGGTAATCTTTGACACAAAAATGAGTGATACTGATATTTTTACTTTCGGCACTCTTATGGTACATGGTGTCAAATATGTGGAGGCCCTCATAAAGATTTAGGATGTTATATTCTAAATTATAAGCCCCATTATATAGACCCATTGTTTAACTGTAGCCTTAAGAGGGGCAAAAGTAAAAATAATCCCTATCTCTCCCTCGAATGCTCTCAACCGGACCTTCTAGGAGAAATGCTTCTTGATGAACTATTTCAATTGGAAGATCTAATTCTTAATTGGTTAAAAGAACTTAAGATGGATATCAATAATTCATCTCAAGAAGATACCCAAGAAGAATTGTTGGGATCGCATTCGAATAAAAACAACTTCATTGATCCCGATATTACCACTAACTCTAGCGAAGACTTGGGCGATAGTCGTCCCTGTGTCGATTATGCCATGAAGGACTCTCCATCGACTTCGTTCGGTGCATACATAGACCTGAGCGATTCGGCATACACCTTCTTTAACGAGAGCCTGGGAAAGGGTTGGACTTGTCCACCTACATTTAGCATAGGAATCACCCTCACCGACAACCTCTTGCATTCTCGTCTTAATCTAGAGCAATTAAGGTTTCTCAGGCACTTTGGGGTTGTTCCATCCAGAAAAGAACCGCCCGATCGGAATAAGTTCCTTAAAAATAGACGAAACTTCATAAACAGCCTCTAGACACGGGGCCGTGTCCAGGTCAGTACGCCCCCGTGTCCACCAAAAGATTCCTTTCTAACTTTTTGTCAGAATATGGACAAAATGTGTCAGGATCCTGTCTGCACACGGGGCCGTGTCCATCCGACACGGGGCCGTGTGCAGCGTGCTGTCGTTTTCTATAAATGCAGCCAAGAATCCTGCACATTTAGACCATTCCAGGGATAGAGATTTGGTGGGATCTTCACACATACAATCCTAGGTATTTTCTAAAAGGAGGTTCTCAACAACCATCTTGTCCTTTCCTCTTTTGTCCATTACCTTCTTCTCCATTTCTTCTATCTCAACACCTCCATTAGAGCTTGAGATCACCATGATTCCAATCTTTATTGTGATGTTTGTTAGGTTTTTGTTCAAGGAATCTTGTTAAAAATAAGTTTTGCAACATTGTTTTAAGTTATTTCTTCTCAAAAATGTTTTAAAAGTTGGAAATATAATTTAAAACTCCCAGATTCCTTGTTCCAAAAATCTGCAGATAGGTGAACACGGGGCCGTGCTCATTGAGCATGGGGCCATGTCCGAGGTTACTGTTTCATTAAAATGAACTCTTTTCCGTTTATTTTCGTAGAATGTCGAGCCAAAACAGTGGAACCTCTTCTGCGCACTCCAGAAACAGTCGAAGGGAAAGAAGGTCTTCAATTGAAGCAACTCTCGTACGCTACGTAATGGCATTGCGTGAGGCTCTTGATGAGATGACATCGGTAGAGGAGGTCCTCATAGACCGTATAAATTATCTTACGGTGGGGTTGGAAAACAGTTTTCACGAAATCAACCTCTTGCACCAGAGGTTGAACATTATTGTAACACCTCCCATGGAACCAATCCTCCCTCAAGAGGATTGGAACCTAGCACTTGGAGTCAACAATCCTACCGGATAGGATGACATTCCAGCGGAGCCTCCTCTTGAAGATCTAGAAGAAGTCCCAGTGGAAGTTGCACCCCCTCAAACCGATGCAAATGAGCCCGCCTTTCTTCTCCCAAGGGAGATAGAGGAATGGCTCACCGACGTGTGAAGGACCCATGTCCGGAGGAAGAAGTTTTTCGAGCCGCATCCAACCGAGAGAATTATCTTTTCGGAAATTTTGCTAATAGAATAAACCTTAGGCTAGAACTTCTTGATTTAGACTTCTTGTGTTTCTTTTGACCTATCTATCTAGAATTTTAACTTATTGGGATTATTATGTAATTTTCTCTATTTAATGGAATGATGGTTTTAGTTAATTTGGTGTTTGGATGATGTTGTAATGGGAAAAACACACTCGGGATGGTGAAGGATACCAAGGGAAACTTGAACCAGCACCCCATACACAAAAAGGGCCATCCGACAAATTTTCTTCATTACAGCAAGTTAAGCACGGGGCCGTGCTCACCCAACACGGCCCATGCCCAACCATCTGCAGAAAATGCCCAGTTCAGGTAACTGGACACGGGGCGTGCTCGTTGAACACGCCCCCGTGCCCAGGCTTCTGTTTCTTTTTACTAATTTCTGTTATTGGCGATCTGAACACGGGGCCGTGCCCGGACACCACGGGGCCGTGTCCAGACGCCCAGTAACATAAATTTTGCTTTTTCACACCTTTTTACACATTCAATCGACCTAAAAACTTATTTTTGGGACACATTGAGGACAATGTGTAATTTAAGAGAGGGGGATGCTAAAACCTTGAATCTTGCAAGTTCTAATTACAAGCCTTACATAAAACTCTATTGGAACCGCTAATTACCCCAAATTTTTTCAAAATTTTTTCAAAAAATTTTCAATTTTTTTTACTTGTCTAGGTTTAATTTGGGAATTTCAAGTTCTAAAAAAGTTATATTTTACAAATTTACAACCGATAGCGTCGTGATAAAAAGAACCAACATAAGAAAATTATGAAACGGCATGACAAGTTTAGTTAAAATTTGATTATATATACTTGATCACATAAAAACTAATTCTCACAAAAAAGTGAGTTTTGAGCCTTTATTGAGCATAAAAATACATATCTTTAAACTAAATGCTCATTTTTCGTTTCTTGTGTGAATAGCCGCTTGGTTCTTACAACTCTAGAACTTACCACGACGATACATTCCTGGTCCTTACCAACTTAAACCCGAGTAAGTAAATGATGGAGGCATTAGGACTAACCCTTTTTATTTCTACACCATTATTTTCTTTTCTTTTTTTACCACCTACCCAAAATCCCCCTAGTTAACCTCTTTGAGCCTAAACCTTTTCATTTCTTAACCCAAAACAAACACCCTTTTACCCACCAAAACCCTTTTATTTTTAACCCTTTATTTTAGTAACAAACCTCGGTTTTTCCTATGACTTCCTTATCAATATATATATATATATATATATATATATATAGGGAGGAGATCATGCGAGAACCACCCTTATTACGAGAACCAATGTGAACACAACCTAAAATAGCTAAAAAAAACCTAAAAAAACCTAACCCCTACCCCCCCCCCCCCCAAAACCTAAACCCCCCTCCCCCACCACCCAAAAACCTAAACCCCCCCACCCACCCACCCCCCCCCCCCCAAGCTAAAATGCTAAAAACTAAACCCCCAAAAAACCTAAAAAATCTTAAAAAATCTAAAAAAAATAAAAAAAAAATCTAATTTTTTTTTTAATATTTTTTATGCTCAAATCGCTACTTTTAGTGGCTAAAAAAAATTTTTTAATTTTTTTTTTTGCTTAGAAAAGTAGCGATTTTTATATAAAAAATATTAAAAAAAAAATTGTGTGATTTTTAGCTATTTTTAGGCATTTTTGGTTGTGTTCACATTGGTTCTCGCGGTTCTCGCAATAAGAGGTGGTTCTCGCATAATCTTCTCCCTATATATATATATATATATATATGATGGTGAAGCCAAAAGAAATAAGCAAACAAGTTTATCAAAAAGAACTTTGTTTTAAAAAAAATGCTTCATCAAAATAAAAAGTTACAAAAAAATAAAAAGTCTTACGGAAACCGACGCTTTTTACGCCTTTCGCCCTTTTACTAACTACTAACCCAACCACCTACCTTTAACCCAAGCCTAACCCTTCACCCAAAAGTCCCCTTGATATTTACAAAGGTGTATATTTAAAAAGGAGGAGGATTGATTGCTTGGCAAGCTTATGGTAGGAGTAAGTTCCACGCCGCTCTCGAGTGATTCACTAAAATACATCTTCGGCCGAGTGTTGAGTGATCCCCCGTGAGGTATGTGAACTTGTATATAAATAGAATTTTAAAAAGGCATGTTATGCCCTAATAAGTAATTTATCTTATGTAGTGTTTTAAATAAATCATGACGAATAGGATTGTAAATAAATAAAAATAAAACTTAATAAAGAATCTTGGAAATCCCGACACTCTATGACAAGCCCAAAAACCTTCTCTTCTACCCATTCCATTTGGGAGTGTAAAGCCACATTATAAAGAGTTTTGCTTGAGGACAAGCAAAGATTCAAGTGTGGGGGTATTTGATGTGTGCAAAATGCAACATATAAATTACATCAATTGTGGCATAAAACTAACCCTTTTTTAGTACTAATCTTGGAAAAAGTGTGTTTTTGTCTTCCTTTTGTATTTTCAGGATTAAATTAGCTCAAATGAACAAAAGAAGCAAAAAGGCAGCTAAATCTAACATAAATACAAGAAAAGGAACAAACGTGGCATGCCCGACCCCCTGACAGCATCTTCCCAAGCAAAAACAGGAAAACAGAAGGCTGAACACGCCCCGTGCTCAATAAGCACGGGGGCGTGCCCAAGTGTCTGCAGCAAAGACAAAGCTGTAGAAGCTTCTATCACCCACCACGGGGGCATGCCCAGCGGACACGGGGTCGTGGTCAACTCTAAGATTCGCAGAATCTGGGGAAATCTTGATAGTACAGATACGCTTCTGCACACGGGGTCGTGCCCAGCGGACACGGGGGCGTGGTCAACTAATGCAGACAAACTGCAATTAATGAAGAAAGAGAAGGAGGATGGACATGGGGCCGTGCCCAATGGACATAGGGTCGTGCCCGAGCTGCTGTTCATGCTATAAATAGCGGTGCTTGGCTCATTTGCAAACCATCCCTTGGCACACCACCTCTCTCACACTTCACCCACCCACCACCACCATCACAACACCATCATCTACCACCATCATCCATCATCCATCATAGAGTGTGTGAGTCGTCTCGGGATCCAATCGTAAGAGTTCTTGATAATCAAAGGCCATGTTTGCCTAAGTCTCTTACATCACTTGGTGAAGACAAGTGTCTAGTGTAATACTTTTTTATTTTTAAACTTTTCGCACCTTTTATTTGGTTATGTATTAATGACTTTAATAACTAGTTTCTTATGTTGAAGGTGATTCTTCTTTATCATTTGTCCGTGGTGTCTTGGCATTATTTTACTGTCTGTATAAAATAAAAGATTTTCATCATTCATATCTCCACGGTCTATATGGAGATATGTTGGCTACCTGGTCGGGGGTTAAGGAAATGGTTTGGTAAGAGTCTTGCCTTGTTCAGTGTATAGATCCTGCAAGGACCTGGGTCAAATTTAGTAGGACCTCCTTCAATACCCACCGGTATTGGATGGCGGGGGTCCAACCTCTTTGATCCCCTCATATGTAAGCTACTATTAAAACTTTAACCCGGCTACTTAGGACTGTATCCCTGCTGACTCAGACTACTTAGCCGAGGGTAACGTCACCTTCAAAAGAGTAAACCGGTATTAAAAGCTCTTGTGTCCCCTCATATGTACTGCCGACTAATTAGTGGAAGAATCTCGTTTCGTATCTTCTTCTTTTTCTAGTTCTCGAAGAATCTTGTTCCGTATTTTCCCTTTTCTAGTTCTCGAAGAATCTCGTTCCGTATTTTCTCCTTTTGCTAGTTCTCATAGAATCTCATTCCGTATTTTTTCTGTTTCTAGTTCTCGAAGAATCTTGTTCCGTATTTTCTTGTTTTCTAGTTCTCAAAGAATCTCGTTCCGTATTCTCTCGTTGTCTGAGAATAATTTGAAGGCTCACAAATTTCAATATCAAATATGTGTTCGATCATCTTTCCAAATTGTAAAACACGAATATGTGGTTTCCATCACAAAGCCGTTGTGTTTTAATGGAGCGTACAGTGGTCTAATATAACCATATTCAAGCATTCTGTGTCACACCCTGACTTTTGCGGAAGGGTGATTATGTGTGACTTGCTTAATATCATTGCATTCAACCATAACAAACAGCAATATGATAAAACCAAAGATGTTCATCCATAGATTAAGTTTAAAACATCACAACAACATTGTTTTAGAATGCAAACATAGACCTCAAATCCAAATTACAAACCATTCAAATTGTTTTAGAGTTCCATAAGAACTCGACAAGAGATTCTACTAAAAAAACTAGGTTTTTGTGACACCTGTGTCATACGACCATCATACAAATGCAAATCCAATGAAATATTGTATTTCATTCTTGGGATTTGTATAAATATGTGTATCATTTGCACATATCAATTCTTGTTCGATTTCGAGCTCTAAATCGCTTTCTGGAAAGTTATATGCGAACTGATGCGTAAACGTAATCAGTTTAATGCGACAAACACTCCAGAATAGTGACATAGGCTTAACATACCTTAAATAACCTTTATATAACTTAGAAATCAGTTTTGGAGGGTTTGGTGTGTCGAAAACAAGTTTATTCAATCGCAGGGACTATTTGCGTCAAACTACGAAACTATGCTGATTTGTATAGTACCGAACATTCCAGAACTTGATCATAAGCTAAACATACCCTAAATATCCTTTACATAGCTTAGAAATAGGCTTTGAGGGGTTCGGTATGCGAAAATATGCATATTTGATCAACAGGGACTAAAAGCATCAAAAAGTGCATAAGTTTGTATTTTCGCGCATATCTTACGTTCTGAGCATATCCGGACATCCAAAAATTTTTGTAATCATTAAAATATGTTATTTTAGTTATTGGAATGCAAAAATACCATTCGTCGCGTAATTTGGATCGTTTTCGCGTCCGTTCGAGTTTTCGTCGTAATTAACCGAACAACGCAACCGTACGACCAAACGAACAGACATCTGAGATGTTTTCAAGCATATTCCATGTTCCCTATGCTTTAACTTCATTGTAGAGCATTGAAATAGGGTTAACAGGGCTTAAACTCGTAAAAAATGCATCAAAAATTGAGTTTTGGACTTGCTGGGACTAAACTTGACAATCTGTGAAAGATGTCTAGGAGGGGCGCGTAAGACTCAGTGAGAGTCTATGCGGCCCACGACAGACTGCCAGACAGAAACTATGAATCTGGTCATTTGAGCTGGTTTTGATGGTTTTGATCCCTGATTTGTGATACCATTTGATGGTTTTAATGTTCCCCTTGTATTGTAAACTATGGGTAACACTTGGATGGCTAGGATTAAAGCCCGAATTACAAGAAACGATCCCAATGGTTCTTGAAAGTCTGTATATACCCGCCTTTTTCAAGCACCATTCATCACATTTGGTCTGATTTTGCTCTAAGTTGAAGCCTTAGCTTCATACCTGAGTATTTCAGATCAAATTCTTCATTGCTTGGATCTTTTGTAAGCTTCTTTCATACTTGTTATTGCTTTTTAAGCATGAAAGTTAAACAGTGTTTGACTTTCTGCTTTGACCATGAATTGATCAACACAAAGTTCGTTCGAACATTGCAACGTTAGCGTAATCACGATGGTTATAGTCCCATGTGACTATACCTACTGATTACCACGTCGATTAGTCGAAGTGACGAGTCAAAGTTTCGGTCAAAGTACGTGTTTATGCGTATTTTGAAACGAAACTACTTTTGGATATCAAAACACTTTTTTTTTATATCAAATATGTTTTCTAACTTAGTTAAACATGTATTAACATGTTTAACTCGTCACTTTTAGTCTAGTGCTTGTTTAGGGTCGTGAAGTCAAGCGGTCTAAACCACAGCTTAGACTTTCGAACCCGACCCATTTGGTCAATCGATGGGATCCGACCAAGCATGTATTGTGACCATAGTTGTATAGGGAATAACCTTCCGAGGTTATACCTTATGGTCACTTAGTTTAGTTAGTTGTATGATAGGTAGTTTATATGCCTTAGGTAAATGACCAAAATGCCCTTTTCATGCATAATTGGTAATTAAGCATATGTAACTTAATTTTTTGTCACCTAAACTGATTATGCAACATATTTAAACATGTTTAGGCATATAAGACTTGTTATAGGACTAGTTAGGCGTCTCGAACGCGCATTCGCGCGAACGACGCGTTAAAGTAGCGTAAGCTACCTTAATGGGTCGTAAGCACTTAGGATAGGTTCCGATTTAGAATGTAGGCTTCGATAAACCATATCACATAATTTCCAATGCTAATTTGGTTTACGAGACCTCATTCTACCTAATCTTCCGATTTAGGTGCCAATTGTTTAACTAGCGATCTGATTACTAGGTACCACTTGATTCCTTGATTTCTGAGCTTTCTTAGGACACTTAATCGAGGATACTTACAATCTCAAGTGAGTACATAGTCCCCTCTTTTACGTTTTCAAATGTTTTGGGGTGATACATATGTGCCGATTCACTATTTTCATGATTTCGACTATATGATTACATGTGCATAGTACTGTCTTCTGACGAATTGAACTATTGTCCATGACTTAAACACTGATTTTCGAGTTTATACGACTATTTGTCTGTTCATATGTTTACTTATACATTCATTAACAATGATCAAGCCGACTGGTAGTACGATATAGCGCTATAGGACTAGACACCCCATTCCTGTTGTATGGAATGTCAGAAACCAAATTTTAATCAAATAGAATTTGCCTTTGTGGTATTTCTATAGTCTCTAAAGTGTAGTTTGATGCACTAAGGTTTGAATGTATTACCAAATCGCGATATCTGGTATATTTCAATATACTACCAACGTGATACTGTTTGCTAAAGCATAATTTGATATGCTATTGTTTACTAAAATATAGTTTGATATATTACCAAACCACGATATTAGGTAAGTTTCGACATACTACCAACGTGATATTATTTACTAAAGTATGTTTGATATACTACCGACATTGTTATTTCACAAACTAAAGTATATTTTAATATACTACCAAAGCATAGTTGAAGTGCTATTTTCAAATCCAAAGCATAAGTTGATATGTTATTTACAAGGAAAATTGGTTTTTAATAAACCAACCTTTGTCCCGTTGGTAAATAATAATCTTACCTACGTAATTGGTATACAATAATCCTACCTATCAACATGTTGGTACTCAATGAACTTCCATTAATTTTTTTTAACTGAAGTTAATTAAGTTTTATTTATTACACAAACAGTCCCTGTAGTTGTAATTTACTAGTTTTAACTATTTTATCAAACAAAAAAATATCAAGGGACTGTAATTTATTAGTTTTAAAATAGTTAAAACTAGTAAATTACAACTACAGGGACTGTTTGTGTAATAAATAAAACTTAAAAACTAACTTCGGTTAAAAAAAAATTAACGGAAGTTCATTGAGTACCAACATGTTGATAGGTAGGATTATTGTATACCAATTACATAGGTAAGATTATTATTTATTAACGGGACAAAGGTTGGTTTATTAAAAACCAATTTTCCTATTTACAAAACTAAAGTATAATGTATTATACTACCGATGTTTTTCATTCTTAATCCAAAGTATACTTGTGATATACTACCGAATCTATTTATCTATTTCAAAGCTAAAGCATATTTAGATACTACTCATCCGCTTATCTCAAAACCAAAGTATATTCTCGTATATACTATAAACATTTTACCAAAACGATGCATTTTAGAAACAAAACTTTTACAAGGATTCATGACTATTTTTGAAAATATAAAACCTTTTTCTTGTGTTATCCAAAGCCATGAGTCTAATACACAAATCCTATATTACTCACAGGCATTTTTATGCTGACGTATCTATTTTCACATATGTTTCAGGTGCTGCTATGTGACGATTATTGGTGCATGCTACATATAGGATGGACTTGTGCCTTAGCCTTGTATTTATCTGATTTGTAGTAAACAATGAATTCAATAATTCAATAAAACGAAACTATTTAATCCATGGTTGTGAAACAATGATTCTGTTACGACACTCCCCGATGTTTCCGCCACGATTTGTTGTTTTACGTGGTCGGGGTGTGACAGTTTTCGACTATGTATCTTATCCAGGATAAGATACTCAACCCCAAACCCTTAGGCACCGGATGACATCTTTTATTCCAAACAAGTCTTGAAAACTTCCAACGCCCGCCAGATCCATATTTAGTTTCCTGAAATACATGTAGTTTGAAAACATCAACAAAAGTTGAGCGAGTTCATGTGTTTTGTATGTGTGCACGAATAAACCTTTGAAATCATTGAAAGTATGTATGTATTTGTAAATCCCGGTATGAAAGCAACAAGGAAAATAGATCCATTAATGGTTTGCAAGGCCATTAATATGTGTGACGTGATGCAGGAAGGCTCAATCCTAGCAGATTTTGTACCGGGCCTCCGGCTGTAAGACATAGTCACCTCATGGGCCATATCCCGGTCCACATGCGTGGGGCTCGCTACACCCAAATAGATCTATCACTCATGTCCCTCGGTCCTACTACGAGGATTAATGGTCTTAAGCGTTGTACCCACCACTCACATGATCTAGCAGTACCTGTCCTTTGCTAACCATACTATATATAAACGTTTGTAAACAATTTGTAACAAGTACTTCACCTCCGAAGTTATAAAACCGAAAACAGTTAAAAGAAAAGGGGGACATGAACTCACAATCTTGCGTTCTTCGTATCCAAATGTAACCCAAAGCTGCTACTCGTGTGCACGACTACCTACAACATACTACGGCTTATTAGACGAGCGGGTCTTGCCTTGACATAGTCCTAATTAGTGTCTTTGAGTTACGCTTCTTTGTGTCTTCAATATTATTCCAAGTTATAAAATTATTTGTTAAAATAATAAATATTTTAACTTAAATTATATTTATTAAGTTTTGGAATAATTGTTAAAATAATATACTTTAACTTGACATGTTTATGTACTTGTACATGTACAACTTCCCAAGGATGGGTGTATTCAAACTCGTATTCTTATACTTGTATATTTTTTCCAAGCATCGGTGGCGTATTCCGGTGTGTATTTATACGTACGAGAATACGTATTTTCTTGTAGTTATTAAGTATTCTTATACTTAATTATTGTATTAATTTTTCCGGAATAATATTTCTAATAACAATCCATCAATATATATATATATATATATATATATTCTAAAAATATATATTTTAAGAAATATTACATACAAAAATTATTTATAATTTTTCCCTTGGCAAAAATATTTATATTTTCATATAAGTCTCAAAAATAATAAATTTTCAAGTTCAACTTAGAAAATATATATATATATATATATATATATATATCTGTTTTTTTTTTCACCCAAAAATAATGTATTTCACGTTTATTAAAGAAAATATATATTTTCTCCCAAAAATAATATATCTTCTAACAATTTCAAGAAAAAATAAATATATATGTTTTCTTTTCCAAAAATAATGTATTTTCTCTTTGTCAAAAATATGATATATTTTGTAATAACTATAAAAATCATATTTTTGTTTTCTTGATCTCCAAAATACCATTTACCAAAATATACTCATGAATTTATTTCCGGAATATTTTGTAAGTTATATTCCTTGTTCGGTTTCTCCAATATTTTGGGTATAACTTATATATTTATTTTTTGGAATTTTGGTATATTTTGGATTGTAATTTCTGGTATTTTGGTGAGTTATATTATTTCAAGTCCTAAAATAATATAACTAATACACATAATATACAAATAATCACACACATGGTGACATCTAAATATATATTTTCCTAAATACATATTTAGTCACTTTTATTTACAAAAACCAACCTCCAATATTTATAATTTTTGTAACAAAATCTATGGCAAACTTTATACGAAAATTCTTGGTTTAAAATATACTTGTGAATATTTGTTTAAAAATATTTTTCTAAGTGTTAAATTTCTAAAAAAAATTTGTCATAGTTTCCCCTTAAAAATTGAGGTTTTCATGCTTTCAAAGCATATCATTTTCTTTAATAAATCAACACAATCAACAATAAATCAACCAATACTTACCAATTTGCCAAAATCAAGCATAAATTACTACTTCAGGAACTTGAAAATTTACAAAAACTTGTAACTAGTGTTTTAGTAAGCTTAGTTACCCTTTAAAGTGTGGTTGTTTATTTAAAAATATCATTATTGAAGAAATTAGTTCTTTACAACTTGTGAATAAATTTTCTAAAAATATTTCTTCTTGAGTTTTTCTTGTTAAATATATATTTCTACACTTGTTTAACCACTAAAAATGTGGTTAATCTCTTTAAGAACCAAGCTTAAGTAAATTTTGTATTTTTAACTTGGTTTCTTGAAAAATCATTCTTGAAATCCTAGATTTACAAGACTTTATATTCACTTTGATCATCATTTTACAAGAAAAACAATTTACACTTTCAAGTTCATGCTTTACATATGGATGATTACTTTGATCTTAACATAATCTTCCTCTCATCTTGCTAGATTATGTCTTTAATCACCATCTAGCAAGATCTTATGATGTTTAACATCATTAACATAAGCAATCAACAATCAACAAGCATAACAACAGTTAAACAACTTGATTTCTTATGGTTTTAGTCTTATGTTTAAGTTTCATGTTCAAGATTCATGGTGTTCTTCAAGATTATCAACTTGTATCATTCTTTAACCACCAAAACAAGATGTAAAATAAGGTGTAGATGATCTTACTACTAGCTCAAGGCTAGGGATGATCACAAGATGAAGAAGAGGTTGATAAAAGCTTGTATGAGAGGTCCTTCAACTTCCAAGAGTTCCTAGCTTCCTTATACACCTTCTTACACCTTTGAGTATGCATGGAATGGATGAAACTTGAATGAAGATGATGGATGTATGTGTGTGTGTTCGGCCGAGAATGGAAGAGGAGGAGAGGAGAGTGTTCAAGTGTTTGTTGTTGGTGAAATGAATGGTTATGTGCCTTTAGTTAAACTTATAATACTCCACCAATGTTAAGTCTATTGAATAATATGTTAGAAAAGATGAAACATGATCCCATAAAATATTCAAATAAAATCTTGAGTGGGGGCCATATGTTGGCCGTGAATAGGTGGGGGGGTCTAGACTAGGTTGCAATGTTAAGTTAGTTATTTTAGTTAGATTCCAAGTGAATTAGTTAGGTGTTAGTTAGTATGTTGTTATATAGTGTGTTATGATGTTCGGGGCCCATAACTAGCTTGGAAATGTTAAAACAATGCTTTTAGTGAAAATTCGGTGTTTCGGGTAGTGTCCGGTTGTTCGGTTGGTTACCGGTTCGTTAAGGTGCTAAACTATGCAGTTTAGTGTGCTTTATGTTACCTTTTGTGATAGTTTTGATTCCTAACGCTTAGGAAAGCATTCTGGACCATTTAACCATATTTCTGCATGATATTCAAGTGTTTAAATGCTGAATTTTGCTGATTTCTCCAGAATTCTGCAGTTTGTGTGAGTTTTCGGCACTTTCCGGCACTTAAACTATCTCTAGGAAGACAGTTTTATGATCCCTACTTTCCTACACACTATACTAGTGTAACTCTTGGTTTCTGGCTCATTCTGTGTCTCAATACCATGTCTACCTATGTACTGAACTCTGTCAACATTTTTCTGATTTGTCTGATAACGTGCTATCTTTGTTTCATGCATCATTTGAATCAATAAACTTTGCATGCAATAATGATATGACATTTTGCAATATATAATGCACATGTATGTATGACAACCATAATCAAAGAGCAATTCAAATCGATAATTATAATTCAGCACAATCATTAAGCACTAATCATTGTTTAATAGTTGTACGGATACCTGAAATTTTGACAGTTGTCACATTCTCCCCCTATTAAGAAAAATTCGTCCCGAAATTTTAAGCTTTACTATTAGCTGCAGGGGAGTTGGGGAACAAATGTGGGTATTTGGTTTCATACGGTCTTCACGCTCCCAAGTAAACTCTGGGCCGTGACGTGCATTCCATCGAACCTTGACAAGCTTAACACTACTCCTACGAGTCTTGTTAACCTTCCAATCTGTAACCTCAACGGGTTCTTCGGTGAATTGAAGTGTATCGTCGATGTGAACTTCATCAGCAGGGATGACCATTGTCTCTTGAGTTGGACTTTTCTTCAGATCAGATACATGGAATGTATCTTGAACACCATTAAGTTCTCCTGGTAGCTCCAACTTGTATGCTATTGAACCAACCCTTTCTAAAATTCTAAACAGCCCGATATATCGTGGGTTTAATTTACCACGCTTCCCAAAGCGTGCCACACCCTTCTAAGGTGAAACTTCTAACAGAACCGTATCATCCACTTCAAATTCCAAGGGTTTTCGTCTTAGATCCGCATAACTCTTCTGTCGATCACGAGCCGCCTTGATGCGCTCTCGGATCTGTATGATCTTATCAGTCGTTTCTTAGACCAGTTCGGGACCAACCATTTGTCTATCACCTGCATCTGCCCAGCATAGCGGTGATCTACACTTGCGTCAGTATTGAGCCTCGAACGGTGCAGCTTGGATGCTTGTATGGTAGCTGTTGTTAGAGGAAAACTCAACCAAAGGCAGATGAGTATCCCAACTGCCACCTAAATCCATAACACAAGCACGTAGCATATCTTCAAGCGTTTGAATTGTTCTCTCGCTCTAACCGTCCGTCTTCGGGTGAAAAGTTGTACTCAGATTCAACTGAGAACCAAAAGATTCTTGGAAGGATTGCCAAATCCTTGACATAAACCGTCCATCTCTGTTCGATATAATCAAGATAGGCACTCCATGACGTGCAACTATCTCCCTTAGGTAAAGCTCAACTAGCTTACCAGTGTTATCCTTCTCTCTAATCAGAAAAAAGTGCTCAGACTTAGTCAATCAGTCCACGATTACTCAAATCGTATCATGACGTCTGGGAGTTCTGGGTAACTTGGTTATGAAGTCCATAGAAATCTGCTCCCACTTCCACATGGGTATCTTTGGTTGTTGCAGAAGTCCTGAAGGCTTCTGATACTCGGCATTCACTTTGGCACAAGTCAAACACTTTCCAACGTACATAGCAACATCAACCTTAAGTCCTGGCCACTAGTAGTAATCCTTCAAATCTTGGTAAATCTTGTCCGATCCCAGATGGATCAAGTACCTCGATTTGTGAGCTTCATTAAAAATGACCTCTCTAAGACCACCAAAAAGCGGAACCCAAATACGTCCCATAAAATACAAGGTTCCTTCCTCGTTGGTACTAGATTTTTCTCCATTCCTCGGAGATACTCAGCCTTAATATTCTCTTTCTTCAGAGCTTCTTTTTGTGCAGCACGAATACACAATGTGAGATCTGTCTATATAATAATCTCCAAAGCCCTAACCCTTATGGGCTTGATCCTTTCTTTTCGACTTAAGGCGTCTGCTACCACATTCGTCTTTCCTGGATGATACTTGATTTTGTAATCATAATCATTTAACAGCTCAACCCAACGTCGCTGTCTGATCTTAAGCTCTTTCTGATCGAATATGTGCTGAAGGCTCTTGTGATCTGTAAAAAACGTGCAGCGAGTACCATACAGATAATGTCGCCAAATCTTCAAAGTAAACACCACTGCGCCTAATTCCAAGTCATGCATGGTGTAGTTCTTCTCATGGACCTTTAATTAGCGCGAAGCATAAGCGATAACCTTCTGTCGCTGCATTAGCACACAGCCCAATCCCTGACGCGAGGCGTCATAGTATACCACGAAGTCGTCGGTGCCTTCGGGTAGGGATAAAATAGGTGCATCGCAAAGCTTGTTCTTAAGCAGCTGAAAAGCTTCTTCTTGTTTGTCTCCCCATTCATACTTCTTATCCTTTTGAGTGAGGGAGGTCAACGGTTGAGCTATCTTGGAGAAATCCTCAGTGAATCTGTGATAATACCCTGCTAAACCCAAAAAAATTGTCGGATCTCGGTTGGCGTCTTCGGAGTTTCCTAATTCTTAATCGCCTCGATCTTGGTGGGATCCACATGAATTCCATTTTCATTTACCACGTGACCGAGGAACTTCACTTCGCGTATCCAAAACTCACACTTTGAGAACTTGGCGTAGAGCTTCTCCTTCTTTAGCAGCTCTAAGATGACTCTAAGGTGTTGCTCATGGTCTTCTTTTGTCCGCGAATAGATCAAAATATCGTCGATAAATACGATCACGAATTTATCGAGATACGGCTTGCAAACTCGGTTCATCAAGTCCATAAATACTGCCGGCGCATTAGCCAAACCAAATGGCATCACTAGAAACTCGTAATGTCCATAACAAGTTCTAAAGGCAGTCTTCGGTATGCTATCTTCCCGAATCCGCAGTTGGTGATAACCTGATCGAAGATCGATCTTGGAGTAGTAACTTGAACCCAGAAGTTGATCGAAAAGATCATCAATCCTCGGCAAGGGATACCGATTCTTGATGGTCAACTTATTTAGATCCCGGTAGTCGATACACATTCGAAAACTATCGTCCTTCTTCTTGATGAACAGAACTGGAGCTCCCCAAGGCGAGAAGCTTGGCCTTATAAATCCCTTATCTTGCAACTCCTGAAGCTGCGCTGACAACTCTTGCATCTCTAAAGGCGCAAGTCGATAAGGTGCCTTGGCCACAGGCACAACGCCTGGAACCAAGTCAATGCAAAATTTGACTTGTCGTGGAGGATGTAATCCTGGCAAGTCTTCGGGAAAGACTTTAGGATATTCCCTTACCGCAGGGATATCTTCGAGCTTCGCTTATTCGGCCTCTTTGTCCATGACATGAGCTAAGAAGGTAACACATCCTTTACGCAAAAACTTCCGTCCCTTCAAACAACTAATAATCCGTAGCGTCGTATCCTGCTTCTCCCCATGAATTACAATCGTCTCTTCATTCGCCATCGGGATGCGGATAGCCTTCTCATGGCTTACAATCTCGGCATGATTACTCGATAACCAATCCATCCCGACTACTACGTCGAAGCTTCCCAATTCAACTGGCAGAAGATCTAACGAAAACTCACGCTCTCCAAGCTCTATAACACAACCTCTAATTACTTCATTAGCTTCTACTAGCTTCCCATTAGCTAGTTCTATCGAGTATGGGATGTCTAACTTACTTGCTACTAAACCAAGTATATTCTTAAAATCTAGAGATACAAAGCTATAATCGGCACTGGTATCAAATAGCACAGACGCAAAATGTTGATTAATAGGGAACGTACCAGTGACTATGTTCGGATCCTGGCGAGCTTCCCTAGCTCCAATGTTGAACACTCGTCCATGAGCTTGGTTATTCTTTGGGCAATCCCGCTTGAAATGCCCTACTTCACCACATCCGTAACATCCTTGACCGCGTTCGTTCCCATTTCCACCTTGGTTGTTGTTATTATTTCCTCCGCGGTTTCCATTTCCCGCCTGGTTTTCGTTTCCATTCCGGTTTCCTTTACCTCCCTGATTATTGTTTCCTCCCTGATTTCTATTCCCATAACCGTTTCCACCACGGTTGCCATTACCATTTCCATTTCCTCCTTGACCACCATTTCCATGACCGGTTCCAACCCAGCACGTTTCCTTTGAATGACCATTCCTTCCACAATTTCCACACTTCCTAAACCTGCACTGCCCGGCATGATGAAACTGACATACATCACACTTGGGCAGAGTGCCCATGTTTCCTTTCCCTTTGTTCTCAGCGTTAGCATCACCAGTCCTGACCTCGGCTGGTGGGTTAGCATCTTTCCGCTTGTTAGCATTGTTGTTGTTTCATTGGGTACCCTTCTTGAAATTCAAAAACTTCCTCTTGTTTTCCCCAGACGACTCCACATGAGTCTCCTTCATCTTTATCTCTGAAATCGAGAACTTTCCCAGACGAATCACTTCTTCAGTCAGTGCCACACTCAAGTCGATGGCTTCAGTAATTGTTGGTGGCTTAGATGTCGTCACCATGCTGAGAATCTGGGGTGCCAATCCCCAAATGAAACGTTCAATTCTCTTGAACTCTGGTTCTACCAAGTAGGGGACCACGCGAGACAAATCATGGAACCTCCACACATACTCAGCTATCTTAGGACCATCCATCTTCAAATTCCAGAATTCAGTCTCCAACTTCTGGATTTCTGCCCTCGAACAATACTTCTTACGCATCAGCTCTTTCAATTCATCATATGTCAGAGCATACGCCGCAACCTCACCTAGATTCTGAACCTGAAGGTTCCACCATGATAGAGCCCCATCTAAGAAACAGTCCAGAGATGTACGTGACTTGGTGCTCTGGCACACATTTACTCATCCGCAACACAGAATATGTCTTCTCAACCCATCTGACAAAGGCTACGGCACCTTCAGTATCGTCGAAGTTCAAAGGCTTGCAGTCCAAAAACTGCTTGTAGGTACAGCCTGTGTACAGGAAACATCATTCATAAAAAGCATTAGAAAAGCACACTTGGAAATATCCAAACGTATTGTAATGTGTCTCAAGTGACTTAAACATTACCGTTGGGTGGGTTATTCCCTGAGGTACCCCCGCTGCGTTCGGAGCGTAGGGCCTCGTGGTGTGCGATGGCCTGTGAGATGCGTTCCTGTGATTCTGCCTCGGTCGTCGGCAGAGGATTGTTGGTGTCGGTGTTCCTTCGTGGCGGCATCTTCTAAGAAGAAGATCAGATATGTCAGGTCCTATTCGCTAAGTAAATATATAGTACGTACATATAATAACTTTTATCAAAACAAGCACTCATGTAACAACACAATCACAACATAAGCAAGTAATCCAACAATATGTTTAGTGAGAATATGACGATTGAGCTTTCATTAATCATCAACCACAGTTACATTGTTTACAAGGTGTATCACATCAAAAGGGACACAGGGTCACACTACCCTTGTCCAATAAGTCTGCAAATACACAAAATCACATAATCAAAAGGTGGTCTCCAAAAGGCTTCACAATCTCGGCTCAATAGTGGTGCTCTCACTAAAAGTAATGCAATCTGCATAAAACCAAAAACCAACTATGTTGATGGTGGAGGAGGAGGAGGAGGGAAGAAAAGCAAGCTGCATACATGTGCAAGCTCCTCCTCGAGCTCGTATACATGAAGCAGTAAGTAACTGATCTGCTGCTCGACCGTAAAAAATCGAGCATCAAACTCTTGAAAAGGAGTAAGAGGAGCAGGTGGATGTGCAAATGGAGACGGTGATGAACGTGGGGGAACAAAAGTAGGCTGACAAGGACACGATAGGGGGCGTGAAGTCTGCTCAAGCTCCAAAATCCTGCGACTCATAATCTCAAACTGAAGCTGAAGCGATAAAAGCAACTCATCCCGTGTATAGCCAACAAAATGGGAGGGATGATAGGGATCTGAAATCAGCATAGAGTACGGTGGGAACCATCGGAGTGGCTCATCAAGTGGTGAAGAAGTGAAAGGGGCAAACGGTGCAGTCTGAGGGATCTGTGGAAAAGTTGCCGAAACAAAAGGATCGTCACGCGGGTGCTGACCTGAAGTACCTTCCCCTAGACGGTGTGCAGGGATGTCCTGTAGGAAAACGATAGGCAGATCAGTGCGATGGAGATCGGACTCCAAAGGAGGAAGAGGAGCAACATCAGCGGGTGCGGAAATAAATGGTGCAACAAAAGGAGGGTCGATAGGTGCAGGAACTGGATCGGGAATAAGGGGTGCAATGTCTGGTAAACCAAAAAGAATAGGGTCATGATCAGGTATGGGCTCAGGATCAGCATGTGCAACATCAGGCTGATCAAGAGGAACAAGATCTGGCTCAGGACCAGGCTTGGGGTCATGTGGAGGAGATGGTGCAGCTGACATCGCAGTATCATCATCAGAATCAGTGGCATAGCGTTGTAATCCAACCGCTTGCAAAGCTGAAGACGTCACAGACTCAAAGGAGTCTGAAACAGAGTGTAAACTAGAATCAAAGGATAACTCAATAACAGGAATCTCAGGAGGTGGAATAGCAACAACGTCCTCATCTATCTCTCCATCACCATGGGCATCACCAGGAGGACCATCAACAAACAGATCAACGTCATCATCAAACAAATAGTCAAAAGGCCAACCCTCAGGAGGGATGACCATGAGAAGAACAGGAGCGAGGATCGGAGCCATGATATGCTCACCATCAGGATGACCAATGATAAGATGATCATGGACTGGAACGGGGACAACAAAAGGATCCTCGTCTGGAATACCATCAGCAAGGGGTAAGTCATCGCCAAAGTCAGGCAATGCGAACGGCTGAAAGTCATCCTCGTCATCCGATAGCATGTCTGGGTCGCTCTCAGTATCTGATGTAAAGATCTCCGGCTCTGGTGCGATCTTGTCATCTGAGATGATAGCCATAGGGTCATTGGCGTCGAACAATCCGCTCTCGGATGAAGACATAATGCCTTTAACATAACAATCATAACATATGCATAAATATCAACCAGTATTACTTAGTATGCAGTCAAAGACAGTGTATCATGAAATCATGTATCCTCGTTATTCCTCATGAAATCTTCTCTAACTTTCCTAGTCTGCTCTATGCAGACTGGACTACCAATGTGACCTTGCATTGTGTTTCGTGTCTTTCCTTTCGTAAAAATGTTTTGTTCCATGGATCTGGGCGTTTTGTATATGCAATGAAAAACACTTTGTGAAAACATTTTTGTGAGAGCCCTAATGATTGTAGTCTAGACTCGAGAAAGAATCCTAGTTCGTTACAATCGAAGCTCTGATACCAAACTGTCACACCCTGACTTTTGCTAAAGCGTGATTATGTGTGACTTGCTTAATATCATTACATTCAACCATAACAAACAGCTATATGATAAAACCAAAGATGTTCATCCATAGATTAAGTTTCAAACATCACAACAACATTGTTTTAGAATCTAAACATAGACCTCAAATCCAAATTACAAACCATTCAAATTGTTTTAGAGTTCTATAAGGACTTGACAAGAGATTCTACTAAAAAAACTAGATTTTGGACTATGTATCTTATCCAGGATAAGATACTCAACCCCAACCCCTTAGACACCGGATGACATCTTTTATTCCAAAGAGCCCTTGAAAACTTCCAACGCCCGCCAGATCCATATTTAGTTTCCTGAAATACATGTAGTTTGAAAACATCAACAAAAGTTGAGCGAGTTCATGTGTTTTGTATGTATGCACGAATAAAACTTTGAAATCATTGAAAGTATGTATGTATTTGTAAATCCCGGTATGAAAGAAACAAGGAAAACAGATCCATTAATGGTTTGCAAGGCCATTAATATGTGTGATGTGATGCAGGAAGGCTCAATCCTAGCAGATTTTGTACCGGGCCTCCGGCTGTAAGACATTGTCACCTCATGGGCCAAATCCCGCTCCACATGGGTGGGGCTTGCTACACCCAAATAGATCTATCACTCATGTCCCTCGGTCCTACTACGAGGATTATGATGTCAGTCATTAGTGACATGCAAAAACCGAAATAAATTAGTAGATATGATAAGTCGGATATCGAACCAGAGGAGGATTGTGGAAAGTGTTATAATGAAAAGTATTAATTAACTACTAATAAATTAAAAACTCGGTTTGATTGATTGTGAGAATTATCTAAATTAACGAACAAAAACTAAGGTTTGAATCAATAGGAGAGAAGATGGTTCCTCCAGATTTCAGGTTTTTACAGTTAGTTTCCACTATGTGTTTAATCGTAACCTACATAGACATAGGTATTAAACATGATTAATTAATTGTGATAACCAACGACTAAGTACTCTGGTCAATACATAACGGGAGGTTATCGAATGATTATCAATTACAATTTACAAACCCTAACCCCATGTCAAATATATCCCAATTACTAGAACTCTCGGGAACTGAATGCTTAGAAATTAAGGTTTAAATAAATGCAATTGTTTACAACCAATAAATCAAATCAATCGTGAAAAGCATCGAATGCTTAGATCACCAGGTTAAAATGATTGTATCAAACACATAATATTCATTAACTTACAAAAACCATCCATCCGGAGGAAACCACAAAAGTTTAGCCGCTCATCTTGATTGGTTGATCATCGAAAGCTGGACCAATCTCGTCCCCCCAATCTCTGGCATCGAAGATGATGATCATATATGTTCTTTTTATGTTTGCCGTCAAAAGGAGTCTACAAGCCCACATGTCTGTGAGCCCACTCATGTGTGATGATGATTGAGGATGTTGGTCCCAAAGAAAAAGCCCACATGTGTCGTCCAGTCCAATCCCTCCTTCACATTTTCTATTTTTCACAAAACCCTCAAGTCCATCTCTCGGCCGGCCTAAGTGTGATGTTTAATGTTGTTGTTGACTTTTGGTGCCTCCTTAATGAGATTTGTTGAATTAATGTTGCTCCCAAAATTAATAATCATGATGTCCTCTCACAATAATCCAAGCATCCCCCAAAAGTCTTCACCTGAATGCACCTTTTTCTTTGGCTGCGTGGATATTGGCTGATGACCGATGATGTCACGTAATCTTTTTTTTTTCATAACAAACAAGCCTGCCAACCATTCTTGTCCCCCATGTACGCGCCTTTTTCTTCATAACTACCGTAGGCTACATTGAAAAAAACCGTAGGCTACGGTTTGTAACTTCTGTGAACTTCATTCTCCCACATAATTCAACCATAAGTTACGGTTTAAAAAACGTAACCTACGTCAGACTTCTCAACCCATATATGCTTTGATTTCAACTTTCATCAAATAACCCAATGGCCCTTAGGCTTCAATGTTTCGTGTTTTTTGTGTCTCCAAGCTATGTCTCAACCTGAACAAGTTCCAAATAACGTGATATCTCTTGATAATCCTCCTTGCTTGTTCCGCTTCATAGCCAAGTCCTCTAACTTTACCGATTTAGACGGTTAACCTGTAAAACCACAAGAACTTGTAGTTATCACATTCGAAATATATAACCACCTAAAATGCACTAAAACACATGATTTAGATACTTTATGTAAGGACCTTCAAAAATGAACTAAAACGACCCGAAAGTGGAAACCCAGACCCCCGAAACTCTAATCCATATCAAAAATCAAGAAAACCAGATTTCTGGTCTTCAGGCGGGCCGCGTAAAGGTAAGCTTAGCCTTACACGGGCCGCGTAAAATCTTGGTTGACCGGATAAGCGTCCAGATCCACGTGTCACACACGTGACATGCCTACCGATGACACGCTAGCCCTAGTCTACGACTAGGTGTCCCTCGCGGGCCGTGTAAAGGTCTTGAAGGGTCTTACGCGGGCCGCGTAAGACCCATATTTCAGCTATAAATAGCTTGTCGCATGGCCTGTTCAATGGTGTCGAAAATAATTATCAAAAACGAATTCTCACTGCTCAAATTTTGAAATTTAAGATAGCGAGGCGCTGCTACGATACAGGGTATTAACTCGATCGCTGCTACGATTTAATGTCTGATCGATTGAAACTATCCGATGGATGTTTAAGTGCTGCCCACATTAGGGCCATACTTTGTCATTAGTCGTAAATTCGACGGATGTTTAAGTATAGCACTTTGTCATTCGTTGTGAGGTGGGTTTTAATCTCGTGAGTTATCGTAAATGCTGTCTTAGTTACTGACCTAGTTCGTGTGCATTGTTATTTAAATTAGGTTACAAGGCTAATCAGTAGGCTAAACTCTGCTCGTTTAAATCTGCAATGTGAGTCATTCTCTTTTTATCAACAGTATTTTACAATACTCCAATCATTTTCAAAAGTTATAATTACAGGGATTAAGTCATGGTTATCTTGAATCACTGGCTAATTGGGGTATTGTGCACATTACTAATTTCTCATGGTTAGGGTAATAAATCCTAACAGTGATTATCATCACTACTTTGGGAAAAGGACCCAATAGTGGTATGACCATCGTCACCAGGTGACATGGCGCCAGATAAAAATAAGATAGAAGCCATTGTAATCGCTCTTATGCTGTAATTGATAACTAATGTGTCGTTTTATATACTTGAATGACTCGCCAGTATTTCCCCGCTGATAAAATATTTTTAAAACATGTTTCAGGCGACCTGCTGTAAATCAAGGAAAATGTGCTGCGGAGCACTAACAAGCTTGAAGAGATGGCTCAGTTAAAATGAATAAACATGTTTTATAAATCAGGGAATTTCCTCGTGAAATTCCACTCTTGTAAATTACTGGGTTTATCCCGAATTATGAAATAAAATAATCGGGCAATATCAAGTTTTTAAAAGATCCTGTAAAAAAAATCTTTCGCTGTCAACTCAATTAATAAATACCACGGGATTTTTGTCCCGCGGCTCCTGGACCGGGTAAAACCGGGACGGGGGCCGTGACAGAAAATGGTGGTATCAGAGCCACTGATTTAAGCCAATTAAGTATTTAAAAATACTTAATTTTCCTGATTGCCATTCTTTGATTATGTGCTTCTATCTTGACTATCTGTTAATTTACAGTATGGGTAAGCAAAGAATTTCAGACATCTATCATAAATTAGATAGTTCACCGAAAGATAAGGGAACTTCATTCCAATCAAATTCCTCAAGATACTCAGCAGATACTGAGGAAGGAATATTTGTTCGTAAGGCACAGTTTGAGAAACCACTTACCCCTAATAAAAGAAGTTGGATTATTAGAAAAAGTCAAGAGAAAATAAAGAAGTCACAACAAAAGGAAGGCTGAGTGATAAGGAAACCCAGGAAATAGGCAGTAAACCACCATGGGAAGATGAATTAGATGAACAATGGGCAAATCTCTACATGTTAGCCACTACAGCAGTAAATGCTAACTTATAGTTAAATCACCAAACCAGTACCAACACCTATGTCACCTACAAGCCAGAAACTTTAATATAATAAATAACCACTAGTATATTTCGAATTTTAGTTGTACTAAATATAAATTACAAATATTTTGTTTTAATAAAATGGTTTATTAGATATTTGTAATTAATATTAAATTTTCTGATTTCCATTCTATGATTCTGTAAAAATTCAATTTGCAAAATTTTAACCTAGAATTTTGTGTGTTTCTTCATAACGGTTAAACAGCATGAATGAATTGTCTGAAGCTCTTGAGAATCTCAATCTCTATTCTGTTAATGTGGAAGTTTCCAGAGACTTTACCGGTTATTGTGCCGACGTTGAAGAACCTATGGAATTTCAAACTCAGCCACCGGAGAAACCCAAACCAAAGAAGAGAAGAAGAATTGTGGGCTGGAGGCGCGTGCGCAGGAAGAAACCAGCAACACGGAAAGTTACCAAGAAGGAAGATCCCAAAGGTAAAGGCAAGGAAATAGAGATTTGGTGAAAGTTCCAGGCAAAACCAGGAAATGCCACCCTGGGAAGAACTGGATCATAAACTAGCACTTAGTGACCTCATCGGTCCTGCCGGTGAAAACCTTTTAAACTACCCAGCGGAAGCACAACTTCCAGTTGATCTAGAACCTAAAATCCCAGATCCTATTATCCACACCCAACCGTTAACAACAGAGTTAGAAGAATGGTGGACCACCGACTGACAGATTCCAGAATCTCCTAAATAACCCTGATACCTTTTTCCCCCAGTTTGACCCAAAGCCTCCACTACACCCACCTATGAGCTCCGAAAATTTGGCTGAACTCCGCCACTATGGCGAGGAGCTGATTGATGCGGGAAACTGAATTAGGGATGTGGGAGAGCGAATCACCTGGAAATACGACGAGAGGGAGCGTCGTTTCTGAAAAGCCAGCTGACAGTATAGTAGGTGGTGGTAGGAATGTGTGTTTAATAATAATAATATAATCATAAAAATATAATTATGTGTAACACTTAAAAATAAAACTTTTGTAAGATAATCAGTGTGTACGGATGCCTATTATAATATATAAAATATCGAACGTCGAAAGATCGACAATTTTGGTTATACGTGTTGACATGATTATGTGCAATTGTTTTGTTATATTTGGTTATTAATTACTTTATACTAATCACTTATATAAATTATATACCAGATGGAAAACGCTGGTAATGAACCCGTTAATGAAGTGAATCAATCTGAACAAAACAATGAAGATCAATTTCTGAATAGGCAAGATATCGAGAATATCGTTGCTCAGGGAATAGCCAATGCTATTCCAGCAATACTTGCTGCTGCTCGAAATCTAGTTGAACCTCAAATTATTCCTAGCAAACGTACTCATGAAGACAATTTCAGTAATAGTGTAAACGAAGGCAACAACAACAATAACAATAACGATAATATACTGCAAGCCCCAATTCTCAAAAGAATGAAAGTTGCAACGCCTGGTTGCACTTACAAGGAATTTCTTGCCTGTAAACCAGCTGAATTTGCAGGAAATGAAGAGGAGACTGCGGCGCTGCGTTGGTTGGAGAAAACCGAAGCAGTAACTAAGATAAGTAAATCCGCCGAGGAAGATAAGGCATGTACGCGTCGCATCTTTTTAAAGAATGGGCGCTAGAATGGTGGAACACGATACTACAAGCCAAAGGAAGCGATGTGGCCTATGCCATGAATTGGCAAGAATTTAAAAGTCTGGTGGAAAGAAAATTATGTCCCGAATATGAAAAGGAACAAATGACAAATAAGTTCCTGAACCACCGGATGGTGGATGTAGACTGCCGAGGTTATACTTTGACATTCTTCGAGTATGCGAGAGTGGTACCAACTCTGGCTTCGCCAGAACCGGTACTTATTTCTCGCTATATTTGGGGATTGATTGGCGAAATTCGAGATATCGTCAAAGCTGCGAGACCCCGCACTATTGACGATGCTGTGGAATTAGCTAACACCCTAACTGACGGACTGGTACCGCACAAGAGAAGAAACCTGGAAAAATGAAGTGGCCCAAAAGATTACCCAGGGATTCCGTATGGGTAACAGAAGTAATTTCAAGAGAAAGGAAACTGGGGAATCTTCCACTGTTCCATTTTGCAATACCAGTAAAAGAAAGCATTTTGGTAGATGCAAAGGGTATTGCAATTTCTGCAAAATTCTGGGGCATCAAGAGGAAGACTGCAGGAAGAAGAAGTCCACAATCTGCTACAACTGTGGAGAAGCTGGACACTTTAGGCCAGACTGCCCAAAATTGGTCAAACCAGCTAATAACAAAGCCAAACCTGCAGAAGGAACTACCAAAAAGAACGCAAGAGCCTTCCAGTTGACTACTCAGGAAGCAGAGCTAATCCCTGATGTGATAGCTGGTACGTTCCTAGTTCATGATGTTTATGCAAAAGTATTATTTGACTCTGGTGCAAACCAAAGTTTTATAAATACTTCATTCTGCCAAGCTCTTAACTTACCTTTAACCACCCTTAGGCAGATTTTTACAGTCGAAACGGCAGATGGAAATTCTGTTAACATAGATAAGGTTTTGCGAGAAGGAAAGATAGTTCTAAGGCCATAAATTTTCTGCAAACATGTTACCTATGAATTTAGCCGGATTCGATATTGTGTTAGGAATGGATTGGTTAGTAGCCAACCATGCTTGAATTCTTTGTGATAAGAATTCCATAGAAATTCATACACCTACAGGACAATTAGTGGTGATTACAGGAGATAAGCTACGTAAACCAATGAAGTTCATTTCAGTAATGAAAGTTGCTAGTTATGAAGGAAAGCAAGGAATAGTGTATATGATTTAAGTAATCATTAACACTAAGAGTAAGGAACTTAAGGAAATTCCAGTAGTATCAGAATACCCAGATGTATTCCCAGAAGAACTACCTGGATTACCACCTGATAGGGAAGTAGAATTTAGAATTCATCTAATTCCTAGAACCACACCGATAGCCAAGGCACCTTATCGGTTAGCACCCACCGAAATGTTAGGATTGAAAAAGCAGTTAGATGAATTACTAAGCAAAGGATTCATATAACCTAGTTCATCCCCGTGGGGAGCACCAGTGTTGTTTGTGAAGAAGAAAGATGGTTCGATGAGAATGTGTATCGATTATAGGGAATTGAATAAGGTTACAATTAAGAATCGATACCCATTACCTAGGATTGATGATCTTTTTGATCAATTGCAGGGAGCTAGATATTTTTCTAAAATAGATTTACGCTCCGGATACCATCAGTTGAAGGTACAGGAAGAAGACATACCTAAAACTGCTTTCAGAACTAGGTATGGTCATTACGAGTTTACAGTCATGCCCTTTGGACTAACAAATGCTCCAGCAGCATTTATGGACATGATGAATAGGATCTGTAAACCGTACTTGGATAAATTTGTAATTGTCTTCATCGACGATATACTTATTTATTCCAAAAGTCAGGAGGAACATTGTGAGCACCTGCATGTACTCTTAACTTTGTTAAGAAAGGAGAAGCTTTATGCCAAATTCTCGAAGTGTGAATTTTGGCTACAAGAGGTGCAATTTTTAGGACACATAGTGAATCACGAAGGTATTCATGTAGATCCTGCTAAGATAGAAGCAATCATCAAATGGAAGGTCCCGCAGTCAGCTATGGAAATTAGAAGCTTTCTAGGGTTAGCCGGATATTATAGACGGTTTATTAAGGTTTTTTCCAAGATAGTTGTACCATTAACTAAACTAACCTGTAAAGCAGTTAAGTTTGAATGGGGACCTAGAGAAGAAGAGGCCTTTAGGATTTTGAAGCAAAAGCTAACAAATGCTCCAATTCTAGCCTTACCAGAAGGAATAGAAGATTTTGAAGTATATTGCGATGCTTCAAAGCTAAGATTAGGATGTGTACTAATGCAACGCAAGAAGGTAATTGCGTATGCATCAAGGCAATTGAAAAAGCACGAGGAAAACTATACGACTCATGATTTAGAGTTGGGAGCCATAATTTTTGCCCTTAAGATTTGGAGACATTATCTGTACGGAAGTAAGTTTACTGTCTATACAGATCATAAGAGTTTAAGATACATATTTGGGCAAAAAGAATTAAACATGAGGCAAAGAAGATGGATGGAAATTTTACTACGACTGTGATATTCAATATCATGAAGGAAAAAGCAAATGTAGTTGCTGATGCCTTAAGTCGTAAATATCATGAGAAACAACGACGAGTTCGTGATCTTAGATTAAGTTTATAATTAGACTTAATGGAACAACTGAAGAACATTCAAGAAACAGCAATCAAGGATGATGCTGAAGGAATGAAAGGACGAATAAAAGAATTAGAGCAAGGAAGTGATGGAATTTGGAGATTCCACAAAAGAAGAGTTTGGGTACCTAAACAGGGAGAATTAAGAAATAAGATTTTAGAGGAAGCCCATAAATCTAGGTATACTATGCATCCTGGTAACAATAAAATGTACCAAGATTTAAGAAATAACTTCTGGTGGATAGGAATGAAAAAGGACATAGCTAGATATGTTTCCAAGTGTCTTACTTGTTCACAAGTTAAGGCAGAACACCAAAAACCCTCAGGTCTACTACAACAACTAGAAATGCCTGTGTGGAAATGGGAACTCATAACAATGGACTTTGTTACTAAGTTACCCAAAACCAGAAAAGGTAATGATGCGATTTAGGTAGTTGTGGATCGATTAACCAAGTCAGCTCATTTTCTACCCATGAAAGAAACCTTTAGTATGGAAAGATTGGCAAAGTTGTATGTAGATGAAGTAGTATCCTTACATGGAGTCCCACTCTCCATTGTATCGGATAGGGATAGTCGTTTTACTTCCCATTTCTGGACAAGTTTCCAAGAAGCAATGGGAACCCGACTAAATTTAAGCACTGCATACCATTCTCAAACGGATGAACAGAGTGAAAGAACTATCCAAACCCTGGAGGATATGCTTAGGGCATGTGTGATAGATTTTGGTGGAAACTAGGATGACCACCTACCCTTAATTGAATTCTCCTATAACAATAGTTATCATTCAAGCATTGAGGCTGCCCCATTCGAAGCACTATACAGATGTAAGTGTAGAACTCCAGTTTGTTGGGTAGAAATAGGAGAAAGTCAATTATTAGGTCCCGAGATTGTGCAAGAAACTACCGACAAGATTACTCAAATCAAGGAAAGACTGAAAACTGCTCGAGATCGCCAGAAAAGTTATGCAGATAATCGACGCAAGCCATTAGAATTCCAAGTCGGAGATAAAGTACTATTAAAAATTTCTCCTTGGAAAGGAATAGTTCAGTTCGGTAAGAAAGGAAAGCTAAGTCCAAGATACGTAGGACCATTCCCAGTAATCCAACGCATAGGACCGGTTGCCTATCGCTTACAATTACCAGAGGAGCTAGCCGGGGTACATGATGTATTTCATGTATCCAACCTCAAGAAATGTCTATCTGATGAATCGCTAGTAGTACCTCTACAAGATGTAAAGGTAAATGAGAAATTAAAATTTGTAGAGAAACCACTTCAAATAGAAGACAGAAAGGTTAAGTTTCTCAAGCACAAGCGGCTAGTGCTAGTCAAAGTCAAATGGGATTCGAAGAGAGGACCAGAATACACTTGGGAGCTGGAATCAGAAATGAAGCGAAAATATCCTCACTTATTTCAGTAAATCTCGAGGACGAGATTTTAAATAAGGTGGGGAGGATGTAAGGACCTTCAAAAATGACCCAAAACGACCTGAAAGTGGAAACCCGGACCCCCGAAACTCTAATCCATATCAAAAATCAAGAAAACCAGATTTCTGGTCTTCAGGCGGGCCGCGTAAAGGTAAGCTTAGCCTTACGCGGGCCGCGTCAAATCTTGGTTGACCGGATAAGCGTCCAGATCCATGTGTCACACACGTGGCATGCCTACCGATGAACGCTAGCCCTAGTCTACAACTAGGTCTCCCTCACGGGCCGCGTAAAGGTCTTGAAGGGTCTTACGCGGGCCGCGTAAGACCCATATTTCAGCTATAAATAGCTTGTTGCATGGCCTGTTCAATGGTGTCGAAAACAATTATCAACAACGAATTCTCACTGCTCAAATTTTGAAATTTAAGATAGCGAGGCGCTGCTACGATACAGGGTATTAACTCGATCGCTGCTACAATTTAATGTCCGATCGATTGAAACTATCCGATGGATGTTTAAGTGCTGCCCACATTAGGGCCATACTTTGTCATTAGTCGTAAATTCGACGGATGTTTAAGTATAGCACTTTGTCATTCGTTGTGAGGGTTTTAATCTCGTGAGTTATCGTAAATGCTGTATTAGTTACTGACCTAGTTCGTGTGCATTGTTATTTAAATTAGGTTACAAGGCTAATCAGTAGGCTAAACTCTGCCCGTTTAAATCTGCAATGTGAGTCATTCTCTTTTTATCAACAGTATTTTACAATACTCCAATCATTTTCAAAAGTTATAATTACAGGGATTAAGTCATGGTTATCTTGAATCACTGGCTAATTGGGGTATTGTGCACATTACTAATTTCTCACGGTTAGGCTAATAAATCCTAACAGTGATAATCATCACTACTTGAGGAAAATGACCCAATAGTGGTATGACCATCGTCACCAGGTGACACGGTGCCAGATAAAATTAAGATAGAAGCCATTGTAATCGCTCTTATGATGTAATTGATAACTAATGTGTCGTTTTATATACTTGAATGACTCGCCAGTATTTCCCCGCTGATAAAATATTTTTAAAACATGTTTCAGGCAACCTGCTGTAAATCAAGGAAAACGTGCTACGGAGCACTAACAAGCTTAAAGAGGTGGCTCAATTAAAATGAATAAACATGTTTTATAAATCAGGGAATTTCCTCGTGAAATTCCTCTCTTGTAAATTACTGGGTTTATCACGAATTACGAAATAAAATAATCGGGCAATATCAAGTTTTTATAAGATCCTGTAAAAAAAATCTTCCGCTGTCAACTCAATTAATAAATACCACGGGATTTCTATCCCGCGGCTCCTGGACCGGGTAAAACCGGGACGGGGGCCGTGACACTTTAACCTCCAGGTTTTACACTCTCCATCACATCCCCACACTTAACATTGATTGTCCTCAAGCAACCATTACAAACATTACTCACCTTATTAACAAATCACTTTCAATTCCCTTACTAATTTAATCACTTTAAGGTCCCAAGTCATACCCGTCCCATAGACTGACACAATTGAGATTGACAATCTGACAAATAAATGATACGCATTTAAAACAATTTAAGACTTGCCTAACTAAAACTAACATGCTTATGACACTACACACATGCCACACGCCCCTCACAATAATCACTCCTCTCGGCTTAATCAAGACTAGCGTGTAATGTGCTAGTATGTATTTCGCTTAAAACCAAACATGCTACCTTGCAATCATAAGCTTGTATAGCAATCACACCTCCACTGTATCAAATAACGTAGCACATATCAAAAGGACTTTTATGGGTTTTGGGTTAAGGGTAAAGGTAGGGATATATTTTTTTGTTTTTCTGTTTATATGGCAAACACAACGAATAAACCAAACCATGACAACTTATTCACAATAACACTAACACTTGGGTGATTTTCGACCCATTTATATAATACGAACATAGTAATGACTTTGTTTTTTATTCTTTTTCTTTCTTTTCTATTTTTTTCTTTTTTTTTTTTCATTTTTTCTTTTCAACAAACATCTACCACACAATTGTCATTCATGGTTGGTAATCTAATGGGTCAAACAACGTGTAACAACCGAAGGGTATAAGGCTCAACATGGTTAACTAAGGTGGGTGGAATCAACAATCAACATATAGAACAATGAATGGATCCTAATGCCTTTATCATCTATGTGGATACGCTAAACCACAGTCTCGGCACGTATCAAACAACACAAGTTCTAATGCAAAGCAACATATGGCCCACACTCAACAAATGAACAATTATTGCAATTTAAACTAACAATCTAGTAGGCTTAAGTATCTTACCGAACAAAAGGAAATTGGTTTACCGACACGTAGCATGTGTAATTCCTAAAGCATGTTACCCCTAGTTAGGCATCTCTTTTTAATTCTTCTCTAAAACAACTGTCAGATATACTCTCATGAAACTTAAAGGGACAACCATGACTAGGGATCTAAGTTAGTTTAATATCAGTAGGAACCCTTTAGCGATTGAAAATGTTGGTTTTCATCTAGTTCAAACATAGTTGAGAAACAAAAATTTTCAAAAATTTTCAACTTTTCCCAATTTCAACCACTTCAAGCATTTAAGATCAACAATCTTACCAACCCTCTCTCGAGTTACCGCATCCCCACACTTGGGATACATTGTCCCCAATGTATGGTGCAATTCATATTCTAAACTCGAGAGATACCACCTAACAAACCATGAACGGCTAACAACTAGACGACTCAACACAAAAAAAACCACTCCCAACATAAGAAGTTCACACCACCAAATACACGAAAACAAATAAAACACAGGATCAGAACACAAGTGAGTGTTTGTGTTGGTGTAGCTGTTGCGATCTAACCGGAATATACGCCCTCATAGATTCTTTGAAATCTCACCGGGGATGTTACCAAACATCCCCACACTTGATTCATTGCATCCGTGAAGATAGAATTGTATAAACCTGTCAAAACACAACACACCAAACAAAACCAAAACAAAGTACAAACTCTACATCCTCGGGCTGCCTCCCGAGAGTGCTAAGTTTAAAGGTCTTCAGCCAGACCGTACCTGCTATGCGCTACGGTGGTCTCAATGCACACTTACCCAAAATATTTCCAACGAATGCCCGGAAATTTACATGCCATCTCCATAGGTTTGTAAGTATAATTGGCATGTTCAGACTGCACCTGCGGGTTTTGCCAATCCATTTCATTATATGTACCCTGATGTCTTGTTATTTCACCCTTCTCATCTTCTTCCTCGAACCCTCTTCCCTACACTTATTAATTTGAATGATTGATATGGGGAAAGGTTCGGTACACACATTCATCTCATCAGACTGCTCTGCCTCCTCATCCTCACACACCATCTGATCCAACAGTGACTCTTCATCAGATAAAGGATTCATTGGTGTGGTATTATCCTCCACAACCCCCTCCTCCATGTGAGAATAATCTCTAATATCATCAGGTAATGGTGAAAGGCTTTGTTCTATTTCTATCTTCATTTTTAAATTCTGACACTTAGAAACTAAACAGCTGATTCGATCTTCATCGGAAAGGTTGGGTGCTGATAAATACTGCTCGAGTTTGGACAAAGTCACTTCCAACATAGCAAGCTTTTCCTCCTCCTCGGTCTGATAAGTATAGACACCCTCGAGCTCAGAATATTCCTTGGGATGATACTGTCGGTATCCCTGATACGGTGTTGAGATGTACGCATCCATCATTTTTTTATTCCAATACTCTAGATTTTCCAAATACACCGCGCACACATCATCATAAACAGAAGTATGATTACGACCGCAACAGAAACATTGTCCATCCGTCCTTGGTTCATAATAAGCATCCTCGTCCCGATCCCATCCGTTAGAGTAATAACCATCCTCCACCGTTGTATCAGAATCATAGAAATATGGTGGAGGGGAAGGATTATCATAGCAAGGCATCAATGGTTCTTCCAATTTCGCTTTTTCCCGTCTAAATCGGGCCTCGTGGCAACCGATACACGGGTGAAGTGGTTCCCCACACAAAATGCATGTAGAAGAGCCGCAAAATATAGTAAGATCTGTCATCCTGCACAAACACAGCTCAACTACCCACGTAAATCACGGACAAATAAGATAACAAAATAAAAACAAAAATTCTTTTAGGGTTTTTTTTAACTAAAACTTAACACTAAACACTTTGCGCACGCCTCCCCGGCAACGGCGCCATTTTGATGTTTGTCGTTAGTGACATGCAAAAACCGAAATAAACTAGTAGATATGATAAGTCGAATATCGAACCAGAGGAGGATTGTGGAAAGTGTTGTAATGAAAAGTATTAATTAACTACTAATAAATTGAAAACTCAGTTTGATTGATTGTGAGAATTATCTAAATTAACGAAGAAAAACTAAGGTTTGAATCAATAGGAGAGAAGATGGTTCCTCCAGAGTTCAGGTGTTTACAGTTAGTTTCCACTATGTGTTTAATCGTAACCTACATAGACATAGGTATTAAACTTGATTAATTAATTGTGATAACCAACGACTAAGTACTCCGGTCAATACATAAAGGGAGGTTATCGAATGATTATCAATTACAATTTACAAACCCTAACCCCGTGTCAAATATATCCCAATTACTAGAACTCTCGGGAACTGAATGCTTAGAAATTAAGGTTTAAATAAATGCAATTGTTTACAACCAATAAATCAAATCAATGGTGAAAAACATCGAATGCTTAGATCACCAGGTTAAAACGATTGTATCAAACACATAATATTCATTAACTTACAAAAACCATCCATCCGGAGGAAACCACAAAAGTTTAGCCGCTCATCTTGATTGGTTGATCATCGAAAGGTGGACCAATCTCGTCCCCCCCCCCCCCCCCCAATCTCTGTCGTCGAAGATGATGATCATATATGTTCTTTTTATGTTTACCGTCAAAAGGAGTCCACAAGCCCACATGTCTGTGAGCCCACTCACGTGTGATGATGATTGAGGATATTGGCCCCAAAGAAAAGGCCCACATGTGCCGTCCAGTCCAATCCCTCCTTCACGTTTTCTATTTTTCACAAAACCCTCAAGTTCATCTCTCGGCCGGCCCAAGTGTGATGTTTAATGTTGTTGTTGACTTTTGGTGCGTCCTTGATGAGATTTGTTGAATTAATGTTGCTCTCAAAATTAATAATCATGATGTCCCTCACAATAATCCAAGCATCCCCCAAAAGTCTTCACCTGAATGCACCTTTTTCTTTGGCTGCGTGGATATTGGCTGATGACCGATGATGTCATGTAATTTTTTTTTTCATAACAAACAAGCCTGCCAACCATTCTTGTCCCCCATGTACGCGCCTTTTTATTCATAACTACCGTAGGCTACATTACAAAACCGTAGGCTACGGTTTGTAACTTCTGTGAACTTCATTCTCCCACATAATTCAACCGTAAGTTACGGTTTAAAAACGTAACCTACGTCAGACTTCTCAACCATATATGCTTTGATTTCAACTTTCATCAAATAACCCAATGGCCCTTAGACTTCAATGTTTCGTGTTTCTTGTGTCTCCAAGCTATGTCTCAACCCGAACAAGTTCCAAATAACGTGATATCTCTTGATAGTCCTCCTTGCTTGTTCCGCTTCATCGCCAAGTCCTCTAAATTTACCGATTTAGACAGTTAACCTGTAAAACCACAAGAACTCGTAGTTATCACATTCGAAATATATAACCACCTAAAATGCACTAAAACACATGATTTAAATACTTTAACCTCCAGGTTTTACACTCTCCATCATATTAATGGTCTTAAGCGTTGTACCCACCACTCACATGATCTAGCAGTACCTTTCCATAGCTAACCATACCATATATAAACGTTTGTAAACAATTTGTAACATGTACTTTATCCCCGAAGTTATAAAACCGAAAACAGTTAAAAGAAAAGGGGGACATGAACTCACAATCTTGCGTTCTTTGTATCCAAATGTAACCCAAAGCTGCTACTCGTGTGCACAACTACCTACAACGTACTACAGCTTATTAGACGAGCGGGTCGTGCCTTGACTTAGTCCTAATTAGTGTCTTTGAGTTACGCTTCTTTGTGTCTTCAATATTATTCCAAATTATATAATTATTTGTTAAAATAATAAATATTTTAACTTAAATGATATTTATTAAATTTTGGAATAATTGTTAAAATAATATACTTTAACTTGACATGTTTATGTACTTGTACATGTACAACTTCCCAAGGATGGGTGTATTCAAACTCGTATTCTTATACTTGTATATTTTTGTCAAGTATCGGTGGCATCTTCCGGTGTGTATTTATACGTACGAGAATACGTATTTTCTTGTAGTTATTAAGTATTCTTATACTTAATTTTTGTATTAATTTTTCGGGAATAATATTTCTAATAACAATCCATCAATATATATATATATATATATATATATATTCTCAAAATAAATATTTTAAGAAATATTACATAGAAAAATTATTTATAATTTTTCCCTTGGCAAAATATTTATATTTTCATATAAGTCTCAAAAATAATATATTTTCAAGTTCAACTTAGAAAATATATATATAAATCTGTTTTTTTACCCAAAAATAATGTATTTCACGTTTATTCAAGAAAATATATATTCTCCCAAAAATAATATATCTTCTAATAATTTCAATAAAAAATAAATATATATGTTTTCTTTTCCAAAAATAATGTATTTTCTCATTGTAAAAAATATGATATATTTTGTAATAACCATAAAAATCATATTTTTGTTTTCTTGATCTCCAAAATACCATTTACCAAAATATACTCATGAATTTATTTCCTGAATATTTTGTAAGTTATATTCCTTGTTCGGTTTCTCTAATATTTTAGGTATAAATTATATATTTATTTCTTGGAATTTTGGTATATTTTTTGTTGTAACTTTTGGTATTTTGGTGAGTTATATTATTTCAAGTCCTAAAATAATATAACTAATACACATAATATACAAATAATCACACATATGGTGACATCTAAATATATATTTTCCTAAATACATATTTAGTCACTTTTATTTACAAAAACCAACCTCCAATATTTATAATTTTTGTAACAAAATCTATGGCAAACTTTATATGAAAATTCATGGAGGTTTCCATGCTTTCAAAGCATATCATTTTCTTTTATAAATCAACACAATCAACCAATACTTACCAATTTGCCAAAATCAAGCATAAATTACTATTTCATGAACTTGAAAATTTACAAAAACTTGTAGTAACTTACTAGTGTGTTTAGTAAGCTTAGTTACCCTTTAAAGTGTGGTTGTTTATTTAAAAACATCATTATTGAAGAAATTAGTTATTTACAACTTGTGAATAGATTTTCTAAAAATATTTCTTCTTGAGTTTTTCTTGTTAAATATATATTTCTACACTTGTTTAACCACTAAAAATGTGGTTAATCTCTTTAAGAACCAAGCTTAAGTAAATCTTGTATTTTTTACTTGGTTTCTTGAAAAATCATTCTTGAAATCCTAGATTTACAAGACTTTATATTCACTTTGGTCATCATTTTACAAAAAAAAAAACCAATTTACACTTTCAAGTACATGCATTACATATGGATGATTACTTTGATCTTAACATAATCATCCTCTCATCTTGCTAGATTATGTCTTTAATCACCATCTAGCAAGATCTTATGATGTTTAACATCATTAACATAAGCAATCAACAATCAACAAGCATAACAACACTTAAACAACTTGATTTCTTATGATTTTAGTCTTATGTTTAAGTTTCATGTTCAAGATTCATAGTGTTATTCACGATTATCAACTTGTATCATTCTTTAACCATCAAAACAAGATGTAAAATAAGGTGTAGATGATCTTACTACTAGCTCAAGGCTAGGGATGATCACAAGATGAAGAAGAGGTGGATAAAAGCTTGTATGAGAGGTCCTTCAACTTCCAAGAGTTCCTAGCTTCCTTATACACCTTCTTACACCTTTGAGTATGTATGGAATGGATGAAACTTGAATGAAGATGATGGATGTATGTGTGTGTGTGTTTGGCCGAGAATGGAATAGGAGGAGAGGAGAGTGTTCAAGTGTTTGTTGTTGGTGAAATGAATGGTTATGTGCCTTTGCTTAAACTTATAATACTCCACCAATGTTAAGTCTATTGTATAATATGTTAGAAAAGATGAAACATGATCCCATAAAATATTCAAATAAAGTCTTGAGTGGGGGGTATATGTTGGCCGTGAATGGGGGGGGGGGGGTCTAGACTAGGTTGCAATGTTAAGTTAGTTATATTAGTTAGATTCCAAGTGAGGTGTTAGTTAGTATGTTGTTATATAGTGTGTTATGATGTTTGGGGACCATAAGTAGCTTGGAAATGTTAAAACAATGCTGTTAGTGAAAATTTGATGTTTCGGGTAGTGTCCAGTTGTTCGGTTGGTTACTGGTTCGTTAAGGTACTAAACTATGCAGTTTAGTGTGCTTTATGTTACCTTTTGTGACAGTTTTGATTCCCGACGCTTAGGAAAGCATTCTGGACCATTTAACCATATTTCTGCATGATATTCAAATGTTTAAATGCTGAATTTTGCTGATTTCTACAAAATTCTATAGTTTGTGTGAGTTTTAGGCACTTTCCGGCATTTAAACTACCTCTAGGAAGGCAGTTTTATGATCCCTACTTTCCTACACACTATACTAGTGTAACTCTTGGTTTCTGGCTCATTCTGCATCTCAATACCATGTCTGCCTATGTACTAAACTCTGTCAGCATTTTTCTGATTTGTCTGATAACTGTGCTATCTTTGTTTCATGCATCATTTGAATCAATAAAGTTTGCATGCAATAATGATATGACATTTTGCAATATATGATGCACATGTATGTATGACAACCATAATCAAAGAGTAATTCAAATCATTAATTGTAATTCAGCACAGTCATTAAGCACTAATCATTGTTTAATAGTTGTACGGATACCTGGAATTTTGATAGTTGTCACATTCTGTACCCTAGCTACAAAACTTATAGTGAATAGTTGATATGATTAGACATAAGGGTTCTTCAATTCCAGATCAGTGATATTATTGAATCTGTTGCTGCAGCTCTATACATTGATTGTGGATTTAACTTGCAACATACATGGATGGAGAAGGTGCCAAATGAAAACTAAATAAATTATGCAACGGAGATTGAAGGTGCCAAACAGAAACTAAATCAATTATGCAACGGAGATTGAAGGTGCCAAATAGAAACTAAATGAATTATGCAACATTTCCGCATTTTATGTATCATGTCATCGACCAACTACTCATCATTAAGAAGTAATGACTGCTGACTAATTAGTGGAAGAATCTCGTTCCATATTTTCCTCTTTTGCTAGTTCTCGAAGAATCTCGTTCCGTATTTTCTCATTTTCTAGTTACACAAGGCAATTAAACCTTACAAACAACATCTAAAAAGTTTTATAATATGCTTCAAGCATTCTGAACCCCAGCTATAAACAACCCAGCAAACCCTAACTTTCACATGGACAGTTGTTAGGAATTGTCTGAGAATAATCTGAAATTTCAATATAAAATATGTATTTGGTCATCTTTTCAAACTGCAACACACGAATATGTAGTTCCCATCACAAAGCCACTGTGTTTAAATGAAGTGTATAGTGTTCTAATATCACGATATTCACGCATTTTGAACCCTAGCTACAAACAACCCAACAAACTGTTATCTGCTCCATGTAGTGAATAGTTGATATGATTAAATCATGAAAGTACTCCATCCGGTAGTTAACAGACGATCATCGGGTGTAAAACCGAACAGTCGTTTAATAAATTTTAGTAATTCTTTAGATAATGTGGTGGGATATGAAGTAAATAATAATTGAAAATAAATGAATGTGTCGTACAAGGTGGGGGGGGGGGATTATATAGGGTTTATGTATTAGCCTGCAATTTCTTCAAGAGGATTCACCTATGGTAGTGTTTTTCCTTTTCTAATATCACCATATTCAAGCATTCTGAACCCTAGCTACGAACAGGCCCGCAAAGCCCATCAACGACTGCGTATTCTTGCATTGAGACAACATCAGATAATGAACGAATTGTAGGACTCTTGTTCCAAATACAGCTGTAGGATCTGTACTTAAGGTACATACCGCATTCGAAGATCCTTGAATCCCAAAGCCACTATGTTTATATGTAGTGTACAGTGTTCTAGTATCACCATATTCAACCATTTTAAACCCTAGCTATAAACAAACCAACAAATTCCGGATACTGAAAACGTTATCTAAAGAATTACTAAAATTTATTAAACGGTTGTTCGGTTTTACACAAATTTTTTTAAATATATACGGGCCATATAACCTTACACGCCCTGTATACAGATCTTAAAATCCAAAAACCTGATCAAACCTCAAAAAATAAACACATTTGGCCGTATAACATTATATTGCTTGTATATATATGTATACGGGTTGTATAATGTTATACGGCCCGTATACATGTAAAACAAAAAAAGATTCTACTACATTTCTTTTTGTGCCAAATCATTCTATACGGACCGTATAACCTTATACGACCCGTATACCCTAGGGGATGTGAAAATAAGATTATAGGGGTGCGTGTATAGAATCAGCCTTTTCAGATGTTCAATAAAAGTTGTACAACCGTGGAGGTCTACACAATGTTTGACTCCTGGGATTTTGCTCCCATGGCCCTAATTGTGGTCTACATATCTAGCCTACTTAGGGGGTGTTTGGGATTGCTTAGGCTGGTGGGTATGGAGAGCCTCATCCCCAAGGGGATGGGCCGTCACATCACCGCCACGATGGACCTAGGGGGTGGGGGATGAGCCCCTTTATGTATATATATGTATGTATGTATGTATGTATGTATAGGTACATGTGAGAGAAGGGAGGCACGGCGAGAACGGCTGGTGGGAGACGGTTGGGACGAGCCGGACCGAGGGGGCGGTGTGGGGGACCGGCGCCGGGCCTAAGCCGGCCCCCATACCGTCTGGTCTTATAAAATAACATATTAATTTATAATTTTTTGAAAAAGAAGTTTTTTAGAAAATGATATTTGGGTAATAGGTTGGAAATGAGGTTTTAAGGCTTTGAAAAGGAGAAACAAAAAAGTTAGAAGGGAGTGACTTTTTGAAAAAAGAGTTAAAGAAGTTTTTCATAATCAATCCCAAACACCCCGTTATACCAAATAACACTAAGGCCTTTCTTCATTCGATCTACACTCTCCTCACAAATTAATAGTGTTCATCAGACTGCTCTTAATATATGTGCTCTTTTTTAAGTCCGGGGTTGCGGACTTCTTTTCCCAAAACCTTCATGAACTTCGTCTAGATCAAGCCATCCAGTGCCTCCACGTTGTTCTGGACGGCGCAAAAACAAGACCAATGTAGATAGTCTGACAGGTTTATAACATGTTGCAACTAAGCTCGGGAGGGGCTAGAATCTAATATCCAACTCGACGGACTTGTTTAGCATCATAGGCTATTTTACTATTATGCTATATCGCTATAACACTTCAAATATTGGGCTTATCAAACCATATAAACAGAATAAATAGTTCAATGGCCCAAACTAGCACGTAGTGTTTGCTCCAGCTTAATCGCACAAACAGAAGGGACCAACAAAACAGGAAAAAGAATATGCCTAGAAATGCGTGACAGTTGCTAATATTACACATTAAATTTTTATATTTAAATGTGTGGTTATTAAGAAAAATATAATAAGCAACACCCTAAGAGTTTTGTTCTTCTAAAATTCTTTTTTGATTGATATAATAGCTAATGATTATAGGCCTTTCAATTTGGATAATGAACTAATGAGCTGTTTCAATTACAAGCCTTTTTAGTAGATTGTTCAGTGTATTATCTTATAATAATTGAGCATAGTATAAAGAAAACACATCAAATTTTGGAGGGCTTTTAATTTGGGTAGCCCTAGGCCTGGGCCTAGGGTGTGAAGCCCTTTGGGCCGGCCCTGTAAATGACTATAGACATGACCTTTAAATAGGGTTTTAACCCTTAAGACACCTAATGAGCAAGATTAAATAGACGTAGCTAGTGCGTAATTAACCCTATCTCTATACGTCTGATCGCACATATATGAGTGAAAGATTTAATTAGACTAGGATCCACCCTTAAGTTGTTATAATGAAACATCACAAACATGAAGCTAGCATACGATATTCACAATGGAAAATTAATTAGCTTTTAACATATAAGATCTCAAACCTGAATAACATACAAAGGATATACGGTATGCATAAAGTTAACATTTCTTTCTTTTCGCACAACTATAAGACATAAAAATATGCGTTTAAGGGGCTCGATTTTATTCCAGAAACATGCAAGTATGAATCTAATGACGGTCACTCTTTCTTTGTACGTATTTATACAAAAAAAATGTTTCAGGGCGCATAAAAAGGTATAACAGGAGAGAACTTAAGAAAGAACTTCACATGGTTTACAAAAACCACATACACAAGAGATTGTGGAATGGAATAATAATAATGCAAAGGAAGAAAGAGGTTCTTTTGGCTTTGATGAGCATATAGGAAAGGCAAGTTAGCCTTTGATCATCACTTCTTTACAGGGGTATATGATTCCCAAATGCTATCACCTCTTCACTTTTCAATTGCTTCTCTTTCAATCATTAAATTCTTGTTTTCTTTTCTTGAACTAATACACACATTTACAATATATATATGCATGTTACTCCCATGAGTTATGAGTTCTATTTTAACCATTGTATCCCCCCTCTCTCTAAGCATAGTTGCATACAAACACACACACTGAAGGTGAAGTGTTGAAATATGAAGTCATCAATTCAATCTTTTGCGTTCATCATGATTATTCTTGCAAGATTACTTTCTATCAAAGGGGACAACTTTGAAGAGACAAACCTGGTGCCTCCCTTGCCGGACTCATCAATAAAATGCGGCTCATGCCCCTGCGTAAACCCTTGTGAACAGCTTCCTCCGCCACCATCACCACCACCTCCACCACTTCCATGTCCATCACCACCACCACCACCACCACCTCCGCCACCACTTCCATGTCCATCACCACCACCACCATCTCCACCACCACCACCACCAGCCACTCAGTGTTGTCAACCAGTTGTCGTAAAACCACCCCCTCCACCGCGCTTTATTTACGTGACCAGCCCACCTTCGAGTGGGTATCATCCTTATCCCTTGCAAATTTACTCCGGTGTTGGTGGTGGTGTTACTTGTTGGATTGTCTTGGTTGGTTGTGTAGTTTTACAATGGGTGTTGGTTTAAGGTATTACTAGGTAGTTTTACAATGGTTGCTTCTATTTTGATGATTCCCTTTGTTGATTAATTGTTAACAAAATAATACATTTATTTTGATAGTTATTAATTATTTTTACCATGTAAAAAGTGGCATGTCTTTAGTATATCATACACACATTTTAAACAAGGTGTGTATGTATTCAGTTTTGGACCCAAAGTTTTGTTTTCCGTGTTTCATCATTCGGAATTATACGTGTAACTCAACTATCGGCTATCTAAATTAGGGATATATGATCATTATCATCATCATACCCAATAAATCTCATCAAAAGCAAAGCTAAGGTAGGATCTAAGTAGTATTAAAATGTAGACAGCCTTACCTCTACCCCGTAGAAATAGAGAGATTGCTTCCAGTGAGACTCCTGGCATCAAGCCTTGGACATAAGGCACGTAACACTCAACAATCGAGACAAAGGTCGATTAGTGCATGTACCGTTTTGTCTTTCGGCTATCAACGCTACCACATGATTCATGATTAACCGCCCGCCGATTTTAACGTTATTTTCACGATATTAGTAAAATAACGTTAAAATTAGTGCAATTTCACTTCCCTGCCCTCGAGGGCCCACACATATATACTTATATGTGCACATCGCAAACGAGGCGGATATATAAGTAATACATAAAAAAAGCAAGTATCAAATACCAGGGCCATTCCGACGTTTTTGTAGACCCTAAGCGGATTACGAAGTGGGGGCCCTTTTGCAAAACATATAGAGATTAATCGAAAAATTAGCTGCTAAAGTTAACCTACGTTTAGTAATCAGCCCTAATTTTGCCCATAAATTCTCTCCAATCCCAACAGACCCGACGCCATGAGTGATTATCGTGAGTGATATCCAATAACTTAGAAATTTAAAAGAGCAGGTTGCGATAGGAGGTAGGAATGATGACTGCGGCTCAATTTTAGGGATTTTTGGCGTTAATTCACGGAATTCAGATGAGGTCGAGTGGTAGATGGTTGCTACAGACTGCAGTTATGTCTGTGGTTTAATTTCGAAACTGGGTCTTGAATGTGGGCATTTTTTCCTAAACAATTTTTATCTGTGTAACTTTATAAAAAACATGGTTTAGTTTTGCTTTTTATTTGAGCCTGATACATATACAATATATAAAACTTTACTAAAAATTTGAGGCCCTTGACTTTTGATGGCCCTAGGCCCGTGCGTAGATTGGTAAGCCTAACAGGCCGGCCCTGTCAAATACGTATAATACATAAAAAGTTATCTTTATCCCTCATATGGGTTTGCCCCTCTCCATAAGTAATTTAAAAAATGTGAATCATAGTGAATTCTTCATCTTGGCAATGTTTTGGCAATGTTTGCCATCCCTGCCCATACCCGACCCATTGTCATCCTTTTTATAGGAGTTTGGCGAATTTATTTATTTTAAACATTGAAACTTATATTAAAAACAACGATCTAGTTAAAAAAGTAGATAGAACGAGGCACAATTACAAACTGATCTAAGAAAACGACCCTGAGACACAAACAAGACTAGAAGTGAGAACCACACGAAAAAATGAGAAACAAAATTAAAATTACAGACCAAAGGGAGAAATACGAGAACAAACTTTCAAAGATAGAACCGAAACCCGCTACACTATACCACTGATGCAAAACGACCTAATCGTCATCCTTCATCTTGGAATTCCTACAAATTTTGTCCATCTTAGAACAGATTCTATCGATCCTATCTTGAACTCAACCCTGTCTTTAAATCCACGAGAAAGTATTTAACCCATTTACGCAGCACAAATAAAAAAGATGAGCCTTGAATTTTCCATCTAGAATCTTTGTATAGTCATTTATTCTCTATTTCTAAAGCATTTATTCTCTATTCCCTCTAGGATTCAAAGCATTGTCTACTTGGCTAGTTTATGGTTGAGTAAAAATAATAAACACAATCTAGCGACAGAGAGAAATAAATAATATCAATGTGCATGTTTGTTATTCAGACAAATATCATGTCGTCGGGGATTCCAAATTCATTAACAAGCAGGGGCGCAACATAGTGGTGCTGGAGGGGTTCGAGGTGTTGGTCAAATCCATGCCTCGCCAGCCCAGTAATTAGCCTTTTAACGCGTGGTTTGAGGTGTTGGCAACGGTCATATATTATGGGCTTCTTCTAATATACGGTGGCATAGGTTTTCTAGTTTAGGTATCCACATCCTTTTCTTATGGAATCTCCAAATTCCATCAGTTTCTTGTTCTAATTCCTTAATCATTCCTTTCAATTTCTCAGTATCATCCTTGATTACTGATTCTTGTGCTTTCCTAATTTGTTCAGTTAAATCTATCTGCAGATTTAAATTAAGAGAACGTACTCTTTTTGGTTTTTCGTGATATTTTCGACTTAAAGCGTCAGCTACTACGTTAGCTTTTCCTACATGATACTGGATATTGCAATCGTAATCACTTAGTATCTCCATCCATCGTCTTTGTCTCATGTTTAACTCTTTTTGCCCGAAAACATATCTTAAACTCTCATGATCGGTGAAAATGGTAAACTTACTACCGTAAAGATAATGTCTCCAAATTTTCAGGACAAAAATTATAGCTCCTAATTCTAAATCATGGGTTGTATAATTTTCTTCATGATTCTTAAGTTGTCTAGATGCGTAGGCTATAACCTTTTGACGTTGCATCAGTACACATCCATAACCTAATTTAGAACCATCACAATAAATTACAAAATCTTCTGTTCCTTCTGGTAATGCTAATATGGGTGCGTTGGTTAATCTTTGCTTAAGGATTCTAAAGGCTTCTTCTTGTTTTGGTCCCCATTCAAACTTAACGGACTTACAAGTTAGTTTTGTTAAGGGAATGGCTATTCTAGAAAAATCTCAGATAAATCTTCTATAATAACCAGCTAGTCCTAGAAAACTTCTAATTTCCGTTGGTGATTCAGGGGTTTTCCATTTAGTAATCGCTTCAATCTTTATGGGATCTACATGAATTCCTTCGTGATTGACTAAATGTCCAAGAAATTGCACTTCTTCCAACCAAAACTCACACTTTGAAAACTTTGCATAAAGCTTTTCTTTTCTCAGCAAATTTAGAAGTGCATGCAGATGCGCTGCATCTTCCTCTTTACTTTTAGAATAAATTAGAATATCATCTATAAAGACAATTATGAATTTATCCTAATATGGCTTACATATTCGGTTCATCATATCCATAAATGCGGCTGGGGCATTGGTTAAACCAAATGGCATGACAGTAAATTCATAATGGTCATACCTTGTTCTAAAAGCGGTCTTAGGAATGTCCTCTTCCTGTACCTTTAATTGATGATATCCTGAACGTAAGTCGACTTTAGAAAAGAATCGAGCTCCTTGTAATTGGTCAAACAGATCATCGATTCTTGGTAATGGATACCGATTTTTAATCGTGACCTTGTTCAATTCACGGTAATCAATGCACATACGCATTGACCCGTCCTCCTTCTTGACAAACAATATTGGTGCTCCCCACGGTGATGAACTTAGCTGTATGAATCCTTTCTCCAACAGTTCATCCAGTTGTTTCTTTAACTCTTGCATTTCTGCAGGTGCCAAACGATAGGGTGCTTTGGCAATTGGTGCTGTTCCTGGTAGCAGATGGATGACTTCTCTGTCTGGCGGTAGCCCTGGTAATTCTTCTGGAAATACATCTGAAAATTGAGATACTACAGGGATATCTTTTAATTCATTTCCTTTAGTGTTAATGATTATAGAAATCATATACACTAATAATCCTTTCCTAGCATAACTTACTGTTTTCAACACAGAGATGAATTTTGTGGATCTAGTTGGCTTATCTCCTTTAATTGTGATCTTTTCACCTTTTGGTGAATTTACTTGTATTGACTTTTGATCACATAAAATACTGGCTTTATTGGCTATTAACCAATCCATTCCTAATACAACATCAAATCCTGTCAGATTCATTGGGTAAATGTTTGAAATAAACTTTTGATTTAAAAATTCTATTCTTGCTCCCAGCAAGATTTCGGTAATCTTAATGGTCTCTCCATTTGCTGTTTCTACTAAACATTCTTGTTGAAGTTTAGTTAATGGTTGATTGAGAAGTTTGGAAAATGAAGTATTAATAAAACTTTGGTTCGCACCAGAGTCAAATAATACTTTGGCAAAAACATCATTAACTAAAAACGTACCGGCAATCACGTCCGAGATCATTTTGGCTTCTTCTGCAGTCAGAACAAATACTCTAGCATTCTTAGTAGTCTTGGTGTTTGTTGCTAGAGCTAATTTCGGACAGTTTGGCTTGATATGACCTTGCTCTCCACAATTGTAGCATATCTTATTGGTGGGTTTCTTCCTGCAATCTTCTTCCTTGTGTCCATATATTTTGCAAAAATTGCAGTATATGGAGCATCTCCCAGAATGCTTCCTCTTGCAATACTTGCAGTAAGGTGCAGAAGTAGAACCTACATTTTTCCCACGGTTGGAATTACCGTAGAGAAATTCTTGGGTAAGATTTTGAGCTAGGTTCTTCCTCTGGCTTTCTTCTTGGGTACGTACCAGTTCATCTGTCAAGGTATTAGCTAGTTCTACCGCTTCTTCTATGGTTTGTGGTCTAGCTCCCTTGACTACATGCCTAATTTCACCGATTAATCCCCAGATGTAACGGGAGATTAACACTGGTTCAGGTGATGCTAGGCTTGGCACTATTATAGCATATTCAAAGAATGTAGTAGTGTAACCCTTACTATCTACTCCAGTCATTCTTAAGTTTAAGAATTTATTTGCTATCTGTTCCTTTACATTAGGAGGACAAAAAATTCCTTTCTATCGTATCCTTAAACTTGTTCCATTCCATACCATAAACCCTGTCACTTCCTCTAGATTGGAGGATAGTGTTCCACCATTCTAACGCTGCATTTTTAAACAGATTGGAAGCAAACATTATCTTATCTTCTTCTACGCACTTGCTTATTTTTAAGACTGCCTCAGTCTTTTCTATCCAGCGTAGAGCTGCAATAGGCCCTTCATTGCCAAAGAATTCTATTGGTTTACCGGACCAGAATTCTTTGTAAGAACAGCCATAAGACATGGTTCTTCTTCTTTTTGGAATTGGCAATTGAAAAATGGGTTCATTGTGCACGCTGTGACTAGGTTCCATATGGGTTCGCTTACTTCCATTACCACTTTTATTATTATTTTCCGCGTCCCTAACATTTTGGATAATAGCTGGCATGGCATCTCTAATTCCTTGGGTTACAATGTGTCGAATTTTACTGTTATTTATTTGATTTTCATTATTCTGGTTTTCCTGATTTGCTGCGTCGGCCATCTGGATTTTAAACAATTACCAAGTATTAATATCGTATGAAAATATCCAATGCAACAATCACACAACAAGCATGTTGATCCAAAATTGTCGAACATTGCGACTTACTCTATTTTATATTATGCATCTATAGTTATTACAAATACAACTGAAATTAAAATACAATACTAGTATGCATAACTAACCACAAGATGGTCTATACTATAATATATTATTATATTATTATTTTTTTTCAAACATACACACACACACACACACACACACACACACATATATATATATATATATATATATATATTATCAATAATAGGGGTTCATCCAAGACTCCATATTACGCTCGTCATATTTCTAGACGAGTCGTTCCCCTATTTGCCTCATCCTCTCACTTTCTTCTAAAATCTCCTCACCAAAGGTTCGGAGTTCTTGCACATTTTCAGTGCTCATGGGTGGTACGGGTGCTGGTATTGGATCTAGGAACTGGGGCATGGGTTCTTCGTAAGGGTAAGGGTTCTCTAGAATTTCCCTAATGTATTGATCATTATCATAATAGGGGTCTAGAGGGTCCAGGTCTGGGTAAGCTGCTAGGTTTGGCATGGGTTGCTCTGGTATTGGGTAGCGTTGTTGGTAATCCCTATGGTCGTCAAACAAGGGGTCATAGTCTGGGTTGGAGGAATGGGGTGCTGGTACTCTAGGTATTCTGCTGGATCAAAAGCTGGTGCTGGGATTTGGTTTTCTAGGTTGGCTTCAATTTCCATTGGTTGTGTGGGAAACAATGGTAATGGTTGGGGTGCTATGAGTTGCTCTAGATTAGGGTCTGCAGCTGTAGTTGCTAAGATATGAAAGTTTGCTAGACTCCTATTGAGCATATCCTGAGTGTGAGCATCCGTTTCTCTCTTAGCGGCTGCTAAAGCTCGCTGCTGTTGTAACTTTTTCATCCTTTTCCTACGTTCATGCGCTCCTCTGCTGAACCATCATCTCTTCTTGGGAGGGAATGTGTAAGGGCATAAACTAGTGTAGGTTTGCGTCTGTCTTGGGCTATCTAGTTTGTTTTGGGTTCGATATGTATAGTGGGTTTGCTTAGTTGTTTTGTGGTCTATCTATGGGGTATGGGCTTGGCCCAATGTAAATGGATCTCCTATGTTAGTATAAATAGGGGAATCCATAGTCGATGTAGGTTGTTGTTTCTTTTTCAAACTTGTGTTTTGTGCGATCCAGAGTACCAGACGATTCCTGGAAATCATGTGCTCTTGTGCTTTGAATCAATACACTTTGCTTTCAATCTTTCACATCTTACTTGTAATTCCGCTACTTGTTTGGCGTTTGATATCCGATTGTAGTGATTCTGGACTTACAATTGGTATCAGAGCCTAAGTAGTCTCACGAAGGCTCAGTTGGATCGGATATCTTGAAGATTGAAGGTTGCTTTTGCTCCTGATTGTGTTCGAAGTTCGACAAGAAAGGTCTGATTTTTGTTTTATTTCAGTCTATTTTATAGTTTTTTCTTCTGTCGAATATTTCTTGGGTCATAGTGGATTTGAGTTATTCATCTTTTGGTTTGAAAAACTGTTTATTTGCATCTGAATATCAACCCAAGTTGTGGCACGAAGACTGTTTTTAACGTGGTTTTTCTGTTTTGTTCAAAATAAAAGTTAAACTTCTGTGAAATAAAAGGTTCTCATTAATCTGAAAAATTGGTCTGTTTTGGTTAAAATTTTCGTGAAAACCAATTGCTTTGGATATCAAAAATTAAAATTCAGTTATTGATTTTTGAGATTAAAGTTTTGATTGTTGAAATTGAAAGGATTTTGGGTATACATATAAATTTTTGGCTAAAAGTTGTTTGAAAGATTTTAAAATTTCTGGGTTCTTGTGCTTCGATTTCATCAATTATTCATCAGAATTCTTGAAAATTTGTGGGTTTGATCTGTTTGTGTGCAAGTTGACCGTGTTTGCAGAAATTTTGGAAAGTTGTTACAGAAAAAATCGAACAGATTCAGAAATTAAAATTACCATATCTTTCGGGATTTTGGTTGAAAAGATTGCAAATTGCATTTCCAAAGTTTGGCTTGTGCGATTGAAGGTCTTGTGCTACTGGTGCGTATTGGGTTCTTAAAGGACTGAGGCCCAATATTGTAACTTGTGCGATTCAGTTTGGGTTGTGCGATCATAAAAAATTGGGCTTTCAAGGATTCAGGCCCAAACTTTGTGACTTATGCGATCCATTAGCTCTTGTGCGACTGAGAAGACCTTGTGCGATTGAACTCTTGTGCGATTCAAAGGTTCAGTTGAAAGGGGCCATGTTATCTTGTGCGTTTGGCAAAGGGTTCAACTAAAGACGTCTTGTGCGACTCACCTTATGTGATCTGTCTTGTGCGATTGAAGGGGTCATACTGTCTTGTGCGATTGGCAAAAGGTTCAGCTGAAAGGTGTCTTGTGCAACTCATCTTGTGCGACTGTGATTGGACTTATTCACGTGGACTGGACCAATTGGACTAGTGGACTGTTATACGAATATGTTTTGTATTGGATCTTTTAAATTGTCTTTTGAACCATCTGAATTGCTACTTTGAATTATATTGTAATCATTAGTGATATTTATCTGATTTTCATAGTTAATATTACCTGTTACTCATAAGTTCAATTGTCTTTTCAGAAATGGCTCAAATTAATCAATTGGGATTGACTGAAACAGCTGCTATTAACCAGGATCTAGATAACATAATTGGAACTAACAACAGGATTCCCAGGCTCATTTCTGGGGGATCCTTTTCAAAATGGAAGTTCAGGTTCATCCAATACATGAGAATCAAGGATCCAAAGGCATGGAGGTCCATCATCAACGGACCGACTGTGATCACCTACATCGTGAATGATGCTGAGGGAACAACTGCTCCTAAGCCCGAGTCTCAGTTTACTGAAGAGGATCGTGAAAAGCTTGACATTGATGTCAAGGCTCTTGCTGTGCTGCACTCTGCTCTTGCACCAGAAATCGACATTGGAGTTCGTGATTGCAAAACTGCTAAGGAAATGTGGGAAGCACTTCTGGCTATATATGAGGGAAACGAAGAAATGAAGGAAAGCAGAAGGGAAATGCTCACTCAGAAGTTTAACCTGTTCAATCACTTCCCAGGGGAAACTTTGGAAAATAAAATCCAAAGATTCGTTTCCTTGGTCAGTGATATGAAAACTCATGATATCAACTTGGAAAAATCCGTTACCAACAAGAAACTTCTCAATGCTCTTCCAAGAAACTGTGATACAAATGTAACTCTCATCAAAAGAACCAGGGACTTAGCTAGAATGACTCTTTCTGAGCTTATTTCATTGCTTAAGTCTTATGAAATGGACGACAAACAAAGGCTTTTCAACCACACTGCAAGCTACAACAATGCAGGTGTATTGACCAACAGTGCTTTGATGTCTCAGCAAGGAATGAGCTCGCTTCAAGCACCCTCTACTGTGCATTTCTGTAAGGACCTTCAAAAAATATCCCAAAACGACCCATAAGTGAAAACCCGGACCCCTAAAACCCTACTGTGCATAAAAAACTAAGAAATCAAAGTTTTTAGGTTTCAGACGGGCCGCGTAAGCCATAAGGGAAGCTTACACGGGTCCCGTCAAAGTGTGTTTGACCGGATAAGCGTTCAGGGCCACGTGGCAACCACGTGGCAGACCTAGGTGTGACACGGATGCCCTAATCTACACATAGGGGGCTCTCGCGGGCCGCGTAAGAGTCTGTTAAGGCTTACGCGGGCCGCGTAAGACTCAAATTTCAGCTATAAATAGCTTGGATCATGAGCAGTTCAGTGGTGTCGAAAACCATTCTCAAAAAACGAAGTCTCACTGCTCAATTTTGAAATTTAAGATATCAAGGCGCTGCTACGATACAGGGTATTAACTCAATCGCTGCTACGATTCAATGTCCGATCGATTGAAAACTATCCAATGGATGTTTAAGTGCTGCCCAAATTAGGGCTATACTTTGTCATTCGTCATGAATTCGATGGATGTTTAAGTGTTGCACTTTGTCATTCGTTGTGAGGGTTTTTATCTCGTGAGTTATCGTAAATGCTGTATTAGTTACTGACCTAGTTCGTGTGCATTGTTATTTAAATTAGGTTACAAGGCTAATCAGTAGGCTAAACTCTGCCTGTTTAAATCTGCAATGTGAGTCATTCTCTTTTATCAAAAGTATTTTACAATACTCCAATTATTTTCAAAAGTTATAATTACAGGGATTAAGTTGTGGTTATCTTGAATCACTGGCTAGTGGGGCATTGTGCACATTACTAATTTTCTCACGGTTAGGCTAATAAATCCTAACAGTGATAATCATCACTACTTAGGGAAAAAGACCCAATAGTGGTATGACCATCGTCACCAGGAGGTGACACGGCGCCAAATAAAAATAAGATAGAAGCCATTGTAATCGCTCTTATGTTGTAATTTATAACCATGTGTCGTTTTATCAAATTTGAATGACTCGCCAGTATTTCCCCGCTGATAAAATATTTTCAAAACATGTTTCAGGTGACTACTGTGAACCAAGGAAAAGTGCTACGGAGCACTAACAAGCTTGAAGTAGTGGCTCAGTTAAATAAATAAACATGTTTTGTAAATCAGAGAATTTACTTGTAAAATTCCTCTATTGTAAATTACGGGGTTTATCCCGAATTATGAAATAAAATAATCGGGCATTTAAAATTTTAAAAGTTCCTGTAAAATCTTCCGCTGTCAACTCAGTTAATAAATACCACGGGTTTCTGTCCCGCGGCTCCTGGACCGGTCCAACCGGGACGGGGGCCGTGACAGAAAAATGTGGTATCAGAGCCACTGATTTAAGCCAATTAAGTATTTAGAAATACTTAAATTTCCTGATTACCATCTTGTGATTATGTGTTTTTGTTAACTGACTACTTGTTAGTTACAGTATGGGTAAGCAAAGAATCTCGGATATCTATCGTCAACTAGATAGTTCACCAAAAGATAAGGGAACCTCATTCTAATCAAATTCCTCAAGATACTCAGCAGATACTGAGGAAGGAATATTTGTTCGTAAGGCACAGTTTGAGAAACCACTTACCCCTAATAAAAGAAGTTGGATTATTAGAAAAAGTCAAGAGAAGATAAAGAAATCACAACCAAAAGGAGTTATGATCGATAAGGAAACTCAGGAAATAGGCACTAACCCACCATGGGAAGATGAATTAGACGAACAATGAGCAAATCTCTATATGTTAGCCACTACAGAAGTAAATGTTAACCTTTAACTGCCAACACCCTGACCTAGTACTAGCACCCATATCATCCATAAGCCATAAACTTTAAAGAAACTTGCCCATTAGATAAACAACTTAGTAAGAAAAGATAGACTAAAATAAATTATTAATGCACAATCCCTAGTATATTTTTATTTTTCAGTTGTAATTTGTAATTTGTAATATATATATAAAATCGCAATATTTCATATTTTTATTAATACTTAAATTTTCTGATTGCCATTCTGTGATTATGTGAGAATTCAAGTTACAAACTTTTAGCCTAAAATTTTGTGTGTTTCTTCATAACTGCTTAACAGCATGAATGAGTTGTCTGAAGCCCTTCAGAATCTCAATCTCTATTCTGTTAATGTGGAAGTTTCCAGAGACTTTACTGGTTATTGTGCCGACATGGAGGAACCTATGGAATTTCAAACCCAACCTCCGGAGAAACCAAAGCCAAATAAAAGAAGAAGATTAGTGGGCTAGAGGCGTGTGCGTAGGAGGAAACCAGCAACACGGAAAGTTATAAAGACGGAGGATCCCAAAGGTAAAGGCAAGGAAATAGAGATTGGGGAAAGTTCCAGGCAAGACCAGGAAATGCCACCCTGGGAGGAGTTGGATCATAAACTGGCACTTAGTGACTTCATCGGACCTGCCAGTGAAAACCTTTTTAATTACCCAGCGGAAGCACAACTTCTAGTTGATCTAGAACCTGAAATCCCAGATCCTATTATCCACTCCCAAGCTCTACCAGCAGAACTAGAAGAATGGTGGACCACCGACTGGCAGTTTCAAAATCTCCTAAATAACCCTAATACCTTTTTCCCCTAATTTGATACTGAACCTCCATTACATCCACCTATGAGTGCAGAAAACTTGGCGGAACTCCGTCATTATGGCGAAGAGTTGATTGATACAGGGAATTGAATTAGGGAAGTAGGGGAAAGAATATCTTGGAAATACGACGAGAGGGAATGTCGTTTCTAAGATGCCAGCTGAAGGGGATGACGTGATCATGGTTATGTGGTTGTAGGAATATGTGTATAATAATAATAAAATATAATTATGTGAATAACTTAAAAATAAAACTTTTGTAAGATAACCAGTGTGTACGGATGCCTATTATAAGATATAAAATATCGAACGTCGAAAGATCGACAATTTTGGCTATACGTGTTGACATGATTATGTGCGATTGTTTTATTATGTTTGGTTGTTAATTCTTTATGCTAATTACTTATATAAATTAATTACCAGATGGAACACGCTGGTAATGGACCCGTTAATGAAGTGAATCAATCTGAGCAAAACCATGAAGATCAATTTCTGAATAGGCAAGATATCGAGAATATCGTTGCTCAGGGAATAGCCAATGCTATTCCAGCAATTCTTGCTGCTGCCCGAAATCCAGTTGAACCTCAACAAATTATTCCTAGCAAACGCACACACGGCGACAATTTTAGTAATAGTGTAAACGGAGGCGGCAACCATACTAATAATGATAACGATGGGATGCAAGCCCACTCCTTAAGAAAATGAAAGCTGCAACGCCTGGTTGCACTTGTAAGGAATTTCTTGCCTGTAAACCGGTTGCAATTGCAGGCAACGAAGGGACGACTGCTGCACTGCGTTGGTTAGAGAAAACAGAGGCAGTGATTAAAATAAGTAAATGTGCTGAGGAAGACAAGCTCATGTACGCGTCGCATCTTTTTAAAGAAGGGACGCTAGAATAGTGTAATACAATACTTCAAGCCAAGGGAAGCAATGTAGCCTATGCCATGAACTGGGAAGAATTTAAGCGGCTGGTGGAAAGAAAATTCTGCCCTGAATATGAAAAAGAACAAATGACGAATAAATTTCTGAACCACCGGATGGTGGATGTAGACTGTCGAGGGTATACTTCAACATTCTTCGAATATGCTAGAGTGGTACCAACCCTGGCTTCGCCAGAACCGGTACTTATTTCTCGCTATATTTGGGGATTAATTGGCGAAATCCGTGATATCGTTAAAGCTGCGAGACCACGCACTATTGACGATGCGGTGGAATTAGCTAACACTTTAACTGACGGGCTGGTACGCATAAGAGAAGAAAACCAGAAGAAGGAAGTGGCCCATAAGATTACCCAGGGATTCCGTATGGGTAACCGTAGTAATTTCAAGAAAAAGGGAACTGGGCAATCTTCCACTGTTCCATTTTGCAATGCCTGTAAAAGAAAGCATTTTGGTAGATGCAAGGGGTATTGCAATTTCTGCAAAATCCCGGGGCATCAAAAAGAAGATTGCAGGAAGAAGAAAGCAACAATCTGCTACAACTGCAGAGAAGTTGGACATTTTAGGCCAGACTACCTGAAATTGGCCAAACCAGCTGATAACAAAGTTAAACCTGCAGAAGGAACTACCAAGAAAAACGCAAGAGCCTTCCGGTTGACTACTCAGGAAGCAGAACTAATTCTTGACGTGATAACTGGTACGTTCTTAGTTCATAACGTTTATGCAAAAGTATTGTTTGACTCTGGTGCAAACCAAAGCTTTATAAATACTTCATTCTGCCAAGCTCTTAACCTACCCTTAAGCAACCTTAGACAAAATTTTACAGTCGAAACGACAGATGGAAATTTTGTTAACATAAATAAGGTTTTGCGAGAAGGAAAGATAGAACTCTTAGGCCATAAATTCTCTGCAAACCTGTTACCTATGAATTTAGCTGGATTTGATGTTGTATTAGGAATGGATTGGTTAATAGCCAACCATGCCCGAATTCTTTGTGATAAGAATTCCATAGAAATACATACACCCACAGGAGAATTAGTGGTAATTACAGGAGATAAGCCACGTAAGCCAATAAAATTCATTTCAGTAATGAAATTGGCCAGTTATTCAAGAAAACAAGAAATAGTGTATATGATTTCAGTAATCCTTAACACTAAGGGTAAGGAACTTAAAGATATTCCAGTAGTATCAGAATACCCGGATGTATTCCCAGAAGAACTACCTGGATTACCACCTGATAGGGAATTAGAATTTAGAATTCATCTAATTCCTGGAACTACACCGATAGCCAAGGCACCTTATCGGTTAGCACCCACCGAAATGCTAGAATTGAAAAAGCAGTTAGATGAATTACAAAGCAAAGGATTCATACAACCTAGTTCATCCCCCGTGGGGAGCTCCAGTGTTGTTTGTGAAAAAGAAAGATGGGTCAATGCGAATGTGTATCGATTACAGGGAATTGAATAAGGTTACAATTAAGAATCGATACCCATTACCTAGGATTGATGATCTTTTTGATCAATTGCAAGGAGCTAGATACTTTTCTAAGATAGACTTATGCTCTGGATATCATCAGTTGAAAGTACAAGAAGAAGACATACCTAAAACTGCTTTCAGAACTAGGTATGGTCATTACGAGTTTACAGTCATGCCCTTTGGGTTAACAAATGCTCCCGCTGCATTTATGGATATGATGAATAGGATCTGTAAACCGTACCTGGATAAATTCATAATTGTCTTCATCAACGATATACTCATTTATTCCAAAAGTCAGGAAGAGCACTGTCAGCACATGCATGTACTCTTAACTTTGTTAAGAAAAGAAAAGGTTTACGCCAAATTCTCGAAGTGTGAATTTTGGCTGCAAGAAGTGCAACTTTTAGGTCATATAGTGAATCACGAAGGCATTCACGTAGATCCTGCTAAGATAGAAGCGATCACCAAATGGAAGGTCCCGCAATCAGCTATGGAAGTTAGAAGCTTTCTAGGTTTAGCCGGATACTATAGACGGTTTATTAAGGATTTCTCCAAGATAGCTGTACCATTAACTAAGCTAACCTGTAAAGCAGTTAAGTTGGAATGGGGACCTAGGCAAGAAGAGTTCTTTAGGATTTTGAAGCAAAAGCTAACAAATGCCCCAATTCTTGCCTTACCAGAAGGAACAGAAGATTTTGAAGTCTACTGTGATGATTCTAAGCTAGGATTAGGATGTGTGCTAATGCAACGCAAGAAGGTAATTGCGTATGCCTCAAGGCAATTGAAAAAGCACGAAGAAAATTATACGACTCATGACTTAGAGTTAGGAGCTATAATTTTTGCCCTTAAAATTTGGAGACACTATTTGTATGGAAGTAAGTTTACTATCTATACAGATCATAAGAGCTTAAGATACATATTTGGGCAAAAAGAATTAAACATGAGGCAAAGAAGATGGATGGAGATTCTAAGTGACTACGACTGTGATATTCAATATCATGAAGGAAAAGCAAACGTAGTTGCTGATGCCTTAAGTCGTAAGTATCATGAGAAACAACGACGAGTTCGTGCTCTTAGATTAAGTTTACAATTAGACTTAATGGAACAACTGAAAAACATTCAAGAAACAGCAATCAAGGATGATGCTGAAGGAATGAAGGGAAGAGTAAAAGAATTAGAACAAGGAAGTGATGGAATTTGGAGATTCCACAAGAAAAGGATTTGGGTACCTAAGCAAGGAGAGTTAAGAAATAAGATTTTAGGGGAAGCCCATAAATCTAGGTATACTATGCATCCTGGTAACAATAAGATGTACCAAGATTTAAGAAATAACTTCTGGTGCATAGGAATGAAAAGGATATAGCTAGATATGTTTCTAAGTGTCTTACTTGTTCACAAGTTAAGGCAGAACACCAGAAACCTTCAGGATTACTCCAACAATTAGAAATGCCTGTATGAAAATGGGAACTTATAACTATTGATTTTGTTACTAAGTTGCCCAAAACCAGAAAAGGTAATGACGCGATTTGGGTAATTATGGACCGATTAACCAAATCAGCTCATTTTCTACCCATGAAAGAAACCTTTAGGATGGAAAGATTGGCAAAGCTGTATGTAGATGAGGTAGTATCCTTACATGGAGTTCCACTCTCCATTGTATCGGATAGGGATAGTCGTTTCACTTCCCACTTCTGGACAAGTTTCCAGGAAGCAATGGGAACCCGACTAAATCTAAGCACTGCATATCATCCTCAGACAGATGGACAAAGTGAAAGAACGATCCAAACCCTGGAAGACATGCTTAGGGGATGTGTGATAGATTTTGGTGGCAATTGGGATGACTACCTACCCTTAATTGAATTCTCCTATAACAATAGTTATCATGCAAGTATCGAAGCTGCCCCGTTCGAAGCACTATATGGACGAAAATGCAGAACTCCAGTCTGCTGGGCAGAAATAGGAGAAAGTCAACTATCAGGTCCTGAAATCGTACAAGAAACCACTGACAAGATCACTCAAATCAAGGAAAGACTGAAAACGGCTCGAGATCGCCAGAAAAGTTATGCCGATAATCGACGCAAGCCGCTAGAGTTTCATGTTGGAGAAAAGGTACTCTTGAAAGTTTCTCCTTGGAAAGGAATAGTTCGGTTCGGTAAGAAAGGAAAGCTAAGTCCAAGATACGTAGGACCATTCCCAGTAATACAGCGAATAGGACCAGTTGCTTATCGCTTACAGCTACCAGAAGAGTTAGCTGGGGTACATGATGTATTTCATGTATCCAACCTCAAGAAATGTCTATCGGATGAATCATTAGTAGTCCATCTCCAAGACATAGAGGTAAATGAGAAACTGAAGTTCGTGGAGAAGCCACTGCAAATAGAAGACAGAAAGATCAAGTTTCTCAAACACAAAAGGTTGGTACTTGTCAAAGTCAAGTGGGATTCAAAAAGAGGACCGGAATATACCGGGGAGCTGGAATCGGAGATGAAGCAAAAGTATTCTCACTTATTTCAATAAATCTCGAGGACGAGATTTTAAATAAGGTGGGGAGGATGTAAGGACCTTCAAAAATTATCCCAAAACGACCCATAAGTGAAAACCCGGACCCCTGAAACCCTACTGTGCATAAAAAACTAAGAAATCAACGTTTTTGGGTTTCAGGCGGGCCACGTAAGCCATAAGGGAAGCTTACGCGGGCCGCGTCAAAGTGTGTTAGACCGGATAAGCGTTCAGGGCCACGTGGCAACCACGTGGCAGACCTAGGTGTGACACGGATGCCCTAATCTACGCATAGGGGGCTCTCGCGGACCGTGTAAGAGTCTGTTAAGGCTTACGCGGGCCGCGTAAGACTCAAATTTCAGCTATAAATAGCTTGGATCATGAGCAGTTCAGTGGTGTCGAAAAACATTCTCAAAAAACGAAGTCTCACTGCTCAATTTCGATATTTAAGATATCAAGCCGCTGCTACGATACAGGGTATTAACTTAATCGCTGCTACGATTCAATGTCCGATCGATTGAAAACTATCCAATGGATGTTTAAGTGCTGCCCAAATTGGGGCTATACTTTGTCATTCGTCGTGAATTCGATGGATGTTTAAGTGTTGCACTTTGTCATTCGTTGTGAGGGTTTTTATCTCGTGAGTTATTGTAAATGCTGTATTAGTTACTGACCTAGTTCGTGTGCATTGTAATTTACATTAGGTTACAAGGCTAATCAGTAGGCTAAACTATGCCCATTTAAATCTGCAATGTGAGTCATTCCCTTTTATCAAAAGTATTTTACAATATTCCAATTATTTTCAAAAGTTATAAATACAGGGATTAAGTCGTGGTTATCTTGAATCACTGGCTGGTGGGGTATTGTGCACATTACTAATTTTCTCAAGGTTAGGCTAATAAATCCTAACAGTGATAATCATCACTACTTGGGGAAAAGGACCCAATAGTGGTATGACCATCATCACCAGGTGACACGGCGCCAGATAAAAATAAGATAGAAGCCATTGTAATCGCTCTTATGCTGTAATTTATAACCATGTGTCGTTTTATCAAATTTGAATGACTCGCCAGTATTTCCCCGCTGATAAAATATTTTCAAAACATGTTTCAGGTGACTACTGTTAACCAAGGAAAAGTGCTACGGAGCACTAACAAGGTTGAAGTAGTGGCTCAGTTAAATAAATAAACATGTTTTGTAAATCAGGGAATTTACTTGTAAAATTCCTCTATTGTAAATTACGGGGTTTATCCCGAATTATGAAATAAAATAATCGGGCATTTAAAATTTTAAAAGATCCTGTAAAATCTTCCGCTGTCAACTCAATTAATAAATGCCACGGGTTTCTATCCCGCGGCTCCTGGACCGAGTCAAACCGGGACGGGGGCCGTGACAATTTCCCTGCTAATCTTGGAACTTTTGTTAACCAATCTGGCTACTTTCCTGCTGCTACTCAACAAGTGACCCAAACTCCATCCGCTCCACAGCCTACTAATCAATCTGCTCCTACGCCCACACAACTTCTTTCGAACATCACTACTGCTTTTGTTGCAACAAACACTTCAGTGGCCACTTCAAGGGAATTTGAGCAAGCTATGGCTTTCATGAGAGGGGTCATGAACTGTTATCACGCGTTCATTGCTGGAAGGGTGGCAAACAACATTGACTCTGCTAAATTGCTGGAAGTCCATCCTAATGATGTTGAAGAAATGGATATCACTTGGCAAATGGCCATGGCAGTGTTTCGTGCAAAGAATTTTGTGAAGAGAACTGGTAGAAACAAATGGGAAACGGTTGATGGTGAGCTTGGTTGGAACAAGGCTAAGCTTAGATGCTATAACTGTCATGAGCTTGGACACTATGCTAGAGAGTGCAAACAGCCAAGAAGGGAAAGAGTCGATCCAAATGTTATTGTCACTGTTAGTTCAGCAGCTCGACCAGCTCCTAATGTTGTGTCGACCTCGAACATCACTATCTCTCGCCCCACTCAAGGTTCAACCTCAAACACTGCTGTCAGAACTCAAGCTGCAGAATCTGTTGCAAGTCCTGGAAATGCATTGGTGGTTCGGGAAGGAGGAGGATTTGACTGGACCCAACAGATGAACGATCTGCAGATCACTACAGACACTCTATACCAGTCAAATCAAGCTCTTATGGCAGAACTGAAAGAAGATGTTGAATCGGCCACTGAAGACGTTGAGGGAACGATTTATCATGCCCTCGTGGCTCAAATGAATGATTACACTCCTTCTGAGGCTGAGGTATGTGTAGATGATGTTTGTTGCACTTTAAAATGTAAAGAGAAGGTAAAAGGGTTTAAGGAATAGGCCGAATCGCGTACTATACAACTTCAATATACCAGATCCAGTAGTTATGAAGTTAAAAAGAAACTGGATGGGTATAAGGATATGGTGGAAGCACAAAAATGCGGTATTCGAAAGTTGCATAGTGATTTATGCGAAGCGAACTGTCGATATCTCCACTTCAAGGAGCTATCTGAAAAATTAACTGTTGAATTAAACTACTTAAAATCAAGTTTCAAAAATACTGAATTTAATTTTAAAAAGTTTGATGTTTCAAGCGAAAAAGTCGAGAAAATGATAAATCAACAGTTAAAGTATAGCAAAAAGGAAGTGAGGAATAAAGGGTTGGGTTTTGTTTGCATACCTCCACCTTTTAACCACAACTATTCCTCAATTCCAATGACTGAAGAGGATATAGACAATTTACCCAAAATGGAATATGGAAAACCAAAGGATAAGAAACCTGAACATGTCAAGCCTCGCAAGATAAAAATCACTAGGCCTGATAATACTGAAGTCATTTTAGATAAGCAGGCTTACAAACAAACGTTTGTTAAATCAGAAAATGTTTTAAATCACACTGAAACCCTAAATTTTGAGAAAAATGTAAGCGTTGATAAACATTTTCAAGTGTTGGAAAAAGAAGAGTTGTGTGAGTCACAACAACATTTTGAAAATAAATTAGCAACACAAGAGCCTGAGGTAAGAGAACCTAGAGTTAATGTAGACAACATTGAGTTTGCCATGATAAAAGGTTTGGCTGAATTTATGAAAGAATTTAACAAAGGCAAACAAAGTGAATCTGTTTCTCCATGTGATACAACTAGCAATACAACCACTCCTGAGAAATCAGAAATGGATGAATCGTCCATTGTCAACAATACATCACATGAGGAAGCAGAGGCACCTTAGACTGAATCATCAGTTTCATCTGATTTAACCTGTAACTCCTATGAAACGACTGACTGTGATAATTTAGAGTCAGTTGATTCAGTGGAGTCAACAAATGAATCATCTGAAATAGTTGATTCAGAGTCGCTTAAAGAAGAATAAGAAACAACATCAGGAGCCTCTGTTGAGTTAGATGGTGATGAAACCACAGACGCCCCTGCTGAATGTTCAAAAGAAAATTCTGATTCCTCTGAATCTATGAGGTCACAAGAGGCTGAGAGCAATTCTGCAGCATCAAGTGATACTGTTTGTGAAGAAATTAATGATACTAACCATGTTGCTTCAAATGCAGACCAAGTAATTATTGAAGATTGGGTAGATGGAGATGATGAGGACGACGTTGCTTTTAATGTTTTGAAAAATAAAATTCAGAAAAACAATTCTTTAATTTCTGAAAAGTCAAACAATATTTCAATTTCTTCTAATGCTTTGGATTGTGTGGGCTCTGTTTTAAAGAGCGATGAATGTTCTGACATTTATTTTGGTTCTATTTGTGTGGATTTGAATTCAGTTGTTTTGCCTAATAAAGTTGACAAGTCTAAAAATCTATTGGTAAAACAAAATAAAAGAGGAAATGAGGCTAAATATGTTCCTCCAAAATCAAGATCAAACAAGCAAATTAAACGTCATTCTATTTCTAAAGCTACGACTAAACAAGTCTTGTTTGCATCTTAGGAACCACACAAGCCCTCAGGTTCTGCAAAGACTGATGGATGTCAAGCAAAACCACATGTGAAACGACAAATATGTTACACGTGTGGAATTGCTGGACACATTGCAAGAAATTGTCAGCATCGTCCCGATAAACTCAAAAGAGGAGAGCATCAGAAGGCTCCAAAAGGGAAACTCAAGCTCTTAAAACAGGAGAAGACTTTAAACTCTAAACCTGTTAGGAAGCTGAATTCCAAAGTGAAGCCTTCTGATGGAGATTGGAACAAAGCTAAACAAATGAAAATGAAAACAAACAATTACATTCCAAACTCTACTTCTGATTCACCCAAGGCATCCAAGAGATTGGATAGTCCTAGGCAAGTATGGAAACCTAAGAAATATGTTCCAAACAACTCTCCTAATCATCGTGCATCAACACTAAACCTATCTACTCTAAAGAAAAGTTGATTTGGATGCAAGTTACATATTTCAATGAACAAGGTGTACCTACTACAACAATGGCTTGGGTACCAAAATCTAATTAATCCCGCGTAATGTGCAGGAACGGCTATGGAGGGCTGTCATTCGACTATGGGTCATTGACAATGGTTGTTCCAGGTCATTGACAAAAAATTAATAACAATAATATATATATATATATATATATATATATATATATATATATATATATATATATATATATATATATACTAGCCATTTACCCGCGCGATGCAGCGGGTGTGACGATTTACAATAGGATACTCGTTTACCGTTAGTTTATCAGTCGTCTCGTGATATATTGTATAGTACTTAAGTTAGTTTTTTTATTCGTGATATATTGGCACTCGTTTTTCTGTTAGTTTATCGATTCTTTGGTGGTATACTTTTATTATTTTTTTTTCTATTAGTTTATCGATTCTTTGTCAGTTTTTTTATTCGTAGCATTGATATGGTCTATCTATTTTATAATCATCCAAGAAAGTTTTTTTCCACATATCAATCAATGAGTGGTAAATACAATGGTGAAGTGGGATAAGATGATAGTGAAACGATGTTAAAATGGGATGCGACACTTACACACGATGGTTATAGTGTAATGGGCAATTTATGGTAATTAATAGTGGCATACGAAAACAAGTTTGTATATTTTATTAATTTTATTTTAAAGATAAAAAATCCTATATGATAATTTGATAATAAAAATATATACAAACTTATGTTGGGCCCATTAGACTTGGCCAGTTATGAAAAAACACAAGTTGGTGCAAAGTTAACAACGTAGTGCTATAACACAGTAAGTGTTAAGTTGAGAGTGTTGAGTTGAGGGTGTCGAGCATTAACGTGTTAGTTGAGAGTGGCAGCAACCAGTAGCTAATAATCATGGGTGATAAAATCCAATAACCCACTAAACAAACTTTGGGTTGTTTAATTTTTTTAAATTTTACATAACCAACAAATCAAAAAGTTAGTCAATTTGCCGCTATTAACCAAAGTTGAAAACTGTAATTGTCTTCCAAAAAAACCAGTCAAACAAAAAAAAAGCAAAAGTTGAATGCCAAAAGTCTTGTAAATCAGTGTAGCCAAACTAACAAATGCATATTTCTGATAAAAATGTCCAAAACTGAAAACTCTCCTTAAAAGCTTTCATATCTTATGCCTTGATAGCATACTTTCTCAATGGAAAATACTTTTTCTTCTTCTCTCTTTCTGTCTTCAACGAAGCCTACATTAAAAATAAACTAATATGATTAAAAAAATCCACAACTTGAATAAATAGAACATACACACAACAAATCATGTAAATCAAATGGATACCTATTCTTTGGGGCGTAAACCATACACTATTACAACCAGAGGTCTACAAATCAATTTTTTTATTAAAAAACGGTCCGGTTTTTTAACTGGTTTTGGTTTTTCATGGCACAAAAAAACCAGTTTGATGCGAGAACCCAAACTGGTACTGACCAGTTCGGTTTTTAACTGGTTTGGGCAAAAAACCCGGTTTTTATAACTAATTCGGCTTTTAAACCGGTTATAAATGTAGCAAACAGGTCTAAAACCGTCGAGTCGGGTTAAGCCCGAACCGGTTTCACTTTTTTCCGCTTCGATCCTAAAACCGATTTTTGTACAAGTCTAATTACAACTCTGGCATTAAGTGCAAAGAAGCCAAGTCGTTTGTGAGCTACTTGAGCTAACGCACTAAAATATCATGAATCAAATCCACCCTAAAGCTAAAAAATAGAACTCAAGTGCGCTTGACTCGTTCACACCCACCCTTCGTTACGATGTATAATACCAATATGACACCACATAAATTGTAAAGTAAAATATAAACATGGTGAGACAATCTATCACAACAATGAACATGATGCAACTATTAATCTATCAATTTTATAATGTACTTGCAAAATTTTTTCCATAACCCGAGATAAACGCACCCGTACCTGATGCTTGGTTAGACATCTACGAATGGCTCGGGCTTTCTTTGGACGTAAATCAAGAGGCAAGTACTTCTTGTTCTTGTAAGCTTCCCTAAGAGCAGCCTTCTGGGTCTGTGAAATCACGGTCTTCTTATCGGTCCGAGACACGGATTCCCGTGACATAGGTACCGTAGGGGCGTTCCTCCCAACACCGTTGAACCACTCTTTAAGTTTATGTGCCTCGGGAAAATCAGATTCTATAACCAGCTGGCTCGAGGATATGGTCCAGATAGACTTCCCGTTATATTCATGCACTCTAGCAGACTTCACAGTTAGTATCGGGAATTGACCAGAATCCAACATGGTTTGAATTTTTTGGCGATCTACATTGCAAAAGTTACCCCATAAAGTCATTATGATGAAAAGAATATCATTACTATGATAATCTAAATCTTTGAATTTAAATAATTAGGAGTGTAATAACAAATACATTATTCATATAATCTTCCTGACAGCTCATATTTGGGGTATGAGCTGGGACCAAAATCCGAATTGAATTGGCTTCTCTAACGGTCTGAAGACTCAAAAGCCGAATTCGAATTCAGTTCAACTCGAATTTCGGCTTTTTCGAGTATGATTCAAAAACTGAACTCCCCTACTTTAAAGGTCAAAAAGATGCGTACCGGGTTGAACGATTGTTCGGGATTGTTGGAAACAATGACCGCTTTTCGAGTCCCAAAACGACAAACTCCCATTGTCACCTTTTCATCGTAAAGATCAATATCAATAAATGAACACATATTCAAGTGGGGGTCAGAAAACCTTATAAATGCAGTCATATCTGTTACAAAAAAAAAAAAAAAAAACTCTCACCTCCAGTAGGTAGTAGCCAATACTCCCTCTTGATTAACTGTCATCGTTGGACCAGTTTCTTGTTGCTGTTTTCCAATGAAATTCGGCTCGTTGCAGTCATGGTGGAAACACTGTTCAGTGCAGTTCTCTTATTAGTTATTTGTGGAGTTTTAGGTTGAATTTCGTCAATAAATTTCACATTCTCATCCTGAAAAAACATAAATTATTCTAAATTTAAATAAAATTCTGGGATTTGTCATTCTGATCATACCTTGAGACCTTGAAAGGATTCCAGTTTGTTTTTTGGTTCCAGCTATTTTTCTAATTCTGACAGATGAACTGCATTGAAATCCAACCCAAAAACTTGAGTACAAGTATATAATCTCTGTAACCTTCAAGTCTGTTATGGCAAACCTTTTGCAATCTTCTGCATTATTTGAGACAGCTGTTTACGGACATCTTTAGCAAATAGCATCCCCCGTACCTGTATACAACAATTTCAACAAAGCATATCGTAAGTTCAAACTTTCGAGCATGATTGGCATGACACAATACATTAGTTCCCTATATTGATTCTTGGAAAAGTTAAAACGGGCACTAATTATCCTTAGTCCTTACATAGATCAATGGTGATTCTGAGAAGTTCAACAAAGAAACGTGTCATATAGGTCAAACAAGTCGAAAACTACGAATGGCATTACGCATGGAGCTTAATAAGCTCCCATAAGTAGACGCGTTTCGTTGCTCTATAGCTTCAATAAAACAGAAAGTCATGGCCCCTGTCGATGTGATCTTCGATAGAGTCTGTTCCCACAAATAATTCTTCACTTTAAACAATTATCTACATTTAAGTTATACGATAATATTAATCAAGGGTGTGTACGGTTATAACTTACAGATGTATCAGCAGATGTTTGATCATCATCACAACCATTTATGGAAATAACCTCGCCGCCATTGCTACCTTTCTATATACCCGACCTAGGACGATGATCTTCCCATACGTACTGCCCACTCCTATCACAAAGCAAAACATAAGCATTACCAATAAGAAAACATATGTTGTGTAAAATATGAGGAAACATAAACATAAACACACCTGTTCATCCTAAAGTGTAATATAACTTTATGAATTAATGAAGCAAAGAGGTTTTATACGTTAAAACGACACTTTTGATGACTTATGACATGTTTGGGGTACCCATGTCATTTTTAGCTAGCTTTTTTATTGATAACTGCTTGACCCATTTGAGATAAAAATATAACCCGAATCAACCCTTTCAACTATTAGTGGGTACATCCCAACTGTTTAACCCTGCTTATTTGCGAACCTCGGTTTCACGAATTTTAAAGACTCAAAATATAAAAATTAGGCTTTCCATACCTTCCAATGCTTCTTCATCAGTGATGATATACTATTCGGCACAACCTCGATCTTTCAGAAAGCTATGCTCAGGTCCAATCCAGGGTATTCCAACCTACACATCACAAATAATTAAAAGTTTAACAGCCAAAAACGCTTAAAAATATATACCAAATGAACACATAGAAAGCTTTAACATGTATGATAGTGCATCCCCTTCCTTGAGTCGAGTGTTGTGCTTTCACAACCTACACCATGTTCAAATTGGTCAATAAGAGACTAAGGGGGCACAAATGATATAACAAGCATGCATAATGAATAAATTATTTGGCGGACATTAACGAAAACAATATCAGGTAAACTTTTCCCAAGGTGGATGAATGCCAAAGAAGATAAAAAAACAATTCAGCAGGTCCAATATCAGGTTTTTCGGGTCAAGTTATTCTACAAAGGCTTCTAATTGTAAGAAGTGTAAGAAGGATTTATAGAGTGACAAGTGTCCAATAACCTAAAACTAAACCCACTACATCACCACCAAAAACCTAAACACCCACCCCCATCCCACCACCACCACCACCCAAAAACCTAAACACCCCCCCCCCCCCCCCCGCAAAAAAAAACAAAAAAAAACTATACCTCACCAAAAAAACCCCCAAAAAACCTAACCCCCCACCTCCACCCCCCAAAAACCTAACCCCCCCCCCCCCCCACAAAAAAAATATAAAAAAAACTAAACACCCACCCCCACCACCACCCAAAAACCTAAACCCCCACCCCCTCGGCAAAAAAAAAAATAAAAAAAAAAATAAAAATTGGGTGGGTGATGTGGGGGGTGGTGGGGGTGGGGGTTTTTGGTGGTGGTTGATGTTTAAGTTTTTTTTTTTAGTGGATTTTTTTGTGTAGTGGGTTTTTTTAGGTTATTGGACACTTGTCACTATATAAATCCTTCTTACACTTCTTACAATTAGGATCCTTTGTATTTGATCCTAATCCCAGGTTTTTCAATTTGACTAAAATAGCAAAAAGACCAGATTCAGTCCACTGTTTTTGTCATGCTGAAAATATAAAAGCTGCTAAATAGATATTCAATTAGTTAAGTTATCAATACTAATGTAAATACATAAAGAAATCATTAACTTGTTTATTTACAAACCTTGAACTCACCACATTGCTTTTCAATGTCATGTCCAAATTACAACAGTAATGATAATCAAACTAAACCTAACACCAAATTGGAAATCCCTAAATTAAAATTGTTATATTATATCATATAAATATAAGAATGTTTGTTGGAACAAAAATAAAAAGTTAAGAACCAAATCAGCTTTAACTTTTAAGAAATTACTTACCATCCTTTAGGACATTGTTGACTTATGTGAGGCTTCAATATCAGAGTCCCTGAGCCCATCAATTGAACTAACATGGCAAAAAAAATAAAAATAAAAAATAAACATAAGTTGCAAAATTGAAAACCCTAACCACCATTGTTATGTGCAGACAAAAATTTGCAAATCTGCTAGAAGTAAAGCAATTAATAAATTAAAACAACACAAACCTTCTAAACCCTTATAGAGATACGAAGCCATAATTAAGACGTTGCAATCAGAACCGGCAAAGCTATAATCGACACAAAGCCTTAACATAGACACGAAGCCCAAATGAAACCTTAATCGGCACAAATCCTTGAAAGAGACGTCGTTGCTGCTGCTCAACCGCCAGAATATACCCCCATCGTCTTCTTCGTCTCTACCAATCTGTTCCAACATCATCGCAGTTCTTGAGTAGTATGAGAGGAAAACAGAAACATGGATACGGATAGTGAGGGGATTGTGGCTGTGGATGTGGGTTTTGAGGAGAGAAGAAAGGGACAGAGAGAGACGGTGGGTTTTCAAATTATTTCAAGAGGATCCTATGCTTTTGGGATTGTTTAGATTTGAGGTGTGATTTGAATTTTGAAAAAGGCCGCCCAAATTTCACAGCTATACAGCATGTGTTGAAAAGAAGTTTTCAACACTTTGTGCTTAAATGCTTGTACAATGGGCTTCAAATGGTTGTACAATGGCAAATGCCCATTCTTGCCCTTCCTATATGCTTATTAAAGTAGTATATATATATATATATATTTGTGAGAAGTTTTGACAGGTTTTGAGGAGAATTACAAGATGCGTACTCATACGCACGTAAACCAATTAAACTAGCAAGCTCACAGGTTCTCAGTTTGGCATGTGCTTCTCGGATTTTTGATCTCGGGCAAGGCATAAAACAAGATTGTTTTTGTAACACCCATGTTAAATTAATATGAATTTACTACTAAATACGCATTTAGTTTGCGTAAAATACGGGTTAACAAAATTTTTTCGTTTAATATTCATACTTGATAATAGGATTCTAGTTAACTTCCCAACTAGTTTTAAAACGTTCAACACGTTAAATTAAGTGTCTACAAGGTTAACATAATCTAGATCAAATGTTAATAACGCGTAAGCTTCAAAGTGAGGTGTTCGGCTCTTGAATTCTAGCTTAATCGTCATCCGGAGCATTGCTAACTTCACCTAACATCAAAACCAACTTAAATCTTAGTTTTGAGAACATTAAAACGTGTATAATCAAGTTCTAGTATCAAGCAAAAGAAAATAAAATAATTTTTTGGAATATAGGTCTCTCGCGCCACGCGAGAGACTCAGTTAATTCTTTCGCGGGCCGCGAGCGGCCCCGCATGTCGCGCCTGTTTGACCATGCCCCGTCGCGTGCCGCGGGGGAGTCCTTTTTCTAGCAGGTCCGTTTCTGGACCTGCATTTTCTGCCCAGCTCCATTTGTTTTTACAAAATCAAACTTTGGAAGTGCATAACTTTTGATTTACAAGTCCATTTTAGACGGTTCATTTCCTACGCGTTCATAATGAAATTCTCCATCATATGGAGTTAAAATTTAACATTCAGACTAATAAAATTCTAAATTTTAAACGTTCGGCTTATTATTGAATTTCAACATTTTGACCCTTTTGCATTCAAAACCACCAACTTGTTTCTTAAACAATCAAAATACATACGTCAATGTATTTTAGTCTAAAACTCAAGCTCTCTAGCTCGGCTTCATACTTTCTTATGAAATACGTATGCACATAAAACCATTTTGACCCATTTAGGGAATTTTAAGCATTTTAGTCTGAAACTCGTTCCTTTCATTCACACCTCATAATTTCACATTCATGGTATCTACCAATATTTCCTAATCATAATGCAAATTTCCAAACAACCCATATGGGTCGTTTGCCCAATTTACCCATCATGGGCTTTTTGGTCAATTTTAGTCCCTCATTTTACGACGAATGACTTCCACTAATTAATTGACCAAAATACCACTTTTGTCTATAAATCTAATTATGTGTACCTGGCTCGGGTCATAGCATTGACCCGTTTACATACCTCTTGCTTTAAATTTTCTAGTTAAAGCAACGCAACATATGTTATTTCCTGTAATCACAAAACTCAACAAACGATCATTAATTAATATTGTCAAATGATTTTACCAATGTCATTTGACCCGTTTAGTCCTAACGATCATTTTCCATTATGAGATGATAGCTAGTTACCATCTCGCCCATTTTACCCATTCCGGTTTACAAAATAACGTAATGTTTCAAAAATTCTTATTAGTTCATCGTTACATGACTAATTTACCAATTTACCCTCTTTGCCATTTTTTTATGATTTCTCACCATTTTCACTTGTTCCGACTCATATTATTTACGTCAAAACATTATAATTCTAATACTAATTTTTCTTTATTCATTTTCAATTCACACGACTGATGTATACTATAAAAAGGGTGTAAGCTTTTACTTACTTCGCATCGGAACACACTTTTCCTTCACACTTGATTCATTCGACCCGCTTCCTTTTCCAAGCCTCCACCTAGCTTGTCAAGCGTCAAACTATCATCATGATTCGTAAGACGGTTAGATTAGTCATCATTAATTATGACTATTCCATCTTATGGATTTTACAACCAAATTTACCATTTGATTTCATTTTGGTCAGTTTGACTTTTAAAGGTCAAACTGCCTATTAGCATAAGTGATTATATTATGAACTCGACAATTCATTTAAGCACTTTGTCAAGTATCCGATAGGCATTATTCTTACGCCACCGTTTTAACTACTTTTCAAGTCTAAGTTCATGCTATTATTAACACCAATTTAACTTAGCTTTCGATTATCAAAGCTAATTGTTCACTTGTTAAGCAAGAACTAAAGGTTTCCATCTACATGTAAAACCCATTTCATCTTAGCATTAAACATTCATCCGAACATCTAATATAATCTAGTTCTACATATTAATTAGTAGACATCATGATTCCAAACACCTATTTACATGAACAAAATCACTAATGTCATCATAATATACAAAACCCATTTCAAGTCATATATGAGCGTTCACTTGAACTTATAAATTGTTCAAGTATTTTGCTCCAACTATCAAATATGATGATTCTAAGCACATGCATATCATCATCTTTACTATTTAGTCAAAACCCACTTAGCTCATACTTGATTAATTGACTAATCACTAGTTTATGACACATTTCTACAAGTTTGCATCTAGGGTTTGTTCCTAGACTTATACTCACATCAGTATCACTATAACATTCAACATTCATACAAAAATTTCGTTTATGCATGTTTATCACAAATTCAAAATGTCACCAAACATCGAGTTTCAACATACCTTGTGATTCCCTAAGCTTGGTGATCCCGTTTTTATTAAAAGCCCCAATTTCCCGACTCGATTTCTCTTCTAGTTTGTTGAATTTTTGTGATTTAGGGTTCAAGAGAAGAGCCCTCCTTTGCTCTGTGTAAAAGTCGACCAGGAACACACTCTTGTGTGTGTTTTTGGTGTAGATTTTTCTTTTATTAAATTCACTTTCACTTTTGCCCATTTAGTCCCTCCAATATTCAAGGTTTATAAAAGGCTTACTAATTCATGCTTCTTTATTGTTTTAAATCAATTAACTAACTAGGTTATTTATTCCTAGTTAACTTAGTGGGTTCCGGGAGTAATAACCCGTTTATTTGAAGTCTCGTCAACTCGGGCCCCTTTTTATATACTTTGTTTTTCTCAAAGTATTTATCCTCCTTTTAATTAATGTCAGGTTTATTTATTTAATTCCTAATATTTACCGGGTTAATTTCACCACTAACGGTATTTTTTTACCCATTCATAAATATTGACGTGGTTTGATTACCAAACCCGTTTTCGGGGTGTTACAAGTCTACCCCCCTTAAAGAGGTTTCATTCCCGTAACCTTATTTGCGTAGTTCATTGGTTTAAACCAAACGAACTTGGTTTCATTTTTAAAGCATTCATTCCTTTTTGTCAATATTTATCATTCGTATTAACATGTGTATCCTTCATGTGTAAGTCTTTACGAACCGTAACTTTTATCTTATATTTCTTATCTTTGTCACCTATTTGACCGAGTTGTCACTTGGCCCCTCATTCGCGTTAGTCTGTTAACATGCTTATTCTGCGTTTGTCTTATATTAACTAGCGCTTTGTATTTATCATGACATTATCTTGACTTTGAATAGTTTTACCGGCTAAACTAATTAGTCGCCGTCACTTCATACGTCGTCACCCGGGTACACTATTTTGCCATCTTTGGCCTTATGTGTGTTTAAGATTTTCTAAACCACCTCATACTACTCATGTTTGTTAAAACATTGCTTTTGGCTAAAAAAACTAATAATAATTTTTTTTTAGTTTACGCTTTCTCTTTGTCTTATGTCATTTTCTCATGTCTAGGAATTTCCGTTCTAAGTTTTATTCCTGACCGTTATTATTTTACACGGAGAATTGTAACCAGTTTTCCACGCTCTACCCAAGTGACCCGTAGGTTCTTTTACTTAGCCTTGTAGGCTATTTCTTTAGATTTCCACCTTTTTAAGGTGAGACTCCAATGGTTTGTCTCTTTCTTTTTGTGACCCAAAGGTCTTTTTTGGTCCCGTAGACCTCATCACCACTTACTATCCCGAGGGTTATGACGATCCCGTAGATCATCTTTTACTCATGTCGTTCTAAAATTATACTTTCGGTTTCAACGCACCCTTTTTAAGTTTAGAAGTCGTTCATTTTCATTCTTAAATTCTATGGACCTTGACCGTAGTCTAAGGCTACATCTGCTTCCATTTTAAACAAATCTTCCGACTCTATGACTTCTTATGTCATTTACACGCCGGTTTGTTTTCCGCTTATTGTTATCCGGTTTATTCCTATATTTATTTACAACCCATTACCCGGGTTCTTTTATCTTAATATTTCGCGCTTTCATTTATTCGGTTCGTGGTTACTTATATTAACAAACGTTATTCTTTATCTAGCTTGTTTAACTTGTTCATATGGAATTTCGTTACTTGTGAATGTCAAACTTCATTCTTTATCCTACCCGTTCAACTTTGAAACAGCTGAACGAAATTTTCAAAATTTATGTTTGCCAAAATTTTGTCGTCTTTTTGTCATAATTCTTAATCCGAGTCTTTTGACCTTCAATTCGTGTTCCCGTCTCTTGGCTTACGCATACACTCAAAATCCTACCCATCTATCGGGTTTTTTACCGATGTCATTATTAAAGCAACCGTCCCGGTATGTATTTGTTAGGATCGTTGTGACGACCAAATAAGTCGATCAGAAGAGTTCTTGATCAATACGGAAGGCGGAAGAGACGTATCGATGTTGTATCAGCTTGATTTACACTTAGAATCACTTTAACTATCTCTTGTATTGATCTGATAACGTTTTACAGGCTGGAGATACTTCGGCAGAGCTTCGCTACCGGAATCAGGAATGTTACAAATGAAAACCCAAGCTCAGCTATATATAGTGTTTCCAGTTCGCACGAGATGGTCTCATACGACCTGGTCAGTTCGTACGAACTGGCCTAGTCAGTTCGTGTGAACTGGACTAACATCATACACTTCCTATTTTCTAGCCTATCGAGCTCTGGTTTATCCAATCTAGTTACAAGACTCGATACAAGACGAAGTCGATAGACATATGCACCAACAGACTCCCCCTTGGATGTTGACGAAGTCTTCGGTGTCGAGTCTTCAGTATGACAAGTCTTCAGTCTTGATCAGTCTTCACGCTCTCTCCAAAGTATCTAACACTGTACGCATCCTTCAATCTCTTTCTTTCTCTCGCTTATCAGCATCAGCAGCTTCTGTCTCGAGCGCTGTTCCAGAATCGTAAACTGGCTCTTATCATCTTCAGACTCCCCCTTTCGACAAGCTGGGATCGCAGTCTGGAATTCACAATCTACAGACTTTGGATCGGAAACCTGGCTCTTTCAAAGCTTTTACCTGCACAATCTCTACCCAAAACATAAGGTAAAATTTTGACATTTATGAACACTGATTAACTCAGTTGAAATTTACTTTTGGGTAAAATCTATTTATAAAAATTTAACAAATTTAATCTCTGCTTACAACTTGTAAAATCAATCTCAAACCATCACTTGTAGATATCATCCAAAATGATTTAACATTTATAATCCCTGATGACCACTTGTAAGAATACCATTTTTCTTTTTTCTAAACAAACTCTCCCAAACCTGTTGTCCATCATGTTTAGCACTTGGAATTTTGAAAATCAGCTTTCCAACATCAGTTGTCGAAAATAAGACGAAATAGAATCTTTTTGATTTTTCAAAATTTTATGCTAAAACACAATCTTTTTGGATTTTTGTTTTTAAAGAAAACAGTAAAGAAATATTTACAAACAATATTTTTGTAAGTTTGCGTAAGAGGATCATATCAGTTTTTGACAAATCACTAGCACCGTTGATCTTTAAACACTTTAAGTTCTAAACGATTCACTTAGATTGTCAGTGTACTGATCCACTTAAATTTTCACACAAAGTTCAACTGTTTCGAGATACGAGATTAGTGTTTTAAGGATTAAACTTATTCGCGTGTCCCACCTCAGAATATACTCCCGTATCCAGACTCCTATATTCAGTCTTACAGGTGAATGTACACTAATGATATCTGTAAGGGGTAAATGCGAGACCATGAGAGCTCAGGCTATTGCTTCCGCAAAATCAGAGAGATGATGGTTCGACTTTAGGTGTGTTCCGTTTAGAGAATCTTTTCTTCAACAGCACATGATTAGCATTTTTCAATGTTTCATCATTTTTTATGCTGAGGGTGAGCTTTAAGAATAAAGCAATGCAAAGTATTATACGAGGACTAGGCTATTGCTCCCGTAAAATCAGAAGTCCTGGTATAATACCCCAGATATCACCACATACAAAGACCTAGTATGTCAGAAATAGAAAGCCCTTCAAACAAGATTTCGGGGGTTACCCATATATCCGAGAGATGTTCCCCACGAACTAAGTAAGTATATGATATTTAGGTTTATATCTCGAACACAATCTACTAAGCGTATAAAAATCTACTGGCATATCATCAGTGAGACTGTTTATCACATTTTAACTTTCCAATTACTTAGCGTACTATGATTGTCTACTGATGTACTATCATTTCCTCTTTTTCACAACAAAACTCATTTTTGAATTTATCATGTTTTTGGCTTTTTCAAATTTTCTAATGTTTTTGGATTTTCTGAAATTTCTTACTACCCCTAAAATTCAAAACCATTTAAAGAAAATTTGACAAACCGATGTGAATTGCTTCAAATCGCCATTCACTTGACATAAACAATCAGAACTCCCCCTGACAACAAACTATTTTCCCATTATGATTTCAAAACATTTAAGTTTGTTTTAATCAAATGGTTTTTCTGGAAAATTAGTTTAGTTGAAACCACTTGTAAGATCGGGGTTTTGTTCATCACTTTGTTCTTTCAATTACCACATGTATGAAAGTTAAGTCAAGTTCAACTTAATGACCTTGATTAACCACTTGTAAGTTCTTATCACAAATACCACTTGTAAATCTAAATATGACAATTTTCAATTATTCAAGAAAGATACCACTTGTAAGTTTTTCACAAAAAACATTTTTCAAGTAAGATGCCGATTCCTGCTCCACGATTTCCAACTTGGGAGCTCCGGCAAGTCATGTTTTTCAGTTATAGAGATTCTCCCAAGCCTGACGGTCCTTGGGAGTTTCCGAGTCATCAACACTTGGTTTCTTTACTTTCTTTTTCTTTTCATAAAATTCCTTAACCCCTTTTACCTTCTCGTCAACCATTTTTCCAAAAATATTTAGAACTCTAGGGTTAAAGGCTTTTTCAACATCAAATTCCTTCTTTTCAGAATAGAATTAATTCAAAATCTCTACTTTTCCAACTTTTTGTTTAAAATTTTCAGTCCGCAATGGTGGAAAGTTTGCGTCATCCAATGGCGAAACTGAATTTTCACTTTTTAGCTCAGCTTGTGGCTCCTCTGACTTTGACGAGTCAGATTCATCGCCAGAACTAACATCTGATTTCTTAACAACCCACCTTTGGTTGTTAAGATTCACCTTTCTTTTGTAAAAACTTTTTGAACATTCACCAACCTCAAATTTTGAGTTTTTAAACACTTTAAATTGTTTGGTTGGTGGTTCATTATCAACCATCTTTTCTTTCAGTTTTTCTGAGACTCCCTGTTTTGTGTTGGTTGCCTTTGGACAGTTCAAGGCAATGTGACCAACTACTTTGCATTGATAACAGGTTCTCGTCTCCTTTTTCTGAGCAACTTCATTCTTCATTTCTTCTTGCTTCTTAGCAAGGAATTCTTTGTTTGATTGCTTCCAGAATGAGCTCTTTTCTTCTTCTTCCGAACTTGCTCCTGAAACAAATACAGTTTTTGGTTTATTAATTTTCTCATTTTTATAATTTTCTGGTGAAATAAAACCTAGACCTTTCTTTTTGAAATTACCGTTATGGTTGGGTTTCTTTTGTAAACTCGAACCAGAACTGTAACCTTTTTTCTTGTTTATCCTTTGTTGAACTCTTGAGGTGTACTTTTTAAGTTTTTCAGAAAGATTTTTATCTTTTATTTCAGAAATATTAATTTCTGTTAATTTGAAAACCTTGTTTATCATTTCAGTTTTAACACCTCTTATTGGAAATTCTTCATCAGAATATAATTTGTCAGAATCATTCAAAGTATATGCTACTCTGAATGTTTCGTCATTCAAATTATTTTGTGATAACAGAAAATCTTTATTGTAAACCCTTTTGCCCTTTTCAACTGTAGGACTTGAAGTGTCAGACTTTGATTTTGACTCTGACTCCTCGGTTTCATCCTTATCCAACATCTGATCGACCACTTTCTTTATTAACTCAGACTCATGATCAGTGTCGGACGATGTGAATGTGACGTCAATGTTGTCTGGCAATCCATCTGAAGATTCAGATTCCCACTTTAAATTGGTTGCCTTTTTCACTCTTTCTGAATTAGGATTTCATGGAGAATATCCATTTTCAAGCGGCGGTGGACACTTGGTATAACCAGTACTATGTTTCTTACCAGTATCCTTTACTTCAGTATCCTCTTCTTCAAACGCTTTCATGCCTTCTACTGTAGGATAAATCCTGTCAATCACATAAGAAGCACATGAGTAACTTCTCAATAACCTGTTTACCCTTTCAGTTTCTATCCTCTAGGTTTCCAATTTTTGATCAAGTACAACACATTTCTCAATGTAATTATTGATGATTTTCTGCTTTGTCATGAATGCTCCATTGAGTGTCTTCATAGCTGTTGCTTGTTCACTGCTTGACTGGTTATATTGATTCATAGCTTTGTTTAAAACATCATAAGATTCTTTCAGTCTGTTCATGTTATGAATAAATTTGTTGTTTTGCCTTTTCACTGTATCACAATTTTCACATTTCTCAGGTATCTTTTCTGCATCAGCTTCCTTCTCAACCTTGAAAACTGGAATTTCTTTAACCTGCTTCTTTATCACTCGAACATCTTCATCATCACTGTCATCTTTCGCAGCTAGTATTTTTTTGTTCTCTTTCATTTTTCTTGCATAATACGAATTATCATCATCACTATCATCTTGTTTTTTAACCTTTGCTGCCTTATGATTCTTCTTTTTCGCAGCTTGTTTTTCTTTTGTTTTACCTGCAAAAAACAAATCATCATCATCACTATCAATTAAAAATTTTCTTTGATAATTTTTAAGTTTTCGAATTTCTTCTGCATCATCATCACTATCTTCAACGATTGGTGCTTTTCTTGAAGTCCTATTTGTTGAAACTGGTTCTTCTTCTTTCTTTTTCGGACTCTTTTCTTCTTCAGCAGTTGTATCTTCAAAAATTTGAGCAACAAATGCTTTAGAAATTGAAGGTCTGTTAGGATCGTTATTGTCCCAACTAAAATTCTCCCAACTAAAACCATCTGGCAATCTTTCATCTTCTTGATCTATCAGACCAAGACAAACTTTCTTTGAGTTATTTTCAGGCGAAATATATTTATTCCAGCTAAATCCATTTGGCAATCTTTCATCTTCTTGATTCACTAGAAAACTTTCTTTGATGACTCTTCGATCAGTTCCTTCCTAGCATGTGCAGTTTGTGACGATTGTTGTTGATGCAGCTATTGAGCGATTTGATGATAGATCACTTTTCGGTGATAATCATTGTTGCCGAATGGATTTTGAGCTCCACTTGCTTCGCAATTCGTGCATTCACGTTTAAAGTGTCCCTTTTCCCTGCAACGAAAACAAGTAACTTTAGATTTATCAAAACCTAAAGTAGAAACATTAGCATCACGAAAGTCATCTCTTCCAGTGATTTGTTTAAACTTCTCAGCTCTTCTCAACACACTCGCTAAACACCACTTAATATCCGTAAGTTCCATCTCCTCAGCATCAATCTGATCGTAATCCTCTTTTGTCAACATTGGATTTCCGATCCTTCCTGCAACTAAACTCTCATAGGATTCTAACACGGTTACCAACAAAGACATATGACCTTTGGCTACTTCTTTAGAGAAATTCTGACCGTTCTGAAGATGTAATGCAATGTTACAGTTTAGCACTTGACCTTTACCATCGTATGAGCTTTGCGATTTAGAACTGGTTGCTGAAAACTCTGGATCAAATGATGGATATGAAGAAAATTCATTATTGTTGTTCGATCCTCGAGATGATCTTCCAGAAGAACTTTTTGCATTAAATGCAGTTTCAATCTTTGGTGCAATGTTGGTCCTATCACTAGTACCTCCTTTGTAATATAGACCAATGTCTTGTTCACCATTAAAGTCCTTCATTCTCGCCATCTTTCGTTGTTCCATCTCTTGAACTTCGAGTTTTTCAATAAACTGGCTCAACGTTAGATTTTCAAATTCATCATCATTTTTCAACATCATAAGATACGTGCCCCAAACATCTTGTGGCAACGCATCGGCCAACTTTTCAATCCATTCTTCATTATCTTTCTTGATGTTCAATCTCTTCATGTTAACCACCAAATTGCAATATCTTTCAATAATCTGCTTGGTGTTTTCAGTTTTTAATCCACGAAATAGATCAAATTCTTTCTTCAAAAGCGATTTTTTGTTCTTGATCATGTCTTTACTTCCAACAAACTTCGTTTTTAGTGCTTTCCGTATTGAGTGTACACTTCCGTTGTGTTGTAATAAAATCAATATTTCTTCCTTAATAGCTTGCTGCAATATACTGATCATCATCTTTTCACTTTTGTATTTCTTTTTCTCATCAACACTTAGATCTTTAATAGCAACATCCTCTCTGTTATCATTAACCGGTCTAATATATCGTTGTTCAACACATTCCCATGCATCTAAGTAATTTGCTTGAACCCAATTTTCGAAACGCTCCTCCCATCCACTATACTCCTCGATATTCATGAGCTTAGGCGGTTTTTGCATAGTGCCCATTTCATTTTCTAACATCGCATTCTGAGTCATAGTGATCGGAGTTGCAAATGCGTTGTAAAATTCGTTTTCCATGTTACGGTATTAAAAAAATTCACAAATTCAGAATGTTCAAAAGAACTGATGATGTTTCACACGATCTGAGATTAATACGAACTGGAGAACTTCAAATGAACTAAACTGGTGCGAACTGACAGTTTCCAAACGAACTGACCAACTTTTCAAGCGACCTGGTTCTCTAAATGATCAGACCGTGCGAACTGGTTCTCTATATGACCACCTCGTGCAAACTGAAGATCTTATATCTTACCTCGTGCGAACTGAGTGAGTTTCAAACGACCTGGACTTCAGTTCGTGCGAACTGGAGTCAATTTCACATGATCTGGAAAGCAACTCGTGCGTACTGATGATGATGTCACACGATCGGATATGTTTTTGACAAAATTGATCAAGATTTAGGTCGATTTTAGGTCTGATTCTTTCAAGGATTGATTAAAACAGTGTTTTATGTGAAAATCAGTCCATTTTATCCGTGAAATCGTGGTTAATTTTGAAAAACATGTAAAAGAATGAGTAGAAGACAGAATTTTTGGTGAAAACAAGCTGAAATGGTAAGAACTCTTCCTCCTGAGCTCTAACACCACTTGTTAGGATCGTTGTGACGACCAAATGAGTCGATCAGAAGAGTTCTTGATCAATACAAAAGGCGGAAACAGACGTATCGATGTTGTATCAGCTTGATTTACACTTAGAATCACTTTAACTATCTCTTGTATTGGTCTAATAACGTTTTACAGGCTGGAGTTACTTCGGCAAATCTTCGCTACCGGAATCAGGAATGTTACAAATGAAAACCCAAGCTCAGCTATACATAGTGTTTCCAGTTCGCACGAGATGGTCTCATACGACCTGGTCAGTTCGTACGAACTGGCCTAGTCAGTTCGTGCGAACGGGACTAACATCATACACTTCCTATTTTCTAGCCTACCGAGCTCTGGTTTATCCAATCTAGTTACAAGACTCGATACAAGACGAAGTCGACAGACATATGCACCAACAGTATTAAGACTTCCTTTTAATTTATTTGGTCATCTTAGCAAAATCCCTCACTTTTATTCAATCAAGTCCTTTATTCTTTATTTAATTCGTTTGACTTGTCCGTGTGAATTTCATCACTTGTGACAGTCAAACTTTTATCCCTATGCCTTAGCATTCCTATTAGTCGGTCTGTGTTTTCATTTACTTTGTTCCTTGTCCCTTCTCTCAGGCTCGTTATTGTAACGTAATACGCTTCCATCATCGGACTTGCGTTTACATTTATCATCAAACATTTTGCTTATTTTATTCTTTTGGGTACACTTTTTTTAATTGTCCCATTCACCCCGTCCTTATTACATTGGACGTAAATGTGTCCATCATAAGAAGTTCATGGTATCATGTGTTCACTACTTACTTGGCCAGAGTAAGCGCTCAACACATGAGACGCATGACCCTTTTCATAATTTTCACATCACGCCCTATGTAAGTAACGTCTCTGTTTATTTCTATATCATTGATTTAAATTGGCACAACTTCACGCCATTGCTATTTAATTAATTAGTAGTTTTACCCGTTTCATTCTTGAATATATAAAATGTTTTCCTTTTATCTAACTATTATATAATCACACTCGTTAATGTGATCTTTACCTTTCCAAATTGTATTATGTTGAGAATTATTCACTTGGATGCTCACTCCCGCCCAAGTTTCTTCATGAACTAAATCTTGTTATTGCATTGTTATTCATCATCGTGAATAACACATGTTTTTATTTAATTTCTCTTGGAAACATTATCCTGAATAGATATTCTATTCGGGTTTTTACCAAGTTTTTATCTTATATATACTACAGTCAATCCCTACGTACTTATTGCGTATTACTATTTGTGCAATAGATCTAAATGAATTAACTACTAAACACGCATTTAGTTTGCGTAAAATACGGGTTAACAAAATTTTTTCGTTTAATATTCATACATGATAATAGGATTCTAGTTAACTTCCCAACTAGTTTTAAAATGTTCAAAACGTTAAATTAAGTGTCTACAAGGTTAACATAATCTAGATCAAAGGTTAATAACGCGGAAGCTTCAAAGTGAGGTGTTCGGTTCTTTAATTCTTGCTTAATCGTCATCCGGAGCATTGCTAACTTCACCTAACATCAAAACCAACTTAATTGTTAGTTTTGGCAACATTAAAACGTGTATAATCAAGTTCTCGTATCAAGCAAAATAAAATAAAATAAATTTTAGGAATATAGGTCTCTCGCGCCACGCGAGAGACTCGGTTAATTCTTTCGGGGGCCGTGAGCGGCCCCGCGTGTCGCGCCTGTTCAACCATGCCCCGTCGCGTGCCGCAGGGGAGTCCTTTTTTCAGCAGGTCCGTTTCTGGACCTGCATTTTCTGCCCAGCTCTATTTGTTTTACAAAATCAAACTTTGTAAGTGCATAACTTTTGATTTACAAGTCCGTTTTAGACGGTTCTTTTTCCTACGCGTTCATAATGAAATTCTCCATCATATGGAGTTAAAATTTAACATTCAAACTAATAAAATTCTAAATTTTTAAGAGTTCGGCTTATTATTAAATTTCAACATTTTTACCCGTTTGTATTCAAAACCATCAACTTGTTTCTTAAACAATCAAAATACATACGTCAATGTATTTAACTCAAGCTCTCTAGCTCGGGTTCATACTTTCTTATGAAATACGTATGCACATAAAACCATTTTGACCTATTTAGGGAATTTTAAGCATTTTAATCTAAAACTCGTTCTTTTCCTTTCACACCTCATAATTTCACATTCATGGTATCTACCTATATTTCCTAATCGTAATGCAAATTTCCAAACAACCCATATGGGTCGTTTGCCCAATTTACCCATCAGGGGCTTTTTGGTCAATTTTAGTCCCTCATTTTACAACGAAGGACTTCCGCTAATTAATTGACCAAAATACCACTTTTCTCTATAAATCTAATTATGTGTACCTGGCTCGAGTCATAGCATTGAGCCGTTTACATACCTCTTGCTTTAAATTTTCTAGTTAAAGCAACACAACATATGTTATTTCCTGTAATCACAAAACTTAACAAACGATCATTAATTAATATTGTCAAATGATTTTTCCAATGTCACTTGACCCGTTTAGTCCTAACGATCATTTTCCATTATGAGATGATAGTTAGTTACCATCTCACCCATTTTACCCATTCCGGTTTACAACATAACGTAATGTTTCAAAATTTCTTATTAGTTCATCGTTACATGACTAATTTACCAATTTACCCTCTTTGCCATTGTTTATGATTTCTCACCATTTTCACTTATTCCGACTCATATTATTTAAGTCGAAACATTATAATTCTAATACTAATTTTTCTTAATTCTTTTAATTTATACAACTGATGTATACTATAAAAAGAGTGTAAGCTTTTACTTACTTTGCATCCGAACACACTTTTCCTTCAAACTTGGTTCGTTCGACCCGCTTCCATTTCCAAGCCTCCACCTAGCTTGTCAAGCGTCAAACTATCATCATGATTCGTAAGACGGTTAGATTAGTCATCATTAATTATGACCATTCCATCTTACGGATTTTACATCAAAATTTACCATTTGATTTCATTTTGGTTAATTTGACATTTAAAGGTCAAACTGCCTATTAGCATAAGTGATTATATTATGAACTCGACAATTCATTTAAACACTGTGTCAAGTATTCGATAGGCATTATTCTTAAGCCACCGTTTTAACTACTTTTCAAGTCTAAGTTCATGCTATTATTAACACCAATTTAACTTAGCTTTCGATTATCAAAGCTAATTGTTCACTTGTTAAGCAAGAACTGAAGTTTTCCATCTACATGTAAAACCCATTTCATCTTAGCATTAGACATTCAACCGAACGTCTAATATAATCTAGTTCTACATATTAATTAGTAGACATCATGATTCCAAACACCTATTTACATGAACAAAATCACTAATTTCATCATAATATACAAAACCCATTTCAAGTCATATATGAGCGTTCACTTGAACTTATAAATTGTTCAAGTATTTTGCTCCAACTACCAAATATGATGATTCTAAGCACATGCATATCATCATCTTTACTATTTAGTCAAAACCCACTTAGTTCATACTTGATTAATTGACTAATCACTAGTTTATGGCACAATTCTACAAGTTTGCATCTAGGGTTTGTTCCTAGACTTATACTCACATCAGTATCACTATAACATTCAACATTCATACAAAAATTTCGTTTATGCATGTTTATCACAAATTTAAAATGACACCAAACATCGAATTTCAACATACCTTGTGATTCCCTAAGCTTGGTGATCACGTTTTTATTAAAAGCCCCAATTTCCCGGCTCGATTTCTCTTCTAATTTGTTGAATTTTTGTGATTTAGGGTTCAAGAGAAGAACCCTCCTATGCTCTGTGTAAAAATCGACCAGGAACACACTCTTGTGTGTGTTTTTGGTGTAGATTTTTCTTTTATTAAATTCACTTTTGCCCATTTTAGTCCCTCCAATATTCAAGGTTTATAAAAGGCTTACTAATTCATGCTTCTTTATTGTTTTAAAACAATTAACTAACTTGGTTATTTATTCCTAGTTAACATAGTGGGTTCCGGGAGTTATAACCCGTTTATTTTAAGTCCCGTTAACTCGGGCCCCTTTTTATATACTTTGTTTTTCTCAAAGTATTTATCATCCTTTTAATTAATGTTAGGTTTATTTATTTAATTCCTTATATTTACCAGGTTAATTTCACCACTAACGCTATTTTTTACCCGTTCATAAATATTAACGTGGTTTGATTACCAAACCCATTTTCGGGGTGTTACAAGTCTACCCCTCTTAAAGAGGTTTCGTCCCCGAAACCTTATTTACGTAGTTCATTTGTTTAAACCTAACGAACTTGGTTTCATTTTTAAAGCATTCATTCCTTTTTTTTCAATATTTATCATTCGTATTGACATGTGTATCCTTCATGTGTATCCTTCATGTGTAAGTCTTTACGAACCGTAACTTTCATCTTATATTTCTTATCTTTGTCACCTATTTGACCGAGTTGTCACTTGACCCCTCATTCGCGTTAGTCTGTTAACATGCTTATTCCGCGCTTGTCTTATATTAACAAGCGCTTTGTATTTATCATGACATTATCTTGACTTTGAATAGTTTTACCGGCTAGACTAATTAGTCGCCGTCACTTCATACCTCGACACCCGGGTACACTATTTTGCCATCTATGGCCTTATGTGTGTTTATGATTTTCTAAACCACCTCATACTACTCATGTTTGTTAAAACATTACTTTTAGCTAAAAAAAACTAATAATATTTTTTTTTTAGTTTACGTTTTCTCTTTGTCTTACGTCTTTTTCTCATGTCTAGGAATTTCCGTTCTATGTTTTATTCCTGACCGTTATTATTTTACACGGAGAATTGTAACCCGTTTTCCACACTCTACCCAAGTGAACCGTAGGTTCTTTTACTTAGCCTCGTAGGCTATTTATTTAGATTTCCACCTTTTTAAGGTGAGACTCCAATGGTTTGTTTCTTTCTATTTGTGACCCAAGGGTCTTTTTGGTCCCGTAGACCTCATCACCACTTACTATCCCGAGGGTTATGACGATCCCGTAGATCATCTTTTACTCATGTCGTTCTAAAATTATACTTTCGGGGTCAACGCACCCTTTTTAAGTTTAGAAGTCGTTCATTTTCATTCTTGAATTCTATGGACCTTGACCGTAGTCTAAGGCTACATCCGCTTCCATTTTAAACAAATCTTCCGATTCTATGACTTCTTATTTCATTTACACGTTGGTTTGTTTTCCGCTTATTGTTATCCGGTTTATTCCTATATTTATTTACAACCCATTACCCGGGTTCTTTTATCTTAATATTTCACGCTTTCATTTATTCGGTTTGCGGTTACTTATATTAACAAACGTTATTCTTTACCTAGCTTGTTTAACTTGTTCATGTGGAATTTCGTTACTTGTGAATGTCAAAATTTTGTCGTCTTTAAGTCATAACTCTCAATCCGAGTCTTTTGACCTTCAATTCGTATTCCTGTCTCTTGGTTTACGCATACACTCAAAATCCTACCCACCTATCGGGTATTTTACCGATCTCATTATTAAAGCAACCGTCCCGGTATGTATTAAGACTTCCTTTTAATTTATTTGGTCGTCTTAGCGAAATCCCTCACTTTTATTCAATCAAGTCCTATATTCTTTATTTAATTCGTTTGACTTGTCCGAGTGAATTTCATCACTTGTGACAGTCAAACTTTTATCCCTATGCCTTAGCATTCCTATTAGTCGGTCTGTGTTTTCATTTACTTGTTCATTGTCCCTTCTCTCGGGCTTGTTATTCTAACGTAATACGCTTCCATCATCCGACTTGCGTTTACGTTTATCATCAAACATTTTGCTTATTTTATTCTTTTGGGTACTTTTTTTTAATTGTCCCATTCACCCTGTCCTTATTACATCGGACGTAAATGTGTCCATAATAAGAAGTTCATGGTATTTTGTGTTCACTACTTACTTGACCAGAGTAAGCGGTCAACACATGAGATGCATGACCATTTTCATAATTTTCACATCACGCCCTATGTAAGTAACGTCTCTGTTTATTTCTATATCATTGATTTAAATTAGCACAACTTCACTCCATTACTATTTAATCAATTAGTAGTTTTACCCGTTTCATTCTTGAATATATAAAATGTTTTCCTTTTATCTAACTATTATATAATCACATTCGTTAATGTGATCTTTACCTTTCCTAATAGTATTATGTTGAGAATTATTCACTTGGATGCTCACTCCCGCCCAAGTTTCCTCATGAACTAATCGTGTCATTGCTTTGTTATTCATCATCGTGAATAACACATGTTTTTATTTAATTTCTCTTGGAAACATTATCCTGAATAGATATTCTATTCAGGTTTTTTTCCAAGTTTTTATCTTATGTATACTACAGTCAATCCCTACGTACTTATTGCGTATTACTATTTGTGCAATAGATCTAAATGAATTAACTACTAAATACGCATTTAGTTTGCGTAAAATACGGGTTAACAAAATTTTTTTGTTTAATATTCATACATGATAATAGGATTCTAGTTAACTTCCCAACTAGTTGTAAAACTTTCAAAATGTTAAATTAAGTGTCTACAAGGTTAACATAATCTAGATCAAATGTTAATAACGCGGAAGCTTCAAAGTGAGGTGTTCGGTTCTTGAATTCTTGCTTAATCGTCATCCAGAGCATTGCTAACTTCACCTAACATCAAAACCAACTTAAATTTTAGTTTTGACAACATTAAAACGTGTATAATCAAGTTCTAGTATCAAGAAAAACAAAATAAAATAAATTTTTGGAATATAGGTCTCTTGCACCACGCGAGAGACTCAGTTAATTCTTTCGCGGGCCGCGAGTGGCCCCGCATGCCGCGCCTGTTTGACCATGCCCCGTCGCGTGCCGCGGGGGAGTCCTTTCTTCAGCAGGTCCGTTTCTGGACCTGCTTTTTCCGCCCAGCTCCAATTTTCTTTTTACAAAATCAAACTTTGTACGTGCATAACTTTTGATTTACAAGTCCGTTTTAGACGGTTCTTTTTCCTACGCGTTCATAATGAAATTCTCCATCATATGGAGTTAAAATCTAACACTCAAACTAATAAAATTCTAAATTTTTAAGCGTTCGGCTTATTATTCAATTTCAACATTTTGACCCGTTTGTATTCAAAACCACCAACTTGTTTATTAAACAATCAAAATACATACGTCAATGTATTTAACTCAAGCTCTCTAGCTCGGGTTCATACATTCTTATGAAATACGTATGAACATAAAACCATTTTGACCAGTTTAGGGAATTTTAAACATTTTAGTCTAAAACTCGTTCTTTTCCTTTCACGCCTCATAATTTCACATTCATGGTATCTACCTATATTTCCTAATCATAATGAAAATCTCCAAACAACCCATATAGTCGTTTGCCCAATTTACCCATCACTGGATTTTGGTCAATTTTAGTCCCTCGTTTTACGACGAAGGACTTCCGCTAATTAATTGACCAAAATACCACTTTTGCCTATAAATCTAATTATTTGTACCTGGCTCGGGTCATAGCATTGACCCGTTTACATACCTCTTGCTTTAAATTTTCCAGTTAAAGCAACGCAACATATGTTATTTCCTGTAATCGCAAAACTCAACAAACGATCCTTAATTAATATAGTCAAATAATTTTACCAATGTCATTTGACCCGTTTAGTCCTAACGATCATTTTCCATTATGAGATGATTGCTAGTTACCATCTCGCCCATTTTACCCATTCCGGTTTACACCATAACGTAAGGTTTCAAAATTTCTTATTAGTTCATCGTTACATGACTAATTTACCAATTTACCCTCTTTGCCATTGTTTATGATTTCTCACAATTTTCACTTGTTCCGACTCATTTTATTTACGTCGAAACATTATAATTCTAATACTAATTTTTCTTTATTCATTTTCAATTCACACAACTGTTGTATACTATAAAAAGGGTGTAAGCTTTTACTTACTTTGCATCCGAACACACTTTCCTTCACACTTGATTCGTTCGTCCCGCTTCCTTTTCCTAGCCTCCACCTAGCTTGTCAAGCGTCAAACTATCATCATGATTCGTAAGACGGTTAGATTAGTCATCATTAATTATGACTATTCCATCATACGGATTTTACACCAAAATTTACCATTTGATTTCATTTTGGTCAGTTTGATTTTTAAAGGTCAAACTGCCTATTAGCATAAGTGATTATATTATGAACTCGACAATTCATTTAAGCACTTTGTCAAGTATCCGATAGGCAGTATTCTTACGCCACCGTTTTAACTACTTTTCAAGTCTAAGTTCATACTATTATTAACACCATATAACTTAGCTTTCGATTATCAAAGCTAATTGTTCACTTGTTAAGCAAGAGCTAAAGGTTTCCATCTACATGTAAACCCCATTTCATCTTAGCATTAGACATTCATCCGAACATCTAATATGATCTAGTTCTACATATTAATTAGTAGACATCATGATTCCAAACACCTATTTACATGAACAAAATCACTAATTTCATCATAATATACAAAACCCATTTCAAGTCATATATGAGATTTCACTTGAACTTATAAATTGTTCAAGTATTTTGCTCTAACTATCAAATATGATGATTCTAAGCACATGAATATCATCATCTTTACTATTTAGTCAAAACCCACTTAGCTCATACTTGATTAATTGACTAATCACTAGTTTATGGCACAATTCTACAAGTTTGCATCTAAGGTTTGTTCCTAGACTTATACTCACATCAGTATCACTATAACATTCAACATGCATACAAAAATTTCGTTTACGCATGTTTATCACAAATTCAAAATGTCACCAAACATCGAATTTCAACATACCTTGTGATTCCCTAAGCTTGGTGATCACGTTTTTGTTGAAAGCCCCAATTTCCCGACTCGATTTCTCTTCTAATTTGTTGATTTTTTTGTGATTTAGGGTTCAAGAGAAGAACCCTCCTTCGCTCTGTGTAAAAGTTGACCAGGAACACACTCTTGTGTGTGTTTTTCGTGTAGATTTTTCTTTTATGAAATTCACTTTCACTTTTGCCCATTTTAGTCCCTCCAATATTCAAGGTTTATAAAGGCTTACTAATTCATGCTTCTTTATTGTTTTAAAACAAGTAACTAACTAGGTTATTTATTCCTAGTTAACATAGTGGTTTCGGGAGTTATAACCCGTTTATTTTAAGTCCCGTTAACTCGGGCCCCTTTTTATATACTTTGTTTTTCTCAAAGTATTTATCCTCCTTTTAATCAATGTTAGGTTTATTTAATTCCTAATATTTACCGGGTTAATTTCACCACTAACGGTATTCTTTTACCCGTTCATAAATATTAACGTGGTTTGATTACCAAACCCGTTTTCGGGGTGTTACAAGTCTACCCCCTTAAAGTGGTTTCGTCCCCGAAACCTTATTTGCGTAGTTCATTGGATTAAACCAAACGAACTTGGTTTCATTTTTAAAGCATTCATTCCTTTTTGTCAATATTTATCATTCATATTGACATGTGTATCCTTAATGTGTAAGTCTTTACGAACCGTAACTTTCATCTTATATTTCTTATCTTTGTCACCTATTTGACCGAGTTGTCACTTGACCCCTCATTCGCGTTAGTCTGTTAACATGCTTATTCCGCGCTTGTCTTATATTAACAAGCGTTTTGTATTTATCATGACATTATCTTGACTTTGAATAGTTTTACCGGCTAGACTAATTAGTCGCCGTCACTTCATACCCCGTCATCCGGGTACACTATTTTGCCATCTATGGCATTATGTGTGTTTAAGATTTTCTAAACCACTTCATACTACTCATGTTTGTTAAAACATTGCTTTTGTCTAAAAAAACTAATAATAATTTTTTTTTAGTTTACGTTTTCTCTTTGTCTTACATCTTTCTCATGTCTAGGAATTTCTGTTCTAAGTTTTATTCCTGACCGTTATTATTTTACATGGAGAATTGTAACCAGTTTTCCATGCTCTACCCAAGTGACCCATAGGTTCTTTTACCTAGCCTCATAGGCTATTTCTTTAGATTTCCACCTTTTTAAGGTGAGACTCCAATGGTTTGTTTCTTTCAATTTGTGACCGAAGGGCCTTTTTGGTCCCATAGACCTCATCACCACTTACTATCCTGAGGGTTATGACGATCCCGTAGTTCATCTTTTACTAATGGCGTTCTAAAATTATACTTTCGGTGTCAACGCACCCGTTTTAAGTTTAGAATTCGTTCATTTTCATTCTTGAATTCTATGGACCTTGACCGTAGTCTAAGGCTACATCTTCTTCCATTTTAAACAAATCTTCGGACTCTGTGACTTCTTATGTCATTTACACGTCGGTTTGTTTTCCGCTTATTGTTATCCGGTTTATTCCTATATTTATTTACAACCCATTACCCGGGTTCTTTTATTTTAATATTTCGCGCTTTCATTTATTCGATTCGTGGTTACTTACATTAACAAACGTTATTCTTTATCTAGCTTGTTTAACTTGTTCTTGTGGAATTCGTTACTTGTGAATATCAAACTTCATTCTTTATCCTACCCGTTCAACTTTGAAACAGTTGAACAAAATTTTCAAAATTTATGTTTGCCAAAATTTTGTCGTCTTTTAGTCATAACTCTTAATCCGAGTCTTTTGACCTTCAATTCGCGTTCCCGTCTCTTGGTTTACGCATACACTCAAAAACCAAACCATCTATCAGGTATTTTACCGATGTCATTATTAAAGCAACCGTCCGATATGTATTAAGACTTCCATTTAATTTATTTTGTCATCTTAGCGAAATCCCTTACTTTTATTCAATCAAGTCCTTTATTCTTTATTTAATTCGTTTGACTTGTCTGTGTGAATTTATCACTTGTGACAGTCAAACTTTTATCTATATGCCTTAGCATTCCTATTAGTCAGTCTGTGTTTTCATTTACTTTGTTCCTTGTCCCTTCCCTCAGGCTCGTTATTCTAACGTATTACGCTTCCATCATCCGACTTGCGTTTACGTTTATCATCAAACATTTTGCTTATTTTATTCTTTTGGGTACTTTTTTTTAATTGTCCCATTCACCCCGTCCTTATTACATCGGACATAAATGTGTCCATCATAAGAAGTTCAGGGTATCATGTTTTCACTACTTACTTGGCCAGAGTAAGCGGTCAACACATGATACGCATGACCCTTTTCATAATTTTCACATCACGCCCTATGTAAGTAACGTCTCTGTTTATTTCTACGTCATTGATTTAAATTGGCACAACTTTATTCCATTGCTATTTAATCAATTAGTAGTTTTACCCGTTTCATTCTTGAATATATAAAATGTTTTCCTTTTATCTAACTATTGTATAATCACATTCGTTAATGTGATCTTTACCTTTCCCAATAGTATTATTGTGAGAATCATTATCACACCCCAACCGATGGCAGAAACATCGGGGCATGGCACTGAGCGAAATAGATTGTCCATGAGTATTCATAACAACTACTAATTACCAGTATTTAAACGTCATGTCCCATACCACAACATATCCAAATAAAACAGTTATTACAAATCGTTGTCTCAAAAACAAACACAGTTCTGACAACTCAGATTTAGCGTGACATAACTAGACCCCTAGCTTGATACACCAACGCAAGAGCACTACATCCTAAGCAATCAAACACCTGTCACATACGTTAAAGTAGAGGTCAATACACATAGTTTAAAGGTGAGCATACAAGTTTAATAGTACTAGTAGAGTTCGATAGCGTTTACGCATAACCAGCATGTAACATGTATAGTGTGAAGTGAGTAGGTTATCGACAATGAAATATGCACAGACAAGACTTCGAGTTATAGAATGCGCAACACATATCACCACTGTGACACGTGAAGAGGTAACCTTAACAACCCGTGTCCACGACAGTGCTGAGTCCAAACAAATAGTACTATCGTTGCTATGGCGTCAGGAAACAGTCACTGTGTTAACATAACATACAAGCATTCATCGAGTAACAAGTGACATGCAATAACGGTCAGCGTATAAATAGTGTTTGCATTGTGTGTCGATGTGATTTAGAATAAGTAACGTATGTAACACCCAAGAGTGCATAAAGCAAAAAGGGATCGAGTATACTCACAGCGATGGAAGTTAATGGATTGAAGGGAGCGCTAGGGTGATTAGCCTGAACAGTTTACGATAGCATAAGCGAATGAACGGTGCATTAAACGGTGAAAAGTGAACAAGTGACGAATGGTCATCTGATCGGATGGACATTCGTTCGAATTGGCATTCGTTTGGGGTGGATATGTTTGTGTATGATGGCTTTGAAGTTTTCATTGTAGCATTTTGAAAACAGAGAAGTATCTCTACCCTTCAGGTCGTTCGATCTAACGGTCGTTCGATCTAACGGTCGTTCGATCGGATGGCGATCCGATTGGTAGGACACTTAGTGATTGTCATTCGATCCGGATAGCAATCCGATCGGATGGCAATCCGTTAGAACTGATGGTCTTTGAAAATGATAAAAGTTTAAATGTGGAAGTCCAAGTGTAATCCGATCGGATTGCGGTTCGATCGGATGGCAATACGATCGGACGGCAGTCCGTCCCACAACCTGATCGTCTTGAAACTTTGAGAAATTTGTTAAGTTTTGAAAAGTTTTGCGGTTTACTCGAGACGGTATGACAACGTGTTAAACAACAGAAACTCCATCAAACCCAGGTTATCTGATCGAACGGGAATCACCCCAATCTGACCAGTTAACTGTTCGTGACGAGTGGTTTCTTGTTCAACCAGAAATCAGTTATCTCGTTGGTAGTATTCAGATCTCAAACTGGCACATCACTAGAGAAGAGTAGAAGGCATGAATGAGCTCCGATTCTATCGGTTTTGAGTGCATTGAGTGTAAAAGAGATGAAAGAAAGTTGGAAAACGTCTTTCAATCCTTTTAACTTTGAAAATTTTTAGATCTATGCGAAATCATTGTTAAATCATGTGGAAATCCTTCAGATCTAAGTTGTTCTTGATGGAATGAGGCCAAAACTTGAAGTTCTTACGAACTCCATGATGACATCACCCTAGAACACCTCAAATCCACTTATTTCACGGTTAAAAGTTGAGATTCAAAGGTGAAAATGATGAAGAAGTGTGTGTAGATCATAGAAGTACAAGATTTGAGTTGAAAACTTACAAGAATCGCGAGAAATCGAGAGAAAGAAGGCCTGGAGCGTGCTGGTCGAATGAGGGAGGGCTGTCAGGAGGGTATTTATAGGTTTCCAAAAAGAGAAAGTGGAGTGCAAGTGTCGGATGGCTCACCGATCGGATGGCAATCCGATCGGACAGCCATTCGATCGATTGGCCATTCGATCGAAGTGGTCCGACGAGTTGAGTTTCAGCGTTTCGTTTCGCGTGTTGAGCGTTGCTTTGCGATGCATTTCAAGTGAGCGATGCGATAGTATTACCCATTAGTTACACAAATAACCTAGCTACTATATCTAACATACAATCACTATAAATAACTTGTGTTTAGCGTTTGCGATTAGTTTACGATACGATAGAATTGTGATTGCGTTTGCGATTAAACACCTCAACATAAACATAACATGCACAAGTAACACATAATAGCACACACACGTAAAACAATATCCAGAACACATGATTCGAGTTGCGAATGCGATAGCGATGCGATTAGCGATAAGTCAACTAGCGATTAAACATGCGATTACCTCGATTATTAATAGATACTCCATATAATACAACTAAAGCAACAAATAATAGAATTCGATTACAAGTCAAAGGACGCAGTCAGTAGTTAAGCAAGGAGTGACAGATCGCAATTAGCAATCTTTTCTTCCTTTGACTTTGACTTGTACTTTGACTTCCTAAAAAGCGGGTTGTTACAGCCTCCCTACTTTAAGAAATTTCGTCCTGAAATTTTAAGAAGTAGGCGTAACAAACAGGTGCGGATACTTCGCCTTCATGTCACTTTCGAGTTCCCAGGTAAACTCGGCACCGCGTTTGTCTTCCCAGCGAACCTTCACAATGGGAATGCGTAAGCGTCTGAGCACCTTGGTTTCTCGTCCCATGATCTCGACAGGCTTTTCCATGAAGTGTAATGTTTCGTCCACTTGTAAATTCTCAAGAGGGACATGTAATTCCTGGTCGGCTAAGCACTTTCTGAGGTTCGAAACATGGAAAGTCGGGAGGACATTACTTGTTTCTTCCGGTAGATCGAGTCTGTAGGCTACTTTTCCAATCCTTTCCAGGATTTTAAAGGGTACAACATATCGAGGCGCGAGCTTTCCTTTCTTACCAAATCTGATCACCCCATTCCAAGGTGCAACCTTTAGGAGTACATGATCACCAACGTCAAATTTAAGGGGCTTGCGGCGTCTATCGGCGTAACTTTTCTGACGACTCCGAGCTTTCAGCAGATTGTCTCGAATTTGGAGGATCTTGTCAGTCATTTCTTGCAACAGCTTAGGACCGGTAATTTGCGCATCTCTGATCTCTTGCCATACAATAGGCGATCGACATTTTCTTCCGTATAATGCCTCAAACGGTGCCATTTGGATGCTAGAATGATAACTTTTATTGTACGAGAATTTGACCAAAGGTAAGTGCGCGTCCCAATTACCACCGAAATCTATGACACACGAGCGAAGCATATCTTCAAGGGTACGAATCGTTCTTTTAGTCTGACCTTCGGTTTGGGGATGGAAAGCGGTACTTAGATTAAGAGTAGTACCGAGAGAGAATTGAAATGTTTCCCAAAGATGCGAGGTAAACCGACCATCGTGGTCAGAGATGATGTCACGAGGCGTCCCGTGTCGACAAATGATCTCATCGGTGTAGATTCGGGCTAATTTTTCTACCTTAAAGTCTTCTCGTATCGGCAGAAAATGAGCTGATTTAGTCAAACGGTCAACGACAACCCAGATGTTGTCGTGACCTGATGACGTGCGTGGAAGTTTCGTTATAAAATCCATAGCTATACTCTCCCATTTCCACATAGGGATCTTGGGTTCGACAAGTAAGCCAGAGGGGCGTTGATGCTCAGCCTTGACCTTGGAACAAGTCAGGCATTTCGAAACATAGAGAGCGACATCCTTCTGCATGCCCGGCCACCAGTACTTGTAGCGCATGTCCTGGTACATCTTGTCAGCACCAGGATGAATAGAATACCGAGATTTGTGGGCTTCGTCCATCAGAAGTTGTCGTAAATTGGTACGCTTGGGGATCCAAATTCAGTCTAGATAATGGAATATACAATTCGATTTATTCTCGAGTTGAGCGCCATCGTTTTGTATTCTTTCCTTCTTCAAAGTACATTTGGTAAACAAGCATGTTGGGCGTCGCGGATGAGAGCTTCGAGATTATGCTGGGCTTGGATATTACGAGCGCTATGCAAATAATTCGTCGACTAAGAGCATCGGCAACGACGTGTGCTTTGCCTGGGTGGTAACGAATCTCACAATCGTAATCGTTGAGGAGTTCTACCCACCGGCGTTGACGTATATTCAGTTCTTTCTGGTCAAAGATGTGTTGTAGGCTCCTATGATCGGTGAAGATCGTACACTTGGTACCGTAAAGGTAGTGTCGCCAAATCTTTAACGCAAAAACAACTGCGCCAAGCTCGAGGTCGTGTGTGGTATAGTTCTTCTCGTAGATCTTGAGCTGTCGAGAGGCGTATGCGATAACCTTGTCCCGTTGCATGAGAACATAGCCAAGACCAAGGTTTGAGGCATCGCAGTAGACTACGAAATCGTCGTTTCCGTTGGGCAGTAAGATCATGGGAGCATTGCAAAGCATAGGTTTGAGAGTTTGAAAGGCTTCCTCCTGTTTATTTCCCCAAACAAAAGGTTTGTCCTTATGCGTAAACGAGGTAAGCGGTACAGCGATTTTAGAGAATCCTTCGATAAATCGACGATAATAGCCCGCTAATCCGAGAAAAGAGCAGACTTCAGAGGGGTTCTTGGGTGTAACCCAACTCTTAACAGCTTCGATCTTTGTGGGGTCGACGTGAACACCTTGACTATTGACAATGTGACCCAGGAATTGGACCTCCTCAAGCCAGAATTCGCACTTGGAGCACTTGGCATAGAGACGGTTTCCCTGGAGTAACTCAAGAACCAAACGTAGATGCTGCGAGTGTTTGGTTTTTGACTTGGAATAGATCAAGATATCATCGATAAAAACGATGACGAAGCGGTCAAGAAAGGGTTTGCACACGTGATTCATTAGATCCATGAAAACTGCCGGAGCGTTAGTCAAACCAAAAGGCATGACAACAAACTTGTAATGACCATAGCGGGTTCGAAAAGCGGTTTTAGGTATATCCTCCTCTTGAATGCGTAATTGGTGGTACCCTGAGCGTAGATCGATCTTCGAAAAACACGTAGCACCTTGTAACTGATCAAACAAATCATCGATTCGAGGCAAGGGATAGCGATTCTTGATAGTCAGCTTATTCAACTCCCTATAGTCGATGCACATCCGGAACGATCCATCCTTCTTTATGACGAAAAGAACAGGCGCGCCCCAAGGAAAGGTGCTAGGGAGAATAAAGCCTTTATCAAGTAGTTCCTGGAGCTGACTCAAGAATTCGCGCATTCCAGAAGGAGCGAGACGATAAGGCGCTTTAGCAACAGGATTTGCTCCAGGAATGAGGTCGATTCTAAAATCGATATCATGAGTAGGAGGTAGACCAGGTAAATCACTAGGAAATACGTTAGGGAATTCACAAACAACGGGAATGTCTTTCACTCCTGAGTTTCCTTTCTTTTCCTTCTCCGCTACTACAATGTTAGCCAAAAAAGCTCTGTATTCCTTGCGGAGATACTTGCTAGTTTGGACACATGACATGAGTTTAAGACCTTTCGAAGGAGTTTCGCCATACACACAAAGTTGATCACCATTAGCAAGCGAGAAACGAATCATCTTATCGAAGCAAACAACTTCAGCACGATTTTCATGAAGAAAATCCATGCCTACTTTGATGTCAAAACTACCGAGCTGCATCGGAATAAGGTCGATAGGGAAGACGTGATTGTTGAGTTTAAGCGTACAATCACGCAGAATAGAATTGATAGCGACAGTTCTTCCGGTGGCAACTTCAACATCGAACGTCGAGGGGAGATGGGCGCGCTTACGATAAAGGAGCTTTTCGAATTCAAGCGATACAAAACAGTTATCTGCTCCAGTATCAAATAAACACGAAGTATATATACCATTCACAAGGAACGTACCATTAACCACATTGTTGTCTGCTTGAGCCTGGCGGGCGTTGATGTTGAAAGCACGTACGCGGGCTCCTGGCTGCTGCTGCTGAGGCTGCTGCTGCTGTTGTTGTTGTTGTTGTGGCTGCTGCTGGGTCTCTTGTTTCACTACTCTGTTGGGGCACATGTTTGCAAAGTGGTTGGGATCACCACATGTAAAGCAAGCTCTAGCGTGAGCAGTTGGTGCAGGAGCTGCTTGACGGCTTGAGGAGCAGGAATGAGAGCTTGTGGTGCAGGAGCTTGACCTTGAGCTGGAGCTGGAGTTTGGCGTGGACCTGTACGGCAGTTTGCGGTGAAGTGGAAGTACATGTTGCAATGAACACAAAACCGGCATGCGATACCAACCGGGTGATGATAGGTGCAAGTAGGGTAGAGCGGGTGTGGCCCAGTGTATGCGCACTTGGCAGGCGGTGCATTGACCACAGGCGCCGCTATTTTATTGTGTTGAGGTTGCGGTTGGGCATGTACTGTTTGGGGCGGAGCGGCAGTAACGACACAGTTCTTGTTGCTGGAACTGCTGTTGTTCTTCCATTTGCGGCGTGAGAGCTTCGAAGACTGCGGTGCAGCGGTAGTTTCAGCGGGTGTAGCAGCGGTGACTTGATGCAGATTCTTGGAGGCTTTATCAAAATAACCAGCCCTAACTCGCTTATCGTTGATCTCGGCGGCGAGCAGGTAGGTTTCCTCGATTGTTGTCGTCTTTGTAGCCTGAACAAAATCTGCGACACAATCCGGCAGAGCACGAATATACTTCTTGATTGTAATCTTGGGGGTAGTAACCTGACTAGGGCAGATGATACCCAACTGCTTGAAGAGGGCAGTTAAACCATCGTTATCTCCACCATCCTGCTTAATGTGCCAGAATTCATCCTCGAGCTTCTGGAGTTCATGGGGAGGGCAGAACTCTTGCATCATGATGTTCTTCAACTCATCTCACGATAATCCAAAAGCTGCATCGTTCCCCCGTTTGTTTCTATCGGTCGTCCACCAATCAAGAGCGCGGGATTGGAAGACGCCGGTAGCATTGACAGTGCGGAGGTCTTCTGGACAGCCACTCTGGCGCAGGGTGACTTCGATAGAATCAAACCATTGAAACATAGCCGTAGGCCCATCTTTGTCACACCTGCTCATAGCGGCAGCGCGAGGTGTGATCTGATCGGTTCTCATTGCATAACAATATAAGTGAACATACTAAATGAATAAAAACAAGCTCCAATGCCATTGTCATAATCGTTTCAAAAGAACGCAACATAAGTTAAATGTATTGGTTACAAACCATCAAATGAAAATAAGTTGTCATTGTTTTATACATCAAAATGTAAGTCTTAAAATGTCAAGGCTTTGACCACTATATCACCGCAAAGAGGCGGTATATAACGGGCAAGCCCTTCAAATGGTGGCATGGAGTCTTGATACTTGCTTTCCTTGACTGAAATATCTGCATGGTCCACTAATTTCCTGAAATACATGTTAAGTTTGAAAACATCAACAAAAGTTAGCGAGTTCATGCAGTTTAGTTGTATGAGATGTATCTATAAAATGTGAGTTGTATAAAATGTATCTGTAAAATGTGACTTGTATAAAATGTATCCATAAAATGTGAGTTGTATAAACTGTATCCATAAAATGTGAGTTGTATAAGATGTTTCTGTATGTAATGATGTAGTATGTAAAGCGTCAATGAAATCGTTGATCATTAATGTTTCGCGAGGACATTAATATGTGTGACGAATAAGGAAGCAATCCAAACCTAGACGATTTTGTGTCAACTACTATCGACTGGGACACAAACGCACTCTTCTGTATGGGTCCACGACCAAGAGTGGGGCTCACCAAAACCCATTAGATCTAACCCTCTGTACCTAGGTCCAAACTGTATTAATGGTGCTTAGATGTATGACCCTAATTGCACATGATCTAAGGTGTTTCATTCCATGACTTAACATACAATTGGACATGTATTTTCCCCGATAGTTGTAAAGTTGTAAAGCATTTAAAATGAATAGGGGACATGAACTCACAGAATCGCGTTCGTAAATAGAAGTAACTATGATCTCACTTGCGGTCGTCCTGAATAGTGTTGCGACCTACAAATGTTCTTATATTTGTTAGACACTTCGGTCTTTATAAATGACTTGAGTACAAGTCTTGTGTCTTGATTGTGTGTAAGACTTGTATGTCTTTGTTTTTCGTTGAACTGTGTATTAGATGTATGATTTGTTAAACTGTTATATATATATATATATTTCACCAAATATATATATGTAATCTTGTATCTTGTGAGTTGTATCATCGGGTCTTGTCCTCTTGATTTAATGTCTTGTATGAATAAATTGTATAATTGTATTTTCATCAATTATATGTCATTGGGCCTAGCCCATGTCTTAATGTTATTGGGCCTAGCCCATGAATTTATGTTATTGGGCCATAATATTATTGGCCCTAAATATTATTGGGCCCAAATGTTATTGGGCCTTAGCCTATATGTTTTGACATTGGGCTTAGCCCATGTATTCATGTTATGGGGCTTAGCCCATGTATTCATGTTATGGGGCTTAGCCCAAGTATTTTGATAAGCCCATTTATGAAGATAAGCCCAATTTTAAATATAATCCCATTTATAAAAATAAGCCCATTTATAAGTATAAGCCCATTTATAAAAATAAGCCCATTTGTAATTATAAGCCCATTTATAAAACATCTTTCATTTTATAAAAATCACCATTCATGGAGTTTTTAGTTAAATAGAAGACATATAAGTTTTTATAAGTTTCTAAAATTTTGACTTTTGTTAACGGTAATCTATATATGTATCCGCCTCGAAAGATCGCCTAAGCGTCGTAGTAACTCCTCGGAATGGCGATATGTTTATAGATTCGCCCGTCGTCCGTTTTGACCATAAGTTGTGTCCGAAGGCTCGGAATGTCCGTAAGGTGTTTTTAAGGCGTATTTACATGTAGTCTTGTAAGATTTTAGTCGAAATGTACAGTGTGTTTATTTGTACCATTGTATTCAAGTTCTTAGTTATCATACATGTAACTAATACAAACAAATAACACATAGCACATAAGTTGTTAAGTTAACTAAATATATATTTTCTCAAAAATATATATTTATATCAAACTTTGCTTTTATAAAAACTATTCTTTAAAATCTTTTTAATCTAATAAAGATTTTGTCAAAAATAATAGTTTTTATAACTTATGATTTTTAAGAAAAATGGCCATATTTCCTTTGAAATATATACTTTGCCATGTTTATATAAAACATATCTTTTTCTTATAAAATCACCAATAATCTTCTCATATTTTTCTTAATAAAAACATATGAGATTTATATCAAAATCTTAACAAGATGAAATAAATAACATGTAGGGTTTTGGTATGATCATAACATAAGTTAACTAGTTCAAAATCCATGCTTTACTTCTAGTTTTAACAAACTTTTTATAAAAACCCATCTTGTATGTTTCTTTTTATAACTTTGTAAAAGTATTATTTTTAGTGAAAAACCTTATATACTTTAACAAAATCAAAGATTATGATCATCCATCTAAACATTTATGTTTAACAAAACCCTTAAACATTTTCATGTACACTTGTTAGATTATGTTTTTACACATCATCTAACAAGTTATTTGTATGCTAATCATCAAAACTAGATCAAATATGCAAGTAATCATCTTTAAAGTGTTAGGATTATTGAGGAAATTGTTTAGGAAAGTTATATGTATAAGTGTTTAAGTGTTTAAAGGGTGTTAAATGACCATTACTAGACCATAATGATCCAATTAACACTAGATGGTCACTAAAAAAAGATTTGATATTGTTCGGATATTCGTTTCGAATTGTTTCGGTTAGACGTTATTTGAACGCTAAGTTGTGTAACTTGTGTGAATTGATGTAGTTATTGGTTCGGATGATACCTGAAGGTATCCTCATATGAATTCTATGTTAAATAGCACTTTTACATGTTGCAAAAATATTAAATGGCTGATTTCTGCAATATTTCTGCGAAAAAGTGTTGAAATCGTCGCTTTTAGTGCTTTTCGGGCGGTTTTTAGTGTTATCGGACTGCGGCAAGGTTTTAAATCAAACCCTTGCATTCCTAGTTAGGGTTTAATGTATATTAGATGTTGGACTTTCGTCTGAGTCCTAAAGATGTCATTTAGATGGTTTCTGCGGATCCTGCGTTTTCGTCGGAATACTAGTTTACTAGGTGCTTTTCTAGTAGTTTCGATGCATTGTTTAAACTGTGTCAAATGTACTTAATAAAAATGAATCATATGCATCCTAAGTTAGTATTCCATGAGTATTCTAAGTGTATGTCACGAAATACGCAGTTCGAGTGTTCAAAATGCATAAAAATGTAGCTAAAATGAGTACTTTAAGTGTAAGAAAGTTACCGAAAAGTGGCAGTTGTCACATTCTCCCCCTGTTATTGAGAATTTCGTCCCGAAATTCAAGCTGAGTCATCCTTTGCAGGAGTATTCTCGAACAAGCGGGGGTATTTTGGTTTTGATTTGATCTGCACGTTCCCAAGTATATTCGGGTCCGTGTCGAGAGTTCCAACGAATTTTTACTAATATGTTACGACTCCTTCGTATTTTCTGGACCTTCCGGTCCATGACCTTAACAGGTGCTTTATGAATTGGAGTTTGTCATCAATGTGAACTTCATCCGCCGGGATGATAACCGTTTCTTGTGTTGGACTCGTCTTAAGATTCGACACATGAAATGTGTCGTGTACACTACTTAGTTCTTCAAGTAACTTCAGTTTGTAGGAAACGGTGCCAATCTTCTCTAAGATTTCAAATGGTCCTACATATCGTGGGTTAAGCTTTCCACGCTTACCGAACCTTGCTATGCCCTTCCAAGTCGAGACTTTCAATAAGACTTTGTCTCCGACCTCGAAAGATTATGGCTTCTGTCTCTTGTCTGCGTAGCTCTTTTGTCTATCGCGAGCCATCTTGATACAGTCTCTAATCTGAAAAATTTTATCTATAGTCTCTTGGACTAATTCCTAGCCACTTAGTTGTTTATTGCCTGCTTCCGCCCATCATAGCAGAGAGCGGTACTTTCGACCATAGAGAGCTTCAAACGGTATAGTTGGTATACTTGTATGGTAGCTGTTGTTGTAGGATAACTCAACCAAAGGTAAATGAGTATCCCAGTTGCTGCCCAAATCCAAAACACACGCACGAAGCATATCTTTGGGTGTTTGGATTGTCCGTTCGCTCTGGCCGTTAGTTTATGGATGAAAGGCCGTGCTTAGATTTAAATGAGATCCAAAGGTCTGTTTGAATGACTTCCAAATTCTTGAAATAAAGGGACTGTCTCGGTCTGAAATGATTGAAGTAGGCACTCCAAGACGAGCCACTATTTCTTTGAGATAGAGTTCCGCTAGTTTCTCTGTGCTATCCTTCTCCCGAATCGGCAAGAAGTGTGTGGATTTTGTCAATCTATCAACGATTACCCATATCATGTCGTGGCCTCTTGAGGTCCTGGGTAATTTCGTAATGAAGTCCATCGATATTCGTTCCCATTTCCAACCGGAAATCTCGGGTTGTTGTAGCAAGCCCGAGGGTTTCTGATATTCGGCCTTGCCCTTCGCGCAAGTCAAGCATCTCAAAGGCCGCCAAAGAGTGGAACCCAAATTCTACCCATAAAGTATAAAGTTCCATCTTCTTTCAGCACTAATTGTTTTTATGTGGCTCAAAGTGATTATGCTCGAATATGTTCCTCCTTGAGCGCTTCTTGTTGTGCATCATGAAGTCGTGTGGTAAGATCCGTGCGAATCGTCATCCCTAATGCTCGAACTCTTAAAGTTCTAACTCGTTCCTTACGGCTCAAGGCGTCTACTACAACGTTCGCCTTGCCCGGATGGTACTTAATTTCACAATCATAGTCGTTCAACAATTCAATCCAGCGTCGCTAACGCATATTTAGTTCCTTTTGATTGAATATGTGCTGAAGACTTTTATGATCCATGAAAATAGTACACTGAGTACCATACAAGTAATGCCGCCCTATTTTCAAAGTGAATACCACTGCGCGTAACTCGAGGTCATGAGTGGTATCATTCTTTTCATGAACTTTCAGTTGACGTGATGCGTACGCGATAACTTTCTCCCGTTGCATAAGTACGAAACCCAATCCTTTATGCGAAGCATCGCAGTAAACTACAAAGTCATCGGTACCATCGGGTAGTGATAAGATTGGTGCATCGCACAACTTATCCTTAAGAAGTTGAAATGATTCTTCTTGTCTTTCACCCCAAATCGAATATCTTGGCTTTCTGTGTGAGGGAGGTTAGCGGTTGAGCAATTTTTGAAAAATTCTCAATAAACCTCCTATAATCCCCTGCTAATCCCAAGAATTGTCGGACTTCAGTTGGAGTCTTGGGCGCTTCCCAGTTTTTAATTGCTTCGATCTTCGAGGTGTCTACTTGAATGCCTTTCTCGTTCACTATATGCCCGAGAAATTGTACTTCACGAATCCAAAACTTTTATTTGGAAAATTTTGCGTATAGTGTCTCAAATGTTGTTCGTGCTCGTCGGCCGATCGTGAGTATATTAACAATGTCGTCAATGAACACTATGATGAATTTGTCAAGATACGGCTGGCACACGCGGTTCAATAAACCCATGAAGACCGCTGGTGCGTTCGTTTAAACCAAAGGGCATAACGAGAAACTCGTAATGACCATAACGAGTTTGAAAAGCCGTCCTTGGTATGCCTTCCTCTTGTATTCTTAACTTGTGATTCCCCGATCGTAAGTCTATCTTGGAGTAAAAGCTTGAACTTTGCAATTGATCGAATAAGTCATCAATCCTCGGTAGTGGCTACTGATCCTTGATGGTGAGTTTATTCAACTCTACGTACTCTATACACATTCTGAACGTTCTGTCCTTTTTCTTCACAAATAGGACTGGATCTCCCCAAGGTGAGAAGCTTGGCCTAGTGAATACTTTATTCAATAACTCTTGAAGTTGTGTGGATAAGTGTTGCATTTCAAAAGGTGCTAATCGATATGGAGATTTGGCTACGGGTGCGGTTCCTGGTACCAAGTCAATATGAAGCTCGACTTGTCGATATGGTTATAGTCCCGGCAAGTCTTCAGAAAAAAACTTCAGGAAACTCTTTTATCAATGGAACATCTGTCAGCTTCGGCCCAACGGCCTTCTTGTCGACAATATATGCTAAAAAAAGATGTGCAACCTTTCCGTAAGTACTTCTGTGCCTTCATGCAATTGGTGATCGGCAATGATGTGTCGTGCTTCTCTCTTTGAATAACAAGTGTCTCTTCGCTCACTAGTGGTAGGCGAATGGTCTTCTCATGACAGACGACTTTGGCTCGGTTATCGGATAGCCAATCCACACAAACCACTATGTCGAAACTACCCGGCTGAATGGGTAAGAGATCGGTATTGAATTCCGCTTGCCAAGTTCCAAGGAACATTCTCTAATAACTTCCCTTGATTTGTGTAGTTTACCTTTTGCCAATTCTATAGAATGAGGGGACGTCTAGTTTACTTGACTCTAGGCCAAGTAGATTTTGAATTCTATGTGGCGAGGACTTCACTGTATAGTTTTAGGAACCCTGTGTTTAAATGTAGGATAACCCATCCATATGTTTAGATGTAGGATAGCCCAATCCCTATGTTTAGTTGTAGGATAATCCAATCCCTATTTGTAGCTAGGACAATCCCATCACTAGCCATGACACTCATTTCACATGCCTGAGTTTGATTGGTAAGAAGCGTGTTGGGTAACTACTGTTTGAGTGATCGAGGTAGGGTGGGATGATGCGGTCATGCCTCGGATCTCAGAGACTAAATCCAAAATGTAGCACTCAATGTGTTTGAATTCGGGTGTTACGCAGTATGGAACAACCCTTGAGAGATTGTGAAAGCCACGAGTGTAACCAACAACATTGGCTCTAGTCATGATCGAGTTCTATAATTTGTTTCCAACCTTTGAATTTAAATCAGCGAGTAATACTCTTCTCGCATGAGATCCTTGAGTTCTTCCTACGTCAACCTCTTCACTGTATCACTTCTTAGTGTTTATACTTGGAGATTCCTCCAAGTAAATGTTGCATTCAGCAGGAGACTCTCCGTTTATCTAATTGTTTACTCAGGAGTACGTTTATTAGTATGACTAACTGACTCCATTGTCTTTATTTAGTGGACAGAACCTACTGCACCTCTCGTATTAACGAGGTCTTGCGGCTTTACAGTCCGGAAAAAGTCTTAAAATTAAGACCTTGTGTGATCGCATCTTCTGGTGTGGCATTGCCACTCGTTCCCGATCCATCGGGATTTGAACCACTTGAACTACCAGTACCACCAGTACCGTCACTAGTGTCGTCTTGATTAACCCTATGTTGTGCAATTTCTGCACCCTCGTGTTGTTCCATAAGAACTTTAGTTTGACTGTGAGATGTTGATTAGTTAACCCCTTTTTGGGTGTAGACCATCCTCCTGGCGCCATGATCTTTTTATTATACAACATTAAAAGAATCTAGACATATATTTTGGATAAATGTAGTCTATCATGTGCCCAAGAATGAAGAAGGAAATTGGTCATAAAATCCTCAAGATCGTATTGTTCATACATGTTTGAATAAATGATAATGTGGATAACCGCAACCAAAATGCGTAGCGCCTCATGCGTGTACTGGTCATATGTCTAAGTGGAAAACGAAATAATTTGTTGAGGAGGGGAAACCAACCAGTGGCCTCCGTCCCTATAGTATGCATTCCATATTCCATAGGCTTTGATCATTCGAAGTTGAGAAATTCCTTTGTCGTACTTGTCCGTGTGACGAATATGGTAATAGTGCTTAAGCTTCACGAGCTCCAACAAGATCATTAAAATCTCCATAGATGTCGAACAGAATGTAATGAGGGAGTTGTAGCATGGCTCAAGCCATACTATCCCTTGGGGGTAAGACAATTGTCGAATGACGGAGACAAGGTAAGGCGCCATGGGCACCAAAGAACCAGCCCATGTTCAAGAATTTCGAGAATGTTTGAGGAAAATCCTCCATGAGTGGTTAACAAGTTTTGCTTGTTTAGATGACTAGTCTCGAACAACTCGTGTTGTAGATTGAATGTTAGGTGCGAATAATACGTATCATCTTCCTGTATTGTATTGTAGGGTGTGATAGTAACCATCTCGGTTAGTGTTCTACTGGATAGAAACTTGAACAACTTAAGAATTTTGAATGGATAGTGATCACTAGCTTTGCCGCAGAGTCCACCAGGATTCCCATGCACTACAAGTTGTTATTACGTGCCCCCCCGTAATAATAAATTGTCTTGCATGGTCACCCTAGCATTCTCTCGTTCAAAGCAGACGATCAGTCAGAGAGAGGACACTATTGTCTATGTTTAACACAGGAGGGAACTTCATGATAGTTCGTGTGTCAACGTCCGTTGTCGTTACTCGCGGAATGGCACGGCGTTAGATGAAATGACAATTGAGAGAATTTGTAAAAATAAAAACTGGAGGGGCACCTTTAAGAAGAGTACTTCATCTTCCTTGTCTGGACAAGTGTGTCGTCAATCAGGATTTGTATGAGCCACAGGGACCTCGTCCCACTAATGGAGTTGTTGTCCAAGGCTACCACCTCCACCTCATCGTCACTACTGAAGTCAGGCATCTCAGCATCCACGAGAAAGCAACCATCTTCCACAGGATAAATGCTTTATGGTCTTACTAAGGAACCACGTTCGCCATAAGCTCCGCAATAGACGTGAGGTCGATATTCTCATGGAAGATGTATTGTATAAAATATGTTATGTTTTGAAACAGAGTATCATGTCTTGTGTAAAAGATGTCGTGTCTTAACCATGTTATGCGTGTCAAGGATGACAATGAAATTCGAAGTCGAAGGCATTTCGTTCTTGCCAAATATTTCGTACAACATATATATGAATAACCTATATATATAATCTTGTAAAATCCTATCAAACAAGAACTTCTATCTTGTATAAGCTGAACTTGTAAACAGTTTATAATGCATAAACTGATATTGTAATGTGTTGCAGGCACATAGTCTGTTAATGTAATGTGTCTATTTCTCATAGACTTCACCCATGGAAATGTCCTCGCTTGATTTATGTGAAGTAAATTTTTGTTGTAGTGGACCTTGAAAAATGTTTATGCAATGAAAACCTTTTGACATGTCCAATTTTATTTATAATCTGTTCAACATGAACAAGAGGTTTTCGTGAGAGGTCCCTAGTGATTGTAGACTTGGACTCGAGAAAGAATCCTGGTTCACTACAATCGATGCTCTGATACCAACCTGTCACACCCGCTCATAGCGGAAGCGCGAGGTGTGATCTAATCGGTTCTCATTGCATAACAATATAAGTGAACATACTAAACGAATAAAAACAAGCTCCAATGCCATTGTTATAATCGTTTCAAAAGAACGCAACATAAGTTAAATGTATTGGTTACAAACCATCAAATGAAAATAAGTTGTCATTGTTTTATACATCAAAATGTAAGTCTTAAAATGTCAAGGCTTTGACCACTATATCACCGCAAAGAGGCGGTATATAATGGGCAAGCCCTTCAAATGGTGGCATGGAGTCTTGATACTTGCTTTCCTTGACTGAAATGTCCGCATGGTCCACTAATTTCCTGAAATACATGTTAAGTTTGAAAACATCAACAAAAGTTGGCGAGTTCATGCAGTTTAGTTGTATGAGATGTATCTATAAAATGTGAGTTGTATAAAATGTATCTGTAAAATGTGAGTTGTATAAAATGTATCCATAAAATGTGAGTTGTATAAACTGTATCCATAAAATGTGAGTTGTATAAGATGTATCTGTATGTAATGATGTGGTATGTAAAGCGTCAATGAAATCGTTGATCATTAATGTTTCGCGTGGACATTAATATGTGTGACGAATTAGGAAGCAATCCAAACCTAGACGATTTTGTGTCGACTACTAACGACTGGGACACAAACGCACTCTTCTGTATGGGTCCACGACCAAGAGTGGGGCTCGCCAAAACCCATTAGATCTAACCTTCTGTACCTAGGTCCAAACTGGATTAATGGTGCTTAGATGTATGACCCTAATTGCACATGATCTAAGGTGTTTCATTCCATGACTTAACATACAATTGGACATGTATTTTCCCCGATAGTTGTAAAGTTGTAAAGCATTTAAAATGAATAGGGGACATGAACTCACAGAATCGCGTTCGTAAATAGAAGTAACTATGATCTCATATGCGGTCGTCCTGAATAGTGTTGCGAACTACAAATGTTCTTATATTTGTTAGACACTTCGGACTTTATAAATGACTTGAGTACAAGTCTTGTGTCTTGATTGTGTGTAAGACTTGTATGTCTTTGTTTTTCGTTGAACTGTGTATTAGATGTATGATTTGTTAAACTGTTATATATATATATATATATAATCTTGTATCTTGTGAGCTGTATCATCGGGTCTTGTCCTCTTGATTTCATGTCTTGTATGAATAAATTGTATAATTGTATTTTCATCAATTATATGTCATTGGGCAGAGCCAATGTCTTAATGTTATTGGGCCTAGCCCATGAATTTATGTTATTTGGCCATAATATTATTGGCCCTAAATATTATTGGGCCCAAATGTTATTGGGCCTTAGCCCATATGTTTTGACATTGGGCTTAGCCCATGTATTCATGTTATTGGGCTTAATGTTATTGGGCCTTAGCCCATATGTTTTGACATTGGGCTTAGCCCATGTATTCATGTTATTGGGCTTAGCCCAAGTATTTTGATAAGCCCATTTATGAAGATAAGCCCAATTGTAAATATAAGCCCAATTATAAAAATAAGCCCATTTGTAAGTATAAGCCCATTTATAAAATTAAGCCCATTTGTAATTATAAGCTCATTTATAAAACATCTTTCATTTTATAAAAATCACCATTCATGGAGTTTTTAGTTAAATAGAAGACATATAAGTTTTTATAAGTTTATAAAATTTCGACTTTTGTTAACGGTAATCTATATATGTATCCGCGTCGAAAGATCGCCTAAGCGTCGTAGCAACTCCTCGGAATGGCGATATGTTTATAAAATTTCGACTTTTGTTAACGGTAATCTATAAGGTGTTTTTAAGGCGTATTTACATGTAGTCTTGTAAGATTTTAGTCGAAATGTACAATGTGTTTATTTGTACCATTGTATTCAAGTTCCTAGTTATCATACATATAACTAATACAAACAAATAACACATAGCACATAAGTTGTTAAGTTAACTAAATATATATTTTCTCAAAAATATATATTTATATCAAACTTTGCTTTTATAAAAAACTATTCTTTAAAATCTTTTTAATCTAATAAAGATTTTGTCAAAAATAATAGTTTTTATAACTTATTATTTTTAAGAAAAATGGTCATATTTCCTTTGAAATATATACTTTGCCATGTTTATATAAAACATATCTTTTTCTTATAAAATCACCAATAATCTTCTCATATTTTTCTTAATAAAAACATATGAGATTTATATCAAAATCTTAACAAGATGAAATAAATAACATGTAGGGTTTTGGTATGATCATAACATAAGTTAACTAGTTCAAGATCCATGCTTTACTTCTAGTTTTAACAAACTTTTTATAAAAACCCATCTTGTATGTTTCTTTTTATAACTTTGTAAAAGTATTATTTTTAGTGAAAAACCTTATATACTTTAACAAAATCAAAGATTATGATCATCCATCTAAACATTTATGTTTAACAAAACCCTTAAACATTTTCATGTACAATTGTTAGATTATGTTTTTAAACATCATCTAACAAGTTATTTGTATGCTAATCATCAAAACTAGATCAAATATGCAAGTAATCATCTTTAAATCACAACATAAACACACTTTTATATCATGATTATTATTTTGCTTCTTTGTATTTTCATATTATTTTGTATGATTATTTAGTTTATTACATGTTCTTTAAACAAATAATGCATAAATAACTATGAAAAAGAGATTTTAGAAGCTTACTTCTAGCACTAATGGCTAGGGATGATCTTGATGATGATTAAAGAAAAGAAAAAGTGTGGATCTTGGTGTTTGGAAGCTATGGAATGGATGGAATGGCTTGTTTCTTCTTGTTGTTGCTTTAGATCACCTTAAGTAACTTCAAGCTCCATTTTGATCATCAAAAAGTGTTAAAATGGTGAATGATTTTGGTGGGTGTTCTTGGCTAGGATATGAAGGTTGAGAGAGTTTTCTTAACTAGGTGAAAGTAAAGGTGAAAATGAGATGAATGTGGTTAGTGATTATGGTAAGTAGTTGTTATAAGTCTTCACTAACTTCACCACTAGGCCCACTTGCTTCACCAACTTGCATCAAGGATAACTAGCAAGATATTTTTGGAAAAAAGGTAAAAAAAAAAAATGGGCCCCACATGCTTCACCACTAGGCCCACTTGCTTCACTAACTTCACTAACTTCACCACTAGGCCCACTTGCTTCACCACTAGGCCCACTTGCTTCACCAACTTGCATCAAGGATAACATGAATGAAGGGGGGGTACCCTTGCCTTGTGAATTTGTTTCATGACTTTCCTTGTTAAAAAGTGTTAGGATTATTGAGGAAATTGTTTAGGAAAGTTATATGTATAAGTGTATAAGTGTTTAATTGTTTAAAGGGTGTTAAATGACCATTACTAGACCATAATGATCCAATTAACACTAGATGGTCACTAAAAAAAATATTTGATATTGTTCGGATATTCGTTTCGAATTGTTCGGTTAGACGTTATTTGACCGCTAAGTTGTGTAACTTGTGTGAATTGATGTAGTTATTGGTTCGGATGATACCTGAAGGTATCCTCATATGAATTCAATGTTAAATAGCACTTTTACATGTTGCAAAAATATTAAATGGCTGATTTCTGCAGAATTTCTGCGAAAAAGTGTTGAAATCGTCGCTTTTAGTGCTTTTCGGGCTTAGTGTTATCGGACTGCGGGAAGGTTTTAAATCAAACCCTTGCATTCCTAGTTAGGGTTTAATGTATATTAGATGTTGGACTTTCGTCTGAGTCCTAAAGATGTCATTTAGATGGTTTCTGCGGATCCTGCGTTTTCGTCGGAATACTAGTTTACTAGGTGCTTTTCTAGTAGTTTCGATGCATTGTTTAAACTGTGTCAAATGTACTTAATAAAAATGAATCATATGCATCCTAAGTAAGTATTCCATGAGTATTCTAAGTGTATGTCACGAAATACGAAGTTTGAGTGTTCAAAATGCATAAAAATGTAGCTAAAATGAGTACTTTAAGTGTAAGAAAGTTACCGAAAAGTGGCAGTTGTCACAATCTTCGCCGGTAAATTCTTTTGGTCCGCAGGCTTTGAACTGCTTGAAGCTAAAAGTAGCTTTAGGAGTATCAATCCGGGATTCTTCTGAAGACTTACTGGCATTTTCGTTCAGCTTGCTAACAATTTGCGGTATGACTTTCGCCATCAGTTTAGCGACCAGTGCAGCAATGCGTTTGTCTTCATGGTTCCGTCTAGCAACGCGAGAGTGGTGAGTACTGAATGACGACATTGTCTGCAGCAGACATCGTCACAGGTCTCAACACAACTTCGATTAACCCTAATATAGTCTAGCGATTTACCCAAGACTACTTAATAAAGCACAGGAACACATCAATTCACAATAATCACGTAGGCACATAACACAGAATCACATAAGCACATAAGCACGTATTTCACGTAAGCACAGTAGCACATAAGCACATAGCTCTCCTAAGCACACATTTGGCACGTATTCACCTATCCTTCACAACAGTGTATAGCGATTAAGTATAGCGATTGCGATTAGCGAGTAGCGATTGTGAATAAGGACCAGCGATTTGTTAGCGTGTTGAGATAGATGTGTAGTGCGAGTCGTGTGTGTTGATCAAAGCGTACAATGAAAAGAGAGTAAATCACCAAAATCGAAACATATAAACGCATGAAATCACATAAAATTCTCATAAAATCGATAAATCACAGAGTTAGCGGTGGCGAAATCCAGAATCGTAACACATAAAATCGAAGAGGGATTGTCTGGGTTTTGTCGAAACATGTCTCGCACCCAGAGTGACTTGACTACCCAAAGTGATCCGACTATTCTCAAGAACGTCGAGTACGCGCTTTGGCCTAATAGACTGTGCTCTATCACCGACATGCGGTGAATGGCACGCATCCTTTCGGTTATTCACGCAACTTGAGTCGTTGGAATCCATCGAGACTTTGGTGAGAGTTTTGTAAAACCAAAAGTATAGAGAGGAACGATTTATCAAGGTTTGGGTTTCACCCCTGACTTAACGACTACATCCCTGTTTGTACGATAAGATCATGAGATAGATAAGGAGAATTGCGTCGAAGTATGGATTTCACTCCTAATTCAACACAAATTCCCTTGTTTATAGTAAAAATAGCGAGTCGAACGAGTGATCTGGTCGAGAGTTTGCGGTTTTCACACCTAATCTTAAATAGATCATCCGTTTGTGTGTGCCCAGTCTTAGGAAAGACTGGTCTTGTGCGGAACTGTAGTATGCAATGTTTGCGCAAGAGTGTAGTGTACAGCGAGATCAAGCGAGTAAGGTCGTACAAAACCCATACCGGGTATGCACAAGTCGGTCTGTTGGTACTTAGACTATAGACTAGGTCGTTTCTAAGACATCGACCCGGACTAGGTCGAGTCTTGCCTAATTCCCTATAGTTATGGCTCTGGTACCAAGATGTTACACCCCAACCGATGGCGGAAATATCGGGGCATGGAACTGGGTGAAACAGATTGTCCATGAGTATCCATAACAACTATTAATTACCAGATATTTAAACGTCATGTCCCATACCACAACATATCCAAATAAAACAGTTATTACAAATAGTTTTCTCAAAAACAAACACTGTTTCGACAACTCAGATTTAGCGTGACATAACTAGACCCCTAGCTTGATTCACCAACGCAAGAGCACAGCATCCTAAGCAATCAAACACCTGTCACACACTTTAAAATAGAGGTTAATACACATAGTGTAAAGGTGAGCATACAAGTTTAATAGTACTAGTAGAGTTCGATAGCGTTTACGCATAACCAACATGTAACATGTATAGTGTGAAGCTAGTAGGTTATCGACAATGAAATATGCACAGACAAGACTGCAAGTTGTAGAATGCACAACAGATATCACCACTGTGACGCGTGAAGAGGTAACCTTAACAACCCCTGTCCATGACAGGTGCTGAGTCCAAACAAATAGTACTATCGTTGCTAAGGCGTCAGGCAACAGTCACTGTGTTAACATAACATACAAGCATTCATCGAGTAACAATTGACATGCAATAACGGTCAACGTATAAATAGTGTTTGCGTTGTGTGTTGATGTGATTTAGGATAAGTAACATATGTAACACCCAAAAGTGCATAAAGCAAAAAGGGATCGAGTATACTCACAGCGATGGAAGTTAATGGATTGAAGGGAGCACTAGGGTGATTAGCCTGAACAGTTTACGCTAGCATAAGCGAATGAACGGTGCATTAAACAGTGAAAAGTGAACAAGTGACGAATGGTCATCCGATCGGATGATAATCCGAACAGATGGTCATTCGATCAAATGGCAATCCGTTCGGATGGTCCTCTGTTCGGATGGCCTTTCGTTCGGATTGGCATTCGTTTGGGATGGATGTGTTTGTGTATGATGGCTTTGAAGTTTTCGTTGTAGCATTTTGAAAATGAAGAAGTATCTCTACCCTTCAGGTCGTTCGATCGAACGGTCGTTCGATCGGATGGCGATCCGATTGGCAGGACACTTAGTGAGAACAAGTTCATAGCAGGATGGTCATTCGATAGGATGGCAATCCGTTAGAACTGATGGTCTTTGAAAATGATAAAAGTTTAAGTGTGGAAGTCCAAGTGCAATCCGATCGGATTGCGGTTCGATCGGATGGCAATCCGATCGGACGGCAATCCGTCCCACAACCTGATCGTCTTGAAACTTTGAGAAATTTGTTAAGTTTTGAAAAGTTTTGCGGTTTACTCGAGACATTATGACAACGTGTTAAACAAATGAAACTCCATCAAACCCAGGTTATCCGATCGAACGGGAATCACCCCAATCCGATAAGTTAACTGTTCGTTATGGGTGGTTTCATGTTCAACCAGAAATCAGTTGTCTCGTTGATAGGATTCAGATCTCAAACCGTCACATCACTAGAGAAGAGTTGAAGGCAAGAATGAGCTCCGATTCTATCGGTTTTGAGTGTAAAAGAGTTGAAAGAAAGTTGGAAAACATCTTTCAATCCTTTTAACTTTGAAAATGTTTAGATCTATGCGAAATTATTGTTAAATCATGTGGAAATCCTTCAGATCTGAGTTGTTCTTTATGGAAGTAGGCCAAAACTTGAAGTTCTTAAGAACTCCATAATGACATCACCCTAGAACACCTCAAATCCACTGATTTCACGGTTAAAAGTTGAGATTCAAAGGTGAAAATGATGAAGAAGTGTGTGTAGATCATAGAAGTACAAGATTTGAGTTGAAAACTTACAAGAATCGCAAGAAATCGAGAGAAAGAAGGCCTTGAGCGTGCTGGTCGAATGAGGGAGGGCTGTCACATCACAAGTGATGTGACAGGGTGGTATTTATAGGTTGCCAAAAAGGGAAAGTGGAGTGCAAGTGTCGGATGGCTCACCGATCAGATGGCAATCCGATCGGATGGGAATCCGATCGGATGGCCATTCGATCGAAGTGGTCCGACGAGTTGAGATTCAGCGTTTCGTTTCGCGTGTTGAGCGTTGCAATGCATTTCGAGTGAGCGATGCGATACTATTACCCATTAGTTACACAAATAACCTAGCTACTATATCTAACATACAATCACTATAAATAACTTGCGTTTAGCGTTTGCGATTAGTTTACGATGCGATAGAATTGCGATTGCGTTTACGATTAAACACCTCAACATAAACATAACATGCACAAGTAACACATAATAGCACACACACGTAAAATAATATCCAGAACACATGATTCGAGTTGTGAATGCGCTAGTGATTCGATTAGCAATAAGTCGACTAGCGATTAAACATGCGATTAAACCTCGATTATTAATAGATACTCCACATAATACAACTAAAGCAACAAATAATAGAATTCGATTACAAGTCAAAAGACGCAGTCAGTAGTTAAGCAAGGAGTGACAGATCATAATTAGCAATCTTTTCTTCCTTTGACTTTGACTTGTACTTTTACTTCCTAAAAAGCGGGTTGTTACAATTATTCACTTGGATGCTCACTCCCGCCCAAGTTTCCTCATGAACTAAACCTGTTATTGCATTGTTATTCATCATCGTGAATAACACATGTTTTTATTTATTTCTCTTGGAAACATTATCCTGAATAGATATTTTATTCAGGTTTTTTCAAGTTTTTATCTTATATATACTACAGTCAATCCCTACGTACTTATTGCGTATTACTATTTGTGAAATAGATCTAAAAACGTGCACCTGGTAAATGCTTGCCCTAACGGGCTTTCCTTGCATTAACCTTACTTGCGACAGTTACGCGATTTAGGTCCTTGGCGAGTATGCTCTGCTCGTCATACTTCGGACCGCTCTTCCATCATATCCGAAATTTGTTCAACTCTCGTCACCTTCAGGTGCGAAAGTCCTTCAATTAAAACATTCACAAAAGTTAGTAATGTCGACATCAATAATTGCCCGTATTATAATACGAGACTTTCTACTATACGTGTAATCACAGGTAATTCCATTAACTATTTCTTTCATTTAATTGGGGTAACGTGTATTACATGATAACCCTATCTGTTGTTCACAACACTTTAATCATGCTAAACTGTTAATATACATATAACTTACCGGATTTGCGATCAAGCCTCGAACCGAACACTTTATCCTTTTAACCTTGAGCTCTGATAACCAACTTTTGACCTCTTTGTATTCAAAACCGCCAAATTGTTTCTTAAACAATCAAAATAAATACGTCAATGTATTTAACTCAAGCTCTCTAGCTTGGGTTCATACTTTCTTATGAAATACGTATGCACATAAAACCATTTTGACCCATTTAGGGAATTTTAAGCATTTTAGTCTAAAATCGTTCTTTTCCTTTCACACCTCATAATTTCACATTCATGGTATCTATCTATATTTCCTAATCATAATGCAAATTTCCAAACAACCCAAATGGGTCGTTTGCCCAATTTACCCATCGCGGGCTTTTTGGTCAATTTTAGTCCCTCATTTTCCGACGAAGGACTTCCGTTAATTAATTGACCAAAATACCACTTTTGTCTATAAATCTAATTATGTGTACCTGGCTCGGGCCATAGCATTGACCCGTTTACATACCACTTGCTTTAAATTTTCTAGTTAAAGCAACGCAACATATGTTATTTCCTGTAATAAAAAAACTCAACAAACGATCATTAGTTAATATTGTCAAATGATTTTACCAATGTCATTTGACCCGTTTAGTCCTAATGATCATTTTCCATTATGAGATGATAGCTAGTTACCATCTCGCCCATTTTACCCATTCCGGTTTACATCATAACGTAATGTTTCAAAATTTCTTATTAGTTCATCGTTACATGACTGATTTACCAATTTACCCTCTTTGCCATTGTTTATGATTTCTCACCATTTTCACTTGTTCCGACTCATATTATTTACGTCAAAACATTATAATTCTAATACTAATTTTTCTTTATTCATTTTCAATTCACACAACTGATGTATACTATAAAAAGGGTGTAAGCTTTTACTTACTTTGCATTCGAACACACTTTTCCCACACTTGATTTGTTTGACCCGCTTCCTTTTCCAAGCCTCCACCTAGCTTGTCAAGTGTCAAACTATCATCATGATTCGTAAGACGGTTAGATTAGTCATCATTAATTATGACTATTCCATCTTATGGATTTTACATCAAAATTTACCATTTGATTTCATTTTGGTCAGTTTGACTTTTAAAGGTCAAACTGCCTATAAGCATAAGTGATTATATTATGAACTCGACAATTCATTTAAGCACTTTGTTAACTATCCGATAGGCATTATTCTTACGCCACCGTTTTAACTACTTTTCAAGTCTAAGTTCATGTTATTATTAACACCAATTTAACTTAGCTTTCGATTATCAAAGCTAATTGTTCACTTGTTAAGCAAGAATTAAAGGTTTCCATCTACATGTAAAACCCATTTCATCTTAGCATTAGACATTCATCCGAACTTCTAATAAGATCTTGTTCTACATATTAATTAGTAGACATCATGATTCCAAACACCTATTTACATGAACAAAATCACTAATTTCAACATAATATACAAAACCCATTTCAAGTCATATATGAGCGTTCACTTGAACTTATAAATTGTTCAAGTATTTTGCTCCAACTATCAAATATGATGATTCTAAGCACATGCATATCATCATCTTTACGATTTAGTCAAAACCCACTTAGCTCATACTTGATTAATTGACTAATCACTAGTTTATGGCACAATTCTACAAGTTTGCATCTAGGGTTTGTTCCTAGACTTATACTCACATCAGTATCACTATAACATTCAACATTCACACAAAAATTTCGTTTATGCATGTTTATCACAAATTTAAAATGTCACCAAACATCGATTTTCAACATACCTTGTGATTCCCTAAGCTTGGTGATCACGTTTTTATTAAAAGCCCTAATTTCCCGGCTCGATTTCTCTTCTAATTTGTTGAATTTTTATGATTTAGGGTTCAAGAGAAGAACCCTCCTTTGCTCTGTGTAAAAGTCGACCCGGAACACACTCTTGTGTATGTTTTTCGTGTAGATTTTTCTTTTATTAAATTCACTTTCACTTTTGCCCATTTTAGTCCCTCCAATATTCAAGGTTTATAAAAGGCTTACTAATTCATACTTCTTTATTGTTTTAAGACAATTAACTAACTATGTTATTTATTCCTAGTTAACTTAGTGGGTTCCAGGAGTTATAACCCGTTTATTTAAGTCTCGTTAACTCGGGCCTCTTTTTATATACTTTGTTTTTCTCAAAGTATTTATCCTCCTTTTAATTAATGTTAGGTTTATTTATTTAATTCCTAATATTTACCAGGTTAATTTCACCACTAACGGTATTTTTTTTACCCGTTCATAAATATTATCGTCGTTTGATTACCAAACCCGTTTTTGGGGTGTTATAGTTTTTGATAAGCTTCTAATTCATGGTCTTTGAATCAATGTGGTGATTCTCAACGTCATTTGATCATACGAAGATTCAATGGCTCTAACACACTTTTGGTGAAACCCTGGAAACCCTGATTAATAGGTTTACCTAGCTGATTTCTGAAATGAAAAAGGCTAGAATAATGTCAAATGGTGAAATCAATTTGAAAATTGTGAATGCTCTGCCACATAATACAAAATGGAATAAGAATGTTGTTGCCATCTAGAGGACCAATGACATGTACAGAATAATCCTGACAGGTCTGATCTCACTTATCAACTCATATGATCTACATGACAACCAAAGAGAAATCAATCATTCCAGAAGTTACAACTCAACAGAAGTTGGAGGATCAAACACTACTTTTGTTTCTCAAGACAAATGCTCGTAGTTCAGATGTACTTCCAAGTTCCAATCAGCCATCACCCCCATCCTTTCCATTTTCATTAGACTATCAAATACCAATCAATACAACAACACCAGCTTATCCATTATAATCTGCAAGCACATCGTCTTCTACACAGTGGCGGAGCTTGACCAAAAGTTCTGAGGGGGCGGAAAGTAATGAGACCAAATTGTTTCCCATGGCTATGTTTCGGGTTATATGTTCGGGTCCGATATTCGATTCAAGACGGGTCAAACAATAATAACTCCAAATAAAACTACATAATCTTCGTTCATTCAAATGAGGCGTTCTTACACATAAAAGAATGCTAAAAAATAAAGACCAAATATTTATAATGATGCGAGATAAATGTTAAATATCTGGAGGAAGAATTACAACTCAGCCCAACGATCTTTAAGGTAAATTTTAAGTACCTTTAAGACATTTAAAATAAAAAAGAACCCTCAATTTGATTTATATATAAAATAGTAACAAACTTTACTTAAAGTTTATAAACAATTATAAAACTTACTAATAGCACGTTCTTCACATTTTTCTTAACTCAATACGAAAATATGTATAAATATTTTTTACAATAAACTTGGTAGGGGCAGGGGATTTTTAGGCAAAATAATTGGCGGGTTCGGACCTATATAATTTAAAATTTTTCAAACGAAAAATCAGAAATATTACACTTCTTACCGAAACATTCGGGGGGGGGGGGGGGGTGCACCCCCGCATCCCTTAAAAGCTACGCCATTGCTTCTACATCTACATGTCAGAAGACAACTGGTTATGATTGTGCAGATAAGCTACAAGCATCGAATTCTGAGTGTGGTTTCATGACTTAGATTCAGGATACACAGCCAGCTTCCATAGAGGTAACATCACATCTATGTTCTTAAGCTTGTATTGGAAAGGTTGCTTCATACTGTTCACGGGCTTCGGCCCTAGGTAAGGGATTTCCCCGGTAAGGAGGCGAGTGTGTCCCGATGTTGTGAATTTCGCTAGTAGCCAATTTGGAGGATTCATTGGCCTTTCAAAAAAAAAGTTTGCTTCATAAAGATCACACGACTCAATTTTGTTTAGACAACTAGATGACACTAAAAGTGATCACTATCAATTAAAGACAAATAAATAAATTTTTAGTGAGAAAATTGAGGCACAAGCTAAAGATATTTTGCAACTAAAACGAGATTTTAGTCGGAAGAACTGTGTGCATCTGGATGCTAAAAAGAAAAATAGAAGAGCTAACCATTGAATTAGAAAAGTTGAAAGCCAAATATAATGATGCAAACTTTAATTTCAAGAAATTTGATGTGTCCAGTGTAGTTGAAAACAAGATAAATAAACAACTTGAATACGAGAATAACAAGGGATTAGGTTTGGGTTATCAAAAGACACCTCCTCCTTATAGTGACAATTATACTAGCCTCCCAATCACTAAAGAGGAAGAGGCTAGAGAGGAGCACATGGTTTATGGAAAACAGGTGGTGAACGAGACCGTTGGAACAGGTTCAATGAAACCAATTGAACCTACATTTAAAGTTGTGAACGATACTAATGCTTCTACTTCTTGTGCAGAAATGGTGACCATTGAGGAATGGGACTCTGAGGATGATGAACCCATTAATTCTAATACTTTCACTAAATTAAAACCTAAAACAGATTATTTTTCTAATGCTTATTTAAATTCTGAATTTGCTGGTTTGGGCTCTGATCTTAAGACCATTGATTCGTTTATTACTACTTGTGCTAACACTGTTTTGTTTTAAATTCCATCTTTGAAAAATGATGATGATTTGAAAAATGATGTTTGTTTGAATAAGGATGCATGTGCAACAAAGATATTTGTGTGCTAGTTGAAAACAATTTTCTTAAACCATTACAAAATGGTAAAACTGACAAATGTGTTGCACCTAAATATACTATAAAAAACAACATGAATAGTAAACAAATCATGTTCATGTTCTTATAATAATCATGTTAAACAAAATCAGCAGCAAGAGCCAAAGCGTGCAGAACAAAAATGAGGGTATGAAAAGTCTACACATCAAGGACAATCTCTCTCCCCTAGATCATCAAGATCAACAAGTGTCACACCCCAACCGATGGCGGAAACATCGGGATGAGACAAAGTGTGTAGATTGCAAGAAGCTTCATAACGCTATTGATGACAAGTATTCATTTATTGATTTTACATCACTTGAAATAATACACAACAAGTTTAAATCATTTACAACAAATAGTCAAATAATAAACCTTTATTTCATTTATGTAATGTAGTACATGATTTGGATATCAATCCATCAAGTTTGGAAGTAAAATACAATATAATAAACATTAAAGTTTAAATGCGTTTCTAGGCAAATCCTACTAGATTCCGTGCATCTTTATTTATATCGTCAACCTGCAATACATGTTAAAGCATAGTTCAATACAAAAAGCATTGGCGAGCATACAAGTTTTGGATATAAATATAGATAAGAAAGCATTTTAATCATCTTCGCATGCGTAACTAATATACTAGATTATTGTAAACATTACGCGCAATCTACAATTTATAACACATATGATTTGCAAGTATAACACGTAAGATTTCAAGTAAGCCACATAAGACAACAAGTATAACACATCATCATCATCATCATCATCGTACTCAGTATATCCCACCTATAACAAGTATAACACATAAGTTGTATAAATGATTTTTAAGTACATGTATTGTCCCCAAAAATAGTAAAGCGTAAAAAGGGGATCGAGTATGCTCACATTGGTTGCGTTTGGAGATTCCTTGAAATAACACGTGAGGAAAAGATTAGGAATTCCGAAAGAACGGATGGAAACGATTATCCTAGATATGAAAAATAACACGAGAGGCGATTACTATAAGTTTAAATAAATATCCTAATATTTATGATTTGCATACTAGTTATTTAAGTATTATAATTTAACTCGCCAATAATGTTTGGTGTTATAAAAGAATGTGCAAATGTTAATAGTTTGTGTTATTCGATAGATTATAAGTTTGTAGGATTTCATTAAAATTCTATTATTTAACTTGTTTATATATGTATATACTCATGGAATTATAAATGGCTATTTATAAGCTTATGAACTTAAACGTTAGACAATAAAATATTGAATGAAATGACTATCTAGTTACTTAAGCAATTGCATGAGGCCTGTGTGAAAACATAAGGCTAATGAAATATTGGCTTGCATGAACCGATTCTTTAATTACATTTACCAATAAATCATAACTTAACATTTATAAGCTATATAATTATAAAAGAATATTTAGTGGGTTTTTAACAAAGGAAAAAATAAATCCCACGAATATATAGGGCTTTATTTTAAAACAAAAAAAAGGGAAAATAAAACTAAAAAGTCCCACAACTCAACTTCTGTAAATTTATTAGTTTATAATTTATTTGATCACAATTTTGGTTCATCTTCTTTCTTAAATAAAAACCCAGCCGAACGTACAGAACATGATCTAAAAGAAAAACTAACTAAATCCCAAAATCATGATACATCTTATGATTGAAGATGATCAGAACTAAACTTAATCCAATCAAAATATTCATAATTCATTTTATGATTACTGAACTGTTTTTTTTTTGTTATATATATATTGAATCGGACAGGAATAAAAATAAACAAACCCCACTGTTGCTTAATCAATGAGAAGTAATAAGAAAGTTAAAGATCAGGAATCGAAGAAAAAAAAAGTATACCGAATGTGTGCCGAGTCGAGTCACCTGCCACCGCGTACGGCGGCGCTGACGCCGTCATCAATCTCCACCGTCTTCCTTCCTCGGTCTCTCTCTCTCCGATTGCGGCACATACTCTCTTTCTAAGATCCATGTGACTGTGTGCGTCGGATACGTCATCGCTGCCGGTTATCGCCGGATTCCGGCGACCAAGATTGAGGGAGAGAGAGGTTGACAGTGGGTGTGTGTGTGTTTGCAGCTTAGATCGAGAGAGGGAGAGTCAACGAGAGTGGGCAGGGGTTTGGTATGTGTTGGGGAAGATGAACCTTCATGTGTATAGTTGAGATTCTGCAGACAAGAATTTTTGAGAGGGACAAGAGGGTTTACGGCTGAAAATAATAATAAGGATTAGGGTTATACTACCTTTATATAGGTAGGGTTACTCTAGTGGGCTTTGGGCTTGGGCCCGAGGCCCACAAGCCCAATCCTCGTGTTTAGGTGGCCCGCATTTTTCTACGAACTCATTTTCAAACCCCGAACGTCGTAAAAATGTCGTAGATTATTGTTTTAAAATAATAAGATGTAAAACAGTGTCGGTAGTCGCGTTTGACGCGCTTGTTCGTCGCTTACGGTAAAATCGCGTAAAATGTGTCGTTCGTCATTTTTAATCCATTTTTTCGATCCGATTTCGACTGTGGTTCTAAAAAAATAGAAACCAAACATGAATTTTATAAAAACATGTGATTATGGAAATACGAGGCGTTACAACAAGTAATGGTATATAACAACCCTCCTAGAACCCTTAACGTGACCCTAGATGTCCTAAAATATACCCCGTATGCGAGAAACGGATCCGGAATACCCTCATATTTAAGAAAATCAAGAAAAACAAAATATATAGAGTTGTCACAGGCCGCGACCCAGACACCCTTGGTCTCTCGCGGGGCGCGAGCCCTGGTTGCTTGCCGGACACCCATGCCGCCACGTGTCAACACGTGGCAGGTCTAGATTAGCTGACTGGCCAAGCCTACAACCTAACCTACGTTCGTCGTGGGCCGCGAAGGCCCACCTTAAGTTTGTCGCGGGTCGCGATCCGCCTTTGATCAGGCCTATAAATAGGGTTGATCGGCTCATTTGTTCAATCGTTCAAAAATCGAATTCTTTCTCAAATTCTCTAATAGTAGAAATTATACTCGGGTATAATACCCCCATAAAGCGAAGCTCTGCCTGGTTGCAAGTATTATAACCCTGCTGTTACCCTACACGATCGATCTAGGGTTCCGTAACGCATGTCAAGGCTCTGCCTGACTCAGTCGTTGGAGTTCTGTCTCGTGTTACACCCGATTGATCTAGGACTCCGTAATGCATGTCAAGGCTCTTCCTGACTCAGTCATTGGAGTTCTGTCTCGAGTTGTATGGTTAATGTGATTTGGGTTATTTTACTAACATGTGTGCATTGTTTAATTTTAATAAATAATAACCAGGAGAATCACCAGGAAGCTATAGTAGTATCACCTAAGTCAATAATGTGAGTACATTCGCTTTTTCTCACTATTTGTGAGTACATTTTCTTTTATAAACACTTTTTGTGAGTCAAAATGTTTTACCAAAACCTCAAATGTTTTCAAATACAATTATAGTGATTAAGTCTTTGTAATTCTTCAATTGCTGCCAGTATTATGGGGTTTGTATACAGTACTTGATAACCTTCACAATTGGGCACGGGTATCCAATGTGTGATATGACCATTGTCACAGATTTGTCGAGTGACACGTACTGAATGAGTAATTGTGTAGATATAAACATTGTAATCGCCCTTAATACTGTAATGTGTAACAACTGATGCTTTACATTATGGAATGTACTTGCCAGTATTTCTTGCTGATAAAATGTTTTAAAATGCGTTTCAGGTAACAAAATGTGAAAGCTAATAGAAGCCAGCTGGTCAGCTGGAGAGCACTGAAGGCTTGGAAAAGTGGCTATAAAAGTTACCAAAATAAAAATGAGTTTTTGTTTTCAATAATTAGGGTTTATCCCTACAAATGTATTGTCAAATGAATTTGGGTTTTACCCCAATGATTTGTTATAAAAAGTTTAGTGTTTAACTCTGATAAAAATATTTCCTAACTACGGTCCTGATGTATTCTGCTGCCAAATTAATAAACACTGATACCACCAGCTCTGAGCGCTGCTCGCGGTACCCGCCTCCCGGGGCAGGGGGTCAGGGGTTGCGACATGGTAGATCTCAAAATGCTCGTGTTTTGAAAAATGCTTTTGTTAAGCTTGTTAATAATGAAAAATGTGAAAATATGCATTTAATTGGGCTAACAAAGCTTTTGGCAAGATAGATGAGATTTTTGAACTAGACATGAAATCTAAGCTAGCCATAAAGAATTAAAAGAGAGCTTCACAAAACAAAAATTTACGTAATAAAAAATCTCCATAACAAATAGCTACTAGAAATGATAAACATATGCATCCAAATTCATCATCATCTCCAAATTTGATGATAGAGGATATGCTCCTTATGTAAAGAAGCAAACTTGTTACAACTATGGCATAGCTGGTCACATAGTAAGAAATTGCACACATCGTCCTTATGAGTTCTATCACATGAAAAATCAGAAGGTTACACCAAAGGATAAAGATCTATCTTTGTCTGTGAAGGTTTCTGTACCTAAGACAATGAAGAATGTGAATCCTAAGATTAAACCATTTGATGGGGATTGAAATGCTCCGAAAGCCAAAAGTAAACAATTTGAAACCTAAACAAGTTTTGAAAAATAACAAGGTCGAAAAGCCAATTGTTTTGCCAAAGGAACCTAAGAAATTAGAAAAACCAAACATATTTGGAAACCCAAATCCAAAGCAGTATCCCCAATTTTTGAAAATGACAAGGAGATGTGCTGGCAAAAAGTATCTTATATTAATGCTTTCGGAATACCCAGGACCATGATGGCATGGGTACCTATGTCTAACTAATTTCCTTATTTATACAGAGACAACCAAGAAGGAATTGGTAGCAATCTCTGGAATGTTGATAGTAGTTGTTCCAAGGATATGACGGGTGACAATTCTGTTACATAATGTTCTTTCTATTAACAGATTATATGTTTCCTTTGAAGGGGATAAGGGAGGTAAGATCAGCAAGAAAGGTACAGTCAAATTTTGGTACATAAATGTTTAAAATGATTAGTTATAAATTTGATGATGGAATGGTTAAGAAAAAAGAACAATTTTTTTAGTTTATGAATTTGTACATAAAGTTTTCATTCTTAAGTAAATTTGCGCATAAAGCTTATGCACAAATTTAGGGGGAGAGTAATGAGAAATACAAAAAGAGTTTAAGTAAATACAATTGTTATTCTTTATGCACTGTTTTAGGGGGAGAAAACATAAAAAAATACAAAAACAGTATGTTGCATTATATGGGACGTGACATAAATGTTCGTTTATGGGTAAGACTGACACATGTAATATATTAAACTGAAAAGACTAGGATCTAATGTGACACGTTGATAGGCTCTGTTTTGACTTGGATATTTGTTGTTTTATGACATGATTGAATCTAAATATATGACTCTAGTGGGGAACATCACGTAGAATTAATACAATGTCTATTTGACTACTTTTGTGATGTCCCGATGCACACTTGTTTGTTCTAGGGTTGAAATCAAATCTGAAAAATTCCGGTATCTTCTCTGTTTTTTGAAAGCAAAGACCTGAAGATACTTAACACACCAGCTTATGTTCTACGGAAGTGGAGGCCTAGCTATTTGTTGTTCAAAGCTAATGTGCTTTTAGATCAATCAAAACACCAAAAGAGACCACATGTGTGCAAAAATATGCCGATGTGCACAACAAAAGAGACCCTCTAGTGTCCAAAACCCTTAAACCTTAATCATATGCGAAATCATTTGATCTGTATATTATATTATCTCTAAATATGATATATTATGTTCTTTTCTCAACCCAGTCCCAGACAAGATTTTAGATTCTATGGCTATTACTGTGAAATATGTGGTAGGGAAACTACATGCTTGATAGAATGTACTCAATTTGTTCTAGGATCTGTACGAAACCCACTTTAGATCATAATTAATGTATAAAACATGATAAAAGTTCACAGATGACTATACAAGAAATCTTTGAAACAAGAGTTTAAGTGGAAAAAACATACTGGAAATCACATAGACCAGTTAAGTAAATTTGTGCTGAAAAATGTTCTTCAGTCCGCTTCATAGCGATTTGATCCCATTGCAAATGTAATTTTATATTGTAACAATTGAGCTAATTTTTATGTTTATATGTGTTTCAGTTTATATTTTGATATAAAAAATTTTAAAAATAGAAAAATAAAAATTACAAAATAGTATCATGCTTTTCATAAAACCAAAAATCCAAAAATAGAGTGTTTTTATTTGTTTCTTAAAACTAAAAAAAAAAAAACAATAACCATTCTTGAAAATTTGACTCATCAATGAAAGTTGAAAGAAATTTAAATTGTGAAAATTTGAGTACAAGTACTTGGATGTACCGGGTGTTCATGAGGTATTTTCCTATGTTGCATTGAAATGCTTGCTTATAAATTTCTGAGAATTTGTAGAACTTAATTTAAATCAAGAAACAGGGGTTGATGAAGAATGAGGTATTGTTAGTTGCTGACAAGCATGAAGCACCATGACGACAAGGTGTAACTGAGTAAGAAGAACCTGATACGAATCATCATCTAACAGTGAAAGTACACATGAAGAAGTACTTGTGAACGTGCTTGTAAGAGAAAGATTGAAAAAGAAAAGAGTTAGTGAGAATCCTCCTCTCGCATTCTTTTTTAGAAAAATGTTCAAGCCAAATATTGATTGTGATCCTAATATAAAGCTAACTTTAAAAGAAGAAGAAGAAGAGACCCAGTGCTAAAAGTTCGGATCAAGAACTTCAACAACTCCTACAGCATGGCAAGAACCATAGACTTCGTTGAAGATGTTGTTGTATTCACATTATGAGGATAAGTTGATAGCATCAGTTTAGGGGGAGATTGTTGGGCCTAAAAGTGTGAGATTGATGTATCAAATATACACAACGGGCTATGGGTTACAAGTTGGGCTTTATTGGGTTAGTTTGTATTAGGAATCAGACCATAAAAGGTGATTTGGGTTATGCCTAAGGCTATGTGGGCCAGGCAGATAGGGAGCCCACGTGGGGCATGGACTACCTAGACAAGTTTTCATTTCATTTCTAGGTTAGCCACTTTGAGAGAACGTTTTCTAGAGATAGTTCTCTTTGTATTAGACGATTCACCAAGTTATTGAGATTGTATACATTGAGACAATCGTGTTCTTGAATCACCACTTTCATTTGATTCCACTATTTGATTGTGTTATTTGATATCATAGTATACAAGATCCGCCTCAGGACTTACATGATTTATAATAACTCTTTTTGATTCTGCCATCTGATTGTGATAATTGATATCATATAATAACTCCTTTTGTAATTCTCATTACTAAAGTGTAAAAAAATGTTAACCTAATTAGTTGCGCACAGGTTCGTGATGGCATTCAGTTATGTGTGGTGGTCGTCGATGGTGTGTGATGATTGATAACAATGGCAAGCTATCTAAAAGTTTGTTTTATTTAAAATCTTTTGACGAAGCCAATAGTGTTGGAAGTGTTAGCGAAACAAGGTAAACATAGGTGGTTGGAATAATAGCCATAACGAGTTTCCGATATCAGCATGTGGGTTCCGACAAGTTTAGTTGGTTATTAGGTACACACACTAGTGTTTGTGGTGGTCTTTTGTAATTTGGTGTCACTACAAGAAAAAATCCTTATAGGGACGACACGTTGTTTCTAGAGGGGTTTCGTGATTTTTGAGTTAGGTTACCCTACAGGGACATGTCCTCTCTATAGGGCGAAAATATATTTTTTTTTGTATTTTTTATATTCTCTAGTTTAATGAATTAGAAACCCTAAAAAATGTTTCAACTTATAGAGACGACATGCCGTCTCTATAATTTTAATTTTTTTTATCATCTTTTGTTAATGATCAATAAATATTGAAAATTAAAAAAAATGAATTTTCATTTAGGCGGCAAAATTTCCCACCATCCGACAAAAAAAATTGAAAAGAAGTGATCTAACATATAGGGACGACTAGGGAAATAACTTTGATTTGTTTTTTATTCTAAATTAATAAATAATTAAAAAACACACTTGTAGAGACAATATCTCGTCCTTAAAAGCCATTTTAATTTTCTTTTATTTTTTTAGGATAAACGTATAGAGAGGACAAGTAGTCTGTATAGAGCTTAAACAGGTTTTTCTTTTATTTTTTAAAGAAAACCTATAGCGACGACATGTCGTCCCTATATAGATTTTGTGCTTTTTAAGATAGGTTACCTTATAGGGACGACATGTGCTCTCTATAAGGTGAAAATATTTTCTTTTTGCTTTTTTATTTTTAAGTTTGATAAATTTGAAACCCTTAAAAACTTTCCAGCTTATAGAGACGACATGTCGTCTCTACAACTTTAAATATTTTTCTTTTGATTTTATTTTATTAATGATCAATAAATATATATGAAATTAAAAAAATAAAAAATAAAGAGTCTAACCTATAAAGAGGACATGTCATTTCTAAAAAGTTTGACTAGTCAAATTTTTTTTTCATTTAGGTGGCAAAAATTCCCACCATTCCAATTTTTTTTTGAAAAAAAAAAGAGTGTAACCTATAGAGAGGACATGTTGTCCTTATAGGTAAAAATAATTTTGTTTGGTTTTTTAGATTTGATTAATAAATAATTAAAAATACAAAAAAATATCATATATAGAGACGACATGTCATCCCTATAAGCCTAATCAAATTAATTAATTTATTATTGTTTTTTGCCTAAAAAAATAAAGAAAAACAATATATATATATATATTTAAAGCTATAGAGATGACATGTCGTTTCTAAAATGTTTGACTGTTCAAAAAATCATTTAGAGGGCAAAATTTCCCACCATTCCATACAAATTTGAAAAAACAATCTAACCAATAGAGAGGACATGTCGTCCCTGTATGGAAAAATAATTTTCTTTTGTTTTTTTTTCTTTGTTAATAAATAGTTAAATATAAAAAATATTCACGTGTAGAGACGACATGTCGTACCTATATGCAAATTAACCTATAGGGACGACATGGGTAAAAATAATTTGTTTTTTTATTTATTAATAAATAATTAAATATAAAAAAAAATTATTCAATGTAGAGACGACATGTCGTCCTTATAAGCCAAATTAACTATGTTTTATTTTATTCATGTTTTTAGCAAAAAAAATAAAATAAAAGTCTTTTATATAATTATCATTATTATTAATATGATTACGTTTGTATGTAATAAAGAATTAAGTTTTATAATTAAAATTAATTTTATTTGGTTATATATATATATATATATATATATATATATATATTAATACTACATAAATATTATTTCAAATAGTGGAGAGTTCAAATGAGAATAATTAAAAATTAAGAATAAAGGATACAAAGGTAATTTGAAAAAATCATTTAATGAGTCTATTATTTATTTTTGCTACTCAAATTAATGAACTTTAATCATTTAATTAGCCTATCTTATAAAATAGTTGTCTACCCTACACAATAAAAACAATCTTGCACATGATCTTACATTTTCAACGTTTCCTACACCATTAAAACAATATTTTGGTGTAGGATACAGAATGTGTAGGACTCAAATATATTTAAATAATTTTGCGACTCATAATAAAATATGTGTAGGACACAAAATATTTAAATAAATTTGTCACTTCTAATAAAATTTGTGTAGGAGCCAATATATTAATGATGGTGAAGGAGTAATTTATGGTTGCATTAATAAGACTTGAGTAACTCTTTAAAATACTTATTAATATTCTACATCAAAATGTCTATAATACCCTTAGTAATTAAAGCATTAATTAAAAGTGGACAAAAATAATATCTTGATTCACAACCATTGATCAAAAAAATATAAGGTCTAGATTAATTCATTTTTTCTTCTTTCAAGAAGATTCTTCTCAAATGAACCTCCCCCATTTCAAATACACTACATATACTTAAAAAGACATACATACTTAAACAAAAAACGTAATACCTACATACCTAGAAATATTATGTCAATGTGTACATATCTGATGTATGTGTATATGTATATGTGTGATTGTGTATGTGTATGTATGTGTATATGTGTGTGCGTATGATGCACGTGTATGTGTATGTGTCTCTATGAACATTTGTGTATGTATGTTTCATAGTGTACGTATGTATATGTGAATGTGTACATATGCGATGTATGCGTGCATGTAAATGTAATTGTGTACGTATGAGGGTACGACTATCTGTGTGTATATATACGTCTTTGTGTAGTGTGTGTATGTATGTATGTATGTATATGTGTGCGTGTGCGTGTATGTGCGTATGTATGCATGTATATTTTATATTGTGTACATATGCGTAGGCATATGCGTATGCGCATGCGTGTGTGTGTGTTTCATTCTTGAAGTTTTATTCTTGAACTTTTTAGTTCAACCCTTTGATTTTATTCATTCGATTTCCTTGAGCTATTTGATTGCACGTGAAAAAGCATCAGTTGGTATCAGAGCTCTTGGTTATAAATGGCTCGTTGTGGAAGTAAGTATTTGTGTAATCGTAGAACCGCCGCCTATACTATACTGTACTGTACTGTACTGTACTGTACTATGCTATACTATTTTTCTCTAACTATCAGACCACCACCCACCCCCACCGACCACTACCTACCTGCTTCGACCACCACCACCTTCCACCTTTGCCACTTAAACCCAGTGTCAACATTAGCCCCACAACCACAACCCACTACCACTAACCCTAACCCCGAAGCTCCATCATCTTACACAACAACCACCGTACCAAATACAATGTCTATACTCATTGCCACCACCCCCAACCGAAGTTAACCGGAACCCTATATTGCACCAACAACCGCCTACGTAACCCACCCCAATCACTTGAACCCAAAAGGCACCTATGTACCTTAATTTTCACCTGAGCAGGAGTTCATGCCGCCGCGAGCCACCATTTTCAGGTCATCTATGAGCCACTCTTCCAGTTCAATCGTTTTCTTTTTCTGTTTGATGTTGTTACAAAAAGGTTAGTTTATTCGATTTTGTTGTTCAACTCGTAAGCGTAGTTAGAAGCTGGATGAAGATTTTTGGACCGAATTTGTGTGTATCTGAAGAATGTTGGATGTTTTCGTATGTTTTTTTTGCGTTTATATGTTGAATTTTGGGAATTATTTGTAAGATTTAGCCTCGGTTTGTTTGATTTTGATTTTTTTTTGAATTTGTTAATCGGATTCTATTTATGGAAGGATAGATAGTTTATTTGTGACATAGATTGATTGGATATGGATCTGTTTGTGTTTACCCTAGATTGATTTGTAGTTTATGATGGGGATAGTGGTGCTCATGGTGGGGTTGATGGTGGGGATGGTGGTGGTGATGATGGTGCAGATGGTGGCGGTGTAGTGGTGCTGGTCGTGGTGCGGTGGGGATAGTGGTACGGTGGTGGAGGGAGTTGCAGCAGTGGTGTACTTGGTTATCATGCGCTTCGGAGTAGAAACCAAGTGAGGCACGATTATGCTGCGTTGCTTAAAACGGGTAGGTGTAAGCTAAATTGTCATCTCCAACCTGCTTGAGGTGCAAGAACTCTTCCTCAAGCTTTAGCTGTTCATGGGGAGGGCAGAATTCGAGCATCATCAATTCCCGCACCTCAGGCCATGGAAGAGCATAAGCTTTGTCGTTAGAGCGGATGTTTCTCTCGTTCGCCCCCCACCCCAGAGCCCTGCCTTGAAACATGCCAGTTGCACTCCTAGTCTTTAAGTGTTCTGGGCATTCGATGTTGATGAAGGTAACCTCGATGCTGTCGAACCACTCTAGCATTGCGGTCACCCCATCACTGCCCGTGAAAGTCTTAGGCTTAGGATTATCGTCCGATCGGATTGCCACCCGACCGGATAGCCATCCGACCGGCTTGCACCTTGGGTCCCACACTTAACTTTTATTTCAACGTTTAAGGTCTTGAACATTGAATGGATTGCCGACCGATCGGACTGCCACCCGATCGGATTACCACCCGACCATGTGATGTTTGACTTTAAACACTTAAACAATTTTTCAACATGTTCAATTCGAACGGATTGCCACCCGATCGGATAGCCATCCGATCGAGTGACTGTCCTGCTGTGAACTTGTTCTCAACCAGAGAAGCCTCGCCAATCGGATTGTTGTCTGATCGAACGGCCGTTCGATCGACCGACCTGAAGGGGTAGAGATACTTCTCTGTTTTCAAAATGCTACAACGAAAACTTCAAAAGACAAGCCATCATACACAAACACATCCATTCCAAACGAGATGACAATCCAGTCGAGTGGCCACCCCGAACGGATTGTCATCCGATCGACCGCTCACCCGATCGGATAGCCACCCGATCGGATTGCCGTCCGATCCACTGACACGTTGCTTCATTTTACGCGCCGCTTATCGTTTATGCTATCGTTCTGATCAGGCTAACCTTACTCTCTAGCGCTCCCTTCAATCCATCATCGCTGTGAGTATACTCGATCCCTTTTTGCTTTACACACTTTTGGGTGTTACATACGTTACTTATTCTAAACCACATCGAACACGCTACGCAATACTTTAACGCTAACCACTACCGCATGTTATACGTGACTTAATGAATGCTTGTTTGTTATGTTTACACATGGAATGCTGTCTACCTGCCTTAGCAACGATAGTACTATAGTTTGGACTCAGAACCTGTTCACTCAGGGGTTGTTAAGGACAATTTATTACATGGCTCACACTGGTGAGTGTGTATTACGAACTGCCTTGGGCAGTCAACCCGCAGTCATTGGTATCGATAGGTTCATGTCGATAACTAACGTGCTTCATTTCACACTGTGTACGTGCTGGTTATGCGTAAACGATTTCGAACTCTATTATATCTATTAAACTTGTATGCTCACCTTTACACTATGTGTATTGAATTTTACTTTAACGTATGTGGCAGGTGCTTAAGATGTTTATATGCTTGGCTTGCTGTGAAATCGAGGCTAGGAAAGGTCTAGAAACAAATAAATGAATTGTCTGTATTTGAAATCTGAGTTGTCGGAACAGAACAATTTGACTAGATTTTGTCTGTAATAATTATGTTACTTTTTATGTCATGGTATGGGACGTGATGCTTAAATAATTGGTAATTATAGTTGTTATGGAAACTTCTGGACAATCTGTTTCGCTCAGTGCCACGCCCCGATGTTTCCTCCATCAGTTGGGGTGTGACAGATTGGTATCAGAGCCATAACTATAGGGAATTAGGCAAGACTCGACCTAGTCCGGGTCGATGTCTTAGAAACGACCTAGTCTTTAGTTGGGTACCAACAGACCGACTTGTGCACATCCTGTAGGGGTTATGTACGAGCTTACTTGCTATTTCTCGCTATTCTCGCCCACGCTACACCATCATTGCACTCTAGTTTTTGAACAAGCAATTAGGTCGAGATTTGGTGTGAAAACCGCAAACTCTCGACTAAATTGTTTTGTTCGACCCGCATTTTATCTACAAACAGGAGAATTTACGCGGAATCAGGAGTGAAATCCATACTCTGACGCATAATTTCTCCTTTATTTTATCAAAACAGGAACAAAGTCGTTAAGTCAGGGGTGAAACCCGAACCTCGATGACTTTTTCCGATCTCTATTTTGGTTTTACAGAACTCTCACCAAAGTCTCGACGGAATCCAACGACTTGAAATCACACTAAAACTGGAAGGATGCATGCCATTCGCCCGCAATCGAGGCAAGAGCATAGTCCTGAAGGTCAAAGTGCGTACGGAAAATCCTTGTGAATAGTCGAACCACTTTGGTTAGTCGACGTCTAAATAGCTGCAGACAATCTATTCTCGATTTTTATGTGTTTCGATTCCGAGCTCGCTACTGCCGACTCTGATATTTCGACGTTTTATGTGAATTTTATGTGTTATGTGGTTTTATGTATTTGTGATTACAATGTAAAAAGCGGAAAGCGAAAGGCCGGAAGTCACCAACTCATCGTACCCCTTTTCGCTTTGATCGACACACACGACTCGCACTGCACTTCTACCTTAGAACGCCGACAAATCGCTACTACCATGAGGAACCACCGTACGCCATGTTGCTTGCTATGTTATTCGCTTATACTATACTACTCGCTATGCTATACGCGAACGCTATTCTAGAACGCTCGCATACTTTGAATGATAGGTTTCTGTGTTCTGACTGCCTGTTGTGCGTATATACTTTTGTGTTTCTGTGCTTCTGTGTTTTACGTGTTTTTGTGCTTCTGTGCTTATGTGAATCTGTGATTATGTGCCTATGTGTTTACGTGATCGTATTCCTGAGCTTTAGTAGTGCTAGATGTGTGAGGTGAGATTCGATTATGTTGTCTTTGAGCCCTATGGCGATGTCTGTTGCAGACAATGTCGTCATCCGGACCCTCATCTGGACCCCGTCACCCACGAGTTACTCGTCAAGAACAGAGAGATAAACGCCTTGCCGCTCTCGTCGCTAAACAAGTGGCAAAGGTAGTTCCTCAGATCGTGAGTGAACTATACAAGAATGTGAGCAAATCGTCTGAAGAATCTAGGACCGAAGCTCCTAAAGCTACTCCCAAAGCTGCTTTTAGCTTCAAACAGTTCAAAGCTTGCGGACCGAAAGAGTTCACTGGCGAAGATTGCCCTACGGCTTTGTTTCAATGGTTCGACTCAATCGAGGCCACCCTACAGAGTGGATGTCCTGACAATCTCCGCACTCTAAATGCTACCGGCGTCTTCCAGTCCCGCGCCTTAGACTGGTGGACGACCGAGATGAATAAACGCGGAAATGATGCAGCTTATGGACTGTCATGGGATGAGTTGAAGAATGTTATGCTAGAAGAGTTCTGCCCTCCCCATGAGCGCCAAAAGCTGGAGGATGAATTCTGGCATCTGAAGAAGAAGGATGGTGACAACGCTGCTTTAACTGCTCGCTTCAAGCAGGTCAGTATTATCTGTCCTGATCAAGTGAAGACTGCTGACATGACAATTAAGAAGTACATCCGCGCTCTGCCGGATTGTGTTGCAGATTTTGTGCATGCTTCAAAGCCAGCAACAATCGAAGAGACCTACCTGCTTGCTGCTGAGATCAACGACAAGCGAGTTAAAGCTGGATTTTGGGATAAAGCTACCAAAAACCTGCATCAAGCTACCGCCGCACCAACCGCCGAAACCACCGCCGCTCAGTCATCGAAGTCCTCTCGTCGCAAGAGGAAGAACAACAACAGCAGCTCCAGCAACAAGAACTGCGCTGTCACTACTACTGCTGCTCCGCTTCAAGACGTACCGGCTCAGCAGCAATCCCAACACCGATCAGCTCCAGCACCAGTTACCTATGCACCGCCTACAAAGCGTACTTACACTGGTCCTCACCCTGCTTGCCCGACATGTACTTATCATCATCCGGTGGGTATCGCCTGCCGATTTTGCGTGCATTGCAACATGTACGGCACTTCACTGCCAATTTCCATACTGGTCCTCGACAAGCACCAGCCCAAGCTACTGCTCATCAAGCTCTACTTCCAGCTCCTCAAGGACAACAAGCGGCTCAGGCACCCGCGATCAACGCCAGAGTCTGCTTCGCGTGTGGTGATCCCAACCACTTCGCGAACATGTGCCCGAACAGGGTTGTGAAACAAGAGCCCCAGCAGTAGCAGCCTCAGCAACAGCAGCAGCAACAGCCTCAACAGCAACAGCAACAAGCCGCCCGTGCCCGAACTTTCAACATCAATGCGTGCCAAGCCCAGGCTGACAACAATGTAGTCAATGGTACGTTCCTTGTGAATGGTATTTATGCTTCGTGTTTGTTTGATACTGGAGCCGATAACTGTTTTGTGTCGTTTGAATTCGAGAAGCTCCTTAATCGTAATCGCTCCCATCTTCCCTCGACGTTCGATGTCGAAGTTGCCACCGGAAGAACTGTCGCCGTCAATTCTGTTCTTCGTGATTGTACTCTTGAACTCAACAATCACATTTTTCCGATTGATCTCATTCGATGCAGCTCGGAAGTTTTGACATCATAGTAGGCATGGACTTTCTTCGTGAAAACCATGCTGAAGTTGTGTGCTTCGATAAGATGATTCGATTCTCGCTCGTGAATGGTGATTTATTGTGTGTTTATGGTGAAACTGCTTCAAAAGGTCTTAAGCTCATGACATGTGTCCAAGCTAGCAAGTATCTCCGCAAGGAATACAGAGCTTTCTTGGCTAATATTGTAGTAGAGGAGAAGGAAAAGAAAGGAAGGCCAGGTGTAAACGATGTTCCAGTGGTTCGAGAATTTCCTAACGTTATTCCTGAGGATCTTCCCGGACTTCCGCCAAGTTGTGATATCGACTTTCGTATCGACCTCATTCCTGGAGCAAACCCTATTGCTAGAGCTCCTTATCGACTCGCTCCGTCTGAAATGCGTGAACTCTCGAGCCAGCTCCAGGAATTGCTTAATAAAGGCTTCATTCGCCCGAGCACCTCTCCATGGGGCGCACGAGTCCTTTTCGTCAAAAAGAAGGATGGGTCGTTCAGGATGTGCATCGACTATCGGGAATTGAATAAGTTGAAAACCAAGAATCGCTATCCCCTGCCTCGCATCGATGATTTGTTTGACCAGCTACAGGGTGCTACGTGTTTCTCGAAGATCGATCTACGCTCAGGCTATCACCAACTACGCATCCAAGAGGAGGATATACACAAGACCGCTTTTCGCACTCGATACGACCACTATGAATTCGTTGTTATGCCTTTTGGTTTAACCAATGCACCCGCGGTTTTCATGGATCTGATGAATCAGGTGTGTAAACCATTTCTTGACCGCTTCGTCATCGTGTTCATCGATGATATCCTGATCTATTTGAAATCGAAAGCTGAACACGCGCAACATCTACATTTGGTTCTCGAGCTACTCCAAGGGAATCGACTCTATGCCAAGTTCTCCAAGTGTGAATTTTGGCTGGAGGAGGTTCAATTCCTCGGTCACATTGTCAATAGTCAAGGTATTCACGTCGTTCCTGCGAAGATTGAAGCAGTTAAGAGTTGGGTTACACACGTACGCCGAAGAACCCGTCTGAAGTCCGTTCTTTCCTCGGACTAGTGGGCTATTACCGTCGATTTATCGAAGGGTTCTCTAAAATCGCTGTGCCGCTTACCGCTCTCAGGCATAAAGACAAACCTTTTGTTTGGGGAACTGAACAAGAGTTTGCTTTCCAAACCCTCAAGCACATGCTTTGCAATGCTCCCGTCCTTACTTTACCCGACGGAAATGGCGACTTTATTGTCTATTGCGATGCCTCAAACCTTGGTCTTGGTTGTGTTCTCATGCAACGAGACAGGGTTATCGCTTACGCAACTCATCAGCTCAAGATCCACGAGAAGAACTATACAACCCATGACCTCGAGCTAGGCACAGTTGTTTTTGTGTTAAAGATTTGGCGACACTACCTGTATGGTACCAAGTGTACGATCTTCACCGATCATAGGAGCCTACAACATATCTTTGACCAGAAGGAACTTAATATGCATCAACGCCGATGGGTAGAACTTCTCAATGATTACGACTGTGAGATCCGTTATCACCCAAGCAAAGCAAATGTCGTTGCCGACGCCCTCAGCAGACAGAGCTATCTGCTCAGCATTCGTAATGTTCCAGCCCAGCATCATCTTGAAACCCTCATTCGCGAGGCCCAACATGCTTGTTTTACCGAACGCACTTTGTAGAAGGAAAGAATCTATCACGATCGAGCCCAGCTTGTGAATAATTTGAATGGGATATTCCACTATCTGGACCGAATTTGGATCCCCAAGCGGACCAATTTGCGACAGATTTTGATGGACGAAGCCTAAAAGTCTCGATATTCTATTCATCCCAGGGCCGATAAAATGTACCAGGACCTTCGCTACAAGTACTGGTGGCCGGGCATGAAGAGAGATATCACCCTCTATGTTGGAAAGTGCCTGACTTGCTCGAAAGTCAAGGCTGAACACCAAAGACCCTCTGGCTTACTCGAACAACCCCCGATCCCTATGTGGAAGTGGGAAAGTATAGCCATAGATTTCATAACGAAACTTCCGCGTATGCCATCAAGTCACGACAGAATCTGGGTTGTCGTTGACCGTTTGACCAAATCTGCTCATTTTCTGCCAATACGAGAAGACTACAAGGTAGAAAGATTAGCCCGAATCTATACCGATGAGATCATTTATCGACATGGGATGCCTTGCGACATCATCTCTGACCGTGATACTCGGTTTACCTCGTGTCTATGGGAAACATTTCAAACAGCTCTCGGTACTACGCTTAATCTAAGTACCGCATTCCACCCTCAAATCGACGGCCAGGCTGAAAGAACGATTTGTACCCTTGAAGACATGCTCCATTCGTGTGTCATAGATTTCAGTGGTAATTGGGACGCTTACCTGCCGTTTATCGAATTCTCATATAATAACAGTTATCATTCCAACATTCAAATGGCACAGTTTGAGGCTTTATACGGAAGAAAATGTCGACCGCCAATTGTATGGCACGAGATCGGGCACTCGCAATTAACCTGTCCTGAGCTATTGCAAGAAACGACTGACAAAGTCCTCCAAATTCGAGACAATCTGCGGAAAGCTCGGAGTCGTAAGAAAAGTTACGCTGATAGACGACGCAAGCCCCTTGAATTTGACGTTGGCGACTACGTACTCCTAAAGGTATCACCTTGGAAGGGTGTGGTTAGATTTGGCAAGAAAGGGAAACTAGCGCCTTGATATGTTGGACCTTTTAAGATTCTGGAAAGGATCGGAAAAGTCGCCTACAGACTCGAACTACCGGAGGAACTTAGCAATGTCCACCCGACTTTCCATGTGTCGAACCTCATAAAGTGCCTGGCTGGGCATGATTTAATTGTGCCTCTAGAAGATCTTCAAGTAAACGAAACACTACACTTCGTGGAGAAGCTTGTCGAGATCATGGACCGCCAAACCAAGCAGCTCAGAAGCTCGTGCATTCCCATTGTGAAGGTTCGATGGGAAGGCAAACGAGGCGCAGAGTTCACTTGGGAACTCGAAAGCGACACGAAGGCGAAGTATCCGCAGTTGATTGTTACGGCTTCGGCCTAATTTCGGGACGAAATTCCCTCAACTAGGGGAGGCTGTAACACCCCGTGTTTCGAAAGTCAAAGTCAAAGTCAAGATTGAAGTCAAAAGGAGACAAGATTGCTAATTGCGATTTGTCACTCCTTGCTCAATTCCTGTTTTGACTTCTCTGACTTGTAGATAGTCTTTTTATGCCTTTGCGTTAGTTGTATTATGTGGAGTATTTGTTAATAATCAAGGTTTAATCGCTATTTATCGATATTTATCGCATGTTTAATCGCTTTATCGTTTATCGCACTCGCAACTCGAATTACGCATTCTAGTTATTGTTCTTAAGTGTGTGTGCCCTTTATGTGTTACTTGTGCATGTTATTTATGTTTCATGATGTGGTGGTTAATCGAAATGCAGTCACAATCGAATTGCAAACGCTAAACGAATGTTAAATTAGGATGATTGTATGTTGATATAGTAGTTGGGATTAAAAGTAATTTGAATAGGAAACTCTATCGCATCGCAATGCTCAACGCTCGAATCGAAATCCAAAACTCATCGCGCCGAGCACTCGAATCGAGTGGCTAGCCGACCGAGTTGCCACCCGATCGGGTTGCCACCCGATCGGGTTGCCACCCGATCGGGTTGCCACCCGATCGAGCTGCCACCCGATCGAGGTGCGACTCGATCGAGCTGCCACTCGATTAACCAGCCTCTTTCCTCCTTTCCATTTATGGAAACCCTATAAATACCCCATATGTCAACCTCACTTGATGTTGACAGCTCTCTTTCTCTCCACTCGCTCCAACCGCTATTTCTTCATATTTCTCGCGATCCTTGTAAGTTTCTCGCCTAAATCTTGTACTTTCTTGATCTATGCACACTCCTACACCTTTCTATCTTTTGAATCTTAACTTTTAACCGTGAAATCACTATATTTGAGGTGTTCTAGGATATGATGTCATCATGGTGTTCTTATGAACTTCATGTTTTGGCTTCAATCCATTAAAAACAACTTAGATCTGAATGATTTCCACATGAATAAACGAAGATCTTTCATAGATCTGAACATAATCATGGTGAAAAGGATTGAAAGATGGTTTTCCAACTTTCTTTCAACTCTTTTACACTCAATGCACTCAAAACCGATGGAATCGGAGCTTGTTCTAATCTTCTACTCTTTCTTGAGGATATGTTGGTTCAAGATCCGGACTCTATCCAAGAGATTACTGATTTTGGGTTAAACATGAAACACCGTCTCGAACAGTTAACTGGTCAGACTAGGGTGATTCCTGTCCGATCGGGTCATTAATTCTTGACGAGGTTTATGTTGTTTGACACGTTATCATAACAGTCTCGAGAAAACGACAAACTACAAAAACAACCAAGGAAGAAGACGACTAGGTCATCTGGACGGATTGTCGTCCGATCGGATTGCCACCCGACCGGACAACCATCCGATCGCCTTGCACCTTGGGTCCCACACTTAACTTTTATTTCAACGTTTGAGGTCTTGAACATTGAACGGATTGCCGACCGATCGGACTGCCACCCGATCGGATTACCACCCGACCATGTGATGTTTGACTTTAAACACTTAAACAATTTTTCAACATGTTCAATTCGAACGGATTGCCACCCGATCGGATAGCCATCCGATCGAGTGACTGTCCTGTTGTGAACTTGTTCTCAACCTGAGAAGCCTTGCCAATCGGATTGTTGTCCAATCGAATGACCGTTCGATCGACCGACCTGAAGGGGCAGAGATATTTCTCTGTTTTCAAAATGCTACAACGAAAACTTCAAAAGACAAGCCATCATACACAAACATATCCATTCCAAACGAGATGACAATCCAGTCAAGTGGCCACCCGATCGGGCAACCACCCGAACGGATTGTCATCCGATCAACCGGTCACCCGATCGGATAGCCACCCGATTGGATTGCCGTCCGATCCACTGACACGTTGCTTCATTTTACGCGCCTCTTATCGTTTATGCTATCGTTCTGATCAGGCTAACCTTACTCTCTAGCGCTCCCTTCAATCCATCATCGCTGTGAGTATACTCGATCCCTTTTTGCTTTACGCACTTTTGGGTGTTACATACGTTACTTATTCTAAACCACATCAAACACGCTATGCAATATTTTAACGCTAACCGCTACCGCATGTTATACGTGACTTAATGAATGCTTGTTTGTTATGTTTACACATGGAATGCTGTCTACCTGCCTTGGCAACGATAGTACTATAGTTTGGACTCAGCACCTGTTCACTCAGGGGTTGTTAAAGATAATTTGTTACATGGCTCACAGTGGTGATTGTGTATTACGAACTGCCTTGGGCAGTCAACCCGCAGTCATTGGTATCGATAGGTTCATGTCGATAACTATCGTGCTTCATTTCACACTGTGTACGTGCTGGTTATGCGTAAACGATTTCGAACTCTATTATATCTATTAAACTTGTATGCTCACCTTTACACTATGTGTATTGACTTTTACTTTAACGTATGTGGCAGGTGCTTAAGATGTTTATATGCTTGGCTTGCTGTGAAATCGAGGCTAGGAAAGGTCTAGAAACAAATAAATGAATTGTCTGTATTTGAAATCTGAGTTGTCGAAACAGAACAATTTGACTAGATTTTGTCTGTAATAATTATGTTACTTTTTATGTCATGGTATGGGACATGATGCTTAAATAATTGGTAATTATAGTTGTTATGGAAACTTCTGGACAATCTGTTTCGCTTAGTGCCACGCCCCGATTTTTCCGCCATCGGTTGGGGTGTGACAATAGTAATTAATTAATTTCAGGCAAAATTCATCTAAACATCCATCACCAACCACGATCATAAAGTATTAAGTACAAATCATGAAACATTGTTCAAAAGTTTCTAAATTTACTAAGATGTGTTTTTAAGCAGCATCCTAGCATGTATAAAATACTATCAATAATAATGTTGGTGAGTATACAAGTTTGAGTACATAGTAACATAATAGTTATTCCAAAAACTCGTATCTGCCATGAAACATATATCAAGTTTCACCATGCTAAGCTAACGCAGTCCCTATGTAACACGCATTTCCAATGCAATTAACATAGCAATCCCAAGAGTCTAGCAGGAGCTATAAACGTTCAGTGCCTTTCCCAAAGTCTAACGGGAGGTTTGATCTTAGCAATACCCAAGAGAATAGCAGGCGGGGCGTTACAACCTATAGCATATGCATATAACCATAATTGCCAAGACATGTCACATCCTAGGATTAAACGTCACATAGCATATAAGTCTCAAGTTTCACAAGTATCCTATTTCACGCAGATAGAGTAAGTTTCCAAACAAGTTTCAAGTGTAAAGTGTCAAGTTTATAGAATACATGTTGCATCCCAAAAGGGTCTAAAAAGGGATCGAGTATACTCACAGTGGGTACTCAGTATTCACACCAACTATTTGTATAACAGTATGAGCGTTGAACCGAAAGTTGAATCGTGCGAAAACGAGTAAAAGTGTCTGACCAGCCTCCTGATCAGATGGTCATCCGATCGAATGGTCATCCGACCATCCGGTCGGATGACCATTCGACCTAGATGGGACCCATCCGATCGGATGGTCGTTCGATCAATAGTGTGTTCTGCAAAATGTTTCAACTGTTGAAGTCTTTGTTTTAGTATAAATTCAAGTCATTCGATCGGATGGTTGTTCAAGTGGAAGTTTCATAGTTCAAAATCCGGATTCAAATAGTCTAAGTGTTGAGAGTTACAAAGGATAGTCACTTGGCCGGATGATCATTCGTCCGGACGGTCATCCGCTCGGACAATCGTTCGACTGTCGTGAACTTTTTCCTTTGAACCTTTTGTAAAAGTATCCACGTTCGAGTTTAACGGAGACGACATGGTGACGTATCAAGACAACGGAAACCCATTAAGTTTCAGCTCGTCTGATCGGATGGGAATCACCCCGTTCGATCGGATGACTGTTCTTGACGGAGTTTCATGTCTGACCCGTAATTCGGTCATCTCTCCGGTGGAAATCCGTCATTGAGCCGACTCCAGACTAAGGAACAAGTCCTAGGCCTGTTTTGGTTCCAGATTTCACCGTGTTTGAGTAGGTAAGTTAAGAAAAGCATGAAATTAACCGAAAATGTTTAGATTATGTAAAGATTCATGGTAAAACATGTAGAAATCTCTTAGATCTGGACTAAATCTTAACGGAATGACATCACACAGCCGTTTATACAACCCGCTTTGATGACGTCATCCTCAAGAGCCCAAATCTTAGGGATTTCACGGTGAAAAGTATGATTTTGATGAAGAATCTAGTGAGTAAGTGTGTAAAGATGAAAGTTGTACAAGAATCACGAAGAAAACTTATAAGAATCGCCTGAAATTGGATGAAAAGTGCCTTAGAACGAGAGAGAGTGCGTCTGGTCAGAGGAGGCTGTCACATCAGTGAATAATGATGTGACAACGGGTATTTAGAGGTGTCAGAGTGGATAAGGCGGTGGGATGGGCTGGATCGGATGACTGTTCGATCGGATGTCCATCCGGACAGCCAATCCTTGTTCGCTAGATTTCTGATTTCGGTTCGTTTTGCGAGCTAGGTTAAGTGTTGCGTTGCGTATTATTGTATAATATAATCACATGATAAGATTGTATAATGAATCACAAAAGTTTCCATGTTTCAAGTCTACATAAGCTAGCTGGTTAGTGTCAAGTTTCAAGTTTCTCGTTCAACAAAGTCTCAAAGTTTCTCGTTCCATAAGTATCAGAGTCTCGTTTAAATAGCATCGAGAGTTAAGTATCAAGTATCTCGTATCAAGTATCAAGTATCGAGTATCAAGTTTCACCAAGAATCAAGATTCATAGCGTTTAATAAGTATCAAGCATCAAGAGTCAACTTTCAAAGCATCAAGAGTCAAGTTTCAAGTATCACATGATTCAAGTATCACAAAGTTTCACATTGAGTAAAGTTTCACATAGTACAGGGACTAGACTTGCCAAAAGTTAAAAGTTTAGGATGCAAGGTGTTACACTTAGGGCGTTAAACATTTTGATTTTGGACTCAAGTGGTTAAATCCCCTAAAACACAGGGACTCAAAAAGTAATTTTAATTGAGCTTGAGAAACTACCAACGAGCCGAGCTCGAGCTCTCACAAGTTAATTAAGCTCAAGCTTTATCCAGCTCAGGCTCACGTACGTGTTTGTGTGTTTTTATATATGTAAGTGTGCATGTGTTAGTGTGTGTATATGTGTACCTATTAGTGTGTGCACGTGTAATGTGTTTGTGTATGTGTATATGTAAGTGTGCACGTGTACGTGTGTGTATGTGTTAGTGTTAGTGTGCACATGTACGTGTACGTGTGTGTATGTATGTGTATGTATTTATGCGTGCGTATGTGTGTAGTTGCGAAGCTTGAGATTTCCGATTGGGGGTTGGAAAACGTATATACCTAAAAAAAATATAAAACCGAGGGGTCGAAAATGTATATACCTAAAAAATTCTATACGAAAACTACATACCGGTTCGAAAACTATATACCTAAAAAAATTCTACAAATGAAGGGCGGAGAAACGATTGCTAAATTGATTATACCTTTGTGGTTTCTAAACGATCATGGATCTTCATACTGAACAACTGCATCACAAATGCAATCAGATCCTCACTCCCTTCGGTTATTAATATATAGGAGTATTATTTTTATGATTTATAATATAATACTTATCAATATTATTTTCATTAATTATTTAGTTACAAAATATTCCATTATTTTTAGCAAAATAACAATACTTATTAGTTATATTATTACTATTATTAATTATATCAGTAACAAAATAATTATTTTTATTTTTTTACCATATAGAAAAAATAAATTTAATAAAATAAAAAAATAATAATTAAACTATTAGAGAGGACATGTCCTCTTTATAATCTCTATAAGATTTTAGCTAATAAAATAATTAATTATTAGAGAGGACTTTTTCTCTCTGTTGAGGACCAGATATGCCCTAAAACACAAGCCCGCCAATCTGAAAGTCATTACCCCCAATTTCCCCCGTTTGATTTTCCCCAATCTTCCCTTTTTCCCCAATTCGTGACACACCGTCACCAGCTGCTACTCCCCTCGATTGCACTGCCTCCCTCATCGCAAATCATGATACAAACAATGGCACTGTCATAATTACACAAACACAAACACACACAACTAAACACTAACCTATGGTAGTATCCTTTGCTAAACCACTGATTAAAATATTCATGTAACAATTAAACAAACAAATTTGAAGCCTATATCATCGATTAAATGTAAACATAATAATATTAATAAATAAACTGAAGACGAACCGGGGGCTTGCGCCATCACCGAAGCCAGGTCGCTTGGAGCCCATAGGAGATGAGTTTTCACTTCTTGAATCAAAGATCTCCGACACTTTGGGGGTTTAAAGTTAACTATTTTACAAAGTATGGAGACCTGGCGGATTTGGTAATCATGAAAGATCGATAGACTAGTCGTCTGAAGGGCTTCGGGTTTATTAAGTATGCGGATCCTTCGGTTGTTAAAACTGTTATTGCTGAGACAAATGTTATTAATGGGAAACAAGTAAGTTATTTTTTGTTTTTTAGGTTATCATGGTTATGAATGAGGAATTTGACTGTAACTATTTTCATATCTAATGCATGTTTTGTTAGCATAGTTGACTGATTACATGTTATGTGGTACTACATTGATTAAAACCTAAAATAGAGGCTAATTTATTAGCTATTAAAATGTGAAGTTGTTATCGGGCTTTATAGATAGCTATTTTTATTTCTTAATTTTTTAACTACCTTATCGCTAAACACGAAATAGCGGGCGCTATTTCATCGCTATCGCGACGTAGCATATAGGTACGTTGTCGCTATTCGCTATTGATAACTATGGGAGGAACTATATGCTTTATTTTTTGTACTTGCATGTTCTTTTTTCATAAGGGAAACCTTTTTTCAAAGGCATGGAGATAAGCTGTTTTCTAGCTAGCCAAATATCCTTGAAATGCTAAGGTAATTATTCGCTACATTTTTTTTTTTGTGATGTTGGTTAAACTTCTCATTCCATTTTTCTTTAGATCAGTTGCTCGGTCATCTGAAAAGGATATAGTCACCCTTAGATTCCAGGTTAGTAATATTATCGCAACATGTTTAGAAATTAGGAGTTCTAAATAATATATAATAATACAATATTCTATATTCAAGAGGCTTATCGCCAAGGGTCTGTTGGAGGGTCCTATAGAGGACAATGGTAAAGGTTCAACTCTCATATGTTTTCTGTTTATCAGCTTTCATTATAGCAAAATTTGCCTATTTCTCAAAATAAAAGATAAATCAAAGTTTGCCTATTCTGCAGAAACACCAGAATACATGAATGGTGAAAAGATAGAACAGACTGAGAACAGTGTTAAAAAGGTTAATCAACAAGATTCCTTGATTGCAGTAGCCGAACATGATAAATTGTTGGTTTCTGTTTTTTCGTTACTCCAACATCTGGGAGCTGATGAAAGACCTGAGGTAACTTGTTTTCTCAACCACTCGGGCCTCAAGATTAAGATACTTTATCAGATATTTTAGGGTTTAAACGCAGAAATGTTTTCTACTCTGAAGATAGTTAAAGCTTTATTAAAACATTAATCAGAAAATAGTTAAGGCTTTATTAAAACATAATTTTTTTATCATATTGCCTTGTTCATCTTTAGGTAAGGAATTCAGCTGTGCAGACACTTTTTCAAACCCTAGTAAGCCATGGGCAAAAGCTTTCAAAGAGCATGTGGGAGGATTGTCTCTGGAATTATGTTTTCACAACTTTAGATCGTGCTTCTCACATTGTAAAGAGCAGTATAGATAAAGTACCTAGAAATGGGTTTATTCTGGGTCATACTTTATCTATTGGGACGGGTCAAATGGGTTGAAAGTGACCCAAAGTTCATTAAATGCTTACCTCTTAAATTGCTGACGTGGGCGGTTATATACATTTATTTACAGTACCTTCACGCGCCCAGCGAAGTGCATTTTATATTTATAAAAATGGTTTATACCTTAACATTAAAACACACACAACAAAGGACGAGTGTATCCCGTCATATATGTAGCAAAGTATTGGTAAGAGCCAGATATCGATCCATGGAACACGGGCGTTATTAAATCTTTGTCATTAATTTCCCAGATAAAAAGATAGGTGAATGGTTGTTTAACTAACTTAACTAAATTACAACTAAAACATAAATATACTATTATCTTGTTTCACAAACAACCTAAACATGTTATCTATATCACATATGTCACAAAAGCACTTAATCAATTTTCCAATTTCGATACAGTTAGTCATCCGCTAGGAGTTTTCTAACATGATGCTTCTTCGGAAAGTTAACGCGATAAACACACGTTAACCACCTAAAATCATTCTTTAGCGAGCTGTTGATATTCATTCATGTGAACCTTTAAAGATAGATTAGTCATCCGCTAGGAGTTTTCTAACCTCACTTATCAAAGAAAGCAATACCGATGGTCACAATACAGCCACGAGGATAAGCATTTAAGTAGATCATATAACAACATATTTCACCTTTACAAGTCATAAACACAAATCTACCATGTCAGCACTTTCAGACCAAAACTACTAAACAAGGATCATAAACCGCATACAAGAACATGTAATCAACACCATATAATTCGTTAGAACCCTTACGTGCAAGAAAGTATTCCTAATCAAAATAAGATATATCTTAGATAAAACCAATACCCCTCTCGAGTCTCATGGTGTAAACAAGTTTACAAACAAGTGATTAATCAAGAAATAGTTACCATCCCACTAACCACAGATTCATTATCCAAGATAATCAAACATAATCAAGAACTAAACATGGAGAAAAACCCAACACTTGATGGGTTGGATCGGTTATAATTCCACTCGATCTTTAAGCTCCAAATGGGTCTGATTAGGACTGCTTCGTAATCCAGAAATCGCCCAGAAACATGGAGAAAAACCCAACACTTGAACCAGTAGCGAATGGCTTTATTTATAGGAGATTTCTTCATTGGCACGGTCGTGCCATTGTCGCACGGTCGTGCGTCAGGTGTTGTCGGGTGACGTTAGTTTCAGCGATCCTGAGTCAGCCAAGTGGACAAGTGGACAAGTTGCTTGGGTCAGCAGATCGGCACGGTAGTGCCGCTGGTGGCACGGTAGTGCCGTGTCATCAGAAATGTTGATCAGAATCCTTGGCACGGTCATGCTTCGGGTGGCACGGTAGTGCGGCCCGAGAAACAGTTGGCACTCCTGATCGCACTGGCAGTGCTTCCGAGATCGGAAGCATCGGCACGGTAGTGCCGATGGATGGCACGGTCGTGCCATACCTGGCAGTCATCAGATTTTTGCCATTTTCGTCAGAAATGCATCAGAATTTGTCCGTTTTCATCAGAATTTTCCTTTATGCTCTTTTTAAGACCTGAAAATATAAAAGTACCGGATTTGGTACCTAAACGTTGTGTTTTCAGCTAAAACTGCTTAAAATGGAAGTGTTTTGGGGTATAAAAACATGTATAATTTAATGTATATCAAACATCCCCACACTTGAACTTTGCTTGTCCTCAAGCAAACTTAAATTAAAATGCGGAAACAACTCTGAATATTTACAAGGTTTACTAATTGTTTGGTGGTCAAATTTGTTTTCAAAAAGTCATCATCAAAGATTTAAAACAAACAAGCTTTGTTGGATGTATGAAAGGATAACCATAAAGCAATGATTCTATGTTTGATTGACTTAGCATGCAAATCTTTATATTTCTCACGATGTTCACACACACTCGGTTAAATTTCTGAATCATACATATAATGTGTATGTAAAACACTCGATGCCTAGTCAATGAATCATACAATATCATAAGCTTGTCAAAAGATCTAATCTCCACCAATTAATATGTGAAAAGCATAAATCAAGAGGTCTTTGATGGGTTGTAACGATAGGCTAAGGTTTAGGGTATGGAATGGATATTTGAAAGTGGCAAGAAAGGTTAAAACTTGACCAAAAACTCGTTTTTTTTTTATTTTCTAGGATCCTGAACACGTTGCTAAACTATTGTGTAGGTCTTTAGAGTTTATTCTATTTATACATCAACTCTCTATTTTATTTCTTGATAGTTTTTCCTTAATTTCCCTCCTATAGAGTTTTGACAAACGGTTTTTTTTTTTTTTTTTGTAAAGTACTAAAGTGAAACTTTATAGACTAGAAACCTTATGGCCAAATTTTTAACGAAAATAAGGGTGAATGGGAAAAGGTTAAATTTGGGTGAGTAGGTTTAATATTTTGGGTAAAGTTTAAGAAAAATACGGAAAATAGGCTCAACATGGCGAACTAATGGATGATGTTGGATGCGGGATATAAACAAAGAAAAAGGCTGACAAAGGGTTATCCTAAATGCCTCTATCATTTCTATGTAATTCCACATATTCATGGTTTCCAAAAGTATACAAATGACAAGTTCTAAATTACATAAAACATCTGGCTCACTCATTTTTCCGTAAAAACAAAGAAGCATTTGACAAGAAAGCTGTAAAGGCTAAAAAATATGCTCACGTAAACGGAAAGAATGGGTATAAATATAAAGATAAACATGCAAGTCTTTCGTTTTGTTTTATCACGCTTTTAGTTATCTTTTTCAAAAATTAACTTGGCTTGTCGATTTTTATCAAATTTGATGCTTTCTAAAGAACAATAATTGGCCATTTTTGTTTTATTTTTCGAAAATATATACAGAAATGAGAACAATTAAGGACAAACAAAGTTTAAAACCTTTTAAACTCCCTCCCCACACTTGAACATCACATTGTCCCCAATGTGAAATACATATTAGTTAAGCAATTATGAAGAGCTAAACTAATAATGTGAAAAGGGAAAGATGTACTCCCTCAGAGTTGGAGTTAACTTGTTTGAATAGACTTTGATTTGAAGTCGTCTCAACTCTGTGTGCATTTCTTTATGAATCTGCCAATTATGTCACTTGCTAAAATAGCCAACATTACCATTGATCAAAATGTTAGATGATTCAACCAGATCCGTTATTCAAACGAAGCAAACATACTACTTAAATACTTAAAATAGACATAAAGTAAAAATATCCCAAATAAAGTACTGAATGGAAATAACATAAACATTAGTTTCTAAACTGTTTTTCTCTACCTCCTCTTACTCCTCATCATCATCACCATCATGGTGGTGTGTTCCAGATGAACCCGCCCCATAGGTACCTGTGTCTCCAAACAGAAACTGTGGAGGGTTGCCGAAATGGCTGGGATATACGTTTTGTAGCCCTCCGAAGATGTAGGAAAATCCTGCATACATTTCCTCCCACATGGTATGTTGAGATGCCCGCATAGCTAACTGGTCGGCTCTCATAGCGTCTTGAGTTGCTCTGATAGCATCTTGAGAAACCTGCATATGTTGGAACTGCTGGTACAACTCAGCGTAGGAAGGTTTACCTGGAGGTCAGTTTTGCTGGTGTTGATACTGATGCTGGTGCTCTTCATGCTGTGGCTGAGCATGTGGTGGTGGCTCAAGTTCTTCCATGTTGACGTCTTCGCCCTGTGGTGGTAGCGGTAGTGGATCCCATATTTCCCCATTTAGACCCCTCAGTCTTGGTCCATTATCTGTATCTACTACCAAACCCATTGCTCTCAAAGACCTCATATCCACATCTCCTCCTGCGTGAACCATCGTGAGACCGTTGACTACATCATCTGTCATAATACCTAAGTTGTATGCCAACTGAGTCACATATTCACCACCATGGATTTCATTGCTTGTGGTTCTCCCTGCGCTGTTTACAAAGAATTCAGCCATTCTAGCTGCGAGGTTAACATGCACTCCAGTCACTAAGGAATATATGAAAAGAAGATCTGGAGTGGGACAGTTTCCTGCACTGTCCATGCGCCCACAGATGGTGTGACTCATGACCTGATGAATGACCCTCAGAAGCGGGTCTCGAAGTCGTGAAGCTTTAGCTTTCCTAGCGTCATAGGGTGGTCCAACTGCTACTTGGGCCCAAAAGTTGGCTCGTTGCTGATCATTATCAAACTTGTAGATATTGGTGAAAAGTTCTGAATTTATGTCTTCAGCTAAGTATATGCCCAATCTTCTTCCAAGTCTAGCAACTGTCCACTTATGCCACTTTTTCCCCAATCTGAACTGTATTGTTTCCCTGTTTTTAAAGTTTGGATTCTCGCTTCTTGGTTTTTCATAAGTGTATGAAGCAAATAATTCCAATGTTAGCTCAAGATAAACGGGTCGTGCAATGTTGAATAACCTTGACATTGGATGTGACATCATGTCGGATAACCTTTCTTCTTGGTTTAGGGTTGTCAAAGTCTCCCAGTTGATTCTTCTCGGTTCACCGATTTGCCCTCGTCTATTCCATAAAGCTTGTAATCTTGCAATACAGGGCTGTTCTTTCGCTTTGTTCTCCCTGAACTGAAGGAATCTGTGACTCATCTGCACACAGGAATGCAACAAAATAAGAGCAGAATATAAAAATTTCATTGTTGCCATCGGAACAAGCTGTTGACGAGCTTCTGTTTCTGTTTCAGCAATCGCATGGTCGTGCGGCTGGTGGCACTGCCGTGCCAATCCTAATCGGTTAACAGCTCGTTTCCGGAAACCCGTGTGGCACTGCCGTGCCAAATCGGCACTGCCGTGCGACTCGGCGACGCAGCTTTGAATCGGTGATCTATGTTGATTTCCGACCGGCACTGCCATGCCGTTTTAAGGGCGTGACCGTGCGATAGCAATTTTCACCAGAAAATAGTGTATTTCACTGATTTTAACTTGTATTTTTCAAAATTTATCTTTTAATCAGTGAATAGATCTCGAATCAAGCATCAGAACCATCGATTTATCATTAATCACTCAAGAACAAGGGTTTATTTGACATTTATGAAGAAAACCCCAAAATTTCTTGGTTTAAACATCAGATCTACGTCAGAAACTAAGTTTAATCTACAAAATAGGTAGGAAACATACCTTGGAAGATGATTGAAGCGAAAACTAGGCAAAAATTAGGTGATTTGTGGGTGTAGGCGACCTAGAACTCCCGTGCGGCGACTAGGGTTTCGTAAAAATAACACATTTTTACTGCAGAACTGCTTAAATGCCCCTATTTTTACTGTTCGGTTTTTTAGCCGCACGGTCGTGCGACTTTGGCACGGTTGTGCCATTCCGGATCGCTTTCCTGGTTTGACCTTTGTCATCGGGTTGCAAGAGTAGTGCAGATGTCGCACAGTAGTGCGGTCTGATGACCACCCTGTGTACGAGCTACTGATCAGTTTTGACTAAGGATTGCATGACCGTGCCGATTTGGCATGACCGTGCAACACCTGGGCCTTTTTGTATAACTTTTCACAGTAAGCTTTTAACTCCGAAATTTCACCCAATTTTCCCATTTTTTAAACTATTTCATATATTTTAACAATTAATTAACTTCAAATCTCCAAAAATTATGGATCAAGATCGTATGTTCCTACGTTTAAAACAGAAAAAAACGAATTACGAATTAAATATTAGAAACTAATATATACAAAATTACCCTTAGCGTGTGAAAACACGCTCGCTAAATTTGTCAGCGAGTCGATAGCTAGACTCATTCTCCCCATACTTGTTTTAAGTGTGCGGGATGTGGAGTTCGAGAATTTCTTCCATCGGGTCAACCGGTCCGTTGATGAAACTTTTGAGTCTATGACCGTTGACTTTGAATGTTTCCGTGCTTAAATTTTCGATGGTGACGGCTCCGTATGGAAATAATTCTTTGACCGTGTATGGACCCATCCATCGAGATCTTAACTTCCCAGGGAATAAACGCAGTCGTGAGGAGTATAACAAAACAAGATCTCCAATGCGGAAATCTTTATGTTCTCTTATTCTTTTGTCATGAAACCTCTTGACTCGTTCTTTGTACCTGCTAGAACTTTCATAGGCATGGTTTCTTAGTTCCTAGAGCTCGTGGATTTGCAGAAAACGGGCTTCACCTCTGTTTTTAAATCCATATTTGCCATCTTCAAGGCCCAGAATGCCCTATGCTCTAGCTCGACAGGTAGATGACAAGCTTTTCCATAAATCAAACTAAAGGGGGTGGTCCCGATAGGTGTCTTGAATGCTGTTCTAAAAGCCCACAGAGCGTCATCTAGCTTGTCTGACCAATCCTTGCGGTTGTTATTAATGGACCGCTCAAGGATTCTTTTTAAACCCCGATTTGTGAACTCCACTTGCCCGCTCGTTTGAGGATGATATGGCGTAGCCAGTCTGTGATGAACACCATAACGGGACAAAGCTCGTTCTAACTGCGCATTACAAAAATGCGTTCCTTGGTCACTGATTAGTGCTTTTGGAGCACCAAATTGGGCAAATAAACTTTTTAAGAACCTCACAACTACCCTAGCATCGTTTGTGGGCAAAGCTTGAGCTTCGGCCCATTTTGAGACGTAGTCTACAGCAACTAGGATATATTTATTACCTCGTGAGGCTGGAAATGGTCCCATGAAGTCGATACCCCATATATCAAAGGCTTCACAGACTTGCATTGGATGTTGAGGCATTTCATTACGTCCGGAGATATTTGTTGCCCTTTGGAAAGCATCACACGCTCTAACCCATTCATGCGCATCACGAAAGATTGTGGGCCAGTAAAACCCAGAGTCTAACACTTTCTTTGCAGTGTAGTTTGCTCCATGATAACCTCCGGTTGGCCCTTCGTGACAGTGACGCAGAATGCTGGCTGCCTCTTCTCCAAATACACATCTTCGGATCACCTGATCGGCTCCGATTCTAAAAAAGTATGGTTCATCCCAAATGTAATATTTCAAATCTGCAAAGAACTTCCTCTTTTGTTAATATGACAATCCTTTGATAAGGATTCCACATGCGAGGTAGTTTGTAAAGTCGGCGAACCATGGTGACTCGTCGTTCATCTCAATACTTAAGAGAAATTTGTGGGGGAAATTGTCGTTTATTGGTTTCTCCAGCGAATTTTTAGAACTTCCATGCTCAAGTCTCGAGAGATGGTCGGCTGCAACATTTAGAGCTCCCTTTTTATCATGGATCTTAATGTCAAATTCTTGTAATAACAAGATCCATCTGATAAGATGCGATTTTGCGTCCTGTTTGCTAAAAAGGTATTTGATTGCTGTGTGATCCGTATACACAATTGTTTTGGAACACAAGGTACGATCTGAATTTGTCGAAAGCATATACTACTGCCAAAAGCTCTTTTCTGTAGTCGTATAATTTTCTTGAGCATCATGTAGAGTCTTGCTGGCATAGTAAATAGGATGAAAATGCTTCTCCCTTCTTTGCCCTAAGACTTATCCTATTGCGTAATCACTGGCATCGCACATTATCTCAAATGGCAATGCCCAATCTGGCGCAACTAAAATAGGGGCTTCGATATGTCACACCCCTTTCTGCGGCGGAAGCACGAGGCGTGATCATGAAAGGTTCTCATTGCATACGAAAGGTAAACATACTACATGCTCAAAAATAACTTCAAACATTACATTACTGAAAACACAAGTCAAGTGTTTACAACACGAGGTAGCATATTGTCTTAAAAGTTACAACTTTATTTAACGATAAACATAACGACATCCACGAGCATGAGTAAGACCGCGCGCACATCCACTAGTTACCTGAAATACATGTGAGTTTTGGAAAAACGTCAACATAATGTTGGTGTGAATTCATGCAGTTCTTGTATTGAACGTTTGTATACTTTGTAATGAAAAACATGGTATGCATCTTATGAAAATCAAGTATTCATGTATGTATCAAGTTGTTAATGGGTTGCAAGGCCATTAACATGTGACACGACATAGGAAGCAACCAAACCTTAGGCATTTTTCTAGTTGGCATATTCTGAGACACAAAAGCACTGCTTGGTACTCATTCTCACCAAGAGTGTGGCTGCCCGACACCCGTTAGATCTAACCTTTTTGTTCTGCGGTCTAGGTATATTGTTGATTAATGGTGCTTATGGTACCCTATTCGTGACACGATTTCTCGTATCATGTATCATTTCTCGTATCATTTCTTGTATCATTTCGCAAAACGCATCATACTTGGTACTAGTTATCACCAAGAGTGCTTCTTGTTTTTGTATCCATCATACCATGTGTAAACATTGAAATATTTGTAACATGTATTTCACCCCCGAAGTTATAAAACTGAAAACAGTTAAAAGAAAAGGGGGAGCATGAACTCACAACTTTGCGTTCCTTGCGTCGTAAACTTCACCGGATTTTCTTAATTAACGTCGTGACCTATACGTGTTTCCTTAACGTTAGTCACTAGACTTGTATCGCACAAGTACAAGTCACTATCTTTTGTATATGTTTTCTTGTGTTAAAAATAATTTATATTTTTAACTATGTGTCTTACTTATATTATTTTCTCAAAAATAATTATAAGTTTCTTGTATTTTACACCCGAATTATGTATCTTGTATGTGTATTTTTGTGTTTTTACTTCTCAAGAGTATTTAGTGTATTTTCAAGTCCTAATACACTATCACGTATAATACATACTATATACACTTAGCACAAAATTTGGTGATCAAATAATATATATATATTTCTCAAAAATATACATACTTAATGTAAATTTTAACCTTGAAGAAACCATCATTTCTTAGCACAAAAAAAAAAAAAAAATTAGGGAAACCTTGGTAAATACCTTGATATACATTTTTAGGGAATAAGTTTCCTAGAAACTTATATTTTTCTAAGTGTCAAAATTTATAAAAGTTTTGACAGAGTTTCCCCTAAAAATGGAGGTTTCCCATGTTTTCAAAACATGTGTTTATTTTCTTTTAAAAATCATCAACAATCATTTTCAACAACAATCATCAACAACATACACTAATTTCTCTATTTCATGAACTTGAAAATTTATAAAAATGTGTAGTAACTTACTAGGGTATTTAGTAAGTCTTGTTACCCTTTAAAGTGTGATTGCTTCTTTAAAAATTCCATTTTTAAAGAATATGATTCTTTACAACTTATGTTCATGTTTTCTAAAAATACTTCTTCTTGTATTTTTCTTGTTACATATGTGTATCTTTACTTTATTAACCACCAAAAATAAGGTTTATTTGTTTAAGAATCAAGAATAAGTAAAACTTGTATTTTTAACTTGGTTCTTTTGAAAAACCACTCATGGATATTTAGATCTACAAGATTATAACTCATTTTGATCGTTATTTTACAAGAAAACATTTATTTATTCACGTTCATAGTTTATGTGTGGATGTTTCCATCATCCTACACATCTGTAACTTTAACATCTTGCTAAATCATGTTTTTAATCATGATCTAGCAAGTCCATATGATGATCCATAACATTTCTACTAACAAATAACATTCAACAAGCATCATAACACAAGAATAACATGATTTCATCATCATTTTAACACTACTTCATTACAAGGTTAGTTCATGTTCAAGACTTGCTTATGTTTTTAGTGTTTCTTGTGATTTCATCATTCTTTTAGCTATTAACCATCAAAGACATAAAGAGGATGAAGATCTAAGAAACTTACCACTAGCACAAGGCTAGGGGAGTTCAAGAGGGTAAATGAAGTGGATAAAAGCAAATGAAGAAGGTCCTTCAAGATCCGCTTGCACCAAGCTTCGTTAGTGACCTTCTTACACCTTAATATCACCTTAGAATGGATGGATATGGATTGAAAATGAAAGTGTGGGTGTGTGTGGTTGAAGCCGTAGCCAAGGGGAAGGGGAAGGAGAGAGTTTTTGATGTTGGGTGATGAATGAATGAAGGTAAGAACTTGTTGTGTTTGTTTATAGTCCATTTAACCTCTTTAACCCATGGGTATCATGTCCTTAAAGAGCCAACATGATCAAATTTAATAACCAAATAAAATCCATGTGGGGTCACCTTGTCTAACCGTATGGTTAAGGGGGGGGGGGGGTCTTGGTTAGGTTGTAATGTCAAGTTAGATCATAAGGTTGAAATCCAAGTGTTTTGTTAAAGGTTTATGTGTGTTGTGTAATATATAGTGTGTTATGATGTTTGGGGACACTAACTAGCTTAGAAAAATAAAAACAATGCTTCAAATAATTTTTTGATGTTCCAGGTAATGTCCGGTTGTTCGGTTAGATACCGGTTCGTTAAAGTGCTAAATTGCACCGGTTAGTGTCCTTTAAGTACCCTTTTGTAACCCTTTTAATTCCTGACACTTAGGGAAGTATTTTGGATGATAAAACCTAATTTCTGCATGATATTTATATGTTTAAAAGCTGATTTGAGCTGAATTTAATAAAATTCTGCACTTAAAGTGCGTTTCGGGTGCTTTTTAGTGCGTACTTTAGTCCCCGGACAGTCTATATGTTAACCCTTGTATGTACTCTTGGGTTTTAATGTATTCTTGTCGTTGGACCTATACCTAGGCCCTAATTCTAATGTCTGACTGCTTTCTGCAGTGTTGTTGGCATATTGTGTCTTACCGGTGAGTTTACTAGTATTTCTGACGCAACGCTCTCGTTAATGCATAAAGCAATGTTTTGTAGTATAAAACGTGCATGAATTCACTTGTATAGTATGCTATCAGATAATGTTGACATTAAGGCACATAATTACAGTCATTAAATAATAATTAAAGTGTACGAAAATTACCGGTTTGGTGCCAGTTGTCACACGATAAGCCTTTGTTTAAGCTGCTTGAATGCTTTCATGCAATCGTCTGAAAACACAAATGGAGCATCCTTTTCTAATAAACGGGTCATAGGTCTTGCGATTTTTGAAAAGTCTTTTATGAATCGCCTATAGAACCCTACATGACCTAGGAAACTTCTAATCGCTCTGACCGAGGCTGGGGGAGGAAGTTTAGATATGATATCCACTTTTGCTGGATCGACTTCCATCCCGGCTTCAGAGATTTTGTGTTCAAGAACTACCCATTCCTTCACCATGAAGTGGCATTTCTCCCAGTTAAGCACAAGATTAGTTTCCTCACATCTCATTAACATTCTTTTCAGGTTTCCAAGACATTGATCGAAAGAACTCCCGAAAACAGAGAAATCATCCATGAATACTTCCATGGAGTCTTCAATCATGTCATGGAAAATAGCTACCATGCAACGCTGAAATGTGGCCGGTGCATTACACAGTCCAAAAGGCATACGCCTGTAGGCGAATGTGCCGAAAGGACATGTGAAAGTAGTCTTTTCCTGATCTTCAGGAGCGATAGGAATTTGAAAATATCCAGAGAACCCATCCAGAAAACAGAAAAATGACTTCCCCGACAGACGTTCCAACATCTGGTCGATGAATGGAAGCGGGAAGTGGTCCTTACGGGTGGCATCGTTGAGCTTGCGGTAATCAATGCAAACTCGCCATCCGGTGACGGTACGGGTAGGAATAAGTTCATTTCTATCGTTTGGAACTACAGTAATACCACCTTTCTTGGGTACTACTTGCACTGGACTTACCCAAACAGAATCAGATATAGGATAAATCAGCCCTGCATCTAACAACTTAATTACTTCTTTCTTCACCACGTCTTGCATGTTAGGATTCAAGCGCCTTTGATGTTGTGCACTAGGTTTGTAATTGTCTTCCATGAGAATCTTATGAGTACAAAAAGAAGGATTAATGCCTTTGATATCCATAATCTTCCACGCCATGGCTTTCTTGTGGAGCGTTAAAACTTCGAGAAGTTGTCTCTTTTCCTCTTTTTCTAAGGATGCTGAAATGATAACAGGCAAGTGACACTCCTCGTCTAGAAATGCATACTCGAGATGCGGTGGGAGTTCTTTTAACTCCAACGACGGTGGGTCTTCAACCGATGGTTTGGACTTTTCTTCAATTTCACGGTCAATCTCCACAAATTGATCTGGACTTTGAGAACCATCATCACTGATTTGGAAAACTGGTTGCTCAGTTTCGTGGCCTTCCTGTGAAATGCCATTTTGGTTCTCACACAACAGATGTGTGTCCGTATCAATTTCTTCAATAGTGCCTTGGAAATGAGAGCTTACACAAGTGTCGACAATGTCGACATAGTAAAGCATGTCATCATGACTTTGCGGATATTGCATTGATATTTTAATATCAAAAGTCACGTGCTCGTCATTTACTCGGAGCGTGATTTGGCCAGCTGCCACATCAACAATCGTCCTCGAAGTGTTGAGGAACGGGCGTCCAAGTATTAATGGCACTTTTGAATCTTCGTCCATGTCGAGAATAACAAAATCCACGGGAAAAACAAATTTATCGATTTTAACAAGCATGTTTTCAACGAATCCACGCGGATACTTGATTGAACGATCTGCAAGTCGAATGCTCATTCTAGTGGGTGAAGGTTCACCCAGATCTAATTTAGCAAAAACTTTATATGGCATAAGGTTTATGCTAGCTCCTAAATCGGCTAATGCGTGACTGACAGACATGCTGCCAATGAGGCAGGGAAGAGTAAAACTGCCCGGATCTCCCATCTTTTCAGGTAGATGGTTTTGGAGAAGGGCTGAACAGTTTTCATTCATCAACACACAAGACAAGCTATCGAGCTTCTGGTTGTTTGTGAGGATGTCCTTTAAAAACCTTGCGTATTTAGGCATTTAAGCCAACGCCTCAACAAATGGTATGTTTATGTGTAATTGTTTGAACATTTCTAAAAACTTACCATGTTGTTCATCGTTCTTTTGTTTCTTCAATCTGCTCGGGTATGGAATAGGATGAATGAAATCTTTAACTGGCTCCTGAAACTGTGCTGTACTTGCTGGGACTCGCCTAGCGTGCACCTTGTCTGAAGCGTCAATTTGGACCGTATCAATGATCGGTGGTGAGTCTGATTTGTCAGGTCCCATGGTTTTACCACTCCTCGTCATTACTGCATTAACATGCCCTCTCGGGTTTGGTTCTATGTTACCTGGAAGACTACCTTGAGATCTTTCAGACAACATTTTGGCCAATTGGCCGACTTGATTCTCAATGGTTTGTATTGAAGCTTTCTGGCTCCGCATTTCCCCTTCTTGTGCCATGAAACGCTCCTCATGCTGCTGGTATCGCTTTTCAGAAATTTGATTGGCATTGTTGGAGTTGTTTAACAACTGCGCCATCATCTCCTCTAGTTTTGCGTTGGTTTGAGAGGTTTGCCCTGATGGCTGAAAAGATTGTCCAGGGGGCTGAAAGGATTGCCCCTGAGGCTGTTGTGGTGCGGGAGCGCGTTGAGCATATCCGAGTGGGTTCTGGTTACTGGAATTGGCTTTCCACCCAAAGTTTGGGTGATTCCTCCAACCCGGATTGTACGTGTTGCTATAGGGGTTATTCTGGGGCCTAATTTGATTGCCCAAATAGTCTACCTCTTCGTGGCCTGTAAAACCATCACATGTACCTGGCTCGTGCGACACTCCACATAGCTCACATGATGATTGTACTTTTGAAACGTTCTGAGCTTGATCAAACCTTGCTGCCAAAGCTCCAATCTGTGCTGCAAGAGCCGTATATGTATCCACTTGATGAACTCCAGGAATAGATAAAGCTTTACTTCGTACTCCACCGTGACGCGAACTTGACTTTAAGGTAGCTTTCTCTATAATTGCATAGGCTTCGTTAGGAGTTTTTGTTCCAAGATCGCCTCCTGCATAAACATCTAAACATTCTTGTGAGTTGTAGCTGAGTCCTTGGTAGAAGTTCAACACAAGTTGCCTTTTGGAAAACCCGTGATGTGGAACATCGATCAGAAGATCTTTGAACCTCTCCCAAGCTGCGTGTAGAGATTCGCCTTCATCCTGTTTGAATGTCATAATACGATTTTGAGCTTAGCTGTCTTTTCCGGCGGGAAATATTTTTGCATAAAAAGATCGGCCATCTCGTTCCAAGTCGTGATGGACCCTGCTGGAAGTGACAAAAGCCAAGATCGGGCTTTGTCTCGCAAAGAGAATGGAAAAAGCTGCAAACGAATTACGTCTTCAGAAACGTCTCGAATTTTGAAAGTCGAGCACACCTCGAGAAATGAAGCGATGTGTCGACCTGGATCTTCGTGATCCTTCCCATCAAATTGCACAGAATTTTGTAACATGTTAATAATACTAGATTTAATTTCAAAAATCGGTGCTGCTATCGTAGGTCGGGCGATGCTCGGTAGCATGCCCTCTCCTCCTGGACGGCCGGTCTCTTTCAAAGGTTGGTCGTCCTCTGCCATAATGCTTCCTGTGTCGTCCTCTGAACTCTCGCTGTCAGAAAGTATCACTGGTTCGTCGATTGCGGCCGCAATCCTTTGTGCAACGATAAGTGATCTTTCGCGAAGCCTCATACTTTTTCTTAGGTTATTTTCTGGTTCGTTGGCTAGCTCAGCGTTAGCGGGTGCAGGGGGCGTGGACATTAGCCTGCACGTAAAAAGAAAGACATTATACAGATAAAAGAATATAATAATAATAATATATGAAATAAATAATAATAATAATAATAATAATATAATATATAAATGTATACGAAATATTTAAATAAATATTTACTGGCTTATTTACATATTTACATCCGAGAACTGTTTTTGGCTGTTTTATCAGAAATTCTGATGACATCACCAGAAATCTGAGATAACTTTTTTTTATATATATCAGAAAATCTGATATATCTGATAAAATTCTGATAAAAATCTGTTGAAATTTTTAGTTCCATCAGAATTTCTGATAAATCCATCAGAATTACCAGAAAATCTGGTAAATTCATCAGAATTGTAAACTGTTGTTTATAGAACATCTAATGGGTTTATCAGAATCCATTAGAAAATCTGCTGAATTCATTGGAATTCATCATAAAATCTGATGATTTTATCAGAAAGGTATATTTTATTTTTATGGAGAGTAATTAAATAAACAAATGAGTACAATAATTAAATGACTAAACAGTTAAATAAACGGACAGAAATAAATAAATAAATAAATGAATAACTTAACGTAAATAAATAAAATACTGAATTAGGAATACTGAACTGAAATAAATAAATAAACGAAGTACAGAAATGAAATTACTGAATTGAAATAATAAAGGAAAAATGGTTCGATTCCGAACACATTAACTGAATCAAATAAATAAACGGAAATAAATGTTAGTTAAAGTGTTAGTAAAAAGTTAGTAAATAAGTTAGTGATGTTAGTTGGTTAGTTGAGTCCGACGGTTAGTTGGTTAGTAAAACAGAAAAAGAAAAGTTAGTCAAAAGTTAGTCCTAGTGGGCGTGCCAGGCTAGGTATTCACAAGTTAGTAAATAAAAGAAAATAGATACAAAAATGTACAAGTATTAACAGTTATTAACAGTTTGTACACCGGTAAGATATTGACTCGGATTGTTCCATTAATTTCGCCGTCGTCCCCGGCAACTGCACCAAAAACTTGACGTGGGCGGTTATATACATTTATTTACAATATCTTCACGCGCCCAGCGAAGTGCGTTTTATATTTATAAAAATGGTTTATACCTTAACATTAAAACACACACAACAAAGGATAAGTGTATCCCGTCATATATGTAGCAAAGTATTGGTAAGAGCCAGATATCGATCCATGGAACACGGGCGTTATAATGTACTAAATCTTTGTCATTAATTTCCCAGATAAAAAGATAGGTGAATGGTTGTTTAACTAATTTAACTAAATTACAACTAAAACATAAATATACTATTATCTTGTTTCACAAACAACCTAAACATGTTATCTATATCACATATGTCACAAAAGCACTTAATCAATTTTCCAATTTCGAGACAGTTAGTCATCCGCTAGGAGTTTTCTAACATGATGCTTCTTCGGAAAGTTAACGTGATAAACACACGTTAACCACCTAAAATCACTCTTTAGCGAGCTATTGATATTCATTCATGTGAACCTTTAAAGATAGATTAGTCATCCGCTAGGAGTTTTCTAACCTCACTTATCAAAGAAAGCAATACCGATGGTCACAATACAGCCACGAGGATAAGAATTTAAGTAGATCATATAACAACATATTTCACCTTTACAAGTCTTAAACACAAATCTACCATGTCAGCAATTTCAGACCAAAACTACTAAACAAGGATCATAAACCGCATACAAGAACATGTAATCAACACCATATAATTCGTTAGAACCCTTACGTGCAAGAAAGTATTCCTTATCAAAATAAGATATATCTTAGATAAAACCAATACCCCTCTCGAGTCTCATGGTGTAAACAAGTTTACAAACAAGTGATTAATCAAGAAATAGTTATCATCCCACTAACCACAGATTCATTATCCAAGATAATCAAACATAATCAAGAACTCAACATCAATGAAACATTCATTATATAATCATGAAGATTCAAGCATGAAAAAGTACTAAAATTTCATAAAAACAAGATTACAACATAAAGATTATTCAAGAAACAAGTTCATTACTACTATTACATAACACTACATTAAACATAAACTAACATCAGCTCATAACTTGAATAATGATTAGAATACATGTTCAAGAACAAGGAATCGAACGATAAACAAGCAAGGAATTGATGGGTTGGATCGGTTATACTTCCACTCGATCTTTAAGCTCCAAATGGGTCTGATCAGGACTGCTTCGTAACCCAGAAATCGCCCAGAAACATGGAGAAAAACCCAACACTTGAACCAGTAGCGAATGGCTTTATTTATAGGAGATTTCTTCATCGGCACGGTCGTGCCAATGTCGCACAGTCGTGCCAATGTCGCACAGTCGTGCGTCAGGTGTTGTCGGGTGACGTCAGTTTCAGCGATCCCGAGTCAGCCAAGTGGACAAGTTGCTTGGGTCAGTAGATCGGCACGGTAGTGCCGCTGGTGGCACGGTAGTGCCGTGTTATCAGAAATGTTGGTCAGAAGCCTTGGTTAAGCCTTGGCACGGTCATGCTTCGGGTGGGACGGTAGTGCGGCCCGAGAAACAGTTGGCACTCCTGATCGCACTGGCAGTGCTTCTGAGATCAGAGCATCGGCACGGTAGTACCGATGGATGGCACGGTCGTGCCACACCTGGCAGTCATCAGATTTTTGCCATTTTCGTCAGAAATGCATCAGAATTTATCCGTTTTCATCAGAATTTTCCTTTATGCTCTTTTTAAGACCTGAAAATATAAAAGTACCGGATTTGGTACCTAAACGTCGTGTTTTCTGTTAAAAATGCTTAAAACGGAAGTGTTTGGGGGTATAAACACATGTATAATTTAACGTATATCAATTGCTCTGTTCAAAAAATTAGATTAGTTTCAGATAGTAAAGCTTTGTAATCATATTGTGTACATTTTCTGTATAAACTTCAATGGAAAAGGGATACAATATTTGCTTGCAAATCCAATCCAGATCGACGTTAATTTTCCTTCAATCTACACATGTTAGTTATGTTAAATGGTTGGAGGTTAGGTTAGTCATTGATGATTTGACGAGACATGCATGCGTTCTTGCTCTCAAATATGTTTTAATAGGTTCAAATGTGAAGGGTAGGGTTATCTTTTATGTAGTTTTGTGAAACATGTTTTAGCATGTTTCAATTTGTTGGATTATTGGGATTTACGGGTTTAAAAAGTTGGACAAATAAAATTTAATTTATTTTTTATTTTTTTAGGACCTATAGAGACGACATATTGTCTCTATTGGTGAATATATTTTTTCTATAAAATTAAAAGAAAAACCTATAGGGACGACATGTCGTCTCTATAGGAGAAAATGGCATGTTTTATTTATATAAGAAAAACCTATAGAGACGACATGTTGGTTCTATAGAGCTTCAATATTTTTTTAAACAAAACCTATAAGGACGACCTGTTGTCTCTATAGGTAAAAATATATATTTTTATTTTTTTTAATTAAAAACTATAGAGACGACATGTCGTCTCTATAGGGCTTAAAAATATTTTAGTTAATGTTTTTTTATATAGTAAAAATTAATTTATTTTTTTATTATTTTAGAGTGAATTTCAAATTTTTTCCTTTATCTTTATAGTGAATTTCAGACAGTGTCCTTTATCCTTCAAATTGACGAGTCTTATACTAAATGTTTTAAAATCTTGCTTGTTATGTCCTTTAGCCCTAACCCAGATAGATTTTTCTGTTAAATTTGGTCATGTGACTTGCACATAAGGGTATTATTGTCATTTCACGTAGGGACTAGTTGTGTAAATAAATTAAATACCTAAACATTAAACAATAAAAAAAATAGATATATCTCTAATCTCTCACCTCTCTCTCTCTCTCTCTCTATCTCTCCCTTTTACCACCAACATTCACCATCTATAATCACCACCACCATCCACATCACATCAATGAAACACCCCTCTTTACCTAACCCAGTACCCACCAATCAGTTTCCATTGCAACCAAAAAAAAAATATGAAAACAGAATCAATAAAACAACAAATCAAGCTCTAAAAATGGCGATCAAATTGGTGATTACAGCCTTATCGTTGATCGGAGAAACCTTTGAGACAGTCGAGGTTGACTTCTCCGACTCTGATTCCGATTCATGGCAGGTTATCGATGCGTCTGATCTGATGACGGAAACTTCAGTTATGGTGACGTCACCACCACTGACAATGAAGATGACGACGTCGTTCCGGATGTTGATGATCTTCTTCAACATCCGTTTGGATCTCCGTTGTCTGATGTTTCTATGCAGGCTGCAGTGGAAGAAATTGCTCATCAGTTGCAGGTAGTTAGGTTTTCAATGTTAAGGATTTGTTAAGTTTTTACTCTGATTTTTATTGTGTGTATGTATGTGTTTAACTTCGATATCGTGAATGAAATATGCTTCTTATTGTGTGATTGTGAATGGAATCTGATCTGTATTGTTTGTGTGTGTGTGTGTGTTCGTGAATGAAATCTGATCCTTAGTGTGTGTGTGTGTTCAATGTCCTCGAATGAATTTGATCCTTATTGTGTGTGTTCGTGAATGAAAACTGAATTAGGTATAGACTTTGATTTTTATTTTAGTTTTTGGAAATTGTGATCTGTGTGAAGTTATCGATGAATTCAACATCTGATTTCAGTTATTTGCTCTTGTTTCCCATGTTTTTTTAATTAGATATGGCTTTTGGTGGTGATGACAGCAGGTGATGTGGGGTGGATGGTGGCGGTGATGGTAGATGGTGGATGTTGGTGGTAAATGAGAGAGAGATGTGAGAGATCTATCTAATTTATTTACACAACTAGTCCCTGAAAAGGGAAATGACAATAATACCCTTATGTGCAAGTCACATGGCCAGATTTAAGAGAAAAATCTAATTGAGTTAGGGCTAAAGGACATAGCGTGCAAGCTTTTAAAACATTAAGTACAAGAGTCGTCAATTTGAAAGATAAAGGACACTGCCTGAAATTCAGTATAAAGATAAAGGACGAAATTTGAAATTCACTCTATTTTTTATCATAGACTTGTAGAGAGGACATGTCATCTCTACAAATGCATCTATAGCGACGACACCTATAGGGACAACTATTGTGACTTACATGGACGGGGCTATAGAGACAAATCTTATAGAGACGACATGTCGTCTTTATAAGCAAAAAAGACCTATAGAGACGACATGTCCTCCCTACAGACCTTAAAATTTCTCTATAGGGTTAATTTCTTATAGAGTGTGTAGTAGTATAAATATGAAAAGGAACGAGAGAGAGAGAACACGGGCCGACACATAAAATTTGTCAAACAAAGATAAATGGTGGTGGTCCAAGGATGCATCCAGTTTGCTCTTAACACATTCATTGAAAGAAGAAAGGGAAAGGAGACCGTCACAACATGGGAACTACAAACATTTATGGCTAAACTGGGTACCTCTAAAACATTTTTTTTTGCTTGGAAAGTTGTGCAACACCATACCAACAAAGTTAGGGCATGAACCATAATTCATTGCTATGAGTAAACTTTAACCTGGAGTAAGAGACGGTGGATCACTTGCTAGCCGCATGCCTGTTTGCAAAAGTATGGATGCAAATTAACCAGTATAAACTCCCTTTGGCAACCTTCAGTTTGGTGAAAGAAGTTCTACTATATCGATTGATGCAACAACATGAACCATCACTCAAAATTTTGATTTAGATGATTTATTTAGCAACATGTGAAGATTTGGAGAGCATAAAAAGAGAGGATTGTCAACAACAAGACAAATATTATACAAATGTTTTTTTGGAAGAGATCAACACAAATTCTTATCTTTGGGTAAAGAATGAGGCAAAAAGTCGTATCGTAGAATGAAAATCGTGGTGTAATTTTAGCTTGATAACTTTTCAATATCCGTAAAAAAAAAAAAACCACTCTTGGTGGTTGTTTGTTTTATCCTTTTGTTAGAATGGTGAATTTCTTTTGACATGTCACTCACTTGTGGTATTTGAACCCGTGACTTTTGAATCTTAGGTGTTTCTAAAGGCTTTGTCTCTAATATTAGGCTTAGACTATCTCCAATACATCCTTAACACCCTTACCCTTACAAGCCCATACATGCCCTTACAATTGGAGCAATGATGCCCTTTTTAAGTCCATTAACAATGGAGCCATAAATTATTGATGCATGTTTGTATTGGTTTTGGTGATAAGGTGTGCCCAAACTAAAAAAAAAACCCTTTTATTTAAGTATTGTGTGTAGTCTGTAAGTGATGAGGTGGAAATTTAGAAAAATAAAGATATTTATAGGGTTGGAGATGAAATGAATGTTTTAAGGATTTTTAAAAATATGATTTTGCAGATGACGTGACAGCTAAGGATGCCTAAAGATGCCCGTTGCATTAGAGATAGTATAACATCATCCATCATTGTAGTATGTTAATAATAGTTGAGAATCCTGAGTCGTTAACAAAAAGTAATTAAAAAAAACTTAAAACACACATATATTAAAACGAAAAAGAAAAACCGGACATTGGGATTCAAATAAAGAAACCTAGAGATCCTGTATTAACAATTTTATTATTATACATGGTTTGGTTAAACCAGAATGTTCAACTAGAAAATGTTTGGTCATATAGAAATTTCGTACCAAACCAACTAACCAGAAATTGTTTGGTCATAGAGAAATTTCGTACCAAACCAACTAACCAGAAAATTCCAAATCGATCAAACCTTTAGATCTAACCGACTTACCCGCTTTTAGTCTAACAAACCACATCCACTAATCCTCTAGTGCTAATAGAATGCTTATCTTGACTTCAAATTGCAAATTCATACCACTACCACAACAAAACTACCATTTTGGTACCAACAAATTCCACTCTCGACAAGTCTTTGGTCTTTTATTAGGCCCCCTAACTTTTGAAACCCCCAAATAAAGTCCAACACATCATCATTCAAATTACTATATCCAAAATTTGACCAATCTCATCTAGTAAAATAAATTATTAACACTTGAAAAAAATATATATAAACCATGAGAATATGATTTACAAACCTTTAAAATTTTCATAGTCTTTGTCACGGACGAGGTCAGGTCAGACCTCTTTCACTCTCCTGCCTATCTCACATAAACAACTTCTTTCCTCCACGGATGGTCCATGGTCACGGACCACAAGCTCTCCTTCCCTCACATCTGCGGTCTCTTCTCCCTCTCTTTTCGACATTTGCAGATGATGTATTCCTTTTTTTAAACTCAAATACATAATCCAATCAAAGTACACAACCTTAATGCACAAAATCATGTCACTAAAGCATGACTACCAAAGTGCTTCTAACCTAGTGATATTAAGGTTTGTAAAGTGGTATTCCTCTCCATTAGATTGAGGTTTCAACTCTCAGAGTGAACGTTGACGTATTAAGATACGCGTGTTAGCCGTTCTAGAAAAAATAAAGTATGACCGTTCTCTCGACTTAGCCAATCACTCTCTAGAAAAAAGAAAAATAAGTTAACATTGACCAGTCTCATGATACCTCATCACCACAAGGCCTGGACTGGCTAGTAAATAATAACATACATGTTCTGTGGATGATAACAGGACAGCAAACTGACAAAAAAAAAAAAAAAAAAACAGAAAAAAAAACCTAGTACTGACAAAGATCTACTTCAAAGACACTTCAGAAGCACAAGAAGCTGTGATTGATAGATCAGATGGATTGCAGACCAAAGCCCTTTGTTGCAAATGTCTCAAACTCTGTTCCATACTCACTTGCACCATTTCAGCTAGCATCTTTTTAGCATTCCCACATTGTTCTTCACCATCAATCTGTGAAACTATGTTACTCAAGATGGTCTCGAGTGTCTCGGATTCAAAGTCTGGTCTTCTGTATGGTGATTCGCGTAATAACCGAAGCAATGTGTGGGCTTTTGTTCGGGATTTTAAAGTTCCTTGAACTGTTAGTTCCAAAAGACCCGGAATCACACCTTCTTTTAGTATCGGTTCGCGATATTTACACCGATCCGTTTGACACATAGTTAAAAGTGTCCCTACCGCGTGTTCCCGGCTCTGATGTGACCCACTCTCCAGAACCTCCACAACCGCGAGCACTCCACCTTCTTCTGTAGTTAACGAAACTATCGCGTCTTCAAACTCAACTAAGGATTCTAGAATCGAGATGCATCGTTCCGTGATTTTCGATGACTTCTTCGAGGTTTTAAGGACGTTTACTAAACTAGGGACCGGGTTAGCTTGCATAATTAATGTAATGTTGTCCGGTTCGGTTGAGAGATTGGAAAGAGCCAAAATTGCATCCATCTTCGCTTGCGGTGAGCCGCGGTTTAAGATATTTACAAGACATGGGATGCACCCGGATGCACCGATTGCTAGCTTCTTCACCGGAGACGCAGACAGGGTGACTATAACCGCCACCGCGTGTTCTTGCATATTTAAATCCATAGATTGAAGAAAACTAACAATTGGTCCCAATGCACCAACTTCCACAATACTAATCTTGTTGCTGCAAATAACCAGATTTTAGATTTGGAAACCTAAATTCAAATAAACAAAATTTTGATTTTTCACTTATATATCATTTTAACACCTAATCAAGCTAAAATGTCACACAAATTAAGCTAGATTGATGTATTATTTTTATCTTTTACAACTTAATAATTATGAAAAATGAAAGATATTAATGGAGAGTTGAACAAGACAAAAGTTGAAAAAAGTTATTTTCATTATTAAATTGATGAATTAAACACAACAATGCACACGTCTACCATAGAAAGTGACAAGCTATAATACCCACCACAACTTACTTCAAGATTAATCAAAATCAAGATCTTTAATTGTTAAACTAGTCTAGAAAATCACAATCATTACATTAAATAAACAATATAAACTTTTCTAGTTTAGATTTTAGAACCACCCAAAACCATCCAAGTTGAGCATCTTTATACATGAAGAAAATCCGTCATAAACCATTCCTAACATCCAACCCTTTTACCAACCAATATCATCAGTTTTACCCACCCACTTATTTTTTATCATTAAATAAAAACTTCTAGGGAGACTTCCTAACATAAAATAAATTCGTAAGCTCCCGTAAACGAAGCAAACGATATTTGTATCAACTAATATTGTCCGTTTTACCCGTTTAAGAGTTATGGATTTATTTTTGGTTGTTAAATAAAAACTTCTCAAGTTAGATTACCGGGTCAGCTAGTAAAAACAAATCCGTAAATTCTAGTAAGTAAAACGGACAATATTAATTGGTACGAAAACCAAAAAATACTATTTAAAAAAAATTATGGATCATTTAAAGCAAATTCTTTATTTGCAGTAACCCAAACTCTTTATTCCCAGTAAACCAATCAAAAGCCAAATAACTAAAAAAGCAGAGACCACAAACTTTTGATGAATCCTATGATTCAGAAAACAGAAACAACATACGTTTCATCCTTAACAGCAAGATTAAGGAGAGCAAGCAGAGCAGCTTCGTTGGCATCAAAAGACTGCAAAGAGAGCATGGAAACAAGGGGTCCGATGGCAGCGGAGAATTGTCGGCGACACCGGTGGGAGGTTTTGGTGAGGCGGCGGATCTCTTTGGCGGCTCCAATTTGAGAAGAGAGGTTGGTGTGGTCGTGGATGAGGTGGAGAAGGGTGGTGAGGTGGCAGGGATGTGAATCCATGGAGCCACCGACGGTGGTGGAGAGAGAGAAAATATCTATGATATGAAATGAGATGAAGAGGTTTGTTTGTGTTGAGTTGTGTTGTGTTGTAGTTATAATTATAATATAATAAATAAAAGATGAAAAGATAACGTAAGGTGGAGATGAAACGTGGGAACGATGGCGTGGCGTTAAGCAACAGTTATGGGAAGAAAGGAAGGGAGGGAGATTTATAATTTATTTGCTCTTCTGTTTTTCATTTTCGGCCACTTTTGCTTTGTGTATTTGGATTATCAGTGCAATACTGGCACTCGGTATACCGATTAAAAGAGATAGCATACAATCGTGAGGAAATGTACCTTCAAACGTAATTGTTGGACCGGTGAATGATGTTAGAAAAATTAATGTCAAAACATAGAACAAAAAATAGCGTGTATATTAGTAAAGTTAAAAAAGAAAAACAAATGAATTTGAAAACTTTGTTAAAGTAGAAGAGGTAAACATATTATTAGAAAAGTTAAGGGAATTAAATAGTGTTGATTAAACTTTATTGAATTAGAGGGAGAAACATTTGTATTAGTAAAGTTAAGAATGAAAACAAAGGGTTTTGAAAACTTTATTAAAGTAGAGGGGGTAAAAATGTTATTAGTAAAGTTGAGGGATTAATTAAGTTAAAATAACAAAGGAATATTAAAACTTTATTAAAGTAGATGAGCTAAAAATGTTATTAAAGTGACAAAAGAGTTTTATTAAAAAAAAAATAAATAAATAAAACTTGCCACGTGACAATACAGTGGAAACTCTATAAAATAATACACTTGAGACCACCAAAATTTATTAATTAAAAGATAAATTAATAATTATTAATTTATATATTAATTAATATTTTATTAATTTATAGTAGAATACTTAGTTTACAAACACCTTTCAAGCTTCCACTTAATTATTGTATACAATGCATGTATATCAAATGAACGACCCAATTTGAAAGAAACCTTCAATCTCCCACTTTATTATGCTTCTTGTGTTCAATGTATCACTTTATGGACATTAAAAATATTTTCTATATAAATACAAGATCAAAATAGGTTAACACAAACAAATCATACACACAACATGGCTTCCCATCTTAAAGGTGTGAAAAAAACAACAATGACAGACGAGATTCGAAGAGCATTATGCAAGCACAACAAGGATAATTCAAGTCTCACTCAAAAGCAATTGCAAAAATGGGTTCATAGTAACTATGGTTTGCAGGTGAGTCAAGCGACAATATCGAATACAGTTAAGCGGTCTTTAGAGTATCTCTCACTTGCTCCCGAAAGAGGCGACACAAACCGGCAAAATTTCCTGACCTAGAAAAATCTCTCTATGAATGGATTCTTCAATATCAAGAACATGTGAAAAATCTCAGAAGTTCTTATGAATGGATTCTTCAATATCAAAAAAAATCTCTCTCTTAAAGTGGCAATCACATTGAACAATTTCTTGTTGAGCTATGAGAAAACAACACCAGAAGTTCTTACCATGCTAAGGAAAATTAGAGACGAGATTCAAGGGGAAATTGATTTCAACAAAAAACAAAAGACAATTGAGTCATTTTTCAAGAAACCTTCATAAATCATTCATGTAATATGCTATATATAAGGAATTATTAATTTATTTGGGGTCTAAAGAAATTATCAAAAATGTATTATCTTATAATTTTAGCGAATTATTAATTTAGCACCCTATCCCCGAGTCGGGACCGACAAAAAATATTATCTTAGAGAGTTTATTAAATAATCGAGTATTAATTTATCGAGTTTCTACTGTATATGATTAGCCCATGCTATAAAGTGTGTCATTTTATGAGTATAGACATGGTGGGTGGGTTTAGTGTAAAAACGAGTGGTTTTGTGAAAAGTGTAAGAATTGTTTTAAGCTCTTAGACTTTGTAGTTAATGGTTGAGATTAAGAAAGGCTTAAAATGTAAATTATGTTTTATATTTTTGACTAATTTGGCTAGATTAGGGGTAACAGTGTCTTTTTATATTATATTTTTCAATAAAGAAACAACCATCAACTTTAATGCACATGCAAGTTTCACCCATCTTTTTTGAACGTCAATAACTTTTTATACGTAACGTTTTTTTTAAATAAATTACACCATAATAACGAACTTTTTTTATCTTTAATATGAGTACCATATTGTTATATTTATATAGATAAAAAATTACATATAGCATGATATGAAGCCTACTGGAATGCAGGTTAAAACACCATACGAAGAACATATACTGGAATGCAAGTTTAAAACACCATACGAAGAATAAATACTGGAATGCAAGTGTAAAACACCATGAATGCATGTGTAAAACACCATGCGAAGAACATATGAAGAACACATACTGGACTGCAAGTTTAAAACACCATACGAAAGAAACACCGTTTTCCATAAGTGTGTAAAAGTTGAGGACTATAGGTGTAATTTTAGAAAGATGGAAACTATAGGTGAAATTTGAGCAAACCACAGGGACTACCCAATAAATTTTCTCTATATATAAATTAGATCTTTTTAGCTTGTTTAGGTTTAGTTAGGTGTGTCACGTCTAGGAATTACCAGTGGCTAAGGTGTTTGTTTCACAACGAAAAGATTGGAGGTTCAAATCTAACATAATGTAGGTTATGATGTATTTATCACAAAAATCTAGAATTGCTATTTATAAAAAAAGGTTTGGTGGGGATGATAAGCGAGCTAACATGTTTAAACAAAGGTTAGGTGGGGGATGATAAGCAAGCTAACATGTTTAAACAAATGTATTGGGGAGCACGAATGGGTTTGATTCACTATGGTTTAATATCAAACATGTAACTAACATATTAATTTTTGCTTTTCATAATTGATTGGTCCAGGTTAGATTATTAGGTTAATTTTGTTATTTGAGAATGTTGTCTGTGTGCCTTCTGTTTCAATGTTATTTCCCACTTATACATCACATATGAGTTGTGTGTCACACCCTAACCGATGGCGGAAACATCGAAGTGAGACGAAGAAAGATTGCTCATCACACATAACGCTAATTGTGACAATAGAATAAAAAATAGATTGATTTCATTCATAACAAAATGTTACAATACATGGAACTTGAAATACAACATGTTCATTACAAGAAAAACAATACAACAAATAAGTACAAAAATTATACAACGTATTAAAACCTAAAACGTCTATATGTGTATCTAGGCATCATCACCTACTTCAGTTTCATAACATCGTCATCATCGACCTGTAACATGTTAAAAAGTATAGTTCAATACAAATATGTATTGACGAGTATATAGGTTTTCATACAAAGCATAAAAAAATGAGTTTTAAACAGTTCCACATGGCATGTCACACCCCAACCGATGGCGGAAACATCGGGGTGCGAGCATTAAGCGTTCAGATTGCTCATGAGAATCCGTAACACTAAATAGTTTCAATATAAATTAGATTCATTTCATGCAATTGTCTAAAACCACGTCAACCACCAAAACATAATATCAAACTAAAACAAACATAATCCTCGTTTCAAAGTTTCTAGTTTTAGCTATGTGGAGTATCTAAGTTCCATCCTAGCTTGCTTCACGATTCCTAGCATCCTGTCAGCCTGCAACATGTATTAAAATAAAGTCAGTACAAAATGCACTAGCGAGTATACAAGTTTGAGTAATAGCATAATAGATTAAAACAACTCATACCCATCGTGTAAATGATACGAAAATAATTTCAGCCATACTAGTGTTCGCAGTCCAACAAGTGATAGCCCAAGTATCCTGATGCTTTAATGTTTTCCCAAGTCTCAAGGAAAACTAGAATCCTCCTAACAATACCCCCGAGGGGGAGGTGCATCTCCTATAGCGCTACTATTGTTAAGGCGGAACTACACACTCTGGATTAAACGTCCACATAGCACAAAGAGTCTAGAATCAAGAATACCAAGTTTCACGTACACATAGGATAGAGTTTAGATTCCAAAAGTTTCATGTATCGTAATTTAATAGAATACATGTTGCATCCCAAAGTTTAAATCAAAAAGGGATCGAGTATACTCACAGTGATTGCTTAACAGATTAACTGTTATTTGATCAAAGGGAGCTCTTTAGAGTTAGCCTGATTAGATTACAACAGATAAGAGTCGGGCAGGATAACAAGATTCAAACCAAGTGTCGGATCAGTCATCTTGATCAGATAGTTGTTCGATCGGATGGCTATCCGATCGGATTGCCATTCGATTGGGACGACTATTGTGTGGGGGACGGAATGCCACCCGATCAGATGGTCATCCGTACGGATGGCCATTCGATCGAATGGTCATTCGATCCAAGTGTTGAGATTTCACATTGATTACCAAGTTTCTGAAAAAGTTTCCAAGTGTTGAAAGGTTACAAAAATACATTGTTACCTCGATCGGATGGCAGTTTTATCGGATGGTTATCCGATCAGATTGCCATTCGATGATCAAGGATTCAAGGTTTCAAAGTATTCAAGGTTACGAGGCAAGTGCCACTTGATCGGATGGCGGTTCGATCGGATGGCTATCCGATCGAATTGCCATTCGATCGAGTTGTCCTTGTCCCGTTGATAACCTTGTAAAATTTCTGAGTTTAACGTGACGGCTTGGTACGTATTGAGACAATGGTAATCACACCAATATACAGCCGTTCTGATCGTAAGGGAATCACCCCAGTCCGTCCAGTCGTCTGCTCTTGGCGATGCTTATGTCGGAATCCGTAATCCGGTCATCTTCTCCGGCAACAATCCATTTCCAAGCTAACTCAAGACTAATCATCAAGTCTTTAGTCCGTTCAGATCCGGATTCCACCGTTTTAAGTGAAAAGTTAAGAAAAGATGAGAGAAAACATAAGTTTTAGCTGAAAAAGTCTAGATATAGTTAAGATTCAATGTAAAACACATGAAATTCCTTAGATCTGAGTTAGATCTTGGCATGAATGACATCACACCATAGTTTGTACAAACCGCCATGATGGCATCACCCTCAAGAGCTCAAATCTTAGAGATTTCACGGTGAAAAGTGAGATTTCAAAGGAGAATCATGTAGAGAATAACGTGTAGATCAAAGATGTACAAGAATCTAGTGTAAAACATACCGAAATCACCGAGAAATGGAAGAAAAGTAGGAGTGCGTGCGTCTTGGTCGAGTGAGGCTGTCACATCAGTGAGAATGATGTGATAGGCCTATTTATAGTGTCAGGGAGAGGGAGTGAGGCGGTGTGCACGGATCGGATGGCACTTCGGTCGATTGGCCATCCAATCGGTTGGTCATCCGATCGGATGGTCATCCGATCGGATGGTCATCCGATCGGATGGTCATCCGATCGGATTGCCACTCGGTCAATCCCATCCTTTCCGCGTTCCCGTCTTTGAGTTAGATTAAGCATTTCGTTGCGTATTATTGGGTAATAGTATCACATAACTAGATTATATCATTAACACAAAACTTTCCATAGTTTCCATAGTGTCCGCCAGTGATAAGACTCCAGTCCCTCGTTCAACCAAGTCTCAAGTTTCACGAGCCTCAAGAGTCAAGCACCAAAGTATCAATAGTCAAGAATCTAGATTCCAAGCATCAAGAATCATAGTTTCCAAGTATCAAGAATCATAGTTTCCAAGTATCAAGTATCAAGAATCATAGTTTCCAAGTATCAAGTATCAAGAATCATAGCATTAAGAATCAAGTATCATAGCGTAAGATTCACCAAGTATCAAAAGTGTCAAGTATCACAGTTAGTACTATGTCTGTAGCTTCCGTCTGCATCGAGTCTTATGTATTTTGTGCTGTGTATGTTTTTGTAAATGTATGTACATGTATGTATTATTGTGTCAAGACAAATTGGGATCGGAACGTTAACTGTTCGTTGACATCCGATCGGATGGCGATCCGATCGGATCGACATCCGATCGGATGACATCCTCTCATCCCAGTTTGCCTATATATAGTGGACTTGTGTCATTTGTCTACAACCTTTTGCTGATCATTGTAGCGAAGCTCTGTCTGTCTGACTTTCTACCGGAACTTCTGTAATTTCACTATCATTGAATGAAATCAGACGCGTTAAACATTGAACTTGTCGTTGTTGATTCTCAGACATTATCGAGGGATTCCGCACCTCGATTCTGATCCATTCCACCACGTTCTACTCGAACAGATCCTGCGAAAACGGCCTAACAAGTGGTATCAGAGCCACAGGAGGTTGAATCGGAGACGACAACAGCAAATTCACCAAGTTTTCAGCGATTCTCTGCCGATTTCTGTCAAATCTCACTGGAGATTCTGATAAATTCTTCATCTTCTCCTTTATTTCTTGCAGTTTTTACATTTTCACACCTTAAAACCGGAAAAACTCAAAATTAAGCAAGATTTCACAGACAAAATTGAGTAACATTGATATCATTCGAATCGGAATTGAACATAGAACAATCCTACAAAGTTTCATTGAAAAATTCGGACTAAAACTTAATCAAATCAATCAAAAACTATGTCAAGTTCTTCGCACAAGATGACGTCATTCACCCGATCGGATTGCAATCCGATCGGATTGGCATAGATTCTGTTCCTATCTTTTGCTAACGTCAGTGCTCGTTCGATCGGATCACTATCCGATCGGATTGGCTTTGTGGGTTAAGTGCTTTTAGAGATTCAAGTGTCACTCGATCGAACGACCATCCGATCGGATCACCATCCGATCAGATAGCCATTCGACACTTATGCCCACCCAACACTTGGTTCATTACTTGCTTGTGTCATCCGATCGAATCACCACTCGATCGGATCACCATTCGATCCAAGTGCAGTAGTTTCAAGTTTTTGAAAGTTGTGACAATTTTTCTAAGTGTTTGAACTTTTCAGGTGTTTTTCAAGAAAATGAACAAAGTAAACAATACCCCATATCAACAGAATGTCGATCTCTACTACAGGGGTAGTATGATTCCGAAAACCATTTCACCAAAAACTGCATTTTCTGCTGAAAGCTCAAATACGGTGACTCAAGAAAAGGAAAGCAGCGGTTCATCACCCAGAAGTGGTTATCATGGAGGTTCTTCTTCATCTGTTCCAAGCATTCAGCAACAACAAAATGTTACCAAAAATGTCTTTCAATGTAATATCGTTGTGAACCTGAACAACACTCAAAACTTCAATGAGGAGACAGCGAAACAACAAATGGTGTTTCTGGCTTCTATCTTAGAATCATATGAAATTCTGGTTACCGGAAAAATTGGAAATACAAATCTGACAAAAGAAGATTATGACCAGATTGATCCGGAAGAGATGGAATTAATCGATATACATTGGTGCATGGCTAGTGTTATCAGGAGAGCACAACGATTCACGGAGATCACGGGAAGAAACTCAATCGGTGGGCCTTCAACAAAACTGGGATTTGATAAATCCAAAGTTACCTGCTTCAAATGTAAACACAAGGGGCACTTTAAGCGGGAATGCAGAAACTCAGCAGTGGATGAAACAGCCAATCCTTTTCATGATGACTACTATAAGAAAGCTGTTTATCACAAAAACCGCGAAAAGCCGCCCAGAATGAAGCAAATCGAGGAGACTCCAAAGGAGAAGTCGAGAGCTTTAGCTGTGATTTAAGATGACGAAGGATTCGATTGGAGTGAGTTCTTTCCAGAAGATGATGCAGTTGGCTTTGCATTCATGGCACAAATTCAACCATATAAAGATACACGAACTGAAGAGCAAAAATTCATCTATCGAAAGATGTTAGCACAAAATATGAAGGATAAAAACTATGCAGCTTGGAAAGAAGCCAAAAGAGCAAATAGATGGGATCCTGATCGTGAATGCTATTTGGATCTGAAATGCAACATAATTGCAGAACCATCATCTCTCAAACTTGAAACCCTCATAGAATCTATAAAGCAAGAATATGAACAGAGTGTGTGTGTGTGAGAGAGAGAGATAGAGATCTTGCAAAGAAAGCTGAAGAAGAAGAGCTAAAGTCAAAAAAGATAGATGAGGGGATCATCGATACTTCAAAGGAAATGACAGCAGAAAACCTGACAAAAATGGCTGACAAAGTGCTTATGGCAAAGGAACTAGAGGTAGATTCCAAATGCGTCTAAGTCAACAAGCAAGGTCAGTAGTAGTGGTTCAACCAATGAATCAGTAAGACTGATTGCGCCAAAACAAAAAGTGATTGCAAAAATTGCATGAAAGAATGCAAAGTTTGCAGCACACATGCGTATCTCACAATGAAAAAGACCCAAGATCTGGTTAAAGTCAAAATGACTGAAAAAGGTATTTTAAATCGAGATAAACTTCTTATAGCTTCAAATGAGAGAATTGATGAATTAACAGAAAGGATTGAAAAGGATAGAACTGATGTTGAACGTTTTAAGAAAGAAAATGAGAAATTAATTTTTGAAAACAGACAAATTTCTGAAAATTATGTGAAGTTGAAAAGAACAGTAAAAGATTCTGATGAACAAAATGGTAAAACTTACAAAGAAAATGTTCATTTGTCTGGAGTTCTTCACGCAAAAGAAAGACAAATCAACCAGCAATTGGACGAGATCGCAAATCTTAAGCTTTAGTTCCAGGAAGCTAAGATTGAAAATGAAAGAATTAATCTGAAATTGAACAGTTACAACTCCGCGAGCTTTGTTCTTCTACACATCGTTCCCAAACCAAATGGGAAGAACAAAGCTGGTGAAGATGTCTACTCGGATGGAACGGAGGTGGATTATCATCAAGTTCCACAGCCAGTGTTAAACAATTTTTCAAAGAAACAGTCCGGGTTAGTTAATGAAGATGAAACAAGTGAGAAAACAAATGATGTAAAGCTTCCAGAAACAATTGATGTCACATTCACTTCATCGTCTGATGAAGATAGTGTTCAATCTAAAGTCGTAAAGAATGTTGTTGAAAAGGTTTTAAAATCAGAGAATGATTCGACTGAAGATGAAGAATGTTTTCTGAATAATTACATTCCGAAATCAAAATCCCATGACAACTCAAGGGACGAACCTAATCTTGTCATGTACAAGATGTCTGGTTCTGATAAGCTGTACTGGGATATTGAATTCCCAATTGAGAATGTGAATGTTGATAAGTTGAAACAAGTTTTCAAACTTGTTGAAATTGAGGTTTCTGAAATTGAAGGGATGAAAAGTTCCAAAAGGTTTTTGAACTTTGAAAAAGATAAATCTTACTATAAAAAACCTGTTGTACCCCCACGTTTTAACAATAACAACCAAAAGAGATGGTCGGGTGGTTATCAAGGTGGTAAGAACTATCAAAAGAGGAACTTTCAAAACAAAAAGTTTGTTGAAAAGAAAGTGTTTGTTAAAAGTTCAAGTTCACTTTCCGAACAAGAGTCGAAAATCTTTTTGAAATCAAATGAAGATTTTTTTTTTGCAAAGAAGGCCACACAGCCTCAGACTGAAGGGAAAAATTGGGAAGTTGGACACAATGCACGAAAATGCACCAACTCAAAACCTAAGTCTGTGGTTGTTGAGAATCCAAGAAAGAAAAACGATGTCAAAGGCAAAGCACCAATGTTTGTTGAGAAGAAGATTTTGAAAAATGAAAACAACAAAGTCAAAACTGAACCCGTAAAACAGCGGGTAAAGAAAACTGATAAATTTTACAAATGGGTAACTTCTCCACAACAAACTTGGAAGCCAAAATCTGAGGCAAAGACATCAAGTGTTCCAAAATCAAAGGTTTCAGATTCTGAAAAACAATCATCTTCGACTAAATTAGTCAAGATAAATTTACCTTTGGATTTTTATGAGAAGTTGGAGAAACAAACTTCGACCCCTCCAGGGAAGAAGTATGTTCAAAAGAGAGACCAACCATCTTGTCAACCTCTAAAAGATGAATTTTTCTTATACAAAGAGGTTGAGGTTGGGTTTGAGGAAAGTGTGAAAATGAATGATAAGAATTTCCCACCACTGTACACAAAGAAAACTCACCTTAACGTCAAGCTACCCGAGTCAAAGGAGGCTTGGGTTGCTTTAAAATCTAACTAAATGTTTATGAAATGTGCAGGAGCTCCCGAGATCTATCTCAAAGTGGATTATGGATATCGGAGCATCCCGGCACATGACGGGGAGAAAAGCCCTGTTATACGAAGTTCGAGGTTTCAACGTTGGATACGTCGGTTTCGCTGGAAATCAGGGAGGATGTATTGTTGGGGAAGGGACATTATCAAATGGTGTTATCACGTTTGAAAGAGTCAATTACATAGCAGAGCTAGAAAACAATCTACTTAGCATTTCTCAAATATGTGATAGAATGTATTCAACTCATTTTACTAACAAGGAATGTCTGATCCTGAAGCCGGGGTTTGTCATCCCCGAGGAGTGGATCATCATGCGAACACCACGGGTTAATGATCTCTATGTGTTGGATATGAGCATTGCTACGACTACCACGGGTCAACCACAGTGTTTCGTATCAAGACCTACCGAAAAGGAGTCAGAGTTGTGACACCGAAAGATGGGCCACATACACCTACGCAAGATGAACCACCTGGTGCATAACGATCTAGTAAAAGGTGTTCACTTGAAGAGTTTCCATCTAGAAGGGGAGTGTATTAGTTGTATAAAGGGAAAACAACGAAAGAAATCCCATCCTGGTAAAAAGATGAACTCAGTCTCGAGGCCGCTGGAGAGAGTTCACATGGATCTCTTTGGTCCTGTGAATGTCAAAAGCATAACAGGAGATCTTTATTGCTTAGTGGTCACTGATGACTATTCGAGATTCTCGTGGGTGACGTTTCTGAAGTCAAAAGATGAAACATTTGAGAGTTTGCTGAGGTTATTCAGGAAGATAGAGAATTTGTACCGAGCATGCATACGCAGATTACGAAGCGACAACGGTACGGAATTCAAGTATAACATAATGGAGGAATTCTGTGATCGAAGAGGTATATTGCAAGAGTTCAGCACACCTTATACTCCGCAACAGAATGGAGTCACAGAAAGAAAGAATAGAACGCTGATCGAAACGGCAAGAACGATGCTAGCTGATTCCAACTTACCGATTAATTTCTGGGCAGAAGCAGTATCAGCTGCTTGCTATACACTCAACAGGGTACTTACAGTGAAGAAGCACAACAAGACATGTTTCGAGTTGATCAACAATCGCAAGCCTAATCTCGAGTATTTAGAGCCGTTCGGGTCACCCTGCATCGTTCTAGATCTCGATGGCAAATTTAGTTCAAAGAGCACAGAAGGTATATTCGTGGGGTATTCAAGTCCACTCAGATGCGTCTTTGTTCCAAGTCTCAAAAGGATCATCGAAGCACAGCATGTTGAATCTCAAGGCTATAATATGCCTCCACAGAAGCCCGCAGACTCATGGCGATTCAACTACGATACCATATGGGATTCATTCGAGTTAGAAGAAGAGCCAGAGTTCTTTGATGATTTGGATATTTTAAGAGAATGTGAAGCATCTCAGGGAAGATTTCCAGAAAGTTCTTCTACATGTCAACAACAAACTTCAAATGATGATAAAGCTGGTCCCAGACATGCTGGAGAGAATGATGAAGTTCCGCAAACTCCGACTACATCGGAATGTGAACCTGCTCCTTAAAATCAGACGGTAGTCAATGATGATAATTCAGAATCTGATGGTAGACCAACATTTGATCATGGTGATTTAGAATCTGAGGGGGAGCAAATCCAATCTTCAGATCAGACAATTCTTGACAACGAACAAGTTGCGGACCAGAATGTTACTAATTTGGAAGGCGAGGTGGATGTTCCTAGTGAAGTTATGCCGAGGACTCATTCATACCATCTTGAGGAGTTAATAATAGGAGAGCTACAATTAGGAGTTCGCACCAAAAGACAGATTGGCCATGGCCTTACTTGCTTTTATACTAAAATTGCTCCATTACAAACTGAATTTTCACTCAGTTGTTTCATTTTGTAGATTGAGCCGCGAACCTACAAGGAAGCACTGATGGAAGATTCATGGGTCAATGCAATGCAAGAAGAGCCGAGTCAGTTTGAAAAGCTTGGTGTATGGAAGCTTGTGGACCTACCTGATGGTCATAGGAAGATAAACATGAAGTGGGTGTTTAAGTGTAAAAAAGACGACCGAGGAGTTATTGTCAGAAACAAAGCTCGACTCGTAGTCCAGGGTTTTAGTCAGCAAGAGGGAATAGACTTCACAGAGGTTTATGCTCCAGTTGCTCGACTTGAAGCAATCAGAATTTTCCTTGCTTTCGCTTCATGGAAGGGATTTAAAGTGTACCAGTTAGATGTAAAATCGGCGTTTCTATACGGAAAAGTAAAAGAGGAGGTATATGTCGGACAGCCACCAGGCTTTACCGACATTCATAAGATTGTTCATCAATGAATCCTCATGCCTATGATCGATTGGCAATCCGATTAGATGGCAATTCGATCGGATAGCCATCCGATCCTCATCATATAATGTCATGACTGTTCATCATATTTTCAAACTTGTCATGGATCGAGTGACAATCCGATCGGATGGCAATCCGATCGGATGACCATCCGATCCATTCCACTCACTCACTGACTTGACTTATCAAAGATGCTGTTGTGCTTGTCACATGGATCGAGTGACAATCCGATCGTATGGCAATCCGATCGGATGGCCATCCGATCTAAATGCACAAGTCCGGTCTGTTATAATATTTAATGTTTGATGGTTCATCTGATCGGATGGAAATCCGATCGGATAGCCATCCGATCCTCAGTACTGTATAGAGTGAACATTTCCAGAGTTAGAAAAATTTTGTGTTTTCAAAATTTTGTCAACTTGTCATTTTATGTCTTGAACTTTGTGCAAACACTAACGTTGATTATTTTTGCAGTCAAGAGCATCAGATTGGGACAAGTCTCACAACATTTATTGTATTTTGGATGCTCACTATACAGACACAACACCATATAAAGCCATGGCAAAGTTCTTAAGAGAGACTAGTGTATGAATTACACGTCAGAATGTTTTGGAAGTCGGTGAGGTATAATGAGGAAGAAAAGATGATTTATTCAGCTGTTAGAAAGAAAGATGAGAATGATAAGGATGTCAATATAGAAGTTAAGTTTAATGTGGGAGACTTAAGAAGAGTATTGGAGTTAGGAGATTCTGATAATGACCCTACCATTGTTCCTGAACGTTTCTGTAAGGGTTTATGGTTCAGAATGGGGTTTACAGGACATGTAAACGGAAAATACCTCAAGTCTTTATTCGGAAAACCATATAAGTTCTTAGTTCACTATGTGGTGCATGCTTTGTCACATCGGAAGGGAGCTTATGACGAGACATCAGACTATATCATGAACATTATCACTTGTTTGGTGCTTAACAGGCCATACAATGTATCTCAAGGGATATTTGATCATATGGTAGACAATATCAAGAGTGAGAAGTACATTATGTACCCCAGGTTCATACAAATGATGATAGACGATCAAGTGAATGACCTTCCAAAGGATCCTGCTGATGTATTAGGTCTACGTAACATGAAAACTGATACTTTGAGCAGATTAGGTCAATATAAGCCGAAGAAAGATGAAACAGAGCCAAGGGCAAAGCATATGATCTGCAAGATTGCAAATCTAGGATATATTGCTCCTGAAAATGATGCATGGAGACATGAAAAGAGTAATTCAGAGGATGAAACAGATAGTCTAAGGGATATGCATGAGAAAAAGCTTAGATACTGGTTTGTGAAAGACGGAAAGAGGAAGAGAACACCAAAGGCCTCTCCAACTGTGACTGCTCCTAAAGTTTCGACACCGAAGAGAGTTGTTAAGGGTATAATTGAAAGGGGGAGTCTTAAGAAAAGTTAGATCTTTAAATGTTATATTATTCTAATGAATATTCAATGCTTGTTTTGCAGGGCCTTCAAAGGAATCACCACCAAGGTTGGTAGATGAACCAGTGCTTAATCCAGCTGATATACCTCAAGAAGGTGTTGATTTGGCAAAGGTGACGTTTGAACAATATATAAAGCTTACTGAAGATGTTGCACAGAGTCAAGCTGAGAAAGAAACTGGAGCAACTTCAAAGAGTGTTCAAGCAGAAAGTGTTAAAGGAAAAGAGCCTGAAGGTGTTGCACATACTGATTCTAGTGATGCTGATGATGAATCTACAAAAACAGAATCAGAGATTGAAAGGATAGGTGTTGGAAAAGTTCAGTTGAAAAAGAAGCCGCTGAAAAAGAAAAAGAAGGATACCGATGATGAAGATGAAAGTTACATTCCTACGCCATAAGCTGAGAAGAAAATGCTTAGAAAGAAACGCAAAGGTGTTCAATCTAGGGTCATTCCAAGGAATGTCAGGGCAAAGAAAGGAGCTGCAACAGCTTTAAAAGATCAAAGTGGTAAAAGTGAGAAGCATGTGGCGACTTCAAAGGGTCCTGAAGTCGTTAAAGACAAAAATGTTGAAGTTCCTGAGGTTGAAAAGAGAGCAGGTAATGATGATGATGTTGTTATCACTGATGAAAGAGCTTCTACACCACCACCACCACCACCACCACCACCAGAAAATCAACCTATTCCAGAGAGTGCTGAGACGTCAAAGCCCAAGAAAACTATTCTTCCTGATCCATTTGAAGGTTTTCCAAATGTTCATGGCGAATTCACTGATGACATTCTTCCAGATGAAGACTATGATATGTTTCATGATGTTACTGTCAAAGATCTGAAGAAGAAAGTTAGTCTCCTAGAGAAAGAGAAAGCAAAAGCTGAGGCTGATCGTGATGAATTGAAGAAGCAGCTTGAGGAGTTGAATAAAGTGAATGAAGAGATAAAGTCTGTTATGATCAAACATGCGAAGAAGATCAAGACTTTAAGTGGCGATGTGGATGATAATGCTAAGCTTTTTGAGCAATTATCATTAGAGATTACTGATTTGCATCTGAAGAACAAGAACTTGAATGAAACCAATCAAACGCTGCATCAGATGTTACAAGAACTTCATGAAGCTTCTGCTAGTGAGATCAAAGTGATGAAGTTGGAGATTGAAGCTCTTACAGCTGACAAAGCAGTGAAAGATGAACAACTTAACATGTTGTATACAGTGATGGAAAATCATCTGGGCATCAATGTTCAATCCATTTACAACAATTTGGAGATCCAAAGAGTTGAAGAAAGAAGAGTTGCCAGGGAGAAAGAGTTGGCTCAGGAAGCAACTCAGAAAAGGAAAGGATTGGTTGTTGATACAAAAGAAATACTTGGTTTTTCGAGTCAAACTGAAGTTGATGTTGAGATGGTAGATGCTGCAGTGAATGAGCAACAAAGCTTCGTACTTGTTGGTGAAGCTACTCCTCTATTTTATAATTATGATGACATTATTCGCCTTGTACAAGTTAAACAATGTAAAAGGAAGGCGAAAGAACCAGAAGTGATGTTATTACGATGGAAAGATGAGGAGAAAGAGGAGAAGGAAGAAGAAAAGATAGAAGATGAAGAGTTGAAACGTGTTCTTGAAGATGTAGACAACTATGACCCTTCATGGGATGATTACAAAGATGATGATGAAGATCAAGGGTCGACAGGGTTGATCGTGATGCCTTCAATTCAACAATCGTTGGATGATTTTATGAATGATGAGATCAACGGGCAAGAGGAGGATCGTCACCAGGAGTCTTCTTCTTCAGGAAAGAAACATGCTGACCAGGTATTCCTCACACAACCTACTGTTATATACTTAAATGCTCCAGTTGAGGGGGAGTTGGAGGTACCTAGGTCTAGGGCTGAGATGTTGGAAGAATTGGGGTTAGATGATGGAAAGTTTAAGTTTGATATTGAGGATGAGATTCCTTCATCACCAGAAAAGGAGTATGCGTTCAAATATGCTCATGAAGCTGATAATTTTCATCATGTCAAAGTTGAAGATTGTTCAGATAGTTCTGAGGAAGATACTCTGTTCCACTATTCTGGCGTTGATGACTCATTTCCAACACTTGCTGAAATGTTCAAGGAACAGAATGAAGAGGAGATTAGAAGGAAAGTTGTGGAGAAAATAAGCACAGAAGGTATTCCTAGAACAATTCAACGAGAAACTTTGGCAGAAGAAAGAAAGAAATGGTTCAAAATTATGCCCAAGGAGAGGAAGTTTAGGAGACCTCTTCATTTTTTCATGCGTAATGCTGATCTGTCTTTGGGAGACATTCTCTCATGGGGTTATCTTGAGGATCTACAAGTTTATGCAATCCGAAGGGAACTGGGGGTTCAATACTTCGAATTTCTGTCAGACATTAAAACCCTCCCGTGGTGGGATGTTGAGGAATTAGTGCAAACAAAAAACATAAAACAATTCTATCATGGTCTTGATGTGAAGCAACATGATCAACATTTGTGGAAATACATTAAGTTGCAAGCTAAAGAGAGATTTCTAGACTGGAAGCCACAATTTCCAGAACAAGATATAAAGATTGTTCCAGTCACAGGGGAGAAGGATATTACTTTGAATATAAAGCCGCCAAGGTGTTTGAAAAATAAGCCGCTACGTGCTATGGAGCAGGATTTCCATGAAGACTTTCAGGGTTGGATGTACAACCAGAGCACAGCAGAAGTGGTGATTTCTTTATATGACAAGAAGACTGGAGAATTGAGGAGGATTAGTGTGCTGGATCCGATGTGGTTAGTTAACTGCTCCAAGAAGGATATTGACTACCTATTTTATAACAAGATTGTTTATGAAAAGCCAGACAAAGTTCAAGCTCAGCAATACCAAAAGTTAGTGAACTTGTGCTACGCGAAAGACATCAATTCTGGCAGATACTGGAAGTCAAAGTGGAGAGATTTGGAGATTGATGAGTTCCTTAAGAAGTACAAGCGCAGTCAAAGATTTAAGGAGATTGCTGACAAAGCTGCAAGGCTGGGAAGATATAAGCTGATGAGACCTCCACCAACAGACCAGCCACCGATTGAGAAAGAAGAAAACAAGATCCCACGATAGGATAGGAAGCGTGATAGTGATCCTGAATATAGAAAATACTGGAATGAAGTTGGTAGGCCTCTCAGGCGAAAGATGATTACTGAGAGAGATGAAAAGAGACGACAGAAAGCTAAGGAGAGAAGACGCAACAGGAAGACGGATTGAAGACTATGCAAGAAGGAACTACAGCTACATCTAAGGGGGAGTCTGTTACATGTGTCTGTAGCTTCCGTCTGCATCGAGTCTAATGTATTTTATGTTGTATGTATTTTTGTAAATGTATGTACATGTATGTATTATTGTGTCAAGACAAACTGGGATCGGAATTTTAACTGTCAGTTGACATTCGATCGGATGGCGATCTGATCGGATGGCGATCCGATCGGATGACATCCTCTCATCCCAGTTTGCCTATATATAGTGGACTTGTGTCATTTGTCCACAACCTTTTGCTGATCATTGTAGCGAAGCTCTGTCTGTCTGACTTTCTACCGGAACTTCTGTATTTTCACTATCATTCAATGAAATCAGACGCGTTAAACGTTGAACTTATCGTTGTTGATTCTCAGACATTATTGAGGGATTCTGCACCTCGATTCTGATCGATTCCGCCACGTTATACTCGAACAGATCCTGCGAAAACGGCCTAACATCACATAGTGTAAGGGCTAAAAGTGATAAATAGCTAAAAGTCTAGGGACACAGGCGTTACAGTCTCCCCTCCTTTAGGATATTTCGTCCCCAAAATATAGGAAGAAGACTGCTCGAAGAGCTGCGGATATTTGGCCTTCATCTCACTTTTCAGTTCCCAAGTAAATTCGGCGCCACGCTTTCCTTCCCATCGAACCTTAACTATGGGAATTTTACTGCGCCTCAATCGCTTGACACCCTGATCCATGATTTCGATCGGTCTCTCCACAAAGTGTACAACTTCATTTATTTGAAAGTCTTCAAGGGGAACATGAAGTTCCTCGTCGGCTAGGCGTTTGCGCAGGTTAGATACATGGAACACTGGATGCACATTATTTAGTTCCTGTGGCAGGTCGAGTCGGTACGCCACCTTGCAAATCCTTTCGAGTATCATGAAAGGACCCACATAGCGAGGAGCGAGCTTTCCCTTCTTACCAAAACGAACTACTCACTTCCATGGAGATACCTTGAGAAGAACTCGGTCACCAACATCAAATTCCAGAGGCTTGCGCCTTTTATCAGCTCTTTTGTCTGCTCCTAGCCTTGATCAAGTTATCACCGATCTGAAGAATCTTATCCGTTGTCTCTTGAATGATTTCAGGGCCAGTAAACTACTTGTCACCAACCTCATGCCAGCTGAGAGGAGATATGCACTTGCGGCCATACAAAGCTTTGAAAGGAGCCATCTGAATACTGGAATGATAGCTGTTGTTGTACGAGAACTCAATCAATGGTAAATGTACATCCCAGTTACACCAAAGTTGATGACACAAGAACGGAGCATATCCTCCAAGGTCTGAATGGTACGCTCGGTCTGCCCATCCATTTGAGGATGAAAGGCCGTGCTAAGATTCAAATGAGAGCCCATAGCGGATTGAAAGGTTTGCCAAAGACATGAAGTAAAACGACCATCACGATCTGAGATTATGTCAAGAGGTATGCCATGACGTCATATGATCTCATCGGTATAGATTCAAGCAAGTTTCTCCACTTTATAATCTTCACGAATAGGAAGAAAGTGGGCTGATTTGGTCAAACGATCAACAATCACCCAGATACTATCGTGACCAAACGGTGTACGGGGCAGCTTAGTAATAAAGTCCATAGCGATGCTATCCCATTTCCAAACAGGGATTTCGGGTTGTTCTAAGAGTCCAGAAGGACGTTGATGTTCAGCCATAACCTTCGTACAAGTAAGGCATTTAGAAACATATGCAGCAATGTCCTTCTTCATACCAGGCCACCAATAAGTCATACGCAAATCATGGTACATCTTATCAGCACCTGGATGAATAGAGTAACAGGATTTGTGAGCCTCATTCATAATGAGCTCATGGAGATTATCGCGATCCGGCACCCAGATGCGATTGAGGTAGTATTGGAGTCCATTAGGTTTAGTTTTGAGTTGATCAATCTTAGCGCCTTAGATTTCTACCTCTAGGCTTCCTTCATTTGCTGACGAATACTGAGCTTCACGAATACACGCATGAAGGTCACTAGAGATACGAATAGCATTCACATGAGTTTTACGACCAAGAGCATCGACCACTACATTCGCCTTGCCAGGATCATAGCGAATTTCGCAGTCGTAGTCGTTAAGCAATTCCACCCAACGTCTCTGTCGCATGTTCAGTTCCTTTTGGTCAAAGATATGTTGAAGGCTCCTGTGAAAACCACACACTTAGTACCATACAGGTACTGTCGTCATATCTTTAACGCGAACACAACTGCACCAAGCTCCAGATCGTGAGTAGTATAGTGTTTCTCATGTACTTTGAGTTGGCGAGAAGCATAAGCAATAACCTTGTCCCACTGCATGAGCACACAGCCCAAACCACGGTTCGAGGCATCACAATATACCACGAAATCATCATTCCCATCGGGGAGAGTTAGAACAGGAGCATTACACAAAAGAGTCTTAAGAGTCTGAAAAGATTCCTCTTGCTCGGGACCCCAAGCAAAAGGTCTCTCTTTCTGAGTTAACGAAGTAAGAGGAAAAGCGATCTTAAAGAAGTCTGAAATGAATCGGTGGTAATAGCCCGCCAACCCTAGGAAGGAATGAATCTCAGATGCAGATTTAGGCGTACTCCAATTCTTCACAGCTTCGATTTTAGACGAGTCAACATGAATACCTTGCTTACTAACGACGTGACCAAGAAATTGCACTTCATTAATCCAAAACTCACACTTAGAAAATTTAGCATACAAACGTTCACCACGTAAGAGTTCAAGCATCAAGCGTAAATGACGAGCATGATCAGCTTTAGTTTTAGAATAAATGAGAATATCATCGATGAAGACTATCACAAAACATTCCAAATAGGGCTTACAAACACGATTCATGAGATCCATGAACACAGCGGGTGCGTTGGTCAATCCAAAAGGCATGACCATGAACTCGTAGTGTCTATAACGAGTGCGAAAAGCGGTTTTGGGTACATCATCCTCGAGTACACGAAGCTGATGGTAGCCAGAACGAAGATCGATTTTTGAGAAACAGGACGCGCCTTGTAGTTGGTCAAATAGATCATCAATACGCGGGAGGGGATAATGATTCTTAATGGTAAGCTTATTAAGTTCACGGTAGTCGATACATATACGAAACGAACCATCTTTCTTCTTGACGAATAGCATGGGAGCACCCCACGGAGAGGTACTTGGACGAATGAATCCCTTATCGAGTAGTTCTTGAAGCTGATTAGATAGCTCTTACATCTCGGAAGGTGTAGGACAATACAGGGCCTTGGCGACAGGAGTCGCACCAGGTATGAGATCAATACGAAAGTCGACAGATCTAGGAGGAGGAAGGCCAGGAAGATCTTCAGGAAAGACATCGGGGAAATCACACACTACTGGAACGTCGCTTATGTCCTTTCCCTTGCCCTTTTGTTCCACCACATGGCCAAGAAGGCAAAGTTCGGTTTACGTAAACATCTGTTCGCTTGAGTGCATGACATCAGCATTAGTCCTTTCGAAGGTCGGTCTCCATAGACATGCAAAATATCACCGGACGAAAGTGGTAAACGAATAAATTTCTCGTGACAAGCAATCTCAGCATGATTCTTACGCAACCAATCCATACCGATAATGACATCAAAACTGCCCAATTGCATGGGTATTAGATCAATAGTAAACACGTGGTCGTTAAGAATCAAGGAACAACCACAGAGAATAGAATCAACTAGAATAGACTTCCCATCGGCAATTTCCACCGAAAACGAGTTAGGTAACATAGAGCATGAACAGTTTAATAAAGATTCAAATTCTACGGGCACAAAGCTTCTGTCAGCACCAGTATCAAATAATATCGAAGCGTAAAGGTTATTCGCAAGAAAAGTACCGTTAACGACGTCATTGTCGTTACGAGCCTGATTAGCTTTAAGATTGAACGCTCATCCACGAGTGGCTGGCTGTTGATCCTGGTTCAGCTGAGGACACTGGTTACGAAGGTGAGTAGTATCTCCACATTTGTAGAATGCACGAACAACGTTGACTAGTTTAGGATTCTGCGGAGGAGCTGGAAGAGCTGGTAGGGCCGCTTGAGCTGGGGCTTGCTGAGCCGGTTGAGTAGGATTAACTTGACGATAGTAAGGAGTCGTGTGACCATATCAATTGAAGTTGGTGCACAAACGACATGCAGAATTAGCAAGATGATGAAAGTTGCAAGTTGCGCACTTGGGGTAAGACCCAGAGTACTGCTTTTTGACTTAAGGGGCAACAGGGTTCTAAACAGTAGCAGCAGGAGCAGGTTTAGCAGCAGGGTTTGCAGCAGGAAAAATAGCATCGCATCCTGAACCCTGAGACTTTCGCCTCTTGTTCTTGCTGCCACTTGGCTGCTGGGTAGCCTGATGTGCAGACTTGGAGGGAGCAGAGTTAGCAAACTGCTTATCACGAACACGTTTGTTGTTGAGACTAGCTGCAAGACGATAGACTTCCTTAATAGTTTCGAGTTGAGCTGATTCAATAGAATCACGCATAGCAGGAGGTAGACTATTGATGTACTTGGTTATCATGCGCTTAGGGGTAGAAACCAAGTGAGGAACAATCAAGCTGAGCTGCTTGAAACGGGTAGTACAAGCTAGATTATCATCACCAATCTGCTTCAAGTGTCAGAACTCTTCCTCAAGCTTTAACTGTTCATGGGGAGGGCAGAACTCATGCATCATTAGCTCTCACACCTCAGCCCATGGAAGAGCATAGGCTTCTTCATTCGAACGAATGTTTCTCTCATTTTACCACCACTCCAACGCTCTGCCTTGAAACATTCCAGTCGCACTCCTAGTCTTTAAGTGATCTGGGCACTCATTGTTGATAAAGGTAACCTCAATACTCTCAAACCACTCGAGCATAGCGATCACCCCATCACTGCCCATGAAAGGCTTAGGGTTGCAGGAGATGAAATGTTTGTAGCTGAACTTTGTAGGTTTTAGCTTCTCGGTCTTCGAGTCCACAGAGGATGGAGGAGTGTTTGACCCTTGGATCTCAGAGACGATCTTTGGCACGACTCGAGCGATCTGGTCGGCCATGAAGGATATCATCTTTTCTGAGACTTTTCCCTAGATCTCTTGAGAGTGTCGGATAGCTTTCGAGAAGACATCCTAAAGATCCAATAAGAGGATCATGTAAGTCTAGATTCACAAAGCCTCACAATATAGATTCACACACGATAGATTAACACTCAAGATTCAACAAGATTCACATGGATTAAGATTCAAGTTTCACATAGATTCCAATAGACTCAACACCGCAAACCCACGACCTTCGCATGGCATGTTGTACAAAGTTTGGCAACATGCCAGAAACGCTTATATATAGGAAGTACCAGCGGTGTATCCACCACGCTTCGGGCACATCGCTTCTGCCTCGTACTCGGTGTCATGTTACGTGTCGCAATTGCCAAACACAATAACACACTCATCATCATCATACACACGTAGATTATCCCGATAGATTCACATAGATTGACCCAATAGATTCGCATAGTTTCCCATGGATTCCAGTAGATTCAATAGATTCGCTTAGATTCCAATATATTTCAGTAGATTCAATAGATTCACATAGATTTAGTGTTAACAATCCATAACCAACGAAATCCCACATGGCACGTGCTACGAAAGTTCGGCAACATGACGGAAGCACTTATATATAGGAAGTACCAGCGGCGTATCCACCATGCTTCAATCATGCCACGTCCGTCTCGTCATCGGTGTCATGCTTCGTTAACCACAACATTAGATTTCACCACTTCTCACAACATAGATTAACCAAATAGATTCAACCACATGGATTAACCAAATAGATTCCACAACTTCAACCCAAGCCTACAAAACTACGAACTTCGCTTAGCGATTGGAACGAAGGTTCGGTAACATGCCAGAAACACTTATATATAGGAAGTACCAGCGGCGTATCCACCATGTTTCGGACATGCCACGTCCGCCTCGTCTTCGGCGCTAGGCTACATTTCGTATTTTGTTTCTGAAATAACACATACTTAGATTACACGTAGATTATGCTAGTGTACACATAGATTACGCTTAGATTTCACTTAGATTACACAAGTAGTTTCCCATAGTTTTACAATTCAACAACCTCATCACCGGTCTGCAAAACACTAAGTTTCGCATGGCACTTGGTACGAAAGTTGGTAACATGCCTGAAACACTTATATATAGGAAGTACCAACGGCGTATCCACCATGTTTCAGACCCGTCACTTTTGTCTCGTATTTCTATGCCATGTTCCGTTTAGCGTTTCACAACCACAATAACACATAGATTCATCAAATAGCTTCACATAGTATCATAGTTGATTCAAGATTCCCACATAGATTATCATTATGAACAAAGCTTCAAAAATTTAGTTCGATTCTGAGATTAGAATTAGCGTTTTAGATTGCGGACATACGTGCGATTCGTGCAAAAGTTTCAAAATAAACGAAGACTCAAATAAACGAAGGATCAAGTTTAAAAACCATAAAAACTGAGATAACACAAAAGATAGGCTCATAAAACATAGGATTGTTCCGGGTAGAGGACCGGTGACTAACCAAAGTGATTCAAACTCCTTTCGAATTGAGACAACGTGTCTTGACTTACTTAGGCAAATACGTCATCGATGTTAGGCCTACGATATTCGTCCTTTCGGTCATTTCAAGTTCCTAATTGATTGGAAGTTTTGAGACTTTGGCGAGACATAAAAATCAAGGAGTGGGACTAGTTATCAAGGTCTGAGTTTCACCTCTATCTTGACAACATCGTACCCTAACAGGGTCGGTACTCATCAATAGATAAGACCTACTAGAATATATAATATGGAAATTCTTCCTTCAAGATTCGGATGTCACTCCTGTCTTGGGGGTAAACCTCGTGCAAAATACAAACACTGCTTAACAGCGTTTTCAAAGTATCAAGTGTATATTGTATCGGCCTTAGGAAACGCGTGTAAGTTAAGCAGGAAAATGTGTTGCTAGGAAGCAAATACGGTAGAATGCATAAGTCTTAAACAACAGATAAGAATCAAGATTCCTAGAACTATAGACTAGGGAAAGTATTCCTACTTACCCTAATTCTCTATAGTTATGGATCTGATACCAATCTGTCACACCCCAACCGATGGCGGAAACATCGGGGTGCGAGCACTAAGCGTTTAGATTGCTCATGAGAATCCATAACACTAAATAGTTTCAATATAAATTAGATTCATTTCATGCAATTGTCTAAAACCAAGTCAACCACCAAAACATAGTATCAAACTAAAACAAACATAATCCTCGTTTCAAAGTTTCTAGTTTTAGCTATGTGGAGTATCTAAGTTCTATCCTAGCTTGCTTCACGATTCCTAGCATCCTGTCAGCCTGCAACATGTATTAAAATAAAGTCAGTACAAAATGCACTGGCAAGTATACAAGTTTGAGTAATAGCGTAATAGATTAAAACAACTCATATCCATCGTCTAAATGATACGAAAATAGTTTCAGCCATGCTAGTGTTCGCAGTCTAACAGGTGATAGCCCAAGTATCCCGATGCTTTAGTGTTTTCCCAAGTCTCAAGGAAAACTAGAATCCTCCTAACAATACCCCCAAGAATAATGGGGAGGTGCATCTCCTATAGCGCTACTATTGTTAAGGCGGAACTACACACTCTGGATTAAACGTCCACATAACACAAAGAGTCTAGAATCAAGAATCACAAGTTTCACGTACACATAGGATAGAGTTTAGATTCCAAAAGTTTCATGTATCGTAGTTTAATAGAATACATGTTGCATCCCAAAGTTTAAAGCAAAAAGGGATCGAGTATACTCACAGTGATTGCTTAACATATTACCTATTATTGGATCAAAGGGAGCTCTTTAGAGTTAGCCTGATTAGATTACAACAGATAAGAGTCGGGCAGGATAACGAGATTCAAACCAAGTGTCGGATCAGTCATCTTGATCGGATGGCTGTTCGATCGGATGGCTATCTGATCGGATTGCCATTCGATTGGGACGACTATTGTATGGGGGACGGAATGCCACCCGATAGGATGGTCATCCGTACGGATGGCTATTCGATCAAATGGTCATTCGATCCATGTGTTCAGATTTCACATTGATTACCAAGTTTCTGAAAAAGTTTCCAAGTGTTGAAGGGTTCCAAAAATACATTGTTACCTCGATCGGATGGCAGTTCGATCGGATGGCTATCCGATCGGATTGCCATTTGATGATTAAGGATTCAAGGTTTCAAAGTATTCAAGGTTACGAGGCAAGTGCCACTTGATCGGATGGCAGTTCGATCGGATGGCTATCCGATTGGATTGCCATTCGAACGAGTTGTCCTTGTCCCGTTGATAAGCTTGTAAAATCTCTGAGTTTAACGTGACGGCTTGGTACGTATTGAGACAATGGTAATCACACCAATATATAGCCATTCTGATCGGATGGGAATCACCTCAGTACGCCCAGTCGTCTGCTCTTGGCGATGCTTATGTCAGAATCCGTACTCCGGTCATCTTCTCCGGCAACAATCCATTTCCAAGCTGACTCAAGACTAATCATCAAGTCTTTAGTCCGTTCAGATCCGGATTCCACTGTTTTAAGTGAAAAGTTAAGAAAAGATGAGAGAAGACATAAGTTTTAGCTGAAAAAGTCTAGATTTAGTTAAGATTCAATGTAAAACACATGAAATTCCTTAGATCTGAGTTAGATCTTGGCAGGAATGACATCACACCATAGTTTGCACAAACCACCATGATGTCGTCACCCTCAAGAGCTTAAATCTTAGAGATTTCACGGTGAAAAGTGAGATTTCAAAGGAGAATCATGTAGAGAATAACGTGTAGATCCAAGATGTACAAGAATCTAGTGTAAAACGTACCGAAATCACCGAGAAATGGAAGAAAATTAGGATTGCGTGTGTCTTGGTCGAGTGAGGCTGTCACATCAATGAGAATGATGTGCCAGGCCTATTTATAGTGTCAGAGAGAGGGAGTGAGGCGGTGTGTACGGATCGGTTGGCACTTATGTCGATTGGCCATCCGATCGGATTGCCACTCGGTCAATCCCTTCCTTTCCGCGTTCCCGTCTTTGAGTTAGATTAAGTGTTGAGTTGCGTATTATTGGGTAATAGTATCACATAACTAGATTATATCATTAACACAAAAGTTTTCGTAGTTTCCATAGTGTCCGCCAGTGACAAGACTCCAGTCCGTCGTTCAACCAAGTCTCAAGTTTCACGAGCCTCGAGAGTCAAGCACCAAAGTATCAAGAGTCAAGAATCTAGATTCCAAGCATCAAGAATCATAGTTTCCAAGTATCAAGAATCATAGTTTCCAAGTATCAACTATCAAGAATCATAGTTTCCAAGTATCAAGTATCAAGAATCATAGCATTAAGAATCAAGTATCATAGCCTAAGATTCACCAAGTATCAAAAGTGTCAAGTATCACATAGTGTAAGGGCTAAAAGTGACAAATAGCTAAAAGTCTAGGGACGCAGGCGTTACATGGAAAGCTATTGGTACAAGATAAACAATAAAATCGGTATGTGTTTAACTAATCAAACCAATGATGAAACACAATAAGCTCATGACATAACCCAAAGTTTACAGGCGGTGCGTTACTAGCGCAATATATGTCAAGGATAGGTTCGTACGAAGTTAATGATAAGTCTAAAACAAAACGTATAACCCCAAGTTTAAAGTATCAAGTAACAAGTATGCATGCATGTATAAGGAATGTTTGTGCATTTAAGAATAAAGTTTAAGTGTAAGTTTATAGTTTAACATGTTACACTCCAAAAGGTGGTAAACGAAAAGGGGTTCATGTATACTCACAGTTTTGCAAAGTTTCCTTTGGTGATTTCGTGAAGAGTTGGAGGTTGGAGCTTCAAAGCTTCCTTTAAAACACTTAGTGTTTTCTTTTAGAACTCTTAGAGTTCTCTTCCTTGCTTGGAAGATTTGAGAGAAGTAGAGAGGTTGAGAGAAGAATGGTTGGAACACTTAGTGTACTTTTAGAATTCTTAGAATTCTTGATTTAGAAAGATTGAGAGAATTAGAGAGATGGAGAGAAGAATGGTGTGAATAAAATGGTAGAAGGAGGTTGGTATTTATAGGTAGAGAAGGTGGAAAATGGTGAAATATGATTGGTTAAAGAAGGTGGAAGAGGATTGAAAAGATGATTGGTGGAGAAAGGAGGTGGAAAATGGTGAAATAAGATTGGTTAAAGAAGGTAGAAGAGGATTGATGAGGTGGAAGGATGATTGGTATATTTCTTGAGTATATATTATGTAATTGATTATATAAAAAGTATAAAAGTATAATTCAAGTATTGAGGATGTGCGTATAAGTATTTATACATATAATTGTGTCGGTTTGCATATAAATACATATTTAAATGGTCGGTTGTGTGAATAAAAAACTATGATTAACGCCTCGAATTGTGAGATTTAAATTAAAATACGAATGTAAGATTTCTAAAATTAGAATACGAATACGAACATTTTTAAAATAGAAGTACGAAGATACGAGGCGTTACAGTCTCCCCTCATTTAGGAAATTTCGTCCCGAAATTTATTCAAGAGGAAGACCTTAGAGAAAAAGCAGTTTGGCTAATAGAATCGAGACTTGGGAGTTTTGAAACGTTTTGAAAAGTACGAAATTTTGAAGAATGGAAGGATAGGTTTTGTAAAAGGAGTTTGTTTGACTAAAATGAGTGAAGGCGTTAAGCATAAGTAAAACGTGCATGTGTGAGCATAGGCAAACGAGTTTCAACAAGTTTGGATAACTCGGAATGGGAGATATCATTAAAATATGATATCCAAGAAGTATAACTTTCATATAGAACGGTAAGTATTTCGATGAAAAGTGTGGCCGCACTGTAAAAAGTTTCTTTGGTTTCAAAGAGGAATCATAAATCACATGTTTGTAGGAAATTATTCATTGATGAAGAACGAGAAAGTTAGGTATTTTAATAAAAAAAGATTTTGGGGGTGACGACCAACTAACTATGTTCATGTTTAAATGAAGGATGAAAAAATAGCCTTAAATAGTAAGAAGATATTTTAGGATTCGAACGCGCAAACAGGTTTGATTGTACATGAGGTTCGTATGAAAGACGAAGAATAATGGAGTTACAAGAGTGAATGGTCATTCTAATAAACGAATATGAGTATAAGAAGGGCATGTGTATTGGACAAGGAAACTCGTTGTATTATGAATAAGGTCTCGTCGTGGATAATCAGATATCATGTGTTTAGCAATGCGTTTGTAGTTGTGAAAATTTGCATTCTAGGTCTAAGTATGGTCTGCAAAACAACGAATTCCTCATGGCACGTTTTACGAAAGTTTGGTGACATGACAAAAACATTTATATATAGGAAGTACCAGCAGCGTATCCACCATGTTTTGATCATGTTACGTCCGTTTCGTTGTTCGGTGTCATGTTACGTTCCATGCTTTACCATACACAGTAGTACACTCTATGATTCTCATGCATCTATCACTATAATCCCGTGTGCACCCGCGATTATTTTGATCGTCGTATGATCCGCATATCTTGTACTAGTTGTGTATGAATCAGGGTATACATAAATTTGGAAAATAAGAATGTGTGCGTATAAGAATGTAGTATATAAGCATGTTTACGTTCAAATAAGTATGAGACCAACGTGAGCGAACCCCCTCGGGTTATGCTAACGTATAGGTACGAATGTATGAATTTGAATATAAGTATGAGCAAGAATGTGAGTATAAATATAAGTATGCATATGAGTATAAGAATGAAAATAAAACGTATGAGTTACGAATATGTGCATAAGTATGAATAAGTAGGTATAAATGACGACGATTGAGTGTATGGTATGAATTGAATACAATGAATTTAAGTATATAAAACGATCGAGAAGTTCGAGTATGTAAAAAAAAAACGAATGATATAAATGAAATTGCCACGAGATATCAACTAAAACGTGTACGATGTTATGAGAATTTATGTAATGTAAAATTTAGTTTGTAAATGTAAAAAGAATATAAAGTACTTACTGGTTATGTGTGTCGTATTTTGTAAAGAACGGAAATGCTACTCTTGTTTTAGAAGAATTTATGTAAGTCAAAAATGGTCGGTCCCCATGATGTTTCCTTGCCTACGTGTTTTGAAATTTAAATGACTATTTGGCGGTGTATGAAAAGGTTTCTAAAAATAGTAAGTTTGCATCATTTTAAAAGATTTTGCATTAAAATATGGAATTTGTAATTTGGAGGTTCTTGTGAAAACGTTGACCCTTAAAAATAAATTTAGCATAATTAACCTAGTGATCGTCGAAAATAAGTGTTTTAGCAAAATGATTCGTTGATTTTGAAAGGAGTTTTAGTAAAATGATCTTATAATATCTATAAGATCTTGTAGGCATGTGAGAAAGGTTGGTTTGATTTCGATTGAGAATGAAAGTCTTTAGTATGATGATATAATGTGAGTGTGTTTTAGTGATTAGGTTGAGTAGGAAGTTCATGGGCAAGAGATTCATTGGACCGATTATGTTGATAGGTAGCATTTCGTAAGGTTTTGAAATTCGGGTAATAAAATGTTTTAAGGTATGATTAAGAATTTCGTGTATGTGAGTTATGTGAAAATAGACTATAGGGTAAGAACTACGTTTGATAAAACAATGCATTTTGAAATTAATATAAGTAGGGATTTTGACGAATGATAAACGATTTAGGTGTAAAACATGATCGTGTTTGCATAATAGTATTTTGAAGGAAATTTTTGGTAACAATCACCTAGGTAAGGGAATCACCCCTAACCCGTTGGTGAGGTCGTTTTCAGAAAAGAAATAAGCGGAGTTAATCGTCAAGGTAAGGAAATCACTCCTATCTCGATGACATGTCTCCATTTTGGGGATACAAGAAATGTAAATCTAGTTGGTGACATTTTTGAAATCATGCATGTAAATGAAGTATAGATGTATGAAAAGACTTAGTATGATGTGTGTATAAGAAAATAATCTCGAAAGAATTTTGAACTTGAAAGGGAGAATTGCATCATATAAGATTGATAATAGTAAAACATAGGTTTGATTAAAACTTGGATTGTTCTAAAATGGAACTTTGACTAAACCAAAGTGGTCGAAATTTTTTTTTAATTCGAGAAACATGCTTTGGTCTAATAGGTGGAATACTCTCACCGATATTCCGTGTAGGATCGAGAATCGATCTAAACGAGACTATCAGAAGAGTTCTAATCCATATCAAAGGCGGAATTCGGTGATACAGACTTGATTACAGCTTTATTCACTCTTTAATTGTCTTGTTTATTGATATAACACTGATACAGATCAAATTACACGTCGGCAGCACTTCGGTACCGGAATCAGGAACTGTTACAAATGAAATCTCAGCTCAGGTATTTATAGGAAACTCATTTCGCACGGAATGAGCATGAACCATTTCGTGCGAAATGGTCAAGGTTCATTTCGTACGAAATGGCCTAGCCATTTCGTGCGAAATGGACTCTTTCCTCTAAAACACTAATTTCTCGAACTTTGAGCTATGTTCCATCTAATCTATTCACAATACTCGATACAAGACGAAGTCGACAGACATATGCACCAACAGACTCCCCCTTGGATGTTGACGAAGTCTTCGGTGTCGAGTCTTCTCAATGATATGTCTTCAGTCTTGATCAGTCGAACTCTCTTCCAAAGTATCTGACAGTGTAAGCTTCATTCAATCTCTATCTTCTTCTCTCTTTCTTTTCCAGCATCTTAATCTGGCTCTTTATCATTCAAACTTCCCCTTGAATGTTGATCCATAATTTGTATCTGATTCAGACTCCCCCTTTCAATAAGCTGGGATCGCAGTCTTACTTAACTCTTGTTCTAGGATCGTGACCTGGTTCTCTTCCTGCTCAGGTTTAAACACGGGGACCTGCACAAATCTCTACCTAAAAATAAGATTCTCAATAGACAAGATTTGACAGATTTATAAACCACTTGCAGAACTAATTTCAAACCATCACTTGTAAATATCATCCAAAATGATTTAACATATTTAATTTCTGATGACCACTTGCACAAATATCACTTTTCTTTTTCCAAACAAATTCTCCCAAACATGTTCATCATGTTTAGCACTCGGAATTTTGAAAATCAGCTCTCCAACATCAATTGTCGAAAATCTTTTTGGTTTTTCAAAAATTTATGCTAAAACACTCCGAAAATCTTTTTGGATTTTTGATTTTAATGAAATGCAGTAAAGAAATATTTACAGACAATATTTTTGTGAGTTTGTGTAAGAGGATCATATCAGTTTATGAGACAAATCACTAACACCGTTAAGCTTTAAACATTTTAAGTTCTAAACGATTCACGTAGATTGTCAGTATACTGATCCATTTAAATTTTCACACAAAGTTCAACTGTTCCGAGATACGAGATTAATGTTTTAAGCAATTAAACTTATTCGCGTGTCCCACCTTAGAATATACTCCCGTATCCAGACTCCTATATTCAGTCTTACAGGTGAATGTACACTAGTGATATCTGTAAGGGGTTAAATGCGAGACCATGAGAGCTCAGGCTATTGCTTCCGCAAAATCAGAGAGATGATGGTTCGCTTTTCGGTGGGTTCCCTTTAGATAATCTTTTCTTCAACAGCACATGATTAGCATTTTTCAATGTTTCATCATTTTTTATGCTGAGGGCGAGCTTTAAGATTAAAGCAATGCAAAGTATTATACGAGGACTAGGCTATTGCTCCCGCAAAATCAGAAGTCCAGGTATAATACCCCAGATATCACCACGCACAAAGACCTAGTATGTCAGAAATAGAAAGCCCTTCAAACAAGATTTCAGGGGTTACCTATATATACGAGAGATGTTCCCCACGAAATAAGTAAGTTTGAAATTTAGGTTTATATCTCGACAACAATCTACTAAGCGTGTAAAAACCTACTGGCATATCATCAGTGAGACCGTTTATCACATTTGACTTTCCAATTCTTTAGCGTGCTGTGATAGTCCACTGATGTACTATTATTTCCTCTTTTTCACAACAAAACTCATTTTCATTTATTTTTCAAAGTTTTTGAATTTTTTGATTTTATCATGTTTTTGGATTTTTCAAATTTTCTGAAATTTCTAAAAAAAAATTTACTCCCCCTAAAATCAAAATTATATTTCAAATTTTGATTTTCTGGGAAAATTTGAAAAACAAACTGTACAAGTAAAATCTTTATTGTAAACCCGTTTGACCGGTGAACTCGGACTCTTGTCTGATGAACTCTAACTTTCAGATTTAGACTCCGACTTTGACTCTTCATCCATATCCAACACCTGATCGACCACTTTCTTTAATAACTCAGACTCATGATCAGTGTCAGACGCTGTGAATGTGATATCAATATTGTCTGGTAACTCATCAATGGTTTCAGACTTTAACTTTATGTTGACTGCCTTTTTTAATCACTCCTCATTTGGCTTTCTGGGAGAATAACTTTCCCAGATCGGGGGCGGACCCTTGTTATACTTGACACTTTGTTTCTTACCAGTATCCTTTTCTGTCTTTTTATCTTCAAAAGCTTCAAGACCTGCAATAGTAGGATAAACTCTGTCAATCAAATAATCATAAGCTTTATAACTCATCAGCAATCGTTTGATTCTCTCATTTTCAATCTTTTCGAGTTCCAAATCTTGCTTCAGCTTTGCACAATCTTCAATATACTCATTGATGACCCTCTGCTTAGTCATTAGTGTTGAACTAATCATTGTCTGAGCAGCTCCCATTTCTAGGTTTGTCTTGTTCAAATTATCAACCGTCCTGTTCAGCACATCATATGATTCTTTCACATACTTCACATCAAACAACAATTTTTCTTTCAACTATTCCAGTTCACGATACTTCTTGTCTTTCTCCTCACAATCTTTGCATGGTTCCAAACATTTCAGACAAGGTTTCATGACCTCAACAATGTTCTCAATTTCGACAATCTTTTCAACTTCAATGATTTTTTCAACTTCGACTATTTTCTCAACTTCGACGATCTTCTCCATCACCTTTTCAATCATTGGTTCTTCATCAAATTCTACTTTTACCTCACACTCTTCATCTTCGATCTTTTCTGTCGAATTTTCTTCAACTTTTGTTTTTTCAGCTTCCAATTTTGCCTTTTCTTCAGCAATTCTTCTTGCTTCCAAATCTTTTTTTTCATTCTAGCAGCCTTCTTCTCATTCAGCATCTCGATCTTATCTGCAAAAAACAAATTAGAACTGAATGAGTCTAAATTTTTTTCTAGCATTATTAATGTACTCTTCCTCATCATCAGTATCTTCATCACTTTCTGATGATCTGAAAATCTTCGTTCTTTTTGGCTTAGATTTGACTGCTTCTTCTTCTTCCAAGATTTGAGCAACGAATGCTGAATCAGCTGGAACGTATTTGTCCCAGCTAAATCCCTCTGCCAATTTTTCATCATCTTGATTTACTAGATAAGCCTTCTTCTTTCCTTCTTCAATAGCACGGGATGATGACGGTTGTTGAGTAATCTGATGATAAATTGATTTTCAATGATAATCGTTGTTTCCAAAAGGATCTTGTCTCCCTGTTGCTTCTTTATTTTTACACTCTCGTTTAAAATGCCCCTTTTCTCGGCAACGAAAACAAGTAACCTTTGATTTGTCAAATCCTAACGGAGATGTAGCAACATCACGAAGATCATCTCTACCGGTGATTTGTGTAAATTTTTCTGCTCTTCTTAGAGCACTGGCTAAACACCACTTGATGTCCATCAACTCAAGTTCTTCAGCATCGATCTGGTCATAATCCTCTTTGGTGAGCATCGGATTCCCAATTCTTCTAGCAACTAAGCTTTCATACGATTCTAACATAGTAACAAGTGATGCCATGTGTTGCTTAGCAATTTCTGGAGAGAGATTTTGATCATTTTGAATATTCAATGTAACATTACATTGCAGATTTGTTGAATTCTGTCGTTGAGGACTTGGTGTTGTGAAATTCGGATCAAAACTTGAATACGACGACGAATATCCACCTCTCTGAGTTACAGTACTACCATTTGTTCCAGAAGAACTATCAGTACTGAAAGCAGTCTTAATCTTTGGACTCGGAGTAGTCTCAAATTTGTTTCCTCGGTAGTATAGACTAACATCTTGTTGAGCATTTGGATTATTCATGATAGCAGTTTTCTGAATATCCAATTCATGTTCTTCAATTTTCTGAATAAACTTTGCCAAATTCATACTTTCAGATTTTCTCATATGTTTTAAGATCAACAAATATGTTCCCCATTTATTCTGTGGTAACGCATCGGCTAGCTTATCAACCCATTCATCGTCGTCTTTCTTTATTTCCAATCTTCCCATTTCCAGAACAAGATGACAATATCTATCAATGGTCATTTTTGTTGTTTCACCTTCAAAAGCTACAAACATATCAAATGATTTCTTTAGTAAAGCTTGTTTGTTCTTTATCATATCAGCGCTTCCCTTAAACTTGTTAATCAACGCCAACCAAATTGATCTAGCAGTTTCTTCATGTTGAAGTAACACAAAAATATCTTCTTTTACGGATTGTTAGAGAAGACTAATCATCATTTTTTCACTGGTGTATTTCAATTTCTCAGCCGCTGAATAGTCACTAAAAGCTTTTTCAATCCCACATTCATTTTTTGGTTTAACGTAATCTACATCCAATGAGCACCATGCATCAAACTTATAGGCTTGCACCCAGTTTTCAAAATGATTTTGCCATCCTTTAAAATCCTCGATGTACATAAGCTTTGGAGGCTTTTGAGACGTTCCCGTTTCATTTTCGATTTCAATTGTTTCAGCAGCAGTAACTGGAGCAGCTGGAGTAGTAGCAAACGCGTTGTAAAACTCCTCTTCCATGTTTCAGTAACCTGTTTCACAAATACACAAAGTTCAAACGAAATGCAAGTTCAAACGAAATGACTTTTGATGCGAAATGAACTTTGGTGCGAAATGGCCTCTTCAAGAGAAATGGCAACTTCAAGCGGAATGGCACTTTCACACGAAATGGAAGATCTTTTCAAACGGAATGGCTATTTCAAGCGAAATGGGTCCTTCAAGCGAAATGGGTCCTTCAAGCGAAATGGAGAAACTATTTCGTACGAAATGGAGACCAGTTCAAGCGAAATGGCAACTTGGAGTGGAATGGGTCAATTCGTGCGAAATGGAAGGTCACAAGGTTCAATTCGTACGAAATGGAATGTCTGTTTCACACGAAAAGGCTCATTTCATACGAAATGCTACTGATGTCACCTATTCGGTCAGATTTTTGTCACATTGAACAGGTTTTTGGTCGATTTTAGGTCTAATTCTTTCAACGATTGATTAAAACTGCGTTTCGCTTATAATGTGAGAAAATCAAGCCATTTTAACCGTGAAATCTTGTTAATATTGAAAAAGAAGGTGTAGAAGTCAGAATTTTGATGAAATCAAGCTGAATTCGGTAAGAACTCTTCCTCCTGAGCTCTGATACCACTTGTAGGATCGAGAATCAATCTAAACGAGTCTATCAGAAGAGTTCTAATCCATATCAAAGGCAGAATTCAATGATACAGACTTGATTACAGCTTGATTCACTCTTTAATTGTCTTGTTTATTGATATAACACTGATACAGATCAAATGACACGTCGGCGGCACTTCGGTACCGGAATCAGGAACTGTTACAAATGAAATCTCAGCTCAGGTATTTATAGGAAACTCATTTCGCACAGAATGAGCATGAACCATTTCGTGCGAAATGGTCAAGGTTCATTTCGTACGAAATGGCCTAGCCATTTCGTGCGAAATGGACTCTTTCCTCTAAAACCCTAATTTCTCGAACTTTGAGCTATGTTACATCTAATCTATTCACAAGACTCGATACAAGACAAAGTCGACAGACATATGCACCAACATTCTGGTTAACGGTATTCACCCTTCCAGTTACTACAGGTTCCAAATCAATCGAAAATTAGAGACTTGGCAGGATTTTTGAATATCAAGGAGCGGGACTAGTCGACAAGGTGCGGGTTTCACCCCTAACTTGACGATTTCGTACCCTAAGTGTGGTTGATACTCGTCGGGTCAAAATTTAATTTCGACACTTTGACGAGGGTCCACTAGAATTTGAAATGGAAATTCTCAATCAAGGTGAGGATTTCACTCCTAACTTGGTGGCGAATTTCGTGTAAAAGAATAGATGGATTGAGAGTTGTTCACCAATTGTGGGTTTCACACCTATTTTGGTGAAGTCGTCTCGTTTGTGTATTACGAGTGGTTTTGAATTTAGTAAAAACGAGTAAAATGCCTTAGGAAGGCGTATGTTTGAAATATTAAAACAAGTATAAGCACATAAAGCATTTCAAGATATTAACACATAAGAGGCGTTTCAAGAGATTAGCATATGAATCAAGTATGGTTGAATTTGGTACTTGACTATAGACTAGGTCAAAAGCATGACAATTTTCCTAATTCCCTATAGTTATGGCTCTGATACCAATCTGTCACACCCCAACCGATGGCGGAAACATCGGAGTGAGACAAAGAAAGATTGCTCATCACACATAACGCTAATTGTGACAATAGAATTAAAAAAATAGATTGATTTCATTCATAACAAAATGTTACAATACATGGAACTTGAAATACAACATATTCATTACAAGAAAAACAATACAACAAACAAGTACAAAAATTATACAACGTATTAAAACCTAAAACGTCTATATGTGTATCTAGGCATCATCACCTACTTCAGTTTCATAGCATCATCATCATCGACCTGTAACATGTTAAAAAGTATAGTTCAATACAAATATGTATTGGCGAGTATACAGTTTTTCATACATAGCATAAAAAAGATGAGCTTTAAACAGTTCCACATGGCAAGCTATTGATACAAGATAAACAATAAAATCGGTATGTGTTTAACAAATCAAACCAATGATGAAACGCAATAAGCTCATGACATAACCCAAAGTTTACAGGCGATGCGTTAATCCTATAGCGCTATATATGTCAAGGATAGGCTCATACAAAGTTAATGATAAGTCTAACACAAAATGTATAACCCCAAGTTTAAAGTATCAAGTAACAAGTATGCATGCATGTATAAGGAATGTTTGTGCATTTAAGAATAAAGTTTAAGTGTAAGTTTATAGTTTAACATGTTACACCCCAAAAGGTGGTAAACGAAAAGGGGGTTCAAGTATACTCACAGTTTTGCAAAGTTTCCTTTGGTGATTCCGTGAAGAGTTGGAGGTTGGAGCTTCAAAGCTTCCTTTAAAACACTTAGTGTTTTCTTTTAGAACTCTTAGAATTCTCTTCCTTACTTGGAAGATTTGAGAGAAGTAGAGAGGTTGAGAGAAGAATGGTTGGAACACTTAGTGTCCTTTTAGAATTCATAGAATTCTTGATTTAGAGAGATTGAGAGAATTAGAGAGATGGAGAGAAAAATGGTGTGAAGAAAATGGTAGAAGGAGGTTGGTATTTATAGGTAGAGAGATGGAAAAGGGTGAAATATGATTGGTTATGTTAGTGCATTATGTCTGTAGCTTTCGTCTGTATCGAGTCTTATGTATTTTGTCCTGTATGTGTGTTTGTATATTTGTATATGTATATATTTTGTATCAAGACAAAACAGGGAATGGAACGGTAACATTTAAGTGTGATCCGAACAGACGACATGTGTCATCCATACGGATAGCCATCCGATCGGATGGCAATCTGATCGGATGACCATCCGATCGGATGACATCCTCACTTCCCTGGTTTGCCTATAAATAGTGATCTAGGGCTGTTTGTCTAGAACCTTTTGCCTGATTGTCAAAGCAAAGCTCTGTCCGATTGTCATCTGGAACTCTTGTATTTTCACATTCTAACAATGAAATTGGACATGTTAAGCGTTGAGATTGTTGTTGGTGATTCTCAGACGATGTCGAGGGATTCCGCACCTCACCATTGATCAATTCTGCCACGTTCTTCTACTAGAACCGTTCCTGCGTTGCACTCACAAGTGGTATCAGAGCCACAGGAAGTCAGATCGAAGATAACTACAACAATTTCACCGAGATTTCAGCTGTTTTCAGCAGATTTCAGTCAAATCTCACCGGAGATTCTGACAATTTCATCATCTTCTTCTACATTTCTTGCAGTTTTCATACTTTCACACTTAAAAATCAGAAAAACTCAAAATTAACATAGATTTTACAGGAGAATTTGACTAAATTTGGTATGAAACTGATTGGAATTCATCACAGAACAATCCTACTAAATTTCAATCCAAAATTTGGACTAAAACACCTTCAAATCGATCAAAAACTATGTTGTGTTCTTCGTGCATGATGATGTCACTCATCCGATCGGATTGCAATCCGATCGGATTGGACTAGATCTTGTTCACACTTCATTGTTGACGTCACGCTCATTCGATCGGATTGACATCCGATAAGATAGGTGTTGTGGTTTAGTGTTAAAGGTTCAAGTGTCACTTCAATTGAACGACCATCCGACCGGATCACCATCCGATCGGATAGCCATTCGACACTTGTGCCATCCGATACTTGACAACTTGGTTCATTATTCACTTGTGTCATCCGATCGAATTGTCATTCGATCGGACGACCATTCAATCCTAGTGCATAAGTTTTTTAAGTTTGTGAAATTTTTCTAAGTGTTTGATTTTTTCAGGATTTTCAAGATGGGAGACGACTTTTTGAATCCATTTAGTGACATTTTTGTGTACAACACAGGAGATACATCCACAAACACCAATACCAACACGAACATGAAAAAGGCGATCACAGATTCTCTAAGCGTGGATAATGCCTATGGGACATACAACAAACCTCCGAAGTTGATGGCAACTGAGGATTACAACCGATGGTCTAATAGGTTCGATGGATGGTTGAAAGCTTTTGCGTACAGTAGCTGGAGGTGTATGAAAAATGGTTTTTCGTCTACAAGAACTGATTTTGAAAACCTGAGTGATACTGAACACGAAACGTTTATAGCTGAACAGAAGTGTATCGCCCTACTTCATCAATCAGTCCGAGATGACATTATATCTTTGATTGATTATGAGAATTCAAAAGATTTATGGGCAAAATTGGAAAAGAAATGTATCGGGGGTGATGAAATTGTGAAAAACAAGAAAAGATTGTTGAAAAAGGAATTCGGTTTATTCACTTGTATGAAAAACGAGAGCGTACGACAGATGATCGAAAGGTTTTGTCATCCGAAGGCAGAACTAGTCAGATATGGGATCACGATAGAAAAGGATGAGATCATTGACAAAATGTTTGAAGCTCTACCAGATGAACAAGACTGGCAATATTTTGGTCTGGTGCTGAAAAATACCAAGAAGATGGCAGATATGACCGTTGATTGGTTGATTGAGAGAATCGAAAGTCATGAATTGGAGATTAAAAAGATGAACAAAGTGAACAGCACGCCATATCAACAGAATGTGGAACTCTACTATCGGGTTAGTATGATTCCAAAAGTCACTTCTCCAAAAACTGCTTTCAGTGCTGAGAATTCTAACACTGTGAATCAAGAAAAGAACAGCAGCAGTTCTTCGCCTAGCAGTGGTTATCATGGAACTGGCACTTCTTCATCTGCTTCATACAATCAGCAGCCACAAAATGTTCCAAGGAATGTTTTTCAGTGCAACATCGTTGTTAACCGGAACAACGCTCAGAATTTCAACGAAGAGACATCGAAACAGCAGATGGTATTCCTTGCTTCTATTATGGAGTCTTACGAAAGTTTGGTAGCTGGAAAGATCGAAAACACCAATCTTACAAAAGAAGACTATGACCAGATAGACCCTGAGGAGATGGAGTTGATTGACATTCGATGGTGCATGGCGAGCATAGTTCGAAGAGCCTCCATTGGAGGTCCTTCGACGAAACTCGGTTTCGACAAATCCAAAGTAACCTACTTCAAGTGTAAGCAAAAAGGGCACTTCAAGCGTGAATGTCAAAACTCGGAAGTAGGTGATACAGCAAATCCCTTTCGTGATGATTATTACAAAAAGGCAATCTATCATAAGAACCGAGAGGAGCCACCGAGGATGAAATATAACGAGGAGACTCCAAAAGAAAAATCCAGAGCTTTAGCTATGATTCAAGATGATGAAGGTTTTGACTGGAGCGAATTCTTGCCAAAAGATGATGCTGTTGGTTCGCTTTTATGGCAACAACTGAAAAACCAAAAGAAGATCTAAACTATATGCGTCAAAAGATGATAGCACAAAATATGAAGCAAAAGATCTACGAGGCTAGGAAAGAAGCAAAAAGGGCAAGAAGATGGGATCCGGATCATGAATGTTATTTAGATCCAAAAGGCAACATCTGTGTGGAACCATCATCAGTTGATGTTGAAACTCTCATAATATCTGTACAGAAAAGAGAAAAACAAGAAAAGCTCGAGAGAGAAAGACAAGAGGCAGCAAAGAAGTTAGACAATGGGGTCAACAACACTACTAAAGAAATGACAGCAGAAAACCTGACGAAAATGGCAGAGAAAGTTCTGATGACGAAAGCACTCGAGGTAGATTCCAAGTCTGCGTCTAGTTCTGAGTCATCAGTAAAGGTCAGTGGTAATAGTTTAGAAACCGAATCAGGTAAGGCTAATGGTGCTAAAATAGAAAGTGATTGCAGAAATTGCATGAAAGAGTGCAAAGTCTGCAGCACACATGCGTATCTCTCAATGAAGAAAATCCAGGATCTGGTTGATAAAGTCAGTAGAACTGAAAAAGAAATTTTGAATCGAGATAGAATAGTTAAAGCTTCAAATGATCGAATCAAAGAGTTAACCGAAAAGATTGAAAAAGATAAAAATGATGTTGAACGTTTTCAGAAAGAAAATGAAAAATGAATTCTTGAAAACAGAACAATTTCAGAAAATTTTGAAAAGTTAAAAAGAACAGTAAAAGATTCTGATGAACGAAATGGTAAAACTTACAAAGAAAACATGCAGTTAACTGGAACTCTTCAAGCAAAAGAAAAACAAATAAACCAGCCACTGGATGAGATTGCAAGTCTTAAGCTGCAATTCCAAGAAGCTAAGATTGAAAACGAGAGAATAAATCTGAAGCTTAGCAGCTATAGCTCCGCTAATTTTGTTCTTCAACATATAGTTCCTAAACCAATTGGGAAGAACAAAGCTGGTGAAGACATTTACTCAGATGGAACCAGGGTGGGTTATCATCAAGTTCCACCACCAGTGCTTAACAATTTTTTGAAAAAGAAATCTGGGTTGGATAATGAAGGTGAAACAAGTGAGAAAACCGATATTGAAAAATTACCAGAAACAATTGATGTCACATTCACTTCACAGTCTGATGAAGATAGCATTCAATCTGAAGTTGTGAAGAATGTAGTTGATAAAGTGCTAAAATCAGACAATGATTCAACTGAAGAGGATGAATGTTTTCTAAACAACTACATCACAAAACCAAAATCCCAGAACAACTTAAATGATGATCCAAGTCTTGTCATGTACAAAATGCAAGGTTCGGATAAGTTGTACTCGGATATTGAGTTTCTGATAGAGAATGTGAATCTGGACAAACTGAAGAAAGTTTTCAAACTGGTTGAAATTGATATTTCTGAAATTGAAGGGTTAAAGAGTTCCAAAAGGCTTTTGAACTTTGAACGTGATAAATCTTACTATAAGAAACCTGCCGTGCCACCATGTTTTAACAAAAACAATCAAACAAATGGTCGGGTGGATATCAGGGTGGTAAGAGTTACCCAAAGAGGAATTTTCAGAGACAAAAGTTTGTTGAAAAGAAAGTGTTTGTTAAGAGCTCAAGCTCAATTTCCGAGCAAGAATCGGAAATCTTTTCAAAAACAAATGAAGATTTTTTTTGCAAAAGAGGCCTCACAGCCTCAGACTGAAGGTAAAAGTCGGGATGTTGACACCCGCACTTACTTCAAATGCAACGAAGTTGGAGACATTGCACGAAAGTGCACCAACTCAAAGCCTAAGTCTGTGGTTGTTGAGAATCCGAGAAAGAAAAACGATGTCAAAGGTAAAGCGCCAATGTTTGTTAAGAAGAAAATTTCAAAATCTGAAAAAGTTAAAATCGAAGTTAAACCTGTTTAAACAAACGACACCATCACAACCGGTAAAGAAAAATGACAAATTTTACAAACGGGTTGCTTCTCCTCAACAAACTTGGAAGCTAAAGTCAAAATCACCAGCAAAGACATCTGATGAAGCAAAATCAAAGGTTCAGTCAAAACAACCATCTTCAACTGAACAAGTTAAGATGGATGTACCTTTAGATTACTTCCAAAACTTTGATAAACAAACTTCGACCCCACCAGGGAAGAAGTATGTTCCAAAGAAGGTTCAACCATCTGGTCAACCTCAAAAAGATGAATTGTTTATATACAAAGAGGTTGAGGTTGGAACCGAAGAAAGCTTGAAAATGAATGATAAGAATTTCCCACCATTATACACAAAGACATCACACCTTAACGTGAAGCTACACGAGTCAAAAGAGGCTTGGGTTGCTTCAACTTCTAACTAAATTTTTGTGAAATGTGCAGGAGCTCCCGAGATCTATCTCAAAGTGGATTATGGATAGTGGAGCATCCCGGCTCTTGACAGGGAGAAAGACCTTGTTGTATGATGTTAGAGGTTTCAACGGTGGTTACGTTGGTTTCGCAGGAAACCAAGGAGGACGTATAATCGGGGAGGGCATGTTATCAAATGGTGTCGTTACTTTTGAAAGAGTTAACTACATAGCAGAACTGGAGAACAATTTGCTTAGCATTTCTCAAATTTGTGACAGAATGTACTCAACTCACTTCACGGACAAGGAATGTCCGATTCTGAAGCCGGGGTTTGTTATCCCCGAGGAGTGGATCATAATGTGAGCACCAAGGGTAAATGATCTGTACGTGTTGGACATGAGTGTTGCTACGACTACCACGGGTCACCCTCAGTGCTTCGTATCAAAAGCTACTGAAAAGGAATCAGTTCTGTGGCACCGAAAAATGGGCCACATTCACCTGCGAAAAATGAACTACCTGGTGCATAATGATCTTGTTAAAGGTGTTCATTTAAAGAACTTTCACTTGGAAGGAGAATGTATAAGTTGTCTGAAAGGAAAGCAACACAAGAAATCCCATCCGAGAAAATTGGAGAACTCAGTCTCGAAGCCACTTGAAAGACTTCACATGGATCTCTTCGGTCCTGTGAATATCAAAAGTATTACTGGAGATTTTTATTGCTTAGTGGTTACCGATGATTATTCGAGATTCTCTTGGGTGATGTTCCTGAAGTTTAAAGATGAAACATTTGAGAGTTTGCTGAGACATTTTAGAAAGATAGAGAACTTGTATCAAACCTGAATTTGCAGATTACAAAGCGACAACGGTAATGAGTTCAAAAACAACAAGATGGAAGAATTTTGCGACAAGAAAGGTATATTGCAAGAGTTCAGTGCACCATGTACTCCACAGCAGAATGGAGTTGCAGAAAGAAAGAACAGAACGCTGATCAAAACGGCAAGAACGATGCTAGTCGGTTCAAAGTTACCTATCAACTTTTGGGCAGAAGCAGTATCAGCCGCTTGCTATACGCTTAATCGGGTACTCACTGTGAAGAAGCACAACAAAACATGTTTCGAGCTGATCAACAACCGCAAGCCAAATCTTGAATACCTAGAGCCGTTTGGGTCTCCCTGCACTGTTCTAGATCCCGATGGCAAATTTGGTTCAAAGAATCTTGAAGGTATCTTTGTGGGCTACTCAAGTCCACTTAGACGTGTGTTCGTTCCAAGTCTCGGAAGGATCATCGAAGCACAACATGTTGAATGTCAAGGATACACAATGCCTCCACAGAAGCCCGTAGACTCATGGCGATTCAATTATGATACCCTATAAGATTCATTTGAATTAGAAGAAGAGCCAGAGTACTTTCATGATTTGGATATTTTACGAGAATATGAAGCATCTCAGGGAAGATCCAGCAAGGTCTTCTACACGTCAACATACTTCCAATAATGATGAAACTGGTCCCAGTCATGCTGGAGAGAATGGTGATGTTCAGTAAACTCCGACTACTTCGGAACGCGAGCCTGCTCTAGAAAATCAGGCGGCACTCAATGATGATGATTCAGAATCTGATGTTAGCCCAACCTTTGATCGTGGTGATTCAGAATCTGAGGGGGAGCAGATCCAATCTTCAGATCAGACAGTCCAAGTTGATGAAAATGTTGCGGATCAGAATGTCACAAATCTGGAAGGCGAGGTGAACGTTCCCGGTGAAGTTATGTGGAGGACTCTATCGTATCACCCCGAAGAGTTGATCATAGGAGAATTGCAATCAGGAGTTCGCACAAGAAGCCATATTGACCATGGCCATACTTACTTTTATACTAAAATTGCTCCATTACAAACTGAATTCTCACTCAATTGCTTTATTTCGCAGATCGAACCGCGAACATACAAGGAAGCACTGACGGAAGAATCTTGGGTGAACGCAATGCAAGAGGAGCTGGGTCAGTTTGAGAAACTTGGTGTATGGAAGCTTGTGGATCTACCTGACGGACACAGAAAGATAAACACCAAGTGGGTGTTTAAATGCAAGAGAGATGATCGAGGAGTGATAGTCAGAAACAAAGATCGACTCGTAGTTCAGGGTTTTAGTCAGCAAGAGGGAATAGACTTCACAGAGGTTTACGCTCCAGTTGCTCGACTTGAAGCCATTAGAATATTCATTGCTTTCGCTTCATGGAAAGGATTTAAAGTGTACCAGTTAGATGTCAAATCAGCATTTCTTTACGGAAAGGTGAAAGAGGAGGTATATGTCGGTCAGCCACAGGGCTTTACTGACCCAATCCACAAAGACAAGATTTACTTGCTAGACAAAGCGCTGTATGGTTTGCATCAGGCCCCAAGAGCCTGGTACGAGACACTCTCTCAACACTTGCTTGCCAACAGCTTTATCCGAGGAAAAGTGGACGCTACCCTCTTCACTAAGGAAGTCGATGGGCATTTACTGATCATTTAGATATATGTTGATGACATAATTTTCGGGTCAACAAATGATGAACTCTGCAAAGATTTTGAAAAGGTGATGAAGCAGAAGTTCGAGATGTCCTCAATGGGTGAGATGAAGTTCTTCGTCGACCAAATGCCTGAGGGAACTTTCATACATCAAACAAAGTACGTTTACGACGTTCTGGAGAAATTTTTGGATGTCCGAGACGGCACCAATATCCACCCCATTAGCAACTAATCATGGTATCAACCCTGATCTCACCGGAGAGAAGGTGGACGAGACGCTATACCGCTCAATGATTGGCTCGCTGATGTACTTGACAACATCTAGACCCGACATGCCTCGCGGCCCGATATCAGTCAAGTCCTAGAGCCTCGCACATGTCTATTGTCAAAAGGATCCTACGCTACCCGAGAGGAACCCCAAGCATGGGGTTGTGGTATCCTAAAGACGGAGACTTCATGCTTGAAGGATATTCGGATTCTGACTTCAGTTGCTGCAAGATTAACGCAAAATCAACAACTGCAGGATGCCAATTCTTTGGACCCCGATTGGTCACGTGGCAGTGTAAGAAGCAAACCTCTGTTGCTCTATCAACATGTGAAGAAGAGTATGTGTCTGCCAGCAGCTGCTGCTCGCAGATCTTGTGGATTCAGCAACAGATGCGCGATTACGGTTTGCAATTTCTTACCTCTCCTATATTTGTTGATAATGAGGCTGCAATAAACATAACAAAAAATCCGGTACATCACGCTAAAAACAAACATATAGAAATTCTTCATCACTTCATCCGAGATTGTTTCGAGAAGAAGTTGATACGAATAGACAAAATCCACACCGACGAACAAAAGGCAGATTTACATAACAAAGCTTTTGATAAAGCACGTTTTCAATATCTTTTAAACTTGAATGGTATGAAGCTGTCGTCGGAGGCGGAGAAAATACGTGGCATTGATGAGAAAACCAAAGCAGAAGATGTTGAAAAGCAGACTGCTTTAGTTTATCGTCTTTTTAGTTGTTTTGGTATTTAGGGGGAGATAGTCATATTTTCAGAAAATACAAAAAAATAAAAAATGCAAAAATCCAAAAACATGAGATATTTTCAAAATCCAAAAACAATAGAAAACCAAAAATGAGTTTGTGTAAAAAGAGGAAATGATAGTACATCAGCTAGACAGTTACAGTATGCTAAAGATTTATAATGTTTAAAAAGCATTAAACAGTCTCGCTGATGATATGCCGATAGGTTTTTACACACTTAGTAGACTTTTCGGGATATAAACATAAATCACAACTTGCTTATTTCATGGGGAACATCTCTCGGATATATAGGTAACCCCTGAAATCTTGTTTGAAAGATTTTCTATTTCTGACATACTAGGTCTATGTGCTTGATGATATCTGGGGTATTATACCAGGACTTCTGATTTTGCGGAAGCAATAGCCTAGTCCTCGTATAATACTTTGCACAGCTTTAATCATTAAATCCTCCCCTCAGCATAAAAAATGATAAACATTGCAAAATATGATTCATGTGTTGTTGAAGAAAAGATCCCCAAACGGGACACACAGAAAGTCGAGCCATCATCTCTTTGTCTGAACGAAAGTTCTAACCTGAGCTCTCAAGGCCTCGCACTACCCTTTATAGATATCGTCATTCTACGTTCACCTGTAAGACTAAATATAGAAGTCTGGATACGAGAGTATATTCTGAGGTGGGACACGCGTATAAGTTAAGAACTTAAAACACCTAAATCGTATCCTGAATAGTTGAAATTTGTGTGAAAATTTAAAAGGATCAGTATATCGGCAATCAAAGTGAATTGTTTAACACATAGTGTGAAATTAAGCTCAACTGTCCTTGTAACGTGTCGGCAGCTGTTATGATCCTCTAACACGCTCACCAAAAATATGTCTGTAAATAGTTTACTTTTACTGCATTTCACGTTAGTTTAGCATAAAAACCCAAAAGGATTTTAGTGTGTTTCAGTAAAAACTTTCTTAAAATCCAAAAAGATTTTATATTCTGCTTTAGTTTTTCGGCAAACCAAGGTGGAAAGCAGATCTTCAGATTCTGAGAAGTGAAGCGAAGCAGGAAGTTTCTAGGCTGAACAACAGGGTTGGGAGCTAATCTTGAAAAGTTTGAGAATTTTAAAGTTTAAAACAAGTTTATTAAGTTGAAACTTACACAATTTTCAAAAAAAATGTTGAACAAAATGTCAGTTGTTTCGTTTCGGGTCAACCAAGGTCATTAAATTGGATTTGGTAGACAAATTGAGTACCTAGGGTCATTAACTTGGACCTAGATACTTGAGTGGATTTCTAAAACTGACCAAACCTGATAAAACGTCAAAAAGTCCAAATGTTAAAATTCAAAGAGGTGTTTGGATCGGATGACAAACCGATCGGATGGCAATCCAACCGGATGGCCATCCGATTGGTGGTCAAGGCTATAAATAGGGGTCAAATGGTTTCAGTCAACCTTTTCCGATCGAAGTGCCTCTCGACCCACACTCATACACTCTCAATTTTCTTGTTCTTGATTCTCACACTCTTGCTTTCCAAGACACATAGGATTGTTGGCTCACTCAACCTTCACTATGGGAATGGTAAGTTTCCTGATTTTAACCGTTAAATCTTGTGTACTTGATGTTTGAAGGGTTGTCGGCGTCTGTTGATGAGAATTCATAGATCTAAGCCTTTTTAGGGATTTTTGATAGAATCTAAACATAGGGTTTTGTTGATCAGCCTTAGATCTATAGGTTTACCGACTCAATTTGATCAATAACACCTTAGATTTGAAGATTTGATCTTGAATAGGTGTCGGCTGTCGGTCCACTTAAAGCCAAATTAAACCCAAACGACTGAGTTTTAGAGAAATCTAAATATATGAATTTGTTAATCGGTGAAAACTCTACGTCAAAATGTGTTCAGTTTTGTGAAATTGTTAGAAAATTTTTTGATATTCATGATACATTCAAACTGTTCTTCATGTCACATGGATCGAAGTGCAATCCGATCGGATGGCCATCCGATCCAATGCACATCTTTGTGTTTGAAATTTTTTCTAAGTGTTGGTTTGATATTCATGCTTCATCTGTTAACAAGTTGTTTTGAATAGAATGGCAATCCGATCGGATGTCAATCTGATCGAAGTGCCATCCGATCCAAAGCACACACTCATTTGTTTGTCTGATTCATGAGTTCATCTGTTTGTCATTGTTGATTAAATGGAAATCCGATCCGATGACCATCCGATCAGAGGGCCATCCAATCCAAAAACTCATTATTTCACACATGTTCATCATTGTGCTCACCTACCTTTGGAACGAATGATAATCTGATCAGATGACCATCCGATCGGAGGACCATCCGATCCAAATCACACATTCACTTGGTTGACTTATCAAAGGTGCTAAATTGATTCACTTGGAACGAATGACAATCCGATCAGATGGCCATCCGATCCAAATGCACATTATGTTGACTGATATGATCTTTATAGGTGATGTCTCATTCGATCGAATGACCATCCGATCGGATGGCCATCCGATCATCAGTACTGAGTAGAGTGTATATGTGGTGTTTCTTGTGTTAGAAAAAATTTTGAAGTTTTCAAAATTTTTGTCATTCTTCACTTTATGTCTCGAAGTACGTGCAGACTCTAATGTTGATTATTCTTGTAGACAAGAGCATCAGATTGGCATCAGGCTCACAACATTTACTGTATTTTGGAAGAAAATTATGCGAACATGGTACCATTTAGAGATATCACGAAGTTTTTAAGAGAGAGTAGGATTGCCAAGGCATTAACTGATAAGACAAAGGTTTATGAATCACATGTCAGAATGTTCTGGAGGTCGGTGAGGTATGAAGAGAGTGAAAAGATGATATATTCAGCGGTACAAAAGAAAGACGAGAATGATAAAGATATTGATGTTGAAGTTAAATTTAATGTGGGAGACGTGAGAAGAGTATTGGACTTAGGAGATAGTGATGAGCACCCTACTATTGTTCCAGAAAAGTTATGAAAGGGTTTATGGTTTAGAACGGGGTTTTTAGGACACGTAAATGATAAATATCTGTAACATCCCAAATTTGGGGATGTTCATATATTGACACATCTTGATTTATGTAGCATTTTATGTATGTTGAACTAGTTAGATATAAATTGAGAAATTCTATTTGAGAATTTAATGACTTAATTTAAATAGCTTAACATTGTTTACGAAGTTAAGCTACATTTAGTATTTAAATTATGGTAGAGTTATAAAACTTAACAAGGATTGTAAGAATAAAGATGTTTGAAAATGGAGTGGCTTATCTTGCCAAATTGTGAAAGATTCTCTATTAACCTGAGGTGTAGAGAATTCCAGAAAAAAATGCGTATCTTTGTGTGGGTGCCATGGGAGCCATGGATCAAGAAGACAATCGATGGGAAGCTTCAATACATCGATTTTAGGTGATTGATTAAAGAAATTGAAGAACTTATAAACATCCTCTGTTGTGTAGAAGCCTGGTAAGTAATATCTATACAAAAACCCTAAGATTTTCATGTGTTCTTGAGTTGAAAGTGTAATCATGATGAAAGTTAAGGTTTTTGGTGATAGATGATCTATTCATAAGTTACAAATGATTCTATCATAGTTATTTCATGTTGATGATACTTAGAAACTCCATTGTTGATTAATATGCATGTTAGGGTTTCTTGTTTAATTGAACAAGATATGACTATAATCTGAATTTTATGACTTTATGTTGATGTTAGTAAGTTGTAATTACCTCCTTGATGATTAGCTATGGTTGTACTTGATCTATTAAGATTAGGGTTCTTGATTTAAATTGGGGATTTTGGAAATTGGATAGTTTTGGAATGATTGTTTGCAAATTTGTAATGTTTTACCATCCATTGATATATAATAAATGTGCTTGATGTTCCTAACCCTTTATAAGAGTTCAACATAAGTTTTAACCATGAAAGAGGGCTGCGGTTTATGGTTTGGGTCGAAGTTAGAAGCACCAAAAACATGATTTTCGCAGCTTTTTAATCAGATTTTGGGCAGACTTCGAAAAATCATATAAAATCAACCGACAGTCCGTTTGGGGTGTTCTTTATATGGTTGGAAAGCCCTAGGAGTAAATTTTCTAAATATTCTTAGAATGAGAGGAAATAAGAATGATAGATATACGAAAACTGCAGTACAAAACAGCTTAGCAGATTGGTTTAAAGCTGAATTATTAGTTGATTTATGAATCAGTCCTGTTTCTTCTGAAAATCATATAAAATCATAGAAAATTCCAATTGGGGTGATATTTTTTTGGGTTGAAAAGATATAAGAATGTTTTACATATCATATTTGAAGATGTCGAACCAACTAAAACTGTACAAGGGTCTAATAGGCCGAATACAACAGTTGCGCAGAATAGTGGTGCACTAAAATAAAGTTTTTGTAAAACTAATTAAAGAAGGATGTTAGAACACGTTAGAACTAAACGTAAATGGTTAGTTTTAGTTGTTTATGTGTATCTAACTTAGTATATTATAAGTGTTTAAAGTACTTGCTTCAAGAGCATTGCAAGCACTTGCACTAATGGGTGAAAACGGGTCAAATGGGTAGGGTTGACCTAATTAGTAGACTAATGGTGAAAATCGTCAAGAACACATATAACGAGTTGGATAAATAATACTTACGTATTAAAAAGGGGGTGAATGGTCGTTATGTGTTCTAATGATTTGCAAGTTGACTTGTTGTTTAGCAGGTATGACATAGATGGGAAACAACGAGTCATAAGGATGGCATGGACGACAACACCTCTATGGGAAAAGGTGAGTGACGCTTTACTCAAGTAGCATGTTTCATTAAATATATAAATACCTTTGTGAAAATATTTATATTTTGTTCGGTAAGAATTGTAAAGGAGAGTTAATCTTAGTACGAAGTTGTGTGATAATGGTAATTATTGTCGGTGATATAAATATCCGAGTTTATCAGTATGATTAAATCATAAACAAGGTGATGGGAGTAAGATGTAGATATTGGGAGTAATAAGCAGTGTAGACTTACCACAAGATCGTTAATATTGAGTATTGAGTATAAGGTATGTGATCTTTATATATATTTAGTTTGTCTAATATACGAAGTAGAGGAATTGGAACTAATATGGATAAGATTATTGGAAACAGGGTTGGTGGATTAAACCAAGGAGTGGTAAGTATCGAGTATGGGATTTTTGTAAAATTAAAAGGGGATTGAGATAATGATTATTTGTCTGCAGGTTTGTGAGTCACGTATTTAGTAAGTACGGTGGGAAAAGCTGTTATGCAAGCTTAAACATAAGGAAGTTTGAATCTCGTATTTGGGTGTTAAGGAGCCTTGTTGTCACGTTTTATAAATTGTGTTAATTAAATACAAATGTTTTATTAACAAATCCAAACATTGTTATGAGTAACTTATGGTGTTGTACATCTTAGGTGAATTACAAGTGAAGGGTAAATGGATTTAGTGATTCTAATATGGGAAATGGATTTCAAGAACAGATGGGACACTGAGCAACTTGGGATAAATGAAATGAGATCCGAGTTAATAAGCTGGAACTGAATGACAAAAGAACGATGGGAGTGACCTACGAGTTACTCAAGTTGAATGTGGTTAAGAATTTGGTTGATCTAAGGCGGGAGTGATCAAGTCTTGGGAGCGGGTCAATAAGAGGAGGATTGGGTTGTGATTTGCCCACCAATTATATGTTTTGGTTATTGAACCTAGCGAGTCTAGTCTTTTGTACTCTAGTGTGTTTTGTTTTAGCATATTGCTAGTTCGTCAATATTTTAAAAAGTTATGTTGGTTATGAATCATTGGTTATTAACACAGGTTTTGGTTTTCGTAAGGGTTGTTCGTTAAACGAACTGGTCATGCAGAAAGTTTATAAAAATCCTTGCGCGTCGTGTATGTAGATTTGTATCAACTGGTGGTTCAACTATATGAAAGTGATGTTATATTGAGTATAGTTTAAAAAAATCCGGGCCTATTTTCCGCAAAGTATCAAAATATTGTCTTTATTAATTATGGGTGTTACAAGTTGGTATCAGAGCCATAGGTTGAGAGAATTGAATATGGAGTTGTATTCAAACTCAACCTTAGTGCTCTTAATGGGAGATGAATGTTGACCCAAGACTTGATCACGAAGCCAAAGACACGAGGTTAGTAAAATGCTATGGTTATTTGTTAATTTTGTTGATATATCAACTAACGGCAAAACCATTATGGTCGTAAGGGGGGAAAGGGAATTATGAACATATGTTAATAAACATAAGTTGAGTTGATATATCAAATGGATATTTATTACCATGTACGGTGACAAGAAATGTTAGATGAAATTCATTGCTTTTGACATGTTGTGGTAATAATAAGAAGATGTGTGGATAGTATGTGGGCGAATACGCAGGGCCCGATACTAGGATGTTCTTTCCATAGTCATGAATGTGTTAGGAGTACTAAAAGTAACTGGAATGTTCTACTGATTATGTTGGAAATTGTAATGACAGGAATAATGGAGACAACAAGATGTGGATGAGTAGCCATTGGCTGGAATTGTTACTAGTGTGTGACCTTTGAATGCCATTAAGTGATGGTATAACTACGGGATAAATTGAGAGACAAAGATCTCTTATATAAAAAAAGGACGCGAGTCCTAGGAGGCTTGAGTTGGCAAGCCTTAAAGATGGGAGTGGGTGATCTCCTGACATGTGGTGAATTGGAAGATGCTATGGACGGAATGTCTAACAATAAAGGCAGCTCAAGCGAGGCTTCGGGAAGCCAAACCAAGAAAGATCTCATTAAAAAGGTAATTTCTAAGGTATGTAATTACATTTGTTTACGACTAACATGTTGTAATGAGATAAACAGAAAAACTCTAAAAAAAGAGAAGAAGAATGAAAGACCTTTTTAGATCATGAGGATAATTGATCTTAATAATATCGTGTGAATGACATGTAAAACCAAAGTATAAATGACCCATGTGGTCGTAGAAGCGGAGGTGATGCCCATTATTATCAATCATAGGCGTGGCTGTGGTTAGAAAGGCAAGTAAACTTGACATTGTTGAATGTCATGGAAAGAAGTTAAGAAAAGATAATGCCTTCGGGTATTATGGAAAGAAGTAAAGTAAAGATGTTACCTCCATGTCACATGGAAGTAAGTTAAGTAAAGGTGATACCTTCGGGTATCACAGAAAGTAAAAGTAAAGTAAAGTTGATATTTTCGGATATCATGTAATGAAAGTAAAGCTAATATCATCGGATATCACGTAATGAAAGTGATGAAAAGTTGATATCTACGGATATCATGGAATGAAAGGTGATTGTCCACAGGCATCACGAATGTATGGTAATAGTCTATGGACATCATGGATAATACTTGGAGTGTAAGGACTCTAAGGGAAGTAAAAGTGAAGTGTACGGACTTCACGGGTAATAGTGGGGTTTAAGTATCTTATAATCTAAGGGTAATAATTGGATTACAAATGTTAATGGTTATAGGACATATGTACTTATTAAGTACACAGAAATGTGGTGTGCGTACTTGTAAGTACGCACGAAGAGCCCCCTACTTACTTATTAAGTACGCATGTCTGGAAAAGTTTTTGTAAATTGTAATATGGGAATATGAATGTGTGTAAGTCTGTATGAACCCATATATGGATATTTAATGAATGAGAAGAGAAAACATAAATATGCATATTTATACTTATGATAAAGACGTTAAGCTCTTATGTGACTGAATTATGCAAATAAAAGCGAGGAATTAGAATAATAAATTGTAATAATAGTATTGACGGATGATAACTTGAAGTGTATGGACTTCAAAGGTGTAAACATGAAGTGTCCAAACTTCATGGGTAGTAAAATTGATGACTAAAGACTTTATGGGAAATGATCATGAGGATAAGTATCTCATGAGTGATTAGATTGAAGCTTTAAGCTTCACGAGTGTCAACTAAGATTTAATTCCCATAAATTGTAATATGTAAAACCAATGTTAAGTAATTGGGTAAAAGTTGAAAAGTTACCTTCACGAAATACAATACAACCATACCCAGTAAATCCCACAAATAGCAGAGCTATTTATAGGGTCTGGGGAGGGTGGGATGTAGACAGACCTTGCCTCTATCCATAGGGATAGAGAGGTTGCTTCCAGAGAGACCCTCGGCTCGAAAACGAACAGGAAACCAACACACAAGTCAAATAATATAGAAAGAATACAGAAATAAGAAGTCGCCCATACCAAGAAAATGATAAGAGTGGCACAATATAATGTGAATCATGTATAATGGCATACAACATCATTTTGGCGTTAACACAATGGAAATCATGTATAATAGCATACAACATCATTAGGGCATACACACAAGAAGGCAATCACCGGAAAAGTCCCTTAAAGAAAAAGAAAAGCCTACGTCCCTGAAAAACACCTAATACCTTACTGCAATATCATCTAGAAATCCTTAACCCTAATCCTACGCCTCCACGAAGTCCTATCGTGGACCATGTCCTCAGAAAGATGCAACTCTAGTAAATCATGCCTAATCTGCTCATCCCATGTCAGTTTGGGTCTGCCTCTTCCTCTCCTCCCCTCCACAGTAAGAGTTTCTACTACTCTAACCGGTGCCGTCGCTTCCCTCCGCTTCACATGCCCAAACCATCTCAATCTCCCCTCCTTAATCTTCTCCGCTATACTAGCCACTCCTAGTCTTTCCCTAAAAACCTCATTTCTTATCCGATCTAACCTCGTATGTCCACACATCCACCTCAACATCCTCATCTCTGCTATCTCCATCTTGCGCGCTTGTGTCTTCTTGATAGCCCAACAGTCTGTTCCATAAAGCATAGCTGGCCTAACTGCTACCCTGTAAAATTTCCCCTTTAGTTTAGTTGGGAACCTCCTATCGCACAATACCCCACTGGCTGCCCTCCATCTACACCAGCCAGCCTGTATGCGATGGGTTACATCACTATCTATGTCACCATCTCTTTGTACAAACGACCCCAGATACTTAAATCTAGTTACCTGCGGGACCAATTGATCCTCAATGGTGATTTGGGTTTCATCGTCAATGGCTACATCGCTGAAATCACAGTGTAGATACTCAGTCTTAGATCGACTAATCCTTAGGCCCTTGCCCTCTAAAGCTACTCGCCACTCCTCTATCCTCGCGTTCAGGCACTGTTTAGTCTCTGCAACCAACACAATATCGTCTGCAAAAAGCATGCACCACGGAACTGTCTCCTGAATCAACTTGGACAACTCATCCAAGACAACCGCAAAAAGAAAAGGGCTTAACGCAGACCCCTGGTGGAGTCCTACCTCCACAGGAAAGAAGTTTGTATCTCCTACAGGCGCGCGGACAGTAGTTTCCGTTCTATCGTAAGTATCCTTAATTATGTCTATATACTTCCCCGGTAGCCCTCGACCCTCCAAACTATCCCATATCAGTTGCCGTGGGACAGTGTCATATGCCTTTTCCAGGTCAATATACCTTCACGAAATGTGAATGTAAAATGATTAGTAATCATTTTCAAAACGTATAAATACTTGGAGGTGGATTAAAATGTGAAAGAAAAGTTAACTAATGATAAAGGATTAAGTGGTTTTACCTTGATTGAAATAATGTATACACTAGAGGTTGAGTAACCTCATATAAAGGAAGGGGTTCATGTTAGAACTCGTGCTTAATATGGGACATGTATTTTTAATTACATTTAAATAAAGAAGTATGTTACAGGTGGAATGATAGAGTGAAAAAAAAAACAGAGGTGACAAGCCTCGCAAAGTAGATAAAGCATCACAAGAATGTGAGTATGGTAAGGATTGTAACAATGGATAAGAAGATGGAGGTTCAGGTGCTTGGGGTCGAATGATGGCCAAAGAAGATGGAGTTAATACAGGATCGTTCAATCTCAATAGAAGCGAATAACACGAAATTGGAAGCCTTAATCAACGTATTTGTGAGAATTCTATGGGCGCTTGAAGTGTTAGAGGTATGGATAAATAATGAAAATGATAATTTATATATTGCTATGGACAATAGTGTTAAGTTATTGTACTATTTCAGCAAGAAACCTGTAAAATATGGGTGTGTGGTGGCCAAGAGATACTTAGAGCTAAAAGCTGAAGGAGTGTGCAAGTTGCATAGGTGGTGTGCAACGAGACTCAAACGAGCATGGATGATGCTCTACTTGATCGCGCACATAAGTAAATTCTAAATGTGAAATCCATTTAACGGATACTTTAGTTTTGATAATAGCTGGATAATATATTAAGTCCTTGCTTAAGCTTAAGGGAGCAAACAAGTGGGATGGTGATTGATTATTACCATAAGACCATAACGTAGGGTAATGTATTATCCTTCATGTTGATACATGCATATTTTCTATGTAAATATAGAAGCAAGTGAGATTCAAGACTCATTAAAACCAAAATACATGTAGTAGTATAATGTCATTAAAAGAATAGACTTATGTAGTTGAGTAATATTGAAGTCCTAAAGAGACACATAAATGGCTTACTTATGAGATTACATGATCAAAATATGGATTAACATTAAGGATTGTGTGATAATATATAAGAATTTAGACATGTTACGTGAATGACATGGATATATGGTGACCCATTTAATGAGTGCACAATGAAGCTTGCTACAGGATTGATATGATTACAATTGGTGAAAGCGAATATATGTTGAGAATATGTCCTATATGCAAATGTCTAGTATTTAACAGGTTAGATCGGTTACACAAGAGTTGAATCATCCAAGAAAAATGGATGATACTTAACTAAAGCATGATAAGAGAATTCTCAACAATAACGAGGTACGTGGTTCATCACTTAAACAGTTGATGCTAATGTTAAGTATTATAGAGGAATTGATTGAAAAAAAATCATTCCAAGCTTTGTGATCTATAACTTAATGATTGTACATGAAAGTTTCGGGTGAATCATTGAGTTATAACTTATGTTTTTAGTATAATCCGGTTTCGAGGGCGAAACCCATTTTAAGGGGGTAGATTTGTAACATCCCAACTTTGGGGATGTTCATATATAGACACATCTTGATTTATGTAGCATTTTATGTATGTTGAACTAGTTAATTATAAAATGAGAAATTCTATTTGAGAATTTAATGACTTAATTTAAATAGCTTAACCTTGTTTACGAAGTTAAGCTACATTTAGTATTTAAATTATGGTAGAGTTATAAAACTTAACAAGGATTGTAAGAATAAAGAGGTTTGAAAATGGAGGGGCTTATCTTGCCAAATTGTGAAAGATTCTCTATTAACCTGAGGTGTAGAGAATTCCAGAAAAAAATACGTATCTTTGTGTGGGTGCCATGGGAGCCATGGATCAAGAAGAAAATCGATGGGAAGCTTCAATACATCGATTTTAGGTGATTGATTAAAGAAATTGAAGAACTTATAAACATCCTCTGTTGTGTAGAAGCCTGGTAAGTAATATCTATACAAAAACCCTAAGATTTTCATGTGTTCTTGAGTTGAAAGTGTAATCATGATGAAAGTTAAGGTTTTAGGTGATAGATGATCTATTCATAAGTTACAAATGATTCTATCATAGTTATTTCATGTTGATGATACTTAGAAACTCCATTGTTGATTAATATGCATGTTAGGGTATCTTGTTTAATTGAACAAGATATGACTATAATCTGAATTTTATGACTTTATGTTGATGTTAGTAAGTTGTAATTACCTCCTTGATGATTAGCTATGGGTGTACTTGATCTATGAAGATTAGGGTTCTTGATTTAAATTGGGGATTTTGAAAATTGGATGGTTTTGGAATGATTGTTTGCATATTTGTAATGTTTTACCATCCATTGATATATAATAAATGTGCTTGATGTTCCTAACCCTTTATAAGAGTTCAACATAAGTTTTAACAATGAAAGAGGGCTGCGTTTTATGGTTTGGGTCGAAGTTAGAAGCACCATAAACATGATTTTCGCAGCTTTTTAATCAGATTTTGGGCAGACTTCGAAAATCATATAAAATCAACCGACAGTCCGTTTGGGGTGTTCTTTATATGGTTGAAAAGCCCTAGGAGTAAATTTTCTAAATACGCTTAGAATGAGAGGAAATAAGAATGATAGATATACGAAAACTGCAGTACAAAACAGCTTAGCAGATTGGTTTAAAGCTGAATTATTAGTTGATTTATGAACCAGTCCTGTTTCTTCTGAAAATCATATAAAATCATAGAAAATTCCAATTGGGGTGATATTTTTTTGGGTTGAAAAGATATAAGAATGTTTTACATATCATATTTGAAGATGTCGAACCAACTAAAACTGTACAAGGGTCTAATAGGCCGAATACAACAGTTGCGCAGAATAGTGGTGCACTAAAATAAAGTTTTTGTAAAACTAAATAAAGAAGGATGTTAGAACACGTTAGAACTAAACGTAAATGGTTAGTTTTAGTTGTTTGTGTGTATCTAACTTAGTATATTATAAGTGTTTAAAGTACTTGCTTCAAGAGCATTGCAAGCACTTGCACTAATGGGTGAAAACGGGTCAAATGGGTAGGGTTGACCTAATTAATAGACTAATGGTGAAAATCGTCAAGAACAGATATAACGAGTTGGATAAATAATACTTACGTATTAAAAAGGGGGTGAATGGTCGTTATGTGTTCTAATGATTTTCAAGTTGACTTGTTGTTTAGCAGGTATGACATAGATGGGAAACAACGAGTCATAAGGATGGCATGGACGACAACACCTCTATGGGAAAAGGTGAGTGACGCTTTACTCAAGTAGCATGTTTTATTAAATATATAAATACCTTTGTGAAAATATTTATATTTTGTGCGGTAAGAATTGTAAAGGAGAGTTAATCTTAGTACGAAGTTGTGTGATAATGGTAATTATTGTCGGTGATATAAATATCCGAGTTTATTAGTATGATTAAATCATAAACAAGGTGATGGGAGTAAGATGCAGTTATTGGGAGTAATAAGCAGTGTAGACTTACCACAAGATCGTGAATATTGAGTATTGAGTATAAGGTATGTGATCTTTATATATATTTAGTTTGTCTAATATACGAAGTAAAGGAATTGGAACTAATAGGGATAAGATTATTGAAAACAGGGTTGGTGGATTAAACCAAGGAGTGGTAAGTATCGAGTATGGGATTTTTATAAAATTAAAAGGGGATTGAGATAATGATTATTTGTCTGCAGGTTTGTGAGTCACGTACTTAGTAAGTACGGTGGGAAAGCTGTTATGCAAGCTTAAACATAAGGAAGTTTGAATCTCGTATTTGGGTGTTAAGGAGCCTTGTTGTCACGTTTTATAAATTGTGTTAATTAAATACAAATGTTTTATTAACAAATCCAAACATTGTTATGACTAACTTATGGTGTTGTACATCTTAGGTGAATTACAAGTGAAGAGTAAATGGATTTAGTGATTCTAATATGGGAAATGGACTTCAAGAACAGATGGGACACTGAGCAACTAGGGATAAATGAAATGAGATCCGAGTTAATAAGCTGGAACTGAATGACAAAAGAATGATGGGAGTGACCTACGAGTTACTCATGTTGAATGTGGTTAAGAATTTGGTTGATCTAAGGCGGGAGTGATCAAGTCTTGGGAGCGAGTCAACAAGAGGAGGATTGGGTTGTGATTTGCCCACCAATTATATGTTTTGGTTATTGAACCTAGCGAGTCTAGTCTTTTGTACTCTAGTGTGTTTTGTTTTAGCATATTGCTAGTTTGTCAATATTTTAAAAAGTTATGTTGGTTATGAATCATTGGTTATTAACACAGGTTTTGGTCTTCGTAAGGGTTGTTCGTTAAACGAACGGGTCATGCAGAAATTTTATAAAAATCCTTGTGCGTCGTGTATGTAGTTTTGTATCAACTGGTGGTTCAACTATATGAAAGTGATGTTATATTGAGTATATTTTAAAAAAAAAATCTGGGCCTATTTTCCGCAAAGTATCAAAATATTGTCTTTATTAATTATGGGTGTTACAATATCTCAAGTCTAAGTTATGTGGTCCTTACAAATTTTTAGTTCATTGTGTGATACATGCTCTGTCACACAGAAAAGGAGCTTATGACGAGCCATCAGATTACATCATGAATATTATCACATGTCTGGTGCTAAATAGGCCTTACAACATTTCACAAGTGTTGTTTGACCACATGGTGGATAATATAAGGGGTGAGAAGTACATAATGTACCCAAGGTTCATACAAATATTGATAGATGATCAAGTGAGAGATCTTCCAAAGGATCCTGTTGATGAGTTGAATCTACATCACATGAAGAGTGAGACCTTGAGTAGATTGAATCAATATAAAGGTCTGAAGAAAGACGAACCAGAGCCAAGAGTTAAGAGAATGATTTGTAAGATTGAAAATCCAAATTATGTAGCTCCTAAGAATGATGCTTGTAGACACGAGAACAGTAACTCAGAGGATGAAACAGATAGTCTAAGTGGCATGTATGAAAAGAAGTTGAGATACTGGTTTGTGAAGGATGGAAAGAGAAAGAGAACTCCAAAGGTTTCCCCAGCTGTGACTGCACCTAAAGTGCCTACACCAAAGATTGTTGTTAAGGGTATAGTTGAAAGGGGGAGTCATAAGAAAAGTTAGATTATTAAATGTTATATTATACTAATGAATGATCAATGCTTGTTTTGCAGGGCCTTTAAAGAAATCTCCACCAAGACTGGTGGATGAACAAGTGCTTGATCCAGCAGATGTTATTCAACAAGGAGTTGGTCTGATGAAAGAGACACTGGAAAGTTTCTTAAAGAAGAATGAAGAAGCTACAGCTGCAAAGGCTCAAGGCTCAAGTGTTGAAAAGGTTGCTGAATCTTCTACAAAGCATGTTCAATCAGAAAGTTTGAAAGAAAAGGATGCTGAAACTCAGATTCAAGTGATGCTGATAGTGAATCAAGTGATACAGAGTCTGAGATTGATACATCAAAGATTGGCGTTGGAAAGATTACATTGAAAAAGAAGCCTCAGAAGAAGAAAAAAGGATTCTGATGAAGAGGATTCCACTTATATTCCTACACCCGAAGAATCAAAGAAACTTCGCAAGAAGCGCAAAGCTGTTCAAACTAGAGTTATTCCCAGAAATGTCAGAGCTAGAAAAGGAGCAGTTTCAACACCTAAAGTTCAAAGTGGCAAAACTCAAGAGGTTCAAGATCAAACAACTCTAGAGGTTCAAGCTAAAAGTATTCCTGAAGTTGAAGCAAATGTTAAACTTCCAGAGGTTCAAAGTGTTGAAAAACCTGAAGCTGAGAAAGAGAAAGCTCCTGAAAGTCCAGAATATGTTAGAGTAGAAAAGAAGGGTGATGTTGATGAGGTTGTAATCACAGGAGAAAGAGTATCTACTCCACCACCACCAGAGAATCCAACTATTCATATTCCAGATGATGCAGAAACGTCAAAGCCAAAGAAAGTTACTTCTCCTGGATTATTTGAAGGTTTTCCAAACGTTCAAGGTGAATTTACAGATGATATTCTTACTGGAGGCGAATATGACATGTTTCATGATGCAAAGATCAAAGAACTGGCAAAGAAAGTAAGTGTTCTTGAGAAAGAAAAAGCGAAAGCAGAGGCTGTGCGTGACGAATTGAAAAGACGCTTGAGAAGACTGTGGAAGTAAATGAAGAAATGAAGTCAGTTGTAAATGATCATGCAGAAAGAATAGATGCATTGATAGAAGATCTGGCTGATAATGCTAAACTCATTGATCAACTCACTAATGAGCTTTCAGAAGTGAATGCAAGGTACGAGAACATGAATGAAACAAACTAGACGCTGCATCAAATGCTTGATGATCTTCATGAGGCATCTTCCAATGAAACCAAAGTGTTGAAGCTAGAGATAGAAGCTCTAAGGGCAGATAAGGCTGTGAAAGATGAGCAGCTGAATATGCTATACACAGTGATGGAACATCAACTTGGTATCAACGTTCAAGCTGCATACAATAACTTAGAGATTCAAAGAGTCGAAGAACGAAGAGCTCAGAGGGAGAAAGAGTTGGCTGAGGCAGCAACTCAGAAAAAGAAAGATTTGATTGTTGAAACTCAAGAAGTTGGAGGTTCTTCGAGTCAGCCTGAAGGTGATGTTGAAATGGTAGATGTTGATGTGAATGAAGAGGAACATATGGATGTTGATCAAGATCCAAGCTTTGTACTTATTGGTGAAGCTCTCTCTCGTCCTTACAACTTGAGTAATGTTATTCGAATGGTGAAAGTTGAACAGAGGAAAGGGAAGGTGAGAGCAGCTGATATAAAGTTACTTTGTTGGAAAGAAGATGAAGAGGAAGAAGATGAAGAACTGAACGAAATTCTTGATGCAGTTGATAACTATGGTCCTTCATGGGATGATTTCAAGGATGACGATGATGATCAAGGGGCAACGGGGTTGCTAATTGTGAAGCCTTTAGTATAACAATCACTTGATGATCCTCTTAATGATGAGAAAATTGAGCAAGTGGAGGATCAGCATCAGGAGTCTTCTTCTTCTGGAAAGCAACACTCTGATCAGGTATTCCTCATGCAACCAAAAGTCATTTATTTACATTCTGTATTTGAGGGGGAGTTAGAGGTACCAAGGACCAGAGAAGAGATGTTGGAAGAGTTAGGGATGGATGACGGTAACTTAAAGTTTGATATAGAGGATGAGATTCCTTCGTTACCAGAGAAAGAATATGAATTCAAGCTTGCAAATGAAGCTGATAACTTCAATCATGTTGAAGTTGAAGAGGGGTCTGATACATCTGAAGAAGATACGCCCTATCACTACTCTGGGGTTGATGACACATTTCCTACGTTTGTTGAAATGTTCAAGTCTCAAAATGAAGACGAATTACGAAGGAAAGTGGTTGAAAAGATAGCTACTGAAGGTATTCCTAAGACAGTTCCGCAAGAAACATTGTTAGAAGGCAGAAAGAACTGGTTTAAGGTTTTGCCCAAAGAAAGGAAGTTCAAGAGACCACTGCAGTACTTCACAGATCATCCAGATAATTCTCTGGGTGACATTCTTTCATGGGGATATCTTGAAGACTTGCAGGTATATGCTATCAGAAGAGAACAGGGAGTTTAGTACTTTGAGTTCTTGTCAGACATCAAGACACTCCCGTGGTGGGATGTGGTGGAATTGGTGCAGACCAAGAATATCAAGCAATTCTATTATGGTCTTGATGTGAAAGTACATGATCAGAAGCTGTGGAAATATATCAAGTTTCAAGAAAAGCACAGATTCCCTGATTGGAAGCCTCAATATCCAAAACAAGACATAAAAATTGATCCAGTGACGAAAGAGAAAGATATTACTTTGATAATAAAGCCGCCAAGATGTTTGAAAAATATGCCACTACGTGTGATGGAACAGGATTTTTATGAAGACTTCCAAGTTTGGATGTACAATCAGAGCACAGCAGAAGTGGTGATATCATTGTTTGACAAGAAGACTGGAGAATCCAGGAGGATCAGTGTGTTGGATCCAATGTGGTTAGTAAACTGTTCAAAGAAAGATATTGAGTGCTTATGTTTCAATAAGATCATGTATGATGCTTCAGACAAAGTTCAAGCACAGCAATATCAGAAAATGGCGAACTTGTGTTTTGAAAATGATATCAACTCTGGTAGGTATTGGAAATCTAAGTTCAGAGACTTAGAGTTGGAGGAATTTCTGAAGAAAGAGAAGCGCAGCGAAAGATTTGTTAGTGCATACATCTGTCGTCTTCGTCTTATATCGAGTCTCGGGTTCATTGCGGTTTGGAACAAGAATTATGTCATCATCATTGATGATGACATCATACATATTGCATCATCTTTGCATCATGAAAGTATATCTCACAAGATGACAAAATGGAATACACATGAAACAAGATGTCAGTTTGTATTATCGAGGAAACAAGTTTGAGGCTACTCCTAGTCCTAGCCCGAAGATTCAAACTGGTTTTAGTGCTGATAGTTCGTCTGGAACAAATAGTAATGTTACTCAAAGTGGTGGATATTCTTCATCATTCTCAAGTTTTGATCCAAACAGCACAACATCAAGTTCTCAACAACAAAACTCAACAAACCTTCAGTGCAATGTTACCTTAAACATTCAAAATGGTCAGAATCTGTCTCCGGAAGTTGCCAAGCAACACATGGCATCACTGGTTGCTATGTTAGAATCTTACGAAAGTTTGATCGGTGGGAAGATTGGTAATCCGATGCTTACCAAAGAGGATTACGACCAAATTGATGCTGAAGAACTTGAGTTAATGGATATAAAATGGTGCTTAGCGAGTGCTTGGAGGAGAGCTGAAAAGTTTCAAGAGATTACTAGTAGAGATGAATTTCGAGGAATGGCTACTTCTCAATTGGGTTTTGACAAATCGAAAGTTACTTGTTTTCGTTGCAAAGGAAAAGGTCACTTTAAACGAGAGTGTAAAAACCAAGAAACAACCAGGAGTCAAGATAAGAACAATTATTATCGGAAATCAATTTTTCATCAGATTGAGCAACAACCATCCTCGTCTCATGTCATTGACAATGGAAAGAAGAAAGCTTTAATCATTCATCAAGATGATGAAAAAGTTGCAGAGGGTTTTAGCTGGGATAAATACATTCCATCCAGTTCAGGCTTTGTTGCTAGAATTCAGGGTGAAGATGAGACTAATCAGAAAAGAATCCCGATTTTTCCAGAACTTGGAAGTGATGTTGATACTGATGATGAGGAAGAATATCTCAACAGAGCTAGAAAAGGCATTGATCCTACTAGTTTTAATTTGTTTTTTGCAGATAAAATGGAGATGCTGTATCAGAAGAAGATTGCAAAATTAATGAAAGAGCTGGAAGCAGCAAAAATGCAAGCTGATGAAAAGACAAAGACAGAAGCTGGAGAAGCAAATGTTGAACCAGTGACTGAGAAAGTAGTTGAGAAAATTGTTGAAGTGGAGAAAGTGGTGGAGAAAATAGTCGAAGTTGAAAAACTGTTCGAAGTAGAGAAACTCGTCGAGGTAGAAAAAGTCGTTGAAGTAGAGAAAATCGTCGAAGTAGAAAAGATCGTCGAGGTTGAGAAGATAGTTGAAAAATCAGTTGATGTTGAAAAACCATGTGTAAAATGTTCAGAATCTTGCAAAGCTTGTGAAGAAAAAGATATGAAGATTGCTGAGTTAGAGAAGATTAAAGAAGATTTATTGTCTGATGTGAAGTATGTGAAAGAGTCATATGATGTGCTCAACAACACAGTTGATCGTCTGAAAAAAAACAAATACAGAAATTGAAAAAGCAATGGAAAAAATGAGTGCAACATTAATGACAAAGCAGAGCGTCATAAATGATTACATCGAAGACTGTGCTAAGCTGAAGAAGGAGTTGGAGCTTGAAAAGATCGAAAGTGAAAGGATTAAACGATTACTGTTGAGTTACACTACTTGTGATTATTTGATTGTTCGTGTTTATCCTACTGTTGCAGGTCTTGAAGCGTTCATGGATAAAAAGATTGAAGATAATGATACTGGTAAGAAACCAAGTGTCAAGTATAACAGATGTCCACCCCCGATCCATGAAACTTACTCTCCAAGGAATCCTAATGAGGAGCGTCTAAAAAAGGCAGTCAACATCAAGTTAAAGTCTGAAATCATTGATGAATTACCAGACAATATTGATGTTACATTCACAGCGTCTGACACTGATCATGAGTCTGAGTTATTAAAGAAAGTGGTCGATCATGTGTTAGATATGGATGAAGAGTTAAAGTCGGAGTCTAAGTCTGAAAGTCCGAGTTCGTCAGAAAAGAGTCCGAGTTCACCGGTTAAACGGGTTTACAACAAAGAATTTCTTCTATCAAAGAATAATTTGAATGATGAAACATTCAAAGTAGCATATACTTTGCATGATTTGGACAAATTATTTTCTGATGAAGAATTTCCATTAAGAGGTGTTAAACCAGAATTGATTAACAAGGTTTTCAAATTAACAGAAATTAACATTTCTGAAATTAAAGATGGAAATTTTTCTAGAAAACCTAAAAAGTACACTTCAAGAGTCCAACGGAGATTGAACAAGAAAAAGGGTTACAGTTCTGATTATGGTTTTCAACAGAGACCAAACTATAACAGTAATTTCAAAAAGAAAGGTTTAGGGTTTACACCACCAGAAAATTATAAAAATCAGAAAACTTATCAACCATATACTAAATTTGTTTCAGGAGGAAGTTCAGAGGATGAACAGAAGAAACCGTTCTGGAAGCAGTCGAATCAAGAGTTTCTTGCTGAAGTAAAGAAGAATGTGAGAAAGTTTGCTGAAAGAGTTGACAGAAGAACCTGTTTCAAATGCCAGGAAGTTGGACACATAGCTTGGAATTGTCCCAAGACCAACTACACAAAACAGGGAGTTTCTTCTAACTTTGAATTGAGAAAAACTTGTGTTGATAAAAAAGAACAACCTATGAAAAGTGTTAAAAAGTTTGAAAATTCAAGTTTTGAAAAAGGTGAAAGTTCAAAACACTTTTACAAACGAAGAGGTGATTTTAGTAAACAAAAGTGGGTTGTTAAGAGTTCTGAAAGTAGTTCTGACAATGAATCTGATTCCATAAAATCAGAGGAGTCTTTGATTGAGAAAAAGAATGTGAATTCCGTTCCAGAGGTGAACGATGAGGATTTTCCTCCATTATCAAAGGAAAATTTGATGAAGAAAGTGGGAAAGGTAGAGATCTCAAATCAATTCTTTGCTGATAAGGGAGAATTTGATGTTGAGAAGGCTTTCAATGGAAAAGTCAAGCATATTTTTTGGTAAGATGGTTGACAGAAAGGTAAAAGGTGCCAAAGAATTTTATAGAAGAAAAGCATGATGGAATGATGATGAGGTAGACTCACCCAAGACTGGTCAGGCTTGGGTGACTGCAGATTCTAACTGAAAATCCTGACTTGCCGGAGCTCCCAGGTTGGTAAGAGTGGAGCAGGAATCGGCATCTTTCTTAGCAAATGATCCTACAAGTGGTACAGTTGGTAAAGTACAGGTGATATATTTAAATTGTTATATTTTGATTTACAAATGGGATGGTTGGTGAGTGAACCTGCAAGTGGTTGAAGAAGGTTTTCATCTTCTAATGGTTAATCAAGGTCATTAAGTTGAACTTGATTGGACCATATTTACAAGTGGTATTTTGGAGAACAAAATGATGAGTTTATCCCCTAACCTACAAATAGTTTTATAAAATCAACAAAACTTATTTTCTGGAAAAACCATTTGATTAAAACAAACTTAAGTGTTTTGAAATCAATGGGAAAATAGTTTGTTGTAAGGGGGAGTTCTGATTGTTTATGCCAAGTGGATGGCGAATTGAAGCGATTTGATATCAGTTGTCGTTTTATTGTATAGTTTGTTTTCAAATTTCCTAAAATGTGTTTGCATTTTAGGGGGAGTAAAAATTTCAGAAAATCCAAAAACATTTGAAAATTTGTAAAAGACAAAAACATGATAAATTCAAAAATGAGTTTTGTTGTATAAAAGAGGAAATGATAGTACATCAGTAGACAGTTATAGTATGCTAAAGAAATGTAATGATTAAATAGCGTTAAACGGTCTCACTAATGATATGCCGATAGGTTTTTACACATTTAGTAAACTTTTTCGGGATATAAACTTAAATTCAAACTTGCTTATTTCGTGGGGAACACTACTTGGATATATAGGTAACCCCTGAAATCTTGTTTGAAAGGTCCCTCTTTCTGAGATACTAGGTCTTTATACTCAGTGATATCTGGGGTATTATTCTGGGACTTCTGCTGAATGGAAGTTCTGACCTAGTCCTCGAATAATATTTTCTGCATGCTTGAAATATAGCGCCGCCCTCAGCATAAATGATAAGACAATAAAATTGCTAATCAATGCTGTTGTAAAAAAGATCCTCTAAAGGGGACACACCAAAAGTCGAGTCATGATCTCTCTGCTGAACGGTAGTTCTGACCTGAGCTCTCATGATTCTTCATAATTTATAACCCCTTACAGATATCATCTGTGGTATACTCACCTGTAAGACTGAATATTGGGATCTGGATACGGGAGTATATTCAAGAGGTGGGACACATGAATGAGTTTAAGTCCTTAATTCACCTAATTCGTATCCTGAGTCAGTTGAAATTTGTGTGAAAATTTAAGTGGACCAGTATATCAGCAATCTAAGTGAATTGTTTAATTCTTAATGTGTAACTAAGCTCAACAGTACTTGTGACTGGTCAAGAACTGATATGATCCTCTAACACAAACTCACAAAAATATTGTATATAAATATTTCTTTACTGTATTTCATTTCTTTTATATCAAAAATTCAAAAAGATTTTCGATGTGTTTTAGCATAAATTTTGAAAAAATTCAAAAAGATTTTAGACAATTGATGTTGGAAAGCTGATTTTCAAAATTTCAAGTGCTAAACATGACGAACATGTTTGGGAAAGTTTGTTTAAAGATGTTTGAAATGAAAATGATATTCATTCAAGTGGTTCATCAGTGACTTACGTGATAAATCTTTTTGTTCAGATTGTGTCTTCAAGTGATTAGCAGGGTTTCTAAATTTGCTATACCTTATCTTTTATGAAACTTATGTTTTGGGTAGAGAATATGCAGGTGAGTCAGGTTACGATACCTGAACCTGTGAAAGCCAGACTACGATCCCAGTACAAGTTGAGGGGAAGTCTGTTAGAGAAAGAGAATCTGAAGATGCAAGAGCTAGGAATTTGATCCTGAAAGATTAGTTGAAGAAAGTTAGAGTGAAGGAAGCCTGAAGACTGATAAAGACTGAAGATTGTAAAGACTCGACATTTAAGACTCGTCAACATCTGAGGGGGAGTCTGTTAGTGTATACATCTATCGTCTTCGTCTTATATCGAGTCTCGGGTTCGTTGCGGTTTGGAACAAGAATTATGTCATCATCATTGATGATGACATCATACATATTGCATCATCTTTGCATCATGAAAGTATATCTCACAAGATGACAAAATGGAATACACATGAAACAAGATTTTAGTTTGATCGTTTGAGGAGTGTTCCGTTTGAAACTATCATGACCGTTTGAAGATGTCATGGCCGTTTGAAGGAGGGTTCCGTTTGAAAAGTGTCATGTCACCTTCAAACGGAAGGGCATGGCCTATAAATACCCTTCAAACGATCTCATTTGTAATGATTCCAGATTTGATACCGAGGTACTGCCGGTATTCCTTGTGATTATAAACGCTATTATTTCAATATACAAGAGGTTTAAAGAGTAAATCAAGCTGTTTTTACGTCCGTTTTTTTGTTTCCGCCTCTGAAACGGATTTGAGCTCTTCCAAACGACTCATTCAGGTCGTAATTCGATCCTACAAGATTCAGAAAAATTGCTGAAAGAGTTGCAGTTGTGGGTAGAAGAAAGCTAATGAGACCTCCACCAAGTGACCAAACACCAATTGAGAAGGAAGAGAACAAAATCCCTAGGTGGGATAGAAAGCGAGATGGTGATCCTGTGTATAGAAAGTACAGGAATGAAGTTGGTAGGCCTCTGAGGCGGAAGATGCTTGCAGAACGAGATGAACAGAGAAGACAGAAAGCTAAGGCTAGGAGACGCAGCAGGAAGATGACTTAAAGACTATGCAGGAAGGAAGACTACAGCTACATCCAAGGGGGAGTCTGTTAGTGCATTATGTCTGTAGCTTCCGTCTGCATCGAGTCTTATGTATTTTGTCCTGTATGTGTGTTTGTATATTTGTATATGTATGTATTTTATATCTAGACAAAACAGGGAACAGAACGGTAACTTTTAAGTGTGATTCGAACGGACGACATGTGTCATCTGTATGGATGGCCATCCGATCGGATGCCATCCGATCTTCCCTGGTTTGCCTATAAATAGTGATCTAGGGCTGTTTGTCTAGAACCTTTTGCCTGATTGTCAAAGCGAAGCTCTGCCCGATTGTCATCTGGAACTCTTGTATTTTCACATTCTATCAATGAAATTGGACATGTTAAACGTTGAGATTGTTGTTGGTGATGCTCAGACGATGTCGAGGGATTTCGCACCTCGCCATTGATAGATTCCGCCACGTTCTTCTACTAGAACCGTTCCTGCGTTGCACTCACAGGTTAAAGAAGGTGGAAGAGGATTGAAAAGATGATTGGTGGAGAAAGGAGGTGGAAAAGGGTGAAATATGATTGGTTCAAGAAGGTAGAAGAGAATTGATGAGGTGGAAAGATGATTGGTATATTTCTTGGTATTTCTTGAGTATATATTATGTAATTGATTATATAAAAAGTATAAAAGTATAATTCAAGTATTGAGGATGTGCGTATAAGTATTTATACATATAATTGTGCCGGTTTGTGTATAAATACATATTTAAATGATCGGTTGTGTGAATAAAAAAATATGTATAAAATATAAATTTTATTATGATTAAGGCCTTGAATTGTGAGATTTAAATTAAAATACGAATGTAAGATTTCTAAAATTAGGATAGGGACTCAAGTTGTTATTTATTAGATATATGAGGGGGTTAGGGTTTTTCATAGCTGAAAAGACCAAAATGCCTCCATGTCGTTAAGTCAATAACGAAACCTGCAGACGGGATTGGAGGGAGGGGTTCATAGTACAAAAAAACCACATGGACTCAGATTGCGAACAATAATTGGGGGGGGGGGGGTGAACATTGATCCTACCACTAAACCACATGAACACAAATTGCAACTCACTTTATAATATATTATTCACAAAAGTAAACAGCATAAAAGATTCTTTTAATGATAACTATGTTATGTTTTTTTTATGTCGGTTATTTATAGATATATGGCAATAAACGAACCATAAACTATGTTATAAAACAATAATTGCTACACTTATTTCTTAGTTGGTTATTTGAACTTATGATGCGATAATTAAGTTTTCTATACACCTAGTTACTTCATTTGTATCTAATATAGACAAATTTACTTTATAAAATGCATTGACATCGTTTGAGGGGGAAAAGAGAGAACTATAAAACTAACTATTTATTTAGATGTGTTTATCTATGGTCACGTCATAACTATTTCACACATATATACGTAACATCACAATCATATATCAACTTTTACTTGTGCATTATCTTTTAGTACCCAAAAAGAAGCACCTGAAATAAATGTTACATCAATATATTCGACATCTAGTTTATGCCTTGTTCATCAAAGAAATGTTTGTTATACCAAGAATTCACGATACGTAATTTGTGTATAATCATAAGATGCACGTGCTATCTAAAAAGTGTGTAATCTACACGCGTTTAAGAAGCATAACACAGTTCATGATATGTGTATAATCATTCAGTGTACATACTATCTACAAAATGTCTAATTTACGCCAGTGTAACAGTGTAACTCAGATATAACTTAAAACTCTAACCTATACGAGTTTAACTTGCATAGAACTTAACATAGTCCATGATATCTTACTATAATTTGTTTATAATCATTCAATATGCATACTATAGACAAAATGTTTATTGTGTGTGATTTAGATTCTCATAGGACCTAAAAATTCGTGTAATTTCATGTTTACCTGTTTGAAGGTAGTTATTAAGAAATATATCATTTACCTTTGCTTAAGAACATTTAGACGACGATTCAAATACATATGTGGAGGCAAATGATTATAGGATCGAAGTATTATTCATGTATTTGGGTAATCTACGATTCTTTTTTTAATGGCAAGTATCAATAATCATGTAAGTATTTCTAAGGTAGTGTTCATTTCGTGGAAAGTAATGGAATTGAAATTGAAAATTGCATAAAAATTAAAATCTGTTTGTTTCATAGAATGAAATGAAATCTGGATGGAATTGGAATATATATTTTTTTCCTTATGTTATTGTCGAATTTCAATTCCCTTCTTTGTTGAAACGAACAAATTGAATCTACATGCCAAATCCATCCGGATTCCATTTCATTAAGGTAGTGTTCGTTTCACGTAATAGAATAGAATCTGAATGTAATTGAAATGTAAATTTCATTCCTGTTTGTTTTATCAAAAGAATGAATTGAAATTAAATCTTAATCACTTGAAATCACCACTTGAAGGATTTCGAAAAATGTAAATTCAATTCCAATTTCTTTTTTTGTTGAAACGAACAACATAAGGAATGAAATCTCTATTCTATTACATTATATGAAATAAGCACCATCTATGTGTTCTCAAAGGGACATCATGGTGATTAAGGTGTGTGTCATAAGCAAAAGGTTACGGGTTCTAATCCTGCAAAATGCATGTTGTAATGTATTTATCCTAAAAATCTAGGAATTGCTATATAAAAAAAAGAAAGTATTTCTAAGTATGTGCAAAATTATTGTATATTTGTTATAAGTAACATTATTTTGTCACATGTCCATTATACTTGTTATTAGCGTTGGTTATGAATATTAGACGTTATCATCTTCTAAGGGGTTTGTCATAATTTTTCTTAATATTTGCATATTGTTTCTATTGGGTGTTAGTTATGAGGTTGATTTTGTTATAAACAAATGTGATCTTAATATTTTTCTGTGTTTTTTTATGTGCGTTGATGGTCAGATGTCATGTAATTATGCTAGGATAATCTATGAAATTATTGTCACTAACCAGGTTAGGTTGAACTCTTTAGAAATACATGTTTTGGTCATTGGTTTTATGTCAAAAAATACGTGACTGATTGGAGTAATTTCCTTATTCCATCTGATACTACAAACACTATATGATTATAAACACGTAAATAGAATGGATGTTTCGGTGTTGTAGATTGAATTTGATTGAATGTTCATAATTTAATTGATGAATATGTTTGTATAGAATACATAGTATATATACATGTCCTTGTATGCGGTAACCGCACTAACCTAGGTTAAGGTAATAATAATAATAATAATAATAATAATAATAATAATAATACATGTCAAAATATCTAGTTTATAATGATATATATATATATATATAGTCTTAGAATCCTGTAAAAATGACATTTTTCGTGAGAAGTGTGAGAAGGCATAAGAATTGACATGTAGGCATCATGTTTTGGATTTAGGCATGATGTTTTGAGCTGTTTTGGCTAGAAAAATACCAAACATAACAATTTAAGACACAATGCAATGAATTCTAGACTTAAAACTTAAAACACCATGGCAAGAACGTTAAGTAGTGTGTAGTAAGTGTTAAGTAGTGTATTTTAAATTTCACGCCCATAATACATTGCATTGGGTTTTAAATTGTTATGTTTGGTATTTTTCTTGCCAAAACAACCCAAAACATCATGACTAAGTCTAAAACATGATGCCTACATGTCAATTCTCATGCCTTCTCACACTTCTCACGAAAAAGGTCCTTTTTACAACCCTATATCTATATGGATACATATATATCCAATAAACATGACATACCTTAGATGATGCTCAAGACTCAATCTGCCAATTGTAGATTAAGATTTGCAGTTCAGACGTGAAGAGTTTGTCTTGTCATTTGGTCCCGTTTGTAAGGATTTTGACGTTGTGCGGATTTTGTTGTTCTGGATGACGTGAGAGTATGGAATGTTTGAGTTGTTGGAAAAATAGGTGAAAATAGCATTTTTCACAAATATAGGAAAATTATTTTTTCCTATTTTCGACTAGAAATAAATATAAGAAAATGAGTGGGTTTTATATATTTATTTATGGGTTTATGTTCTATGTTGGAAGAGCTTCGCAACGAACTAAACCACGTCCAAAACGGAGCTAAGATGAATGAGATATCGATGCTCAAAGTTGGGTGTTTGAAACATTGAATGCTGAAACAAAAGGGAAAGTGGCACCTTGTCCCACATAGGAGGAGAGATGAAACTTGAATGGGTATTTAAGTGGGAACTCTCCATCCTTGGTGTTTCATGGAAGCACATACTAAGTATACTCGCGAAGGGTGCGGAGCACGCTAACTCGCACTCGCACACGCGCGCGCGCGTGGCGTGGCGTGGGCGATGAGGCGCAATGTGGCGCTTTGATGGAGTCGCCTTTGTATTTTTGACCACGTGCGCGTGGTGGATCACAAGGGCTGCAAGGACCAAGTGGTTGTAGTGGCGTGTGGGTTCGAGGCGCGTGACGTGGCAGTCCGCGCGCGAGTACACGAAGGCGCGCGGTTGCGCATGGTGTATGGGCCCTGTTGTGATGTGCGCGGCACACCAGAGTGAGCCAAAACGGCGCGACTGTGTGGCGTGCTCGAATAGGCTAACAGGTGACGTGGCACACACGCGCAGGCGCGAATGGGCCTGAGTCAGTGTGGCGCACGTGCGCATGGCAGTGAGCCAAAAAGGCGCACGCGCGCATGAGGGTGCAGGCCTGCGCGCGCGCGCAGAAGCTTCCAGCATTTAATGACGAAGCAGTTTCAGTTCAGCATTCGAAACTGACGAGTCAAACGGTTATAACTGCGAATTAAATGACGTATTAACTTGCATTGAAGACGTTTAATGCAATTTAAACCTCTCCTTTAATTCTGTTGACTCTTTTGATTCAGATGCAGCATAAATACAACATCTCCACCACTGCAGAAGAACACCAGCAACACAACAGCACTTGCAACTTTCTCCAACACACTTTCTGATCTTCTTCAGCAATTTTCAAGGTAGCCTTCGGGTTGTAGGCCAATTCCGGCAGTACGCTGCTTCGGCTGTTGTACCCTGGGAAACTCAGGAATTTGTTTTAAGGGAAGCGTGTTAAACACGTGCCTCAGTCAATCTGCTTCTACTCCTTTCTTGTATTTTGGTTTATTTCAGTTGTAATTGTACTAGTATTTTTAGCTTTCTTATTTCTGTATTGTAATCAAAATAATAAAATTTGTTTATTTTATTTAAATTACGCGAACGGTTCCTACAATCTTAAAACACATTTTTTAAAACATCGTTCGTGTAATCAAAACCTTTCTGTTTTGTGATTCAAACCAGTTTTGTTTCACTCAGATTGTGTTTTAAAAACAGATTTTTTTGTTTTCATCTTCAAAGGAGCGACTTTGGTTGAAAACATTCTGGTTACCTTCAGAATTTGTCCTAAAATTTGATAAAAACATTCTTCCTTGGCCTTCAAAGTTGGACTTAGAAGGCAAACAGTAAGTTCTAAAAATTATAAATTTTCTGTTTTTTGGTCTTCAAAGTTGGACTTAGAAGCGAAACAGTAAATTTGTGGTAAAATAAAATTAACTGGTTAGTTCTGTTTTTAGTTGTGTAAAACAGAATTTTTTGGACTAAACTTGGTAATTTTATTTTTTCAGAATGTCGAACGAAAATGTCAACGTTAACAACACGAATGTTGTGACGGGAACCCCCCTGAACGCCACCACTGTGGGAGCGTCCACAGTGGCTAATCACGCTGAACGACCCAAGAAGTTCTCGGGTCTACACTTCAAAAGGTGGCAGCAGAAGATGTTCTTCTACCTGACCACCATGAACCTTGCGAGGTTCTTAACGGAAACCGCTCCCCAACCTGTGGAAAGGGAGACCGCCGCACAAAGACAGTGCGCGATAGGTGCGTGGAAGCATTCGGATTTCATATGTCGAGGCTATGTGTTAAACGGGCTTTCGGATGCATTGTAGAATGTGTACTACAATGTCAAGACTTCTAAAGATTTATGGGATGCCTTGGACAAGAAGTACAAAACGGAGGATGCTAGCACAAAGAAATTTGTGGTAGCCTGTTTTTTGGAATTCAAAATGGTTGATTCAAAAACAGTTATGAATCAAGTCCAAGAATTGCAAATTATACTACATGACATCTTTGCGGAAGGCATGACACTTAGCGAGACATTCCAAGTGGTAGCGAGGATTGAGAAGTTACCTCCTGGTTGGGTGGATTTTAAGAATTATCTTAAACACAAATGAAAGGAGATGACTATAGAGGATCTTATTGTTAATAGAATTGCCCAAAAAGGCAGCCATGCGCAAACTTCTGCTAGCGCAAATTTGGTTGAGCATGGGCAATCCTCTAAGGGCAATAAGGGTAAGGGGAAAAAGGACAAAGAGAAAGCAAAGGCTAGCAAACTTGGACCGAAGAAAGGGGTTGTGAAAAAGAAACCTCAAACATTCCAAGGGACTTGTTACAACTGTGACGAGCCGGGGCATCGGGCTAACCAATGCAAGAAACCAAAGCGTGTGCGTGCGCACATAGTGGATGAAGACGGAATGCCTTTGGTGGCAGTGATTTCCGACAAAACCGCAATGTTGGATGAGGTTAATGCTGTGACCAACACTCCAAAAGGATGATGGGTTGATACGAGAGCGACCCGTCATGTGTGCCCAGACAGGAGCCTCTTTACCACCTTCAAGGAGCTTGCGGGAGATGAGAAGCTGTACATGGGAAATGCAGCTACCGCGGACATCAAGGTTGAAGGAACGGTGATTTTGAAGTAGACTTCGGGGAAGGTGCTCACTTTAAGCAACGTGTTATATGTTCCAGACTTGCGCAAGATCCTAGTCTAGGGATGGTTGCTTAATAAGTTTGGATTTCGTTTAGTATTTGAGAGCGATCAATTTGTACTTACTAAATGAGGAATGTATGTTGGTAAGGGCTATGCCCAAAATGGTATGTTCAAATTGAATGTAATGGCTATCAAAAAGAACATGAATAAAATTGCTACTACTTCTACTTATATGCTTGAGTTTTCTGATTCGAATAAATGGCATAGTAGATTAGGTCACGTAAATTTTAATTCAATACGCCGTTTAATCAATTTAAATTGTATACCAACATTCGATATTGATTCACATTATAAATATGAAACTTGCGTAGAATCCAAACTTACAAGATCATCATCGAAATCGGTTGAACGAATAACCGAACCTCTTGATTTAATTCACACCGTTATTTGTGATTTAAAAGCGGTACCCACAAGAGGTGGAAATAAGTACTTCATCACGTTTATTGATGATAGTACTAAATATTGCTATGTATATTTACTAAAAAGTAAAGATGAAGCAATAAGTAAATTTATCTTGTACAAAAATGAAGTTGAGAATCAACTTCAAAAGAAGATAAAATCTTTGCGAAGCGACCGAGGAGGCGAATATGTTGCGCCTTTTTGCCGATTTATGCGCAAAAAGTGGCATTGTACATGAGTGTACACCTCCTTATTCTCCACAATCAAATGGCGTGGCGGAACGAAAGAGCTGTACATTGAAAGAAATGATGAACGTCATGTTGATAAGTTCTGGGGTGAGCCAGGAAATGTGGGGGGGGGGGGAAGCCATTCTCTCGGCTAATTATCTTTTGAACAAGATACCACTCAAAAAGAGAGACGAAACTCCATATGAGTTATGGAAAAGGAAGAAGCCTTCATACAAATACTTGAAAGTGTGGGGGTGCCTAGCAAAGGTGATTGTACCACCCCCTAAGGCTCTTAGGATAGGACCCAAAACTGTTGATTGCATATTCATTGGGTATGCGCATCAAAGTAGTGCACATCGCTTTCTTGTACATGAGTCCAAGAATCCAGATGTACACGTAAACACTATCATGGGAGTGAATCCTAACGTTGTGTCTTACTTTGAAAATGTGTTTCCTTTGAGAAGACAAACACATGCAACATCATCAACACCTAATTTTGAAGTAGGTGAAAGCTCATCTACACCAGTTGATGAGGTAGTTCATAATAAGACACATGAACGACCTAAGGTTGAAGAAGGTGATCGTAGGCGAAGCAAAAGGCCAAGGGTTGAAAAATCCTTCGGTCCAGACTTCGTTAGCTATATGGTTGAGGGCGAGCCCAATACATATCGCGAAGCTGTTTCATCTTCAGAAGGACCTCAATGGAAAGAAGCAATAAAGAACGAAATTGATTCTATATTGCGAAATCATACTTGGGAGTTAGTAGATCTTCCACCTGGTTGCAAACCACTTGGATATCGTTGGATATTCAAAAGGAAGATGAAAACTGATGGAAGTATTGATAAACACAAGCCTAGGTTGGTGATTAAAGGATTTAGACAAAAGGAAGGTCTAGATTACTTTGATACCTACTCGCCTGTGACGCGCATAACCTCGATTAGATTGGTTCTTGCTATAGCGGCTTTAAGAAATTTGGAAGTTCACCAAATGGATGTTAAAACCGCATTTCTAAATGGCGATTTAGAATTACATGGAGCAACCTGAAGGTTTCCCTGCCCCAGGTCAAGAGGTAAAGTATGTAAACTCGTCAATTCTTTGTATGGCTTGAAGCAAGCACCAAAACAATGGCACCAAAAGTTTGATCATGTCATGATTTAAAATGGTTTCAAAATAAATGAGTGTGACAAATGTGTTTATTTCAAAGACACAAATGAAGGTTATGTGATCTTATGCCTTTATGTAGACGATATGCTTATCATTGGGAGTAACGATAAAATTATCAAAGCTACTAAAAGCATGTTGAAAGCGAGATTTGATATGAAAGACATGGGTTTAGCGGATGTTATTCTTGGAGTAAAGATCATAAGAACCCAAGATGATCTTGTGTTAAGTCAATCCCACTATGTGGATAAAATTCTTGAAAAGTTCAACTCGGGAGATACGAGTGTAGCTCGAACTCCAGTTGTTACCTCCCAACATCTCAAGAAAAATAAAGGAGATGGAGTTGCTCAGTTAGAGTATTCAAGAATTATTGGTAGTCTAATGTATCTAATGTATCTAATGACATGCACTAGACCCGACTTGGCTTACGCGGTGAGTAGGCTAAGTAGATACACCAGCAATCCGTGCGCGGATCATTGGAAAGCTATCACGAGGGTGCTCAGATACATAAGATACACAAGATATTATGGACTGCATTATACCCGACAACCAGCAGTGATCGAAGGATACACTGATGCAAACTGGATATCGGATAATAAAGATTCCAAATCAACAAGTGGTTACGTGTTTACACTTGGAGGAGCTGCTATTGCTTGGAAGTCTTCTAAGCAAACGCTCATAGCAAGATCCACAATGGAATCCGAATTTATCGCCTTGGATAAGTCAGGAGAGGAGGCGGAATGGCTACGTCAATTCGTGGAATATATTCCAAGATGGCCAAAGACTTTGCCAGCCATTTGTATACATTGTGATAGCCAATCAGCGATTGGTAGAGCTCAAAGCTTGATGTACAATGGCAGGTCAAGGCATATGCGACGTAGACATAACACGGTATGACAACTACTCTCAACGGGTGTTATCACAATTGATTATGTGAGATCAAAGCATAACATTGCAGACCCGTTTACAAAAGGCTTAAGCAGAGAGTTAGTAGAAATGTCGTCAAGAGGAATAGGACTAAAGCCCATGATAAATGGGAATATGAGGGAAACCTAAATTAGTTGACTGGAGATCCCAAGATCTAAGTTCAATAGGACAACTTAATCATATTACCAAAACGGAGTCACTGTGGGGGAGTACCCCAAACCAAATAAAAGGGAGTTATATACTTCCTAGTACATTCCAATCAGTGACATTGAAGTGAGTTTAAGCATATTAAGGATAAAGATTTAGGGAAACCAAATAACCATGACGCTTTTAATGATTCATGGGAATCACCTATGTGAGAGAGAAGTAGGGTCGCTTCGAATGGCTTTGTGGGGTGCGCAATCCTAGAGCTCTCGCAGAACCAGACTAGTGTTCCAGGGCCATAATAGGACACGACAATGAGGGGTTGGCCAGACCAGGGAGAGTATTGTGTGAATTGTAATGTCGTTTACACAAATGGGGGTATGTTCAAGGAAATCGCGTCTACAAACCGCTAGTAAGCTAAGTATGCTTCACAAATGAAGGTTCAAAGGTAACAACCTACCTATCTTGCAATACTCAACTGTCGAAGGTTATCATTGAAAAGGGTAAGGAAAAGATCGATTTCCATACATGTGGGTGATTGTTGGAAATTTGATGAAAATAGCATTTTTCATGTGGGGGATTGTTGTAAAAATAGGTGAAAATATCATTTTTCACAAATATAGGAAAATGATTTTTTCCTATTTTGGACTAGAAATAAATATAATAAAATGAGCGGGATTTATATATTTATTTGTGGGTTTATGTTCTATGTTGGAAGAGCTTCGCAACGAATTAAACCACGTCCAAAACGGAGCTAAGATGAATGAGATATCGATGCTCGAAGTTGAGTGTTTGAAACATTGAATGCTGAAACAAAAGGGAAAGTGGCACCTTTTCCCACATAGGAGGAGAGATGAAACTTGAATGGGTATTTAAGTGGGAACTCTCTATCCTTAGTGTTTCATGGAAGCACACACTAAGTGTACTCGCGAAGGGTGTGGAGCACCCTAACTCGCACTCGAACACGCGCGCGCGCGTGGCGTCGGTGATGAGGCGCAATGTGGCGCTTTGATGGAGCCGCCTTTGTATTTTTGACCACGTGCGCGTGGTGGATCACAGGGGCTGCAAGGACCAAGTGGTTGTAGTGGCGTGCGGGTTCGAGGCGCGTGACGTGGAAGTCCGCGCGCGAGTACACGAAGGCGAGCGATTGCGCATGGTGCATGGGCCCTGTTGTGAGGTGCGCGGCGCACCAGAGTGAGCCAAAACGGCGCGACTGTATGGCGTGCTCGTATAGGCTCACAAGTGACGTGGCACACGCGTGCAGACGCAAATGGACCTGAGTCAGTGTGGCGCACGTGCGCATGGCAGTGAGCCAAAAGGGCGCACGCGCGCATGAGCGTGCAGACCTGCGCGCGCGTGCGCGCAGAAGCTTCCAGCATTTAATGACGAAACAGTTTCAGTTCAGCATTCGAAACTGACGAGTCAAACGGTTATAACTGCGAATTAAATGACGTATTAACTTGCATTGAAGAAGTTTAATGCAATTTAAACCTCTCCTTTAATTCTTTTGACTGTTTCGATTCAGATGCAGTATAAATACAGCATCTCCACCACTGCAGAAGAACACCAGCAACACAACAGCACTTGCAACTTTCTCCAACATACTTTATGATCTTCTCCAGCAATTTTCAAGGTAGCCTTCGGGTTGTAGGCCAATTCCGGTAGTACGCTGCTTCGGCTGTTGTACCCTGGGAAACAAAACGAGTACTCCTGGGAGACTCGGAATTTGTTTTAAGGGAACCGTGTTGAACACGTGCCTCAGTCAAACTGCTTCTACTCCTTTCTTGTATTTTGGTTTATTTCAGTTGTAATTATACTAGTATTTTTAGCTTTCTTATTTCTGTATTGTAATCAAAATAATCAAATTTGTTTATTTTATTTAAATTACGCGAACGATTCATGCATGAGTTGCATTTCTAAACCATCTAGATGATATATTTGTCTTGACGTTGTGCGGGCCAGTCTGCTACTATAGCTAGAGAGCATATTCACGGATCGAAGAAGTTAAGTTTGTTGGTGATGAGCCCATTTTAGCATTGTTAGATGGCTAGGACCAATAAAACACATTTCGTGAGGTGCATACATATGATATGAGACCTTGTGTACTTGTAACTCTATAATGGCATAACGAGTGAATCACAAGTATTTACGCGTATTTTTTATGCTTGATCATTTAATTAATATATTTATATAATGATCATTATCAGCTGTCATAAATTTATTCTAATAATTTACTCTTAAAAATTTACATACAATATGGCGAAACTTGTGTTATTATTTTATGGCCAATTGGATTTTAACACCTTTAACTTTGAAGAATTTGCCGATAACACCCGCAACTAACACTTTGATCTGTGACACCCCAAACTTTTAATTTTGTTTGTCATTTCACCACTCAGTTAAAAAATGAGTAACTGAGTTAGTCTTCCATCCTACGTGGCACAGACTTGATTACGTGGACAAGATGACATGGCAAATTCTTGATTATGTGGCACTACATGTGTATAACTCATCTCCTTCTTTATAACACAGACAAAGTCTCCAATCTCAACCTACACTTACGACGGCGGCACCGGCACCGGTACCGGCTCAGGTTACCGGCTTAACAGCTCAACCGCCACCGCAGAAGCCTCCGTATCTTCTAGAACCTCACTCTCCAGCTTCCGTAACTCCTTACCGGAAAACACACACATATACGATTTCTCCGAAATTAGATCTGCAACTAACAATTTTTTAGCGAAGCGGTTTTCGTCATCGTCAACGCCGTCGTGGCGGTGTGTTCTCCGTGGTAAGGATGTGGTGGTGTTCCAACGGAAGTTTCGCCGGCCAATTCAGGATTCGGAATTGCGAGAGAAGTTATCGGTGATTTACAGGAGTCATCATATGAGTATAATTAAGCTCACCGGAGCGTCAATTTCCGGCGATTATATATACCTAGCGTATGATTACACGTCCGGCGGAAACCTAACGGATTGCTTACGTAACAAACGGAATCCTGAGTTTACTGTGTTGAGTTCGTGGATGTCGCGGATGCAGATCGCTACAGATCTGGCTTCTGGATTGGATTATATACATAATAAAGCTGGATTGAAGATTAATTTGGTGCATAAGAATGTGAAATCGAGTAGCGTGATTGTTACGGAACCGTCGTTTAATGCGAAGATTTGTCATTTTGGTACGGCGGAGTTATGCGGTGAGACGGTTGTTGAAGCGAAAGTTGTGAAACAGAGTGAGATTGAGGAGATTGATTCGCCGGAATGTTCTCCGGCGAAGAAATTGACGAGATCTGGAAGTAGAACGATGCAGTTTGAAGGTGTGAATGGTTATATGTCGCCGGAGTTTCGTGGTCTTGCAACGCAGAAATCTGAAGTGTATGCGTTTGGTGTGGTGATTTTGGAATTGTTATCCGGTGAGGAGCCGGTCAAGTATAGGAGATGAGTTATACACATGTAGTGCCACGTAATCAAGAATTTGCCATGTCATCTTGTCCACGTAATCAAGTCTGTGCCACGTAGGATGGAAGACTAATTCAGTTACTCATTTTTTAACTGAGTGGTGAAATGACAAACAAAATTAAAAGTTTGGGGTGTCACAGATCAAAGTGTTAGTTGCGGGTGTTATCGGCCAATTCTTCAAAGTTAAAGGTGTTAAAATCCAATTGGCCTTATTTTATTAATAATTCTTGATAATTGTTTATCCAAGTTTTTTTTTTTTTTTTTTTTTTTTTTATACCCATTTCGGGTATTCTCTTTATTGATGATTTTTATTACTGTAAGAACTGGCCGAGTTACATCAATATCGCAGGTAAGCGAGTAACAAGCTGCGCCGCTACCCCTTTCTGAATAGCAAACCCTAGCCTATTAAAGACAAACCCCCGCCCCCCTGTTGATGAGCAACTGCTGTGGACAACCTTTTGGACCCTAGTCAACAAACGGATAGCTTCTGGAGCTAGGGAGCCAAAGGTGTCCAAGTTTATAAATTATAAAATCTAACGTGGATGTTTCAGTTATACGTTATAAATTTTGACTACTTATAAAATCTTAAAAAAACATGCAAAGTAAACACAGTTGTTTATATTTAATAGTCACACTCAACTTTTAATTGCCTACAACTTAAAGCAATATATCTGTAAATATACATATATGGAGGATTGTGATTCAAGACTTGTAAAAAGAAATAATATTTCTTGTAAATAAAAGTAGCTTTGACAAAGAGAACAATTATATATCAAGCTTTGGATGCCGTTGAATGATCAACTAATTAAAGGTTTTCAAATTATTTTAAATCATTCATTTGGATGCCGTTGAATGAACAACTAATTAAAGGTTTTCAAACACTTATAAAGAAACTTTTATTTATTTAATTAGTGATGCATATACGTTTATGGTCTGTTTGGTGCATACAAATTGTTCTCGATGATCAATTTGTTTCCTGCAAATAGGTATATACAAACTAAGAAGATTGAAATGTGATCAATATATAAATGTTGGCAAATCTTTACTAGGTTGCCTTGCCGTATAACCCCTTTGGCGATGTTTGTTGGCATGTAAGAAGATGAATAAGAAAGAAAATGATGCAACGACCACGTTTGTGTTAGTTCGACTGTTATTTCCCTTGCACATATTGTAGCAATATGCAAAGCGAGGCTGTTGATCCCTTTTTTTTGTCGCAAACAACATCTTATAATGATGATAACTAAAATCTAAAATTATAAAAAATATTTAGAAAAACGAGTAGAAAAAGTATAGACACAACGTCTATGAAGCCATTTCTTTAATTTTACGATATTTATAATGATTATAACTAAAATTTATAATTATAAAAAATATTAAGAGAAACGAGTAGAAAAAGCAGACACAACGTCTATATGAAATCATTTCTTTAATTTTACGATATGATTAACCCTTATTTAATACTAAACTTATAAAGATACTGATATCTATATAAAGTATATTTTATGTGTAGGGTTAGGATATAATAGGAAGTTTATTTGGGTAGGAAGCTTAGGAAGTAATCTTGACCATCCATTTATTTAATCAAGAGCTAAGATTAAATGAGTGGAATTGAAGGAAAAAAAGGAGGCACGTGGGTTTGTCTAGGGGGCATTCTAGTCAATCCAAGGTAATAGTTTCTCTCTCCTCAAATTCCCCTAATTTTTTAAACGTTAATAACTCTTTCATACAACATTATTTTTTTTATAAAAATTGCACAAAAAAAACGCGTGTTTTTTATCTTTAAAACGAGTATACTATTACTATATTTTCGAAAAAAATTTTGAAAACCCAGTTGCGTAAAACGCAATGGAAAAAACCTAGTTGCGTAAAACGCAATGGAAAAAAAAACCTAAAAAATGACATTTTTCTAAAACGCAATGCACAAAAAACACAAAGAAATGTCTTATTTGTAAAACGCAATGGCCAAAAAACACAAAGAAATGTCTTAATTCTAAAACGCAATAGCCTAAAAACACAAAAGAAAGTGTAGTTTCTAAAACGCAATGGACTGAAAACACATAAAAATGTGTTTTACCTAAAACGCAATGCACCAAAAATACAAACAAATGTCTTATTCCTAAAACGCAATGGCCAGAAAACATTTAAAATGTCTGTTTTCTAAAACGCAATGGACTGAAAACACATAAAAAAGTGTTTTACCTAAAACGCAATGCACCAAAAATACAAAGAAATGTCTTATTTATAAAACGCAATGGCAAGAAAACATATAAAAATGTCTCATTTCTAAACGCATTGGCCTAAAAAAACAAAAGAAACTGTTCTCTGTAAAACGCAATGGACTGAAAACACCTAAAAATGTGTTTTACCTAAAACGCAATGAATGAAAACACTTCAAAAATGTGTTTTTCTAAAACGCAATGAATAAAAACACTTCAAAAATGTGTTTTTCTAAAACGCAATGGCCAGAAAACACATAAAAATGTCTTAGTTCTAAAACGTAATTGCCTAAAAAAACCAAAGAAAGTGTTCTCTCTAAAACGCATTGAACCATGACAATAGTTTTGTCTGTGAATTGTCTGAACCAGGAATGCAATTCTAAAACGCAATGGCATAAAACTGTCTACGAATGCAGTTTTCCAGAGGCAAAATTACAGAAAATTAAATTTTCTCGACCCCAGCCAGGGGCTCTGCCCCTTGGACCCCGCCACCTGCTATCAGGGGCGCTGCCCCTGGACCCCGCCAAGATCGTAAAACGCAATGACTAAATCAAAAATCCCGATCGTAAAAATGAAATTAAAGAATTTCTTACATGGATCGAAGCCAATTTCTTCAACGATTGACGAAATTTGAATGATAGAAACACTTATCAGCGATCGAATCGAGTGATTATCTTCAAAATCACGGGAAAAACGAGATTTTGAATGAAATTAAACTGGGTTTTCTTAAAAAAAAGCTGAAGAACACGTTGATCGGGTGTTTGAATCATTGATTGATGACGAAAATCACACTATAATGTAGTGATTATTGAGATAGTAAGTGAAGAAAAGGTTGAAGGTGGTGGGTTTTAAAGTTACTGGGGAGAATAAGGAAGAAGAAATGATTGGATTGACTAAAATACCCTTTCACTTTATTTTAAATTTTGTCACATGTCATAATCCTATTGTTTCCTATCTTTCCTAACCAAAATAAACTTCATATTTGATCCCACCCTTTATGTGTAAACAAAAACATGTTGGTAGCCTTTAACTACAAATAGTTATAATAGGTTGACTGACAAATGATTTATATATTACAATGCAATAACACTTGGTTTTTGTGTGTGACAAAGAAAAGAATAAGTGACCTAAATGATACAAGTCTTTTGTATTACGTTATGACATATGAAGCATATAAAACATGTTTTTAAAAAAATTAACAATAATAAACTAAAAGAAAAAGGTGATCCATTGGTTGGTGATACATTGTATATTGGAAATGATTTGTTAAGCTTGATGGTACTTAAGAATTTGAAAGTTTCGTCACCGACCAACGGATGCCATTTTCTTTTAGTTTAATACACGATTTGATGATATGAAATTGTTAGAATCGAGAGAACCAGTGGCGGAACCAGAACTTTTTTACCGAGAGTCGTAATAAAACTTTTTTTTTCAGTACACGAGTTTACATAATTATATTAAACGACTCTCCGAATAAAATGTCAAGAAACCCTTATAAATTGTTTTTCAACATTTGCAATGACTTTTTTTATGCATTCACAAACTTCATTAATGAGTTTACTAGTAATTCTGTTTTTCTCAATCATATAATTAATATTTTAATTGATATTTAACGTATGGAATCTGAATGTTCCTTTAAGTATTTTTCAACTATGGCAAATGAAATTCTTTAGTGATCTAACAATTAAAATGATGTATACCATTAAAGATACAAAAAAATCTTACAAACTAAAAGAAATAGGAATAATTCGATTATTATATTAGCAAATTGGTAAAAAGGTTAAACCATTCTAAGAACATCCGTAGTGGGCTATATTTGGGCGTTTTCTCCCCCCCCCCCCCCCAATAACGCCCAATCACACCCGGCACCCACCTCCTTGGGCGTTATTCGGCGTTTTTTGGCAAAAAAAAACAGTTGGCGTGTTTTAAATCACGCTCTCAAGGATTGTGTTTGGCCAATAGCATTAACTCTTCCCTTTTTTAATCCAATAGGTGTTTTTTGTTGGTTTTTTATTTTTATTTAATTCTTTACACCCTTTAACATAATGCCCACATCCCCACTACACCCATTTTAGAAAAAACCCAATAATGCCCCTTGCTGACTGTACTGACACATGGCGGAAAACGCCCTAGAGTAAGGGCATTATTCACCCAAACCCCTACAAATGGTCTAACAAAATAAGTAAAAAAATCAATTAACCAAACCTTAAAGGAATAAAAAATAACGTAAAAATTAAAAGTTATTACTTTATATGTTTTGTTAGTTTGATTAGATTGGCAAAAGAGTAAGTTACAACTTTTGTCCTTTATGTTTGTCCCAAATTTCAGGCGCTTTCCTTTACCTTTAAAATTGATGAGTTTTGTACTTCATGTTTCAAAATCCTGCATGTTATGTCCTTTAGGGCAAACCCAGTTAATTTTTTTTGTTAAAATTGGTCATATGCAAGGCATGTGAGGGTACATTTGTCTTTTCACCATTATAGGGACTATTATGCAAAATATTTAATATCTAGGGACTGTAAAAAAACAAAACAAATATTTAGTATCCTCTCTCTCTTATCTCTCTCTCTCTTCCAGTGGTTCTCTCTCCTCTCTCCAGTTCTTCTCTCACTCTCTCATCTCACAGATCACACATGGTATACATTGAAATTTAAAAGTTCGATTACGATACATCTGAAAAGGCTTTTGCTGATTGATGGGGCTACAGTGGTGGAGGGTGGGTGGTTGTTGTAACGACTCTCCTAGGACCCTTAAGGTAACCCTAAACGCTCCTAAATACACCCCGAGTGTGAGAAACGGACCCGAAATACCTCCGTGCTTGGAGAAATCAAGAAAAAAAAGATTTTTGGTTCGCTCACGGGCCGCGTAAGAGTTAAGCCAAGCTTACGCGGGCTGCGACAGCAATGCAAACTACCGGATAACGATCAAGGCCACGTGGCATGACACGTGTCGAAACCTCTGATGACTCAGCCGACCTAGACTTCCTCGCGAGCCGCGTAGATGTTCCTTAGAGTTTACGCGGGCCGCGACACGCCCCATTTCCAGCCCTATAAATAAGGAGTTCGATTTCAGTTGAAAGTCGCTCAATTCTTTTCTTCTTTTAGCTTCTAATAGCTCGGGTATTATACTCTAAAACCCGAAACTCTGCTCATTATTAGGGTAATAACTCTAATCACGGACACGGTACTATATCCGATTGATTGAAACTGATCCAACGGATGTTTAAGTGCTGCCTGTATACGGCTATACTTTGTCATTTGTTGTGAGTTTTGATCTCGTGATTATCGTTAAAGTTGAATTGAGTAATACGAGTTCCATTGTAGCTAGAAATTAGAACTTGTAACCAGGAAACTACTAAGCTAGAATACTTAGCGATTAAGTAAACTTAATAGTTAAGGAAAACTTAGTGGTTAAGTAAACTTAGTAGTTAAGATAACTTAGCGGTTAAGAAACCTTAATAGATAAGTTAAACTTAATCAGCTAAGTAAGATTAATTAATCGGCTAAGTAAGATTAATTAATCAGCTAAGTAAGATTAATTAATCAGTTAAGTAAGATTAATTAAAGTTAAGTAAGATTAATTAATCAGATAAGTATGATTAATTAAGTTAAGTATGAATAATTAATCAGTTAAGCGAGATTAATTAAGCTAAGCAAGATTAATTAAGCTAAGCGAGATTAATTAAGTAAATAAATTAAACACCTAAATAGATATACATGAAAATATATGAGATAGATAATATCAAAGGAAGGTGCAAGGAATGTATAAGAAGATATATATATATATATATATATATATATATATATATATGTATATATATATATATATATATATGGGTAGGAAGCTTCCTAGAAAATGTATAGGTAACTTCCTAGAAAAGCTATATGAAATTTCCTAGAAATTTCATATTTCCTACCTATAAATAGGAAGCTTAGGATTCATTTTTCTTTGCTCATTTCTTCTATTCTTCTCTCTCTATACGTTGGTGTTCTAACCAATAATCACCGATGCGATACTCTGTCCGATCGATTCGGGAACTAACTAACGAATGCCAAAGTTCTATACTTTGTGAATTTCGTTAGGATTCTGAAACGAATGCCAAAGTGCTGTCTAAACATAGACTATACTTTGTGAATTTCGCTAAGGTCCTGATCTCGTGACCATCGTTAGGTTTGATATGGTTTTACACTAAAACGTATTCCACTCTGTTAAACCATATGTTTAACTATCAGAAAACTCCAAACTATACACTTACAATCAAACAAGATGCTTAATCATCAGAGGATTCAGAACTGTAAAGTAGATGCTTGTTTAATCAAGACTATATGCTAACAAGGTGAGTCATTCTCTTTTTACCAAATTGTTTGCAAAAAACCCTAAATGTTTTCCAGTTATACTTTGCAGTGATTAAGCCTTTGCTAATCTTTAATTACTGGCAGTATGTGGGGGTTTTGTGCATATTACTACTAACGATTTATCACTTTAGGTGGGCGAGCCTAATTAGTGATATGTCCACAGTCATAGATTCGGTCGAGTGACAGCTGAACCAGATAATTATATGATAGGGGCAAATATAAAAACCCTTAATGCTGTAAATCTATAACAATGTGTCATTTTTGTACAAACTGAATGAACTCACCAGTATTTCCTGCTGACCAAATGTTTTTAAAACGCATTTCAGGTAATTACAATAGATCGGAATAAGAGTTGGATACGGCACCAAAAGGCTTACAGAAGTGGCTTAATTTATCAATTAAATTAAATTAAGAAAAGTTGTTTTATGTATTCGGATTTATCCCATATTAAAGCTACATTTCAAAACATGGTTTTATCCCATCTATTTAATAAATAAAATCTGGTATTTTCTAAACTCCGATATTTTTCCTAACTCACGGTCCTGATGAAATTTCCGCTGCACTACTTTTCCAAATAACCACCGGTACCACTGAACTGGTTCGTGGCTCCCGATTCCGTCCAGGGTGGGGTCGGGGGTCGTGACAGTTGTTGGGGCTACAATAGTGGATAATGGGTGGTTCAGGAGATGGTGGAGGTGGTGGTTGTGGTGCGATTGTAGGTGGTGGTGGGTTACAGGTAGTTGTGATGGCGGGTTAGGTGCGGTGGATGAAGGGGTGGATGTGGTGGTAGGTTAGGTGTGATGGTGGGTTAGGTGCGGCGGTGGAGGAGATGTTATGGGCGATTACAGGTGGTAGTGGCCAGAGACTCGATGCCGGATTTGTTTTTTGGGGTTTTTGATATTTTTGGTTTTGGGGATTTTGGGGGGTTTTTGATCTGGTATATAGGCTTGTTGAGAATGATTCAGGGTGGTGATTGAGGAGCGTATTGTTGAGAATGTTTCCTCAATTCAGACTTCGAAGGTTTCGTTAATGGTATGCGGTCGCATTCGTTCAGCTAAGGGTTGTTCGTTCCATGCGGTTGTGGTTGTTGATGAAATGAATGTTGTGGTTGTTTTGGCATTTGTTGTTCGGCTTGTGGTTGATGCTTCTGTGATTATTGATGAGGTAAATGTTGTGGTTTTTTGAGGGATTGAAACAGAACAAGTTGTTTGTGGTGGTGGTGGTGTTTGGGGGAGATTGTTTTTGGGTGAGGATCCATTCAATAACGGTTAAAAGGGAATTGCCGGTGGTGGCGGAGAAGGCTTGAGAAACTAAGTCGTCGGAAAACCCCATTTCTAGAAGTTGCCGCTTCTGCTTTTCCTTCTCCTCCTCCATTTCGGGTTTCTTCCCCACAGGTTCCAGAAGTAAATAAGTTACCGGTTTTGGCTCAAACTGGTTCGGGTTATAAATAGGTTTAAGAGAGAAATGTTTGAACCTATCAAAGAAATGAACCGGTGCCAAACTTGTGGGTTGGTTATGCGGGATGGTGGTGGTGGTAGGAGGTGGCGGCAGGTGAGAGAAAGAGAGAGAGGAAGAGAAGAGAGAGAAAATGGGAATTTAGAGAGAGAGAGAAGGCAGAGTTTTGTCCCTATAATGGTGAAATTACAAAAATACCCTCATGTGCCTTGCACATGACCAGTTTTAACAAAAAAAAAGTTAACTGGGTTTGCCCTAAAAGGACATAACGTGCAGGATTTTGAAACATTAAGTACAAAACTCATCAATTTTAAAGGTAAATGACAGGGCCTGAAATTTGGGACAAACATAAAGGACAAAACTTGTAATTTACTCTTGGCAAAACAGAGACATTCAACATAAGCTCAAATTATTTGAATATTCTATTATCTTATCTTCTTTCTTCTCTTCATAAAACCTTTCCTTCTCTCTGGTTAAGAAACCAGTTTCGCCTGAAAAAATGCGTTACTCATATTAATCCTTGTTATTATTTCTTCACTTTCAACCGTCAAACCCCAACCGATGACGGAAACATTGGGGCGCGACACTGAGCGAAACAGATTGTCCAGGAGAATCCATAACAACTATTTGTTATAATATATTAAAGGTTTATGTCCCATACCACAAACATATATAATAAAAACAGTTATTACAGAAGTTGTTCTCAAAGACAATTATCCATTCCGACAACTCAGATTTTATTTAGTTTGTTTCTAGACTCCATCCTAGCTCGATTTCACCAAACAGCAAGTAAACATCCTAAGCACCTGTCACATACGTTAAAATAGAGGTCAATACACATAGTGTAAAGGTGAGCATACAAGTTTAATAGATATAATAGAGTTCGAAAGCGTTTACGCGTAACTAGCATGTAACATGTATAATGCAAAGCTAGTAGGTTATCGACAATGAAATACGGACAGACTAGACTGTGAGTTGTAGAATGCGCAACACGAATCACCACTGTGACACGTGAAGAGGTAACCTTAACAACCCCTGTCCACGACAAGTGCTGAGTCCAAACAAATAGTACTATCGTTGCTAAGGCGTCAGGCAACAATCACTGTGTTAACATAACGTACAAGCATTCATCGAGTAACACGTATCATGCAATAACGGTCAGCGTATAAATAGTGTTTGTGTTGAGTGATTGATGTAATTTAGAATAAGTAACGTATGTAACACCCAAAAGTGCATAAAGCAAAAAGGGATCGAGTATACTCACAGCGATGGAAATGGATTGAAGGGAGCGCTAGAGTTATTAGCCTGAATAGTTAACGATAGCATAAGCGAAGAGCGGTGCGTAAAACGGTGAAAAGTGACCAAGTGTCGAGCGGTAATCCGTTCGGATGGTCATCCGATCGGATGGCCATTCAGTCGGATTGACATTCGTTTGGTAAGGATGTGTTTGTGTATGATGGCTTTGAAGTTTTCGTTGTAGCATTTTGAAAATAGAGAAGTATCTCTACCCTTCAGGTCGATCGATCGAACGGCCGTTCGATCGGATAGCGATCTGATTGGCAAGACACTTAGTGAGAACAAGTTCACAGCAAGATGGTCACTCGATCGGATAACAATCCGACCGGATAGCAATCCGTTGGAAACTGTTGTTCCTTGAAAATTGAAAATGTTTAAGTGTTGGAAGCTCAAGTGCAATCCGATCGGATGCAGTTCGATCGGATGGCAATCCGATCGGACGACAATCCATCCCAACGAATCTGATCGTTTTGAACTTGATTATTTTGAAAGTTTGCGGTTTGTTCGAGACGGTTTGACAACGTACTAAACAACAGAACCTCGTCAAGTCCCAAGTCGTCCGATCGAACAAGAATCACCCAAATCCGATCAGTTTACTGGTTCATGATGGTTGTTCTTGTTTAACCCGAAATCAGTTGTCTCCTTGATAGTAACCAGATCCTGAACCAACTCATCACTAAGAAAGAGTAGAATACCAGAACGAGCTCCGGTTCTACCAGTTTTGAGTGCATTGAGTGTAAAAGAGTTGAAAGAAAGTTGGAAAACCATCTTTCAATCCTTTCAACTTTGAAAATGTTTATATCTATGCAAAATCATTGTTTATTCATTTGGAAATCTTTCAGATCTAAGTTGTTCTTGGTGGAATGAAGCCATATCTTGAGGTTCATAAGAACTCCATGATGACATCACCCTAGAACACCTCAAATCCGTTGATTTCACGGTTAAAAGTTAAGATTCAAAGGTGAAAAAGATGAAGAAGTGCGTGTAGATCATAGAAGTACAAGATTTGAGTTGAAAACTTACAAGAATCGCGAGAAATCGAGAAAAAAGAGGGCTTGAGTGCTGTTGGTCGAATGGGAGAGCTGTCACATCAGGAGGGTATTTATAGGGTTTCCAAAAAGGAAAAGTGCACAAGTGTCGGATTGGCCACCGATCGGATGGCCGCTTCGATCGGATGGCAATCCGATCGGATGGCCACTCGATCGATTGGCTATTCGATACAAGGGTCCGGCATGTTGAGTTTTGTCGTTTCGATTCGCGTGTTGAGCGTTGCGATGCGATTCGAGTGAGCGATGCGATAGTATTACCCAATAGTTACGCAAATAACCTAACTACTATATCTAACATACATTCACTATAAATAACTTGCGTTTAGCGTTTGCGATTTAGTTTGCGATTGCGATTAAACACCTCAACATAAACATAACACGCACAAATAACACATAATAGCACACACACGTAAAGCAATATCCAGAACACATATTTCGGGCTGCGAATGCGATAGCGATGCGATTAACGATAAGTCGATTAACCATTAAACATGCGATAAACCTCGATTATTAATAGATACTCCACATAATACAACTAAAACAAATAAATAATAGAATTCGATTACAAGTCGTTAACGTACAATCAATAGTTAAGCAAGGAGTGACAGATCGCAATTAGCAATCTTTTCTTCCTTTAACTTTGACTTGACTTGTACTTTGACTTCCAAAAAATTGGGTTGTTACATCAACAATACAGAACAAAATTTAGGGGGTCAATCGGTCAAAGCACCCAAAAAAAATTGTGTTCGATAACTGAATGTTTAGCCCGAATTTGATCGGCCGGAGGGTCAGCTAAGCCCCCCTGACCCTCCCGTGGTTCCGCCCATGGAGAGAACTCTAATTAACCAAACAAACTTTTAACTCTGTTTTTTTTAACGGCGGACTATTTATAAAAAGAGAAGCGGACCAGCAAGTAGCTGTAAAACCCGAGGCAAAACTTTTAACTCTTTTCTTTTTTTTGAACGACGAACTATAATTAACCAAACAAACTTTTAACTCTTATCTTTTAAAAAAATAAAAAAATATATATATATGTAGATCAATGATGCATCTAGCTCGTTGCATATATATACCTCGTATGAACTACATATATATTTTCAAGAGCTACATTTGTGTGGTTTGACAATCTACATATATTCACTAATAAATCTTTTGGCATATGGGTGGATGGTGGGTAATCTTGGGAAGCAAGACCCCTTAAACGTGTGTGAAAATAAACGTGTTACTACCATCACATGCCACCAATCTGCTCATCTGTGGTCCAATGAAGACGTGTCGAGCTTGGCTGGCACTATTCATTCCGTTGCTCTATTATTAGATTAAAATAAAATAAGATTTAAGTTCTCATTTTATTTTGTATTTTTGTATCATTGATAATTACCTATACTTAAATATCTTAGAACTTATTACTATAAATTATTGTAACAATATTTATTGCTTACTAATAACATAGTAATATATTTATTTAACATAACTTTTCTAAAACCATACTATGAAACCACTTTAGAAAAATACATTACTCAAATCAAGAATAAGGTTGCATCCATTGTTAAAATCAATGTTGCAGAAATCGGCCTAGGCGGCCGATTAATCGGCGCCTAGGCGCTAGGCGGTGAGTTACTGACTAATTTTTAGCTAGTCGGTCCAATTAGGCGGATATGGTCAAAATCGGTCTTAGGCGGTCAAAATCGGTCCCAGGCGGTCAAAATCGGACTAATCGGTCCATGTTTTACAGCCCATTAAACACAAAATTTGACCCATTTTTGAATCTGGCCCATTGTTTTACAGCCCAAATATTACTTATAAACCTATTTTAACATTTAATTTTAGGTATTTTAACATTTAACCCCTCTATCTTTCACTAGTTTACATATGGTTCCTAAACTTTTAAATTTATTAATAAAAAGTATAAAGTTATCTCCTAAACTTGTAAATTTATTAATAAAAAGTATAAAGTTATCTATATATATATAAAAATTTGTAAAATTATACTTAAAAAGTCCAATCCGATTAATCCCGATTAATCCCTATTAATCCCGATTAATCCCTAGGCGGTACCTCACCGCCCGACTAGCGCCTAGCGTTCACTTTTGATTTTAGGGTTTATGTGCAAATTGTATTTGTTTAGCACAAAAGGGACGAAATTGCTGATGTACATTAATGTAGAAAAAAAGTTATTGTGATCCTTTAAAAAAAATCCTAATTCCGTCCCGTTCACTTTTGATTTTAGGGTTTATTTGCAAATTGTATTTGTCTAGCACAAAAGGGACGGAATTGAATTTTAGGTTAGGGTTTAGTTACTAATTTTAATTATTGTGTATATTTGACTGTATAAATGTACGATAAAAAAATATTTTTAGGATTCTCCTGAATTTTTCTTTTAGAACCATCGCTGGCACAAGCGAAGCACGAGCGACCCCTCGTCTTCACATTCTTCAATTAGAGTAATAAGTATTGTAAACACTTTATAATACAATAGACTATATAAATGACCATGTTTCGTAAATCTAATTTTCTTAAAAAATAATATTAGCATTAAAATGCATCTAGTTCCCGGACCGTGACCCTTTTTTGGGCTGCACACTGTGGGCTTCTTCAGTGGGTTATATACTTATGTACTCAAAACTTTTCTCAAATGGAACTGCACTGACAAGCCAGAGCCAGCACCCATAAAATGGCCCAAACTCATGATCGTGAATTTGAAGTGGGCTTCCTTAGTTACTTGCTAGTTGTTAGAACATTAATTAAATCATTGTAACTATTGTTGTCACACAACAGAGTGTTATGTGATGAATTTTTTTGGTCGGTTTAAAAATAATACTTAATCATAATAAATCATGTAAGATCAATTGGTTTCAATATGGCCGTACGGGTAGTAATGGTTGTATGAGATAGACAAATAATAATTTAATTACATAAATAATTAGAGAAAAGATTAAATAGGAAGTTTAGTTTGAGTAGGAAATATAGGAAGCAATAAAAGGATGACATGTAGCAAAAATGAAAAAAACATAAGGATGGACATTTTGGTCAAAACTCATCATCTTAAAAAAAACCTAGAATCTACAATTCATTTCTCTTCCCCGTATACTCAAAACCACAATTTTCAAAACAACAAACTACCACATCACAACCAACACCACCACCTCAACCACCACCACCACCACAGCCACCTACGATCGCCACCATTTTGCCGGAAACCAGATTTGAAACCACCACCACCTGTTGGGTTTTTTCAGATCTGACACCACCATTCCACCATCCACCCGTACCGTTCCACCGCCACGAGTTTCCCCACGGTGTATCAGAGTTCTTTCTCCGTCCATCGTCGTTAATCGGAGTTCTTTTGTAAGTTGTGTTATTTTTTATTTTCATTGCGTTTTAGGTTATCAAACCTCAATTACGTTTTTCACCTCATTATGTTATAGTTAGAGTTCTTTTCATTTTTGTTCTTCTGGATGTTAAAGCAGAGGCATGACCATGCTAAAATAGAAGCATGATCATGATGAAACAAAGGCATGACCACATTAAAACTCATTGCGTTTTAGAACTGCAGTGCAAAGAACATGATCATGCTAAGACAGAGGCATGATCATGTTGGAACTAAGGCATACCCATGTTAAAACTACCTTGCTTTTTAGAACCTATATTAAAACTCCATTGCTTTTTAGAACCTGCAGTGCAAAATATTGATTTTGGGTTTCATTGCATCTTACAATCAGGATTGTAAAGAACGTGATCATGCTAAAATAGAAGCATGGTCATGTTGGAACAAAAGCATGACCATGTTAAAACATAAACATGGCCATGTTAAAACTCCATTGCTTTTTAGAACCTACAGTGCAAAATATTAATTTTTGGTTTCATTGCATTTTACAAGCAAAGAAAATGATCATGATAAAATAGAAGCATGGTCATGTTAGAACAAAAAGCATGGCCATGTTAAAACATAAACATGGCCATGTTAAAACATAAACATGGCCATGTTAAAATTCCATTGCTTTTTAGAATCTACAGTGCAAAATATTGATTTTGGGTATCATTGCGTTTTACAACCTGGGTGCAAAGAACATGATCATGCCAAAATAGAAGCGTGGTCATGTTGGAACAAAAGCATGACCATGTTAAAACATAAACATGCCATGTTAAAACTTCATTGCTTTTTAGAATCTGTAGTGCAAAATCTTGATTTGGGTTTCATTGTGTTTTAGAACTGGAGTGTAAAAGAACATCAAAGAACATGATCATGTTAAAAGGGAAGCAGTTGGAACAAAAACATGACCATGTTAAAACATAAACTTGCTATGTTAAAACCCATTGCGTTTTAGAACCTGGATGTTGGAACAGAGGCATGACCATGTTAAAACAAAGGAATGGCCATGTTAAAACAAAAACATGACCATGTTAAAACTAAGGCATGGCCATGTTAAAAAAGAAACATGACCATGTGAAACCCATTGCGTTTTAGGTACGTTTTCTTTAGAATTTGAGTGCAAAGAACATGATCATTCTAAAACATAAACATGATCATGTTAGAATAGAGGCATGACCATGTTAAAACATAATCACGACCATATGAAACCCGATTGCGTTTAGAACCTGGGTTAGAGTGTGTTGTTCTATCCATTGAGCTTTACGCATCTGGTTTTTCGATTTTTTTTCAAAAGCATAGTAATAGTGTGCTCGTTTTAAAGATAAAAAAAAAGCCCGTTTTTATGGTGCAATTTTTATAAAAAAATATTGTCGTATGAAAAAGTTACTAACTCATGCGTCTCTTTTTTTGTTCATTTTCACCCATTTAATCTTAGCCATTGATTATTTAATAGATGGTTAAGATTACTTTTTGAGTCTTCCTACCTAAATAAACTTCCTAGTATATCCTGAAACTCAATAATTAAGTAATTGTTGATAACGGCCATAACATAAAATAGAGTTTCCTAATTAAAAAATATTTAACCATCGTGTTGGATCGATCGATGACCCTAAACAGTCAGCATGAGTAGTTCATCATCAAGTACAAAGGCGGAATCAATGTAGAAGATGTCAAACAACTTGTTCCTTTTCAATTCTTTTCTATTTATAATCTCCTGAGCTTTTACAATAGAATTCTGACAAAAATCCGGCAGCACCTCGGCTCACATACACTAATCCCGCTTCAAATGACATACACACATTAGGTATTTATAGATATCTGATTTTGCTTAAACCTGACACATCCCATTTCAAGCAAAATCAACATGTTGATTTCGCTTGAACTAATACGTGTCACTTTCAAGCGAAATAACACATTAACATCTAAACAAACCCTAATTTCAACCCTGTTGTGTGCTCAATTAACCTATCTAGACATAAGACTCGATTAAGACGAAGTTAACAGACACTAGATGCACCAACAGACTCCCCCTTGGATGTTGACGAAGTCTTCGGCGTTGAGTCTTTCGTCTTTGTCTCTTTATCCAAATTGTCTTGACATTGTAAAAGCCTCCTTCAATCTTTATCTTCAAACTTTAATCTTCAATCTCCCCTTTGAGTGTTGATCCAGAATCTAGACTCCCCCTTTCAATAACTCCCCCTCTCGATCAGCTGGGACTTGAATTCTGGTTCAAACTTTTACCTTTTCGTTGCCATGGGGATTCTTAACTCCTGTTTCCTGCACAATCTCTACCTAAATATAAGATATATGACAATAACAGTTTCAATTCAAAACTTACCATTCAAACTCAATTTGATGATTTTGTCAGAAATAGAAATCCACTTAAGTATTCAAGTTCAAGTTAATGACCTTGATTACTCAATTTATCTACCAAGTCCAACTTAATGACCTTGGTTGATCTGAGATAAACCACACAGACATTTAGTTTCACTATTTTATGAAAATTTACAAGTTTCAAATTAATGAACTTGCTTTTATTTTTCAACTATCACAAACTTATCATGTTAAGCTCATAACTCATCATCCAGCTCAGAAAATTCCTGCATCTGCTTCAATTCGAATCTGAAGATCAACTCTCCACTTTGGTTTGTCGGAAAATAAAGTAGAAATGAAAAATCTTTTTGGATTTTGAATTAAAGCTTCTAGACTAGAAATGAATTACAGAACTAAAATGCAGAAATAGAATACAATGAAAGTAAACTATATACAAACATATTTTTGGTGAGCGAGTTAGGGAATCATATCAGCTATTCGACAAGTCACAAGTATCGTTAAGCTTTGATTACATACTCAGAATTAAACAATTCGCTTAGATTGTCGATATACTGATCCACTTAAATTTTCACACAAATTTCAATCTGTCCAGGATACGGATTTAGTGTTTTAGAGACTTAAACTCATTTATGTGTCCCACCTCTTGAATATACTCCCGTATCCAGATCCCAATATTCAGTCTTACAGGTGAGTATACCACAGATGATATCTGTAAAGGGTTAAATTGCGAAACCGTGAGAGCTCAGGTCAGAACTTCCGTTCAGCAGAGAGATGACGGTTCGATTTTAGGTGTGTCCCCTTTAGAGGATCTTTTTTACAACAGCACATGATTAGCATTTTTTTCAATGTTTCATCATTTTTGTACTGAGGGCAGGCTTTTATTTCAAGCAAGCGTAAAGTATTCTCCGGGGACTAGGCCATTGCTTCCGCAAAATCAGAAGTCCCGGGATAATATCCCAGATATCACTGAGTATAAAGACCTAGTATCTCAGAAAGAGGGATCTTTCAAACAAGATTTCAGGGGTTACTTATATATCCAAGTAGTGTTCCCCACGAAATAAGCAAGTAAGATTTAGGTTTATATCCCGAACAAACCTACTAAATGTGCAAAAAACTGTCGGCACATCATCAGCGAGACTGTTTAACGCATTTAAACTTTCCATTTCTTTAGTATACCGTAACTGTCAAGCCGATGTACTATCATTTTCCCTTTTTACACAAGCTCTTTTCTGGATTTCTATTGTTTTTTGGATTTTGAAAATATCTCATATTTTTGTATTTTTGTATTTTTGAAATTTTTACTGTTTTTGTATTTTCTGAAAATATTTCCCTATACTCTCCCCCTAAATACCAAAACAAGTAAAAAATCGACAAACCATTGCAGATTGCTTCTCAACATCATCTACAATGTCTCCTTCATCAATGCCAAGAATCTCCTCCAACACCGATAAAAGCTTCATACCATTCAGTTTTAGCAAATATTGAAAACGTGTTTTATCAAATGCTTTGGTATGTAAATCAGCTTTCTGTTCATCAGTGTGGATTTTCTCAATTCGTATCAACTTCTTCTCGAAACAGTCTCGGATGAAGTGATGACGAATTTCAATGTGTTTGGTTTTAGCGTGATGTACTGGATTTTTAGTAATGTTAATTGCTGCCTCATTATCAACAAAGATAGGGGTGTTTAGAAATTGCAAACCGTAGTCTCTCATCTATTGCTGGATCCACAAGATCTGAGAACAACAACTGCTTGCAAATACATATTCACCTTCACATGTGGATAAAGCCACAGAGGTCTGCTTTTTGCATTGCCAGGTGACCAATCGTGGTCCAAAAAACTGGCACCCCGCTGTTGTTGATTTAGTGTTAACTTTGCAGCATCCGAAGTCGGGATCAGAATACCCTTCGAGCGTGAAATCGCCTTCTCTAGGATACCACAACCCCAGTGATGGAGTTCCTTTCAGGTAGCGTAATATCCTTTTCACAATCACCATATGCGAAGCTCTAGGATTAGATTGAAATCTTGCTGCGAGGCAGGTTGGATACATCATATCGGGTCTTGAAGCTGTCAAATACATCAGCGATCCAATCATGGAACGATACATCGTTTCATCTACCTTCTCTCCGGTGAGATCAGGGTTTATCCCATGATTCGTTGCTAATGGGGTCGAAGCTGGAGTAGAACCTGACATCCCAAATTTCTCCAAGATATCATGAACGTACTTCGTTTGATGTATGAATATTCCTTTGGGTAGTTGATCAACCTGCAATCCCAAAAAGAATTTCATCTCACCCATCGATGACATTTCAAATTTCTGCTTCATAACTTGTTCAAAATCTTTACACAAATTTTCATTTGTTGACCCAAATATGATGTCGTCCACGTATATTTGAACTATCAGAAGATGTCCGTCGACTTCTTTGGTGAAGAGAGTGGCATCCACTTTTCCACGGATGAAGCTATTGGCTAGCAGGTGTTGAGACAATGTCTCGTACCAAGCTCTCGGGGCCTGGTGTAAACCATACAGCGCTTTGTCTAGCAAGTAGACCTTATCTTTGTGGATTGGGTCAGTGAAGCCCGGTGGCTGACCGACATATACCTCCTCTTTTACTTTCCCATAGAGAAACGCCGATTTCACATCTAGCTGATAAACTTTGAAATTTTTCCAAGATGCAAATGCTAGGAAGATTCTGATCGCTTCTAGTCTAGCAACTGGAGCATACACTTCGGTGAAATCTATACCCTCCTGCTGACTGAAACCCTGGACTACGAGTCGAGCTTTGTTACGAACAACAACTCCTCTATCATCCCTCTTGCACTTAAACACCCATTTGGTGTTTATCTTCCTCTAACCATCAGGCAAGTCTACTAACTTCCACACACCTAACTTCTCGAATTGGCTCAGTTCCTCCTGCATCGCATTGACCCAAGAATCTTCAGTAATCGCCTCTTTATAAGTCCTTGGCTCAATCTGCGAAATAAAACAACTTAATGAGAACTCAGTTTGTAAAGGAGCAACTTTTGAATAAAAACATGTAAGCCCTTGATCAAGTTGTCTTCTAGTGAGGACGCCAGACTGCAATTATCATATTATCAACTCCTCTGGATGGTATGAAAGTGTTCGTGGCATCACCTCGCCTGGAACATCTACCTCGCCTTCCAGATTTGTGATATTCTGATTTGCACCTTGTTCATCGACTGGGTTTGTTTGACTTGAACTCTGGATTTGATCCCCCTCAGAATCTGAATCACCATGATCAAATACTGGTCTATCATCAGATTCTTGATTATTGTTGACTGCTGTCCGATTGTCAAGAGATTCCTGAATATCATCATCTTCACCAGCATTACTTGGACCTGCTTCATCATCGTTCGAAGCTTGTCTTTGTCGACTAAAAGTTTCTGCTAGGAATCTTTCCTGCGATTCTTCATACTCTCTCAAAATATCCAACTCGTCAAAGAAATCCTGTTCTTCTTCAATGTCAAACGAATCCCACAATTTATTGTAATTAAAACGCCATGAGTCACCGGGATTCTGAGGCGGCATAGTATACCCCTGACACTCAACATGTTGTGCTTCGATGATCTGCTTCAAGCTTGGAACAAAGACTCGTTTCAATGGACTAGCATAACCCACAAAAATTCCTTCAAAGCTCTTTGCACCAAACTTTCCAGAAAGCTCTAGAACTGTACAGGGAGACCCAAACGGTTCTAAATACTTCAGGTTTGGTTTTCGATTGTTGATCAGCTCGAAACATGTCTTGTTGATTTTCTTTACAGTGAGAACCCGGTTGAGTGTATAGCAAGCGGCTGACACTACTTCTGCCCAAAAATTTACTGGTAGCTTGGAATCAGCAAGCATCGTCCTGGCCGTTTCAATTAGTGTCCTTTTCTTTCTTTCTGCTACTCCATTCTGCTGCGGAGTGTAAGGAGCACTAAATTCTTGCAGTATACCTCTCTCATCACAATATACTTCCATCCTGTTGTTCTTGAACTCAGTACCGTTATCACACCTAATTTTTCTGATACGGGTTTGGTACAAGTTTTCAATTTTTCTGAACAACGCCATCAAACTTTGAAAAGTCTCATCTTTAGACTTCAAGAATGATACCCATGAAAATCTGGAATAATCATCAGTTACCACAAGGCAGTAGAGATCCCCTGTAATACTTTTGACGTTTACTGGACCAAACAAATCCATATGAAGTCTCTCTAACGGTCTGGAAACTGAATTGACTTTCTTTTGAGGATGTGATTTCTTCTTCTGCTTGCCTTTGATGCAGCTAATGCACTCTCCTTCCAGATGAAAACCTTTCACATGAACACCAGTAACTAAGTCGTTGTGTACTAGGTGATTCATTTTTCGTAAATGAATATGGCCCATCTTTCGATGCCATAACTTTGATTCTTTTTCCGTTGCTCTCGATATGAAGCAATGAGCCTGACCCATGGTTGTAGTAGCAACACTCATGTCCAACACGTACATATCATTTACTCTTGGTGCTCTCATGATAACCCATTCTTCAGGAACAACAAATCCTGGTTTCAAGATTAAACATTCTTTGTCTGTGAAGTGCGTTGTATACATCCTATCACAAATCTGAGAAATACTCAGAAGATTATTCTCAAGCTCCGCAATGTAGTTAACTCTTTCAAACGTAACAATCCCATTGGATAACGTTCCTTCACCAACTATTCTACCACCTTGATTGCCTGCAAAACCTACATAACCTCCATTGAAATTTCTAATATCGTACAGCAGGGCTGTTTTCCCCGTCATGTGCCGAGAAGCTCCACTATCCATGATCCATCGCGAAACGGATCTTGGAAGCTCCTGCACAATTTACAAAGATTTAATGAGATTTTGAAGCCACCCAAGCCTCTTTTGACTCGGGTAACTTGACTTTAATGTGAGTTTTAGCAGTGTAAAGTGGCGGAAAATTTTTATCATTCATCTTCAAGCTTTCCTTAGACCTAATCTCAACCTCTTTGTATAGAAAGCAATCATTTTTATGAGGTTGACCAGATGATTGGTCTTTCTTTTGAACATTCTTCTTCTCAGAAACCATAGACTCTGGTTTTTCAAGTTTCTCATAATAGTCCAAAGGAACATCCATTTTGACCTGTGTGGTCGAAGATGGTTTTTTTTTCTATCTCTGAAACCTTTGATTTTGAAAGAATTTCTTTCTTTTCCACAACTTTTAGCTTCCATGTTTGTTGAGGTGACGCAACCCTTTTGTAAAAATGATCACTTTTAGTTACCAACTTCTTAACGGTTTCAACTTTCTTGACTGATTCTTTGACATATTCAGTTTTAACTTTTGTGACTTCATTTTTCTTCTTCAAAATTTGTTTCTCAACAAACATTGGAGCTTTTCCTTTTACATCATCTATCTTTTTCGGATTCATCACAACTTCAGTCTTAGGCTTCAAGTTGGTACACTTTCGTGCAATATGCCCAACTTTGTTGCATTTAAAGCAAGTTCGAGTATCAACTACCCAACTCGTGCCTTCAGACTGAGGCTGTGAAGCCCTTTTTTCAAAGAATTCTTCATTTGATTTTGAAAATATCTCAGATTCTTCATCAGAAAGTGAACTTGAACTTTTTGCAAAAACCTTTTTCTCGACAAATTTTTTGTTTTGAAAATTTTTCCTTTGATAATTCTTACCACCTTGATAACCACCCGACCATCTGTTTCTATTGTTGTTATAAAAACGCGGTGGAACAACAGGTTTCTTGTAGTAAGCCTTATCTTTTTCAAAATTCATTTGCCTCTTTATCTGATTCAAAACTTCTACTTCAGACAAATCAATTTCAACCAGTTTGAAAACATTTTTCAACTTGTCCATATTAACATTCTCCAGAGGAAAATCTTGATCCGAATACAACTTATCAGATCTAGCCATCTTGTACATCACAAGACTCGGTTCATCACCTAAGTTGTTTTTGGATTTTGATTTCGGAATATCTTTGTCCAGAAAACATTCATCATCCTCCACTGAATCACTATCAGACTTCAAAACATTCTCAGCCATGCTTTTAACGATTTATGATTGAACACTATCATCAGATGATGATGAAGTATATGTAACATCAATTGTGTTTGGAAGTTTTATTTCATTTGTTTCATCTTCATCATTAACCAACCCGGACTTTTTCTTTGAGAAATTGTTTAACACTTGCGGTGGAACCTGATGAAACCCAACCCCAGTTCCATCCGAGTAAACATCTTCGCCTGCTTTGTTTTTCCCGATGGGTTTAGGAACAATGTGTTGTAAAACAAAGCTTGCGGAGTTGTAACTGGTTAATTTCAGATTGATACGCTCATTCTCAATCTTAGCTTCTTCAAACTGAAGCTTCAATTTAGCAATCTCATCCAGTTGTTGGTTGATTTTCTCTTCTTTGTGTCTAAGAACCACAGTTAAATACTCATTTTCTTTATTGGTTTTACCGTTTCTTTCATCAGAATCTTTTACCGATCGTTTTAGTTTGTCAAAATTTTCTGAATTTTTACGATTTTCAAGAACCAATTTTTCAGTTTCTTTCTTAATTCTTTCTACTTCAATTTTATCATTTTCAATTTTCTCAGTTAACTTTTTAACTAGATCATTTGAAGCTTTTATCATTTTATCACGGTCTAGAATATGATCTTCAACCTTTCTGACTCTTTTTGTCAGTTCTTCAACCTTCGTATTACTAAGGTAAGTAAGTGTACTACAAAACTTGCAGTTTTTCATGCAACTTTTGCAGTCACTATCACCTTTGACTTTCTTACCTGTCTCCTTGTTGAAACATTTGGACTGACCTTGCTTTTAGACTCAGTTTCAGACTTAGAGTCTACCTCAAGTTCCTTTGCAACAAGCACTTTGTCAGCCATCTTTCCCAAGTTTTCAGCGGTAAATTCTTGTGAAGTATCGATAATCCCACCATCAATCTTCTTAGACTGTGACTCTTTCTCTTTCTCTTTTTCTTTTTCAACGGCTTCTCCTCCTCCCCACCATTCTCTCTGTCTGGCATCTTCTTCTGCAGCAAATTCCTCAATGAAAGCTTCAATACTAAGAGTTTTCGTATCAATAGCAATGTTTCCTTGAGGATCAAGGTAACATTCTCTATCAGCATCCCATCTCTTTGCTTTTTTGGCTTCGTTGAACACCTTAGATAATCTGATCATCTTGAATTCTGCTTTCTGCTTTCTTGCGAGGTATTTTTGTTCTTCAGTTCTGGTGTCTATGATAGGAATAATCTTTTCTGCTACAAAAGCATATCCTACTGCATCTTCCTCCGGTAACACATCACTCCAATCGTATCCCTCATCATCTTGAATAACAGCAAGAGCTCTTCATTTTTCTTTCGGGGTATCTTCAAGCTGCTTCATTCTAGAGGGTTCAGATTTGTTTTGATGGTAGATTGCTCTTTTGTAGTAATCTTCACGGAATGGATTTGCAGTATCATCAGTAGGGGCGTTACGACATTCACGTTTAAAATGTCCTTTTTGTTTACACCTGAAACACATGACTTTTGATTTGTCAAAGTCCAATTTGGTGGAAGGTCCACCAATTGAATGTCTCCCAGTAATCTCCATAATTCGTTGCGCTCTCTGGACTGCACTGGCCATACACCACCTGATATCGATCAGTTCCATCTCTTCAGGATCTATTTGATCATAGTCCTCCTTAGTCAGGTTGGTGTTTCCAATCTTGCCCGCTACGAGGCTCTCGTACGATTCTAACACCGACGCTAAGAACACCATCTGTTGTTTTGCTGACTCTTCACTGAAATTTTGAGCATTCTTTAGATCCACAGCAATGTTACTTTGAAACAGATTCTTCGATGCAGATTGACTTGAAGTTGTTGAAGAAGATCCACTATGTAAACCAATGTGAGGAGTTTCTTGATTCACATTTTTTGAACTCTCTGTAGAAAATGTTGTTCTTGGAGAACCAGTCTTAGGTAGATTCCCTCTGTAGTACAACTCCACATTCTGTTGATAAGATGAGTTATTAACTTTGCTAGATTTCTTGATCTCCAACTCGTGACTCTCCAGTCTTTCAATAAGCAGATCCACTGTCAACTCTTCAGACTTAATTGTATTCTTCAGCATTAATGCAAAGTACTGCCAATCTTGTTCATTCGGCAGCGAGTCGAACAATTTGTCAACCAACTCTTCTTGAGTATATACAATTTTGTGTCTTGCCAGCTCCAATTTCAGATGCCCAAATCTCTCAATCATCTTGGAAACAGACTCGTTCTTTAAACAACCAAATAAATCAAACTCTTTTCTTAACAGTTTCTTTTTGTTTTTGACTATCTCATCACTACCTACACATTTACCCTCAGTTTTTCCCAAAGATCTTTTGAATTTTCATATTCTATCAACGAAATTATATCATCTCTCACAGACTAATGAATCAACGCAATGCACTTTTGTTCAGCAATATATCTTTCAATATCATCAGGATCTGTCAAACTTTCACCAAACCGTTCTCCTCTAATGTAACCATTCTTTAAACTTTTCCAGCTTTGATATGCAAAAGCTTGAAGCCACTCATCAAATCTTGTAGCCCACCTATTGTAATATTCTATTGCCAACAACTTTGGAGGTTTATTATACGTCCCATACGCACTCTCAACACTTAATGTATCCGAAAGAGTCATTCTCGCACTCGGAGCTTTCTCATTTGTGTTGTTCGATGTGTCGTTTGAAATATCATCTCCACCATTTCCAGCAAAGGCAAAAATGTCACAAAACGGATTGAAATCATCCATCTTCACGTACCTGAAATGATCAACAAACACTTAGAAAGTTCTTGGTTTTAAAAAATACAGATTCAAGCGGAATCAGTTGAAGCGAAATCAGCTTTTAAGCAAAATAGCTTTTCAAGCGGAATATGTTCAAGCGAAATAAGGTTTTGAAGCGAAATCTCTTATTTCGCTTGAACTTTCAAGCGAAATCTGAATTCAAGCGAAATCAGACAATATTTTCAAGCGAAATCAAGATGACATCAGCAGTTACGAACAGATTTTCAAGCGGAAATACAAGTTTTTATCAGATTTTATTCGAATTAAGGTCCAAAACTCTAAAGGATTAGTTAGAACTATGTTTCGCTTGATATATGTCAAAATCAGGCCATTTCAACTGTAGAAATTCGTTCAAATCAGAAAAGAATGAGTAGAAGTAAGAGAATTCGGTAAAATCAAGCTGAATTGGTATGAACTCCTCGTCCTGAGCTCTTATACCACTTGTTGGATCGATCGATGACCCTAAACAGTCAGTATGAGTAGTTCATCATCAAGTACAAAGGCGGAATCAATGTAAAAGATGTCAAACAACTTGTTCCTTTTCAATTCTTTTCTATTTATAATCTCCTGAGCTTTTACAATAGAATTCTGACAAAAATCCGGCAGCACCTCAGCTCACATACACTAATCCCGCTTCAAATGACATACACACATTAGGTATTTATAGATATCTGATTACTCTTGAACCTGACACATCCCATTTCAAGCGAAATCAACATGTTGATTTCGCTTGAACTGATACGTGTCACTTTCAAGCGAAATAACACATTAACATCTAAACAAACCCTAATTTCAACCCTGTTGTGTGCTCAATTAACCTATCTAGACATAAGACTCGATTAAGACGAAGTTAACAGACACTAGATGCACCAACACATCGGCAAAATCTATCATGATTCTTCTTAATTGTATATTAAATTTATCTATAATACTATATAAAGCATTTCCCATGCCTAGAATTGTAATTTCCCCCACAATTTGTAAGACCCCATATCAAAAGTCAGGGCTAATTTCCCCAATTTTCATCCTCTGCTCCCATATTTGCCCCCCCCCATTCAATGAGGTTCCAATGATTCTTAAAATTCAGCCATTCTCTATTAAATGCGATCATCAGTTTATGCAATCCAATCGTTTTTGCTTCAATGCCCCGTCTGTTTCTAGCAATCCACTGTCTTAAGAAGTCGACATTGAAATTAGGCACAAATCATTGATTCAAATTAAGAACCAGCGAGGAGAGGAAGGGAGTTTGACGGTGGTGGTTCGATTAGGCACCAGAAGGTCGACGGTTTTAGGTTCTGGCGACACATGTATGGTTTAGCGGTGGTTGACATGACAATGGTTATGGATTCCTGCAATGGAAGATTTGGGGATTTAGGGTCCTATTGTTTTTTCCATTCTCGGTTTTGCGCATGTGATGTTGAATGATGAGCTAAATTGTTACAACTGTTCACTTTAGCTTGTATCTATATTGTTTCTGGTTATTACTTCATTGATGTGTAAAACTGAAAGTTTGATGCGGTCAACTTGCTTAATAGTGGTTTCTGTAGGTAAATTCTAATAATATATTTTGTACTAAACCGGTTTTGTTGTCACCTGGATCGCCTCAGAGGATTAACGAGCCTGATTACAAGGGTTTTCGTTTCTTTTTTACTCAGATTATTGCTCTTTTATAGTAAGCAGAGTATATCTATTCGAGCAGTGAATGTTATTTACCATTGTGTTTTTTCTCAAGTTGAGAACCCTTTGGTTTATGAAGGTTTTTTTTTCTTTATTCTTATTTTGATGATTTATGATTTTTTTCCTTCAAGTTTTGATGAAATTGAGTTCTGCAGGTTTGTTTATGTAAAATTGGTTGAAGTTCGCAAGGGCGTACGTTAGATGTATATGTTTTTATTAAACTCTCATGGCCCGTTGAACTTATGGCTTGTGGTTTCAGGTTATATTGCAGTTGGGCAGTATACATAAAAACAACTTTCATACACGAGAAAACATGGGTAAGCTTTGTCTCTTGTGTCCTGCCTAAAAAGAGGTAGAATCTCATATCTAAATAGCATGTGTTACTTTAAAAGGAGGTTTTTCTAAAGAGTTTAATTAAATGTGTTGCAGGACTGGCTTGATTAATAGACGTTTCAGGACTGGCTTGATAAACTGATGAACGTAATGTTTCTTGTTGGTTGCTAAATGACATTTTGTTTTATTTATGTGTAGCATTTTCTCATTATATTTGTTATCTTCTATTTTATGTAGCTTGTTCAGCTAGCGAACTAATTGGCACTGAAACACAAACTATCCACGCACCAGGAACTACTCTTGCCTTTCAGATTGAGAAGGAATTGGAAAGGTAATCCATCCTTTTATTTTTTGCATAATGCCATTTATGGACCATTGTATTGCAAGGTTAGTCAGCATACATGGCTGCTTTGAATTCCTAGCTAGGTTTCATTGTTGCGCATTACTCATGGTAAATAAGTATCCCCCTCCTCCAGCCCATTTCATTATTTTACAAAAATTGTGATTTATATAAAGAGCTGGATACCGTATTAGATAAATTATGTCATGTTATGGTTAGGTTTGATCGGTTTTTCATCACTAGCCAGATGATAAAAATGGTGGTTCAATGGATGCGACCACCAATGTGTCCCGTGATATATTAAAGAGAGATATAGCAACCCAAATGAGCCCTGAGAGTCGTCCTTGTTCGTCTCAAAGTAAAAATACCGCTAGCTCTATCCTAGCCATAGATACGCAATATGTTCGTTCTTCTAAATGACTAAATCAGATATCAGGGATGTACATGTGAATGATCAGGTTAATGTTTTGTGGGGCAGTCTTTTGGCTCTTCTTCCGCACTAGCTATTGCACCGCACAATCCTATCTTATTTTAGTTTTGGCCAAATCAGGTGACTTATATCATTATATGCTTGTCTTTCAAGAAAACTTTATTTGGGTTTCCACTATCCTTTAATCGCATCTTTTTTGCAGCTACATCTTTCGATGGCTCACAGTTACGCCTACCTATGTTAGAACTTAGAAGCCATGTCAAAAGAACCTGATGTTAGCCTGGGTTATATTACCTTGATTTTGATGACAGGTGCTTTTCAGTTATGAATAATTTAAAGATAAAACTTGTTTCTTTTCAATATGAGTGAATTTTCTGTTGCATAGATATAGGTATATGGATTCAACAGTTGTAGCAAAAATCTCAAAGGTTCTTTTAGCTTTGCACTCTGACCTTCTTGTAAGTTCCAGATGATGAATACTCAGTTGCATCACCTACTTTGTTGTTACTCAGGATTGTTGGTTGATTGGATAGAGTTTTAGGGTGTTTATTTACTTTCTTAACTTGAGTTTTAAACTAAAAATTTTCATCCGTTAATCATGGTCAGATAATAATTACAACAGATTGCAACTAGCATCACCTGGGGAGGTAGCATGCCTTTTTGGGAGCTTTAGGTTGACCATCAAAACCTTTTGTCCATGATTTATTGTTTAGTAGTAATTTATTTTATTAAATAATATTTATGGGAGTTTTTATGCATTTTGAAATACACACTGGAGCGACTTTTGACATGTATCATTATGTTAATCTTTTTTTTATTTTAGCTAATATATATTGAAGTTTATTATTCACTAACCTTTATTGTTTTTACTTAATATTTCAGGCAAGAGTTAAGGTGGAGTTTTGTTTTGAATATTATCGTTTATGATGAATCATTTATAAATCCATGTACATTTTTTATGTTTTAATGTCTTAATATACGTTCGACTCAGCAGATGTGGCTTCTTGCTCTTGAAAATATATGTTTTAATCTTTGGCGCCCAATAATCTTTTCGTCCCCGCCGCATCGCGCGGGTTTCCTACTGGTCTACATAAAAAGCATAACAGTATAGCATTTATGAAGTTATGACGTTATGTAGTGAGATACATGAACTAAAACTCGGTGGTTTCCTATGTCATTTTCGTCGAAAAGTTTACTGGTTTTTGTTACCGTTTATTCTTTTTATTGATTTCCGAATCTAAACGTTATTTTTTTTGCATATTAACGCATAACAATCGAACCGAATAATGAAGTTCTATACAAATCCAAAACTCTTCTACCGATGCTAAAATGCATTTCATCAGATTCGGTATTGTTAAGTAACTCGAAGTATTTTGTTTTCACCATCGTAATATATCAAACTTCGGTCTTCGTTGTTCCACTTCATAATCAATATACTTTCTATTTGTGATATCGTGTCATATGATCTAACACCATCCTTAATAATAAAATCGACAAGAAAGTCGTTATAGTTTGTGAAAATTCTCAGTACTAATTCACTTTGTGATACATCATTTGAACTAAGGGTTTAGTTCATAGGATTAGGTTCAAACATGAACAAAATCCCAAGAGTGAACTGCGTGAACTGATCTGGGCCCTTGATTTTTATGATCTTGAGATTTAAATGACTGGCATGATGGTAATTATGTGGTTAATTTTTTCCATTTAATTAAATACAAAAAGGGTATATTTGTAATTTCAATCTTAAATTGATTGCATAAATCTCTCACAAATCAAGTAATCAATTATCCTCTTCAATTTGTCAAAACCCTACCCCAAAATTAACCAGCCGACACCCTGCTCTCTCCCTCGTTCTCTTCTCCGGCTCCGGCAACCGGAGCAACGCCGGCCACCTTCATCACCCCGATATCCGCTCGCACTCCCACACACCCAAACCATCACCGATTTGATCTCATGAGATTCAAAGTAGTGAAGTTTGCAATTTTGATCTCATGCGTCGAACACCTTGTCTGCGCTGTTCAAATGGCTGTGGTCTTTAAAACCCGACACCAAAATCAGCACGGGTTTGTTCAGTTTCATCTTTTTTCTTGGCTTAAGTTTTAATCAATATTTTTGAGGTGGTAATTTGATCTGGGTGGTTTGATTTACAGCTGTTTCTAGCAGGTCAATGGTGAAATATGAAGGTGCTTATTCAGTTGAAACAGTTTTTGATGGAAGTAAACTTGGGATTAAGCCTTATTCTGTGGTGGTGACTCCATCTAAAGGAGGTTCTGGTGTTGGATTCTGAAAATAGTAATGTTTATAAAGTCTCAACACCCTTGTCAAAATGTAAGTGTAATTATCCTTATATATGTTCTGCATAAGTATGTTTATATTCTGTTTATAAGATCAAAATTGGATGCTATTAACCATATGTTTTTCACCGACCGACCACCGACCAGGTATGAAGTTTGCAATTTTTCATTGTTTTTTATGTTGAAAATTATTATTGTTATTGTTTGATTGAGGTTCTGAAGATTTTTTTGAGTTTGATTATTGAAAAAAAAAGTTTGCAATTTTTCATTGTTTTGATGTTGAAAATTATTATTGTTTGATTGAGGTTCTGAAGATTGTTATGAGGTTCTGAAGATTGTTATTATTGTTAAGTTGTTTAGCATTTTTTGGAGTTCAATTTTTTTATTTTGCTGTGTTTTTAATGTGATGTACACATGTGTATTCTGATTTGTTCTGTTTTTAATGCGATGTACACATGTGTATAGCGTCTGTTTTTTATGATATCTCAGTTTTTTTGTGTATTGAATGTGTAAAGTTGTTGATGTACACTTGTGAATTATGCAAAGTATTAGTTGCTGAGTTTTTTTTTTTGCTCAATTTTTTGATTTTGCTCTGGTTTTAACGCGATGTACACATGCGTATTCTGATTTTGCTCTGTTTTTAATGCGATGTACACAGGTGTATTCTGATTTTAACGCGATGTACACATCTGTATAGCGTCTGTTTTTGTGATATCTCAGAATTTTTTGTGTATTGAATGTGTAAGGTTGTTGATGTACACTTGTGAATTATGCAAAGTATTAGTTGTTGAGTTTTTTTTGTGCTATTATAGGAGATGTCGTTAAGGAGAAAAGTGGAGTTGGAAGGTCGATAAGGATGATTCACGTATGAGGTCGTTAAGGATGATTCACATATGTTTGTTTGCTTGGTCGATAAGGATGATTCAGCATACAACGTGGCGAATAGTTGTAAAAGATTATGTTGTTTGTTTTTTCGATTATGTTGGGTTTATTGTTTTTAAGAAACTGGAACTTGTAATTATATGTTTTTTTATTTGGTTTGGAAAACATTATGGAACTTGTAATTTGTTAAATATAAAATAGTTTTACAGGTATTGTTTCTATGTATGTATTATGTAGCTAATTACACATATGTACGATGCTGAGTACACATGTGTACTGTTCTATTTATATTCAAGTACACATGTGTATACCGTTGAAATATGAAGGTTACGTAGATCTTAAAAATCAAAATTTGAATTCTGGTGATGAAATCTGAAATAAAAATTAAAATTGAAATCTGGTGATTTGTTGTTTGTTTTGATAATTATCTTATTAATAAATAAAACATAATGTGGATAATGAATTTAAAATAGGAAAGATGTAACTTAATTCAATTATTAAAATAATGATTTAAATCTAATTTTTTATATAATTACAATCCTACCCTTAACAATTAAAAAGGAAATCAAGGGTCCAGATCTGTTCACGTAGTTCACTCTTGGGAGGTTGTTCACGCTGGAACCCTACCCTATATATAATCGTACTCTTTAAATAACAACTATGGTTCATCTGTTACAACTTGAACCGTTACTTTTTTGGTAAAATTATGTTTAAATTAAACATTGTTATTTGATTATCGGTGTGTCATTAACAGGCTAGTTTGTATATGTAAGGAATAAATACATGTACAGATTATGTAGATGAAAGTTGTACAAATTACTTAACAAATATCTGAATATAATTTGGTAGTATGTTAGGCCCAAGTGTTTTCTTAGTAAATTGTGTAAAAGTTGATCATTTGTTATTTACATCTCTTGTGGTAAGTTGAATAACTTTTGAGTCAAGAAAGTAACTTATATGGTTACCTAAAGAACTTTATTGTCAGCAGACTTACTCGAGGAACCAAAATTAGTTCAAATTTTCAAGAGGTTGACTAAATGAGCATCACTAAAACACAACTACTACTGACTTTTGTTAGTCGATATGAAGGCACGATAAACAATTCATCCATGCAAATGTTGGTAGAAGCATCAAATGCGGATATAGGTGTTGCGGTGGTAGAAGCATCAAAGGGAAATTATGTATCATCGAATTTGGCATGTCGGGTAACGTATAGAGGAGAGGTTTGTGGATCCAAACACCTATATCCTTTAAATTTAGGACTGTAGCCAATAAATACACATGGTAGGTTTCTTAGGGCAACTCTACTTGGTGAGTAATCATGTAAAACGGGTAAACCCAACATCCAAAGGCACGTAATGAGGCATAGTTAGGTGTGTCGTTATATAACAATTCAAAAGGTATTTTTCCATTTAGTACCGGTGTGGGTAGGCGATTAATGATATATATTCCTAAAGAAATCCAATCTACCCAATAAGAAGTTAATTTAAAATTAAAAAGCAATGCAAGCCCCATTTCGACAATGTGTCAATGTTTGCATTCAACCCAACTGTTTTGTTGAGGTGTGTGTGGGCACGATAGGTGAGGCAACTTGCCATTTTCTTCAAATAAAATTCAAACTCTATGATTTATAAATTCCGTGCCACCATCAATTTGAAAGATTTAATTTTTTTCTTGAAAATTGAGTTTGAATGAAAGGAATAAATAAAGATAACAAATTATAAATTTTGATTTTGCCTTTTAAACGATATAACCAAGTAAACTAGGAAAAATCATCAAAAAATGCGACATAGTAAGCAATATTATCAACCGACTTGACCGGTGATGGACCCCATAAATCACAATGTATAAGTTCCAACGGTGCATCGACACATTTATTATTATTAGAAAACGGAACCCGTTTAGATTTGGTTAGCTCACATGAGGAGCAAAGTCCAGGTTCAAGGCAAAATGGAAGTAAAAGATATTTGTCCATGGTTTTTTTTAACATATTAATAGTATCAAAAGAGATGCCCAAGATGGGTATGCCAAACTTCAAACAATGCATTAGGGCAAGACGAAGATGCGATCCAAAGCTTCATGGTTGGTATAAAGCACATATAAGCCGTCTTAACAACAATCCCATGCTAGGATTTGCTTGGTTTGGCAATCATGAATATAAAAGTAAGGATGTGAGAACAAGACATCAACAAAGTTATCTTCGTTTAGTTTGCTTACCCATAGTAGATTTTTAGTGATATAAGGAACAACTAAGACATTTTTTAAATCAAGAGAACCAAGTTTAGTGTTACCCGGGTGAGTAATGTGAAATTATTGTTCTGTAAGGTTAAATATATTATGTTTAATATTTAATCTAGTAGCCATTATAATCATTTACATTATATAGATCAAAATATATAATAACCTATTAAGTAATGAGTTGGTAATTGTTGATGGACCATATTACCCTTATTAACTAATTAGGTTTCCTCCTAGGTGCTTATATAAGGAAACTAATGTAGAGGTTAAAGGATTACTCAGTTACACACTTATACATAACCTAATAATGATAACATCAATCTCGCCTCTATCTCCATAGCCGATACCCTTTCGGTTTAATCATCACCATCATCAGTCAGCACCCTAAGGAGGAACCAGACCACACTGACAAAGATGTCGAACTCCATGGCTTCATCCATCACTGGATTCTCCTCTGCACTGTCTGCGGTGACAGGTATGTTTACATGTTTTCCTCTTATGTTTAAACAGAGCCGATCAACATGTGGTATCAGAGCATATGTTGATTAGTCGGTTCTGTTTTGCATCCATAAATCTGGAATAAAACTGGAAAACAGATTCTGAAAACCCTAATGAAATTCGTATTTACCATCCGAGATTCCACCTTGGATCATCTCAGATCTGATTTTTTTTCACCATCTCGGATGAAAGTTCATAAAATTCTACTGTTCCGAAATCAACAGTTTGAGAAACATGTTTGAATGTGTAATAATTTCCAGATTTCGGATGAATTTTTGAATGTTTTAATTTTAGGGTTCATTGCATATTCATTAGAAAATTCGAAAAATTCCTTTAGTTTTGGAATGAATTTAGGATTATTGGGTGTTTGTTCCTGTTTGATTTATTTTTATCTAATTAGAATTTTCGAAATCTGTTATTTTATTAATGGATATAATTTCGAAATCAACAGTAAATATAATTAGCAATTAAACAGGAAACTTGATCCCATAATCCCTGAAATTTCAGATTTAAACCTTATCAATTATTAACTGCCTAAATTAAGGATTTGACAGCTTGAGGAACGCATTCCGGATGATCATTACGGACCATCACGGATCATTTCGGACTAACCATTTCGGACTAAGCGTCCATTACGGATCAACATCTGCCTGATCATTACGGACCATCACGAATCATTTTGGACTAACCATTTCGGACCAAGCATCACCATTTCGGATGATTCCAAGACATATTTCATCCGGAATCATTCGTTTCGGACACATCCGAAATCATCCGAAATGCATCCGAAATCATCCGAAATGCATCCGAAATCATCTGAAATGACTCGACTTACGCGTCTTGAACACATCCGAAATCATTCAAAATAATTCATTTCGGATGAGTCCAAGACATAAACCATCGGAAATCATGAGTGTTCATAAAATGTCAAGACTTGTCCGAAATTCTATTACTTTATTAAGCAGTTAATTCGATCCGCGCTAACAGGTGGTTTGCTATTAAATAATTGGTTTTATAATTACTTAGTTAATTGATCAGAATCAGATAATGTTTTACGAAACCAAAATAGCTTAACTTGAGTGAGCTTTTGATGTATCATTTCTGGCCAAAGCTGATTTGATACATCTGTCACACCCCTTTCTGCGGTGGAAGCACGAGGTGTGATCATGAAAGGTTCTCATTGCATACGAATGGTAAACATACTACATGCTCATAAAAATATCTTCAAATACCAAACATTTCATAATTTGAAAACATAAGTTTAGCGTTTACATCGCGAGATAGCATAAAACATTGTCTTAAAAGTTTACAACTTTATTTAAACATAAACATAGACGACATCCACAAGCATGAGTAAGACCGCGCGCACATCCACTTCTAGTTACCTGAAATACATGTGAGTTTTGGAAAAACGTCAACATAATGTTGGTGTGAATTCATGCAGTTTTGTGTTGAACACGTTTGTATACTTTGTATGAAAACATGTTAAGTATTTTGTGAAAATAAAGTTTTCTTGTGTAAATAAAGTATTCTTGTGGTATAAACCAAATAAAGTATTCTTGTGTACGAACTTCGTACAAATAAAGTATTCTTGTGTAGTTAATGGGTTGCAATGCCATTAACATGTGACACGACATAGGAAGTCACCAAACCATAGGCATTTTTCTAGTTGTCGATCCACGACGGAGACACAAAAACACTACTCGGTACTAGTGTTCACCGAGAGTGTGGCTGCCCGGACACCCGTTAGATCTAACCTTTTGTTCTGCGGTCTAAGTATGTACACGATTAATGGTGCTTATGGTACCCTATTCGTGACACTAATTCTCGTATCATTCCTCAAAACACATCATACTTGGTACTAGTGATCACCAAGAGTGCTTCTTGTTTATGTATTCATCATGTTAAGTATCAATTCTCGTTTATTATATCAAGTATTAATTCTCGTTTATTATATCAAGTATCAATTTTCATGTGTTCGCCCCAAGTTTAAAAATATGTAAAAGATTTAAAAGTGGGGACACGAACTTTCTTGTAAACATTCAGTAACATGTATTTCACCCCCGGAGTTATAAAACTGAAAACAGTTAAAAGAAAAGGGGGAGCATGAACTCACAACTTTGCGTTCCTTGCGTCGTAAACTTCACCGGGTTTTGCTTATAATGCGTCGTGACCTAAACGCATTTTATTATCGTAGTCACTGGACTTGTATCGCACAAGCACAAGTCACTATCTTTTGTATATGTATCCTTGTGTTAAAAATAATTTATATTTTTAACTATGTGTCTTACTTATATTATTTTCTTAAAAATAAATATAAGTTTCTTGTGTTTTGCACCCGAATTATGTATCTTGTATGTTGTATGTGTATTTTTGTGTTTTTACTTCTCATGAGTATTTAGTGTATTTTCAAGTCCTAATACACTATCAAGTATAATACATACTACATACACTTAGCACAAAATTTGACGATCAATAAATATATATTTTTCTCAAAAATATACATACTTAATATCCATTTTTATTCTTGAAGAAATCCTCATTTCTTAACACAAAAGTTTGGGAAACCTTGGTAAATGTTTTTAGATACATTTTTAGGGGATAAGTTTCTCAAAACTTATATTTTTCTAAGTGTCAAAATTTTATAGAAATTTTGACAGAGTTTCCCCTAAAAATGGAGGTTTCCCATGTTTTCAAAACATGTGTTCATCTTCTTTTAAAATCATCACCAATCAATTTTCAACAACAATCATAAACAACATACACTAATTTCTCTATTTCATGAACTTGAAAATTTATAAAATGCGTAGTAACTTACTAGGGTATTTAGTAAGTCTTGCTACCCTTTAAAGTGTGATTGCTTCTTTAAAAACTTCATTTTTAAAGAATATGATTCTTTACAACTTATGTTCATGTTTTCTAAAAATACTTCTTCTTGTATTTTTCTTGTTACATATGTGTATCTTTACTTTATTTACCACCAAAAATAAGGTTTATTTGTTTAAGAACCAAGATTAAGTAAATCTTGTATTTTTAACTTGGTTCTTTTGAAAAACCACTCATGGATATTTAGATCTACATGTTAATAACTCATTTTGATCTTTATTTTACAAGAAAACATTTATTTATTCAAGTTCATAGTTTATGTGAGGATGTTTCCATCATCCTACACATTTCTTACTTTCACATCTTGCTAGATCATGTTTTTAATCATGATCTAGCAAGTCCATATGATGATCCATAACATTTCTACCAACAAATAACATTCAACAAGCATCATAACACAAGAATAACATGATTTCATCATCATTTTAACACTACTTCATCACAAGGTTAGTTCATGTTCAAGACTTGCTTATGTTTTTAGTGTTTCTTGTGATTTCATCATTCTTTTAGCTATTAACCATCAAAGACATGAAGAGGATGAAGATCTAAGAAACTTACCACTAGCACAAGGCTAGGGGAGTTCAAGAGGGTAAATGAAGTGGATAAAGGCAAATGAAGAAGGTCCTTCAAGATCCGCTTGCACCGAGCTTCGTTAGCGACCTTCTTACACCTTAATATCACCTTAGAATGGATGGATATGGATTGAAAATGAAAGTGTGGGTGTGTGTGGTTGAAGCCGTAGCCAAAGGAAGGAGGAAGAAGGAAGAGTGAAGAGTGGTGAATGTTGAGAATGAATGGTCTTGAACTTGTGTATTAACTTATAATCCTCTAACATGTCATGGTCCAATGTGTAATGTGTTAGAAAAGGGGAGACAAGATCAAATGAAATATCAACACAAAATCCTCATGTGGGGATCCTTCATAACCGGCCATTAGATGGGGGGGGGGGTCTAGTTGCATTTCAATTTCCAAGTTACTTAATCTAGTTACATGTTAAGTGTTAGATTTAGGTGTTTAAGTATGTTAAGTAATATATGGTGTGTTAGGGTGTTCGGGGACCCTAACTAGCTTAGAAAAATAAAAACAATGCTTCTAGCATTATTTTGGTGTTTCGGGTAATGTTCGGTGGTTCGGTTAAATACCAGTTTGTTAAAGTGCTAAATTGCACTTTTTAATGTCTTTTAAGTATTTTTCTGTGACACCTTCAATTTCCGACACTTAGGGAAATATTCTGGATAATAAAACGTAATTTCAGCATGATATTTACATGTTTAAAAGCTGATTTGAGCTGAATTAAATAAAATTATGCACTTAAAGTGCGTTTCGGGTGCTTTTTAGTGCTTATTTTAGCTTCCGGATGGTCTATATATAAACCCTTGTATGTACTCTTGGGTTTTAATGTATGCTTGTCATTGGACCTACATCTAGGCCTCAGTTCTAATGTCTGACTACTTTCTGCAGAGTTGTTGACATATTGTGTCTTACCGGTGAGTTTACTAGTATTTCTGACGCAACGCTCCCGTTTATGCATAAAGCAATATTTTGTAGTATAAAACGTGCATAAATTCACTTGTATAACATGTAATCAAACAAGGTTGACAATTAAGCACATAATTGCAGCCATTAAATAATAATTAAAGTGTACAGAAATTTCCGGTTTGGTGCCAGTTGTCACAGTCTCCCCCCGTTAAAAGAATTTCGTCCCGAAATTCAGGCTGAACTAGCTCTCGCAGGAGTCTTCTTGAACAGGTGGGGATACTTTTCCTTGAACTGGTCTTCACATTCCCACGTATACTCGGGTCCATGCTTAGAGTTCCAACGTACTTTGACAAGTTTCACACTGCTCCTCCTGGTCTTGTTGACTTTCCAGTCGGTAACCTCAACGGGTCGTTCTGTAAATCGGAGGGCGTCATCAATATGTACTTCATCCGCAGGGATGATCACGTTCTCTTGTGTTGGACTCTTCTTGAGGTTGGATACATGGAACGTATCATGTACTCCATTCAGTTCTTCCGGTAATTCCAACTTGTATACCACGGTACCAATCTTTTCCAAGATTTTGAATGGTCCGATGTATCGTGGATTCAACTTTCCACGTTTTCCAAATCTTGCTACGCCCTTCCAAGGTGAGACCTTCAACAAAACTTTGTCTCCCACCTCGAATTCTAATGGTTTTCGTCTTTGATCAGCGTAGCTCTTTTGTCGATCTCGAGCCGCCTTAATGCGCTCTTGGATTTGCATAATCTTGTCGGTTGTCTCTTGTACAAGTTCAGGACCAACCATACGTTTATCTCCAGCGTCTGCCCAACATAAGGGCGATCGGCACTTGCGGCCATATAGAGCTTCGAACGGTGCGGCTTTTATGCTCGTATGATAACTGTTATTGTAGGAAAACTCAACCAAAGGTAGGTGAGTATCCCAGCTGCCGCCTAGGTCCATGACACATGCGCGGAGCATATCTTCTAGTGTTTGTATAGTCCGTTCGCTCTAGACGTCCGTCTGTGGATGGAATGCCATGCTTAGATCTAGCTGAGATCCAAAGGCTTCCTGAAAGGATTGCCAGATTCTTGAGACAAAGCGTCCATCTCTGTCTGAAATAATTGAGATAGGCACTCCATGACGTGCCACAATTTCTTTTAAGTATATCTCAGCAAGCTTTCCAGTGCTGTCTTTTTCTCGGATCGGTAGGAAATGCGCAGACTTTGTCAATCGATCAACTATTACCCATATCATATCGTGCCCTCTCGAGGTCCTGGGTAATTTTGTTATGAAGTCCATCGAGATTTGCTCCCATTTCCACATGGGTATCTCTGGTTGTTGTAGTAGGCCGGACGGTTTCTGATATCCAGCCTTAACCTTAGCACATGTTAGGCATTTTCCAACATAAACATCAACATCGCTCTTGAGTCTCGACCACCAATAGTATTCTTTTAAGTCTTGATACATCTTGTCCGACCCTGGGTGGATCGAGTATCTTGATTTATGCGCTTCATCAAGGATGACTTCTCGTATGCCACCATAGAGTGGAACCCAAATACGCTTCTTAAAGTATAAGGCTCCTTCTTCGTTTGGCACCATATACTTCAACATGCCCCGTAGGTATTCAGCTTTACGGTTTTCCATTCTAAGGGCTTCTTGTTGCGCGTCACGAATACGTGAAGTGAGGTTCGTTCGAATAGTCATTTCCAAAGCTCGAACCCTTAGGGTCTTAACCCTTTCTTTTCGACTCAAAGCGTCTGCTACAACGTTTGCCTTTCCAGGATGGTACTTAATCTCACAGTCGTAATCATTTAGCAGCTCGACCCATCGCCGCTGGCGCATATTCAACTCCTTCTGATCAAATATGTGTTGTAGACTTTTGCGATATGTGAAGATCGTACATCGAGTACCATAATGACTTCAAAACACTTAAGTTTGTTTTAATCAAAATGGTGTTTCCGCAAAATAAGTTTTGTTGATTTTCACAAACCACTTGTAGATTAGGGGTTTCATCACATTGTTTTTCAAATACTGAATGACAGTTAAATCAAGTTCAACATAATGACCTTGATTAACCACATGTAAGTACATACACTTGTATGTTCTCATCAATCAATACCAATTGTAAATCGAAATATGACAATTATGCTTTTTCAAGAAAGATGCCGATTTATGCTCCACGATTACCAACTTGGGAGCTCCGGCAAGTCAGGATTTTTACATATGGAATACAGACACCCAAGCTTAACTAGCTTTAGGTGTAACCTTCTCAGTTTCAATTGGGGTTTGAACATTTCTTTTTTCTTCATAAAAATCTTTTACCCCTTTGGCCCTTCCATCGACCATTTTCCCAAAAATATGTTTCACTTTTCCATTACAAGCTTTTTCGACATCAAATTCTTTCTTTTCAGAATAGAATTGTTTCGAGATCTCTACTTTTCCAACTTTTGATTTAAAATTTTCAGTTCGCAATGGTGGAAAGTTGACATCATCCATTGGTGGAACTGAATTTTCTCCTTTTGACTCAACTTGTGGCTCCTGACTTTGACGAGTCAGATTCATCACCAGATTTCACATCGGATTTCTTAACAACCCATGTTTGATTGTTAAGATTCACTCTTCGTTTGTAAAACCTTTTCGAACATTCACCAACTTCATATGTTGAATTTTTAAACACTTTGAATTTTTCAGTTGGTGGTTCAGTTTTATCAACAACTTTTTCTTTCAGTTAAAAAACAACTTCCTGTTTTGTGTTGGTTGCCTTTGGACAATTCCAGGCAATGTGACCAACTTCTTGACATCGATAACAGGTTCTTGTCTCCCTTTTCTGATTAGCTCCATTCATCATTCCCTCTTGCTTCTTAGCAAGAAATTCTTTGTTCGATTGCTTCCAGAATGAGCTCTTTTCTTCTTCCTCCGAGCTTGACCCTGAAACAAATACAGTTTTTGGTTTATAAATTTTCTCATTTTTATGATTTTTTGGTGGAATAAAACCCAATCCCTTCTTTTTGAAATTACCCTTATGGTTTGGTTTCTTTCGATAACCTGAACCAGAACTGTAACCCTTTTTCTTGTTTAACCTTTGTTGAACTCTTGAGGTGTAAGTTTTAGGTTTTTCAGCAAGATTTACATCTTTTATTTCAGAAATATTAATTTCTGTTAATTTGAAAACCTTTTTGATCATTTCAGTTTTCACACCTCTTATTGGAAATTCCTCATCAGAATAGAATTTGTCTGAATCATTCAAAGTATATGCCACTTTGATTGGTTCGTCATTCAAATTAGATTTTGATAACATAAATTCTTTATTATAAATCCTTTTGACTGACGATTTTGGATTGTCAACTGCTGATGAACTCGAAATCTCGGATTCGGACTTTGACTCTGACTCCTCATCTTTATCCAACACCTGATCGACCACTTTCTTTATTATCTCAGACTCATGATCAGTGTCAAACGATGTGAACATGACGTCAATGTTTTCTGGTAACTCATCAGTTGTTTCGGACTTCAATTTTATATTGACTGCCATTTTGACTTGTTCCTCATTTGGTTTTCTGGGAGAATAACCTTCCCAGATCGGAGGCGGACACTTGTTATAATTTGCACTTTGTTTCTTACCAGTATCCTTCTCTTCTATTTTCTTGTCCTGAAAGGCTTTAAAACCTGCAACAGTTGGATAAATTCTATCAATCAGATAATCAGAACTTGAATAACTTTGCAGCAATTGTCTGATTCTTTCATTTTCTATCTTTTCTGTCTCCAACTCCTGCTTCAATTTTGCACACTCCTCAATATAGTGATTGATAGCCTTCTGCTTTGACATCATCACTGCATTCATCATTGTTAAGGCATCTTCTCTTTCTGAGTTTGTCTTTTGCAAACTATTCACCGTTCTATTCAACACATCATACGATTCTTTCACATACTTGACATCGAACAATAATTTTTCTTTCAATTTGTCAAGCTCACTAAACTTCTCATCCTTTTCTTCACACTGTTTGCATGGTTCCAAACATTTTAGACAAGGTTTTGTGACTTCAACAATCTTCTCAATTTCAATAATCTTTTCAACTTCGACTATCTTCTCAGCAACTTTAACTTCTTCACTCTGTTCAGATTTCTCTTCCTGAGCAACATTCTCGCATTTTACCTTTTTCTGTTTCTTTGCTGCTCTCTTCTCCTTTAGTTTCTCCAATGTTTCTGCAAAATAAAATTTAAAACTTTCAGGAGATAATTGAGATTTTCCAATGTTTATTTGTACTTCTTCTTCATCATCACTGCTATCAGTTGATGATTGATCAAACACTGTTGTCTTTTCTGAACTTTCTTTTGAAGAAACAAACTCTTCATTTTGACTTTTCTCATTACTGGCAAACATATCCATCCACTCTTTCATCAAATCTGGCTCTTGAATGATCTGTGCAATGAAAGCTCCAAGCTTGGAATCAGCCGGAATGTATTTGTCCCAGCTAAAACCTTCTGCCATTTTTTCATCATCTTGATTAACCAGATAAGCTTTCTTCTTTCCATCTTCAATAGCATTGGATGATGATGGTTGTTGAGCAACTTGTTGATATATAGCTTTCCGATAATAATCATTATTCCTGAACGGATTCTGAGCTCCTCCTGCTTCTCGATTGGTACATTCCCTCTTGAAATGTCCTTTTTCCCTGCATCGAAAACAAGTAACTTTAGATTTATCAAAACCTAAAGTAGAAACATTAGCATCACGGAAATCATCTCTTCCTGTAATCAGCTTAAATTTCTCAGCTCTCCTCAACACACTCGCTAAACACCACTTAATATCCATAAGCTCCATTTCCTCAGCATCGATCTGATCGTAATCCTCTTTTGTCAACATAGGATTTCTGATCCTTCCTGCAACCAAACCCTCATATGATTCTAACACTGTAGCTAGTAATGCCATATGACCTTTAGCAACTTCTTCAGAGAATTTTTGACCATTCTGAAGATGCAATGCGATATTGCAGTGTAACACATGACCATTACCACTGTTTGAGCTTTGGAACTGATGACTTGAGGTTGAAACATTCGGATTAACATTTAAGTATGAGGAAAATCCACTGGTGCTATTTAGACTTTGATTAACTGATCCGGATGAGTTTTCTGCACTGAAAGCAGTTTGGACCTTCGGACTTGTTTCAACATTCTGAACATTCCCTTTGTAATACATCTTGATGTCTTGTTGACCACTTGGATTGTTCATTCTGGCAATCTTTTGTTGTTCAAGATGTTGTCCTTCAAGTTTTTCAATGAACTGAGAGATTGTCAATTTATCATATTCACCCGTGTTTTTTAAGATCATCAGATATGTACCCCATTCTTTCTGAGGTAAAGCATCAGCTAATTTGTCAACCCATTCTTCTCGATCTTTGTTGATATCCAACAGCGACATTGATCGCACTAAATGACAATATCTCTCTATCAGTTTCTTTGTAGTCTCACCCGGCAAGCTAGTAAACAAATCAAATTCTTTCTTTAACAATGATTTCTTACTCCTGATCATCTCCGTACTTCCCTCAAACTTAATTCAAAGAGCTTCCCAAATTGAACGTGAAGTATTGTCATGTTAAAGTAATATGAAGATGTCTTCTTTCACAGCTTGCTGAAGTAGACTGATCATCATTTTTTCTGCTTTGTACATATCTCTTTCTTTATCCGACAATTCATAAATAGTTTTTATAACTCCCACATCTGTACGAGGTTTAACATACTTTTTCTCAATACACTCCCAAGACCTCAAATGATTTGCTTGAACCCAATTTTCAAATCGGTCTTTCCAACCATAGTACTTTTCAATGCCCATTAGCTTCGGGGGTTTTTGCAAAGTTCCTGTTTCATTTTCCATGTTCACGCTCCGAGAAATGGTAACAGGAGTACTCGGGGCAGTAGCAAACGCGTTATAAAACTCTTCTTCCATGTTTCAGTAACAAGTTTCACAGATTTCCTTTCAAACGAAATGAAAATCTCAAGCGAAATGACTTTTGGAACGAAATGGACCCTTCACACGAAATGGATCCTTCAAACGAAATGAGTTTCTTCAAACGAAATGAACCCAGTTACCCAATTCATGCTAAAAGAACTGATGTTTCAAACGAAATGGTACTTTGGTGCGAAATGGGGACCAATTTTGTCAATCCGTGCGAAATGGAACCAAATTTTGTCAATCCGTGTGAAATGAAACATGTGATGACCAATACGTGCGAAATGGAGATGCTTTCACACGAAATGAGCTATTTCATATGAAATGATATCTCAATAGTTCATTTCATGCGAAATGAAATGCTGATGTCACACTATCGGCTGGAATTTTGTCTAATTGATCAAGTTTTAGGTTGATTTTAAGTCTGATTCTTTCAAGGCTTTGTTAAAAGATAGTTTCGCACGTTATATTTCAAAATTAAGCCATTTTATCGGTGAAAACTTGGTTAATTTTGAAAAGGTGTAGAAATCATAATTTTAAGCTGAAATGGTAAGAACACTTCCTCCTGAGCTCTGATACCACTTGTAGGATCAAGATTCGATCTAAACAAGTCTATCAGAAGAGTCCTAATCCATATCAAAGGCGGAATTCAATGATACAGAATTGATTATAGCTTGATTCACTCTTAAATTGTCTTGTTTATTAATATAACAGCGTTTTACAGCCTGGAGACACTTCGGCAGCACCTCGGTACCGGAATCACAAAAGTTACAAATGATTTGAACAAGGCCACGATTTATAGAGCATCCATTTCGCACGAAATAGTTCAAACGAAATGGCTAGCTTCATTTCGTACGAAATGGATAACTCCATTTCGTGCGAAATGGTCTCTTTCCATTTCGTGCGAAATGGTCATACTCACATATTTCTCATATTTCGTGCCCTGATCAATCTAACCTATTACAAGATTTGATTCAAGATGAAGTCGACAGACATATGCACCAACACGTACAGGAGGAAAAGCGTATGAGGATGAATCGCACTACTGATTTTGCTAACTTCACCACCTCCAACACTAAGAAAAGGAAGAACAATCATCAGAGGAAGGATGCTTCAAAAGTCCAAAGGTCCAATCCTAATACAAGTGCGCCTTCCAGCTCTAAGAACTCCTTAGGCAGAATCCACTGCAAGTTCTGTAAAAAGACAGGGCACATGCAGAAGGAATGCCCTGATTTTAAGGAGTGGCTGGCTAAGAAAGGTAACGATTATTTTATGATACTTGAGTCCTATAATTTAAGTGTTCCTGCTAATTCTTGGTGGTTTGATTCTAGTTCTATGGTTCATGTTACCAATTCAACTTAAGGATTCCTTACAATCCGGAAGCTGGAAAGAAACCAAAGAACGCTTAAGGTTGGGGATGATAGAGAATTAGAAGTGAAGGCCATTTGAACATTACAATTATTTATGAAAACTGGTTTATGTATTAAACTTTATGATACCTTATATGTTCCTGAGGTAACTCGGAACCTTGTATCAGGACCAAAGTTAGACATGGACGGTTTTATTGTTTCCCATGATCATCGCAAACTCTCTATCCTCTATGATTCTGTTCTTTATGGTACTGGTATTCTGGATGGTGGTCTCTATAGATTAGAACTAGATGATAATTTTTCCAAATCTTTGTTGTCATATAACATTAATGAATTACTCACAAAGATGAAAGAGAAACGAGACTTAGAGACTTCGTCTATGTTGTGGCATCAACGTTTAGGCCACATCTCAAAAGAACGATTAAATCGTCTCGTAAAGGATGAAGTCTTACCTCCTCTCGATTTCTCTGATTTTGGAACAGGTGTCAAATGTCTTAAAGGTAAAATGACATTAGCAAATAAGAAAGGTGCCACTAGGAGTTCTAATTTATTAGAACTCATTCACACTGACATTAGTGGTCCCTACCAAATCGCTGGCATAACAGGACATACTTCATTTATCACTTTTATTGATGATTACTCTCGTTACATGTACTTGTATCTTATTAAGGAGAAGTCTGAATCTCTTACAACTTTTAAAGATTATAAGGCTGAAGTAGAAAAGCAATTAGATCGTCAGATTAAAGTTGTGAGATCAGATAAAGGCGGTGAATATTATGGAGGACATACTGATGTGGGTCAAGCTCCTGGTCCATTTTATAAGTTTTGTAAGGGCCAGGGGATTATGAGCCAATACACCATGCCTGGTACACCTCAGCAGAACGGTGTCGCTGAACGAAGAAACCGTACCCTTATGAACATGGTGTGCAGTATCTTAGCTAACACTAATTTACCATTATTCCTCTGGACTGAAGCATTAAAAGCAGATGTTCATATACTCAATAGAGTTCCTTCTAAGTCTGTCCCTAAAACTCCTTATGAACTTTGGACAGGAAGGAAACCGAGTCTTAAATATATGAAAGTATGGGGCTGCATTTCTGAAGCGAAACTTTACAATCCTTTCCTAAGGAAACTTGACCCTAAAATAGTTACCTGTTTCTTTATCGGGTATCCTGAGAACTCAAAGAGATATCGTTTCTATTGTCCTTCCCATGTCACGCGTATTGTTGAAACCAAGCGTGTTGCGTTCCTTGAGGATTTCAAGGTCAGTGGGAGCAGTACTAACCCTTACGAAGAATTGCAAGAAGTACAAGACGAGCGGGGGGGGGGGGGGGAGACTCGTCGCTTGCTATTACTCCGATTACTCCTCTTGTACCCAATGCAACTACTGCACCTGAAGCTACTGCACCAACTCCAAATTCACCTCTACAATCAGAACCCATTATACCTCATGACGAAGGCACATCAAACACTCCAAACCAAGACAACGCTGAACCCGATAATCCACTCAGGAGGTCATCTAGGCAAAGAAGGCCTACTAATTGGGATGATTATGTTACCTACCTGACTGAAATGGATGCCAGAAAGCTAAATGATCCTATTTCTTACAATGAATCCATTAGCAGTGATCAGTCTTCTGAATGGAATAAAGTAATGATTGATGAGCTTGAATCCATGAAGAAAAATGACGTTTGGGATTTGGTAGAATTACCCAACGGTGTCAAACCAGTAGGATGTAAATGGGTGTTCAAAACAAAACTAGATCCGAATGGGAACGTTGAACGCTACAAAGCGAGATTGGTTGCAAATGGCTACACTCAGAAAGAGGGAATTGATTATCAAGAGACATTTTCACCTGTCTCTCGTAAAGATTCATTAAGGATCGTCATGGCCCTAGTAGCTCATTTCGATTTAGAGCTGCATCAGATGGACGTCAAATCTGCTTTCCTTAACGGAGACTTGGACGAAGATGTTTACATGAAACAACTTGAAGGCTTTAAACCTGAAGGTCAGGAGCATCTAGTCTGTAAGTTGAAGAAATCCATTTATGGGTTAAAATAAGCATCACGTCAATGTTACCTCAAGTTTGATGAAGTCATGAAGAAGCAATGTTTTATGAAGAATCAAGTGGATCAATGCACCTACCTCAAGATGTGTGGGAGCAACTTTACTATACTTGTCCTTTACGTAGATAATATTCTATTGGTAAGTAATAGTTTAGACATGTTGCATGAGTCGAAGCGGTTACTCTCGTATAACTTCGACATGAAGGATCTCGGAGATGCTTCTTACGTCATTGGCATAGAAATTCACCGAGATAGACACAAAGGGATCTTAGGATTGTCTCAAAAGGCTTACATAGATCGTGTCCTTACACGTTACAACATGCAACAGTGCAAACCCTCCGTCGCTCCAGTAGTTAAAGGAGATGTTTTCGGTTCATTCCAGTGTCTGACAACAGAGGTTGAGAAGGAGCAAATGAGCCAGATACCTTACGCGTCAGTAGTCGGGAGCTTGATGTATGCTCAAGTATGTACTCGCCCAGATATCGCTTATATTGCTGGAATGCTAGGCCGTTATCAGACTAATCCTGGCCTAGATCACTGGAAAGCAGCTAAGAAGGTACTTCAATTTCTGCAAGGGACGAAATACTATAAACTGACTTATAGAAGAAGTGATCATTTAGAAGTGGTGGGCTATTCTGATTCTGACTTTGCCAAATGCAAAGATGACAAGAAATCCACTTCGGGCTATATCTTTATGTTAGCAGGCGGCCCTATCTCTTGGAAGAGTCATAAACAACAGTTGACCACAACTTCCATAATGATGGCAGAGTACATTGCTGTTTATAACGCAACCTGTCATGGAATGTTGCTTAGAAATCTGATCACTAGACTCAAAATTGTTAATTCCATTTCTAGACCATTGAAACTTTGTTGTGATAATTCAGCTGCCGTTAGTTTCTCGAACAGTAACAGTTCGACTGGAGCTGGTTTATATCTCGATACAAAATATCTGTTCGTACGTGAACGAGTTGAGGAAAATAATCTTCGTATCGAGTATATTAGTACTAAAGATATGCTTGCGGATCTGATGACTAAAGGTCTCCCTCCTAAGGTTTCTGAAGAACATGTTCGGAATATGGGATTTAGTAAAGACCTTGTTTAGCATATTGTACTAGCTTATGTTTTATGATTAATGAAATTTCCTCAGTTTGATTTTGTATGTCTCTTAGAATATGTTCAACCGGTATAATGGCATATAGACAAATAAAGTTACAAATCAAACAAAGGGCTTAGGCGTATTTTGATCATGACGATTAGGTTTTAAATTAAGGCTATAGTATGACTAATGGGGGTCCTGAGTCGCATAATGATTCAACGGCTGTATTTCTCTGTTATAGTACTTGTTTAAGGCTAAAATGAGTGTTAACTCCTGATCAGGCTTATCTAATACTCATAGTAAATGATTACTCGGCTAAGGGGGAGAATTTAAGATTAAATATATTATGTTTAATATTTAATCTAGTAGCCATTATAATCATTTACATTATATAGATCAAAATATATAATAACCTATTAAGTAATTAGTTGGTAATTGTTGATGGACCATATTACCCTTATTAACTAATTAGGTTTCCTCCTGGGTACTTATATAAGGAGACTAATGTAGAGGTTAAAGGGTTACTCAGTTACACACTTAGACATAACCTAATAATCATAACATCAATCTCGCCTCTCTCTCCATAGCTGATACCCTTTCGGTTTAATCATCACCATCATCAGTCAGCACCCTAAGGAGGAACTAGACCACACTGACAAAGATGTCGAACTCCATGGCTTCATCCATCACTAGATTCTCCTCTGCACTGTCTGCGGTGACAGGTATGTTTACATGTTTTCCTCTTATGTTTAAACAGAGCCGATCAACATGTTCATTACCAAAATAAACTTTTGCATTACCTTTGGTTAGAGATGGATTAGACACACCATTAGTGGACCTAGTCATCTGGTCTGATGCACATGTGTCACAAGTTCAATAGGGTATAGTGGTGTTCATGTGGCATTGAGCATGAAAAGCTTGTGCAAGTTGTTCCTTAGATGGTGTGGCAGAATTAGCAAAGGAACTAGTTTAGGGCATTGGGTTGCATAATGCCTTTCGTTTCTACATAATTGACATTGGGGAGTACATCGGTAGGGTACCATATGAGGTAGGGTATTGGTTTGCATGAATGGGTGGTCCATGGTTCCTATTTGAGGGACCCGAATGGTGATGTTGGCCACGATATTGGTTGGTACGAGGTGGGTGTTGAGTCGTAAAGGCAACAGAGGGGTTTTGATTTGCATGTAAGGGCTTGACAAAAGTTTCACGACTTTCAACAAGAGCAAGTAGATTGGAAAAACTAGGTAAAGGGTGAGAGGAACATACTGAAGTTAAGAGAGTTTCAAATGTTGGACCGATACCATATAAGAACCAGTGGAGCAGATTAGACGGATCAACTAGATAACCTAGGGCACTTAGTTGATCACATGTGACATCAAATTTTCATTCAAATTTATGGTGGGTGGAGGGACAGATTTGGAGCCATCAATATGTAGAAGAAGTTGTTGATAGGATAGTTTAATAACAATAATATGTGCTAGACCACTCATGGGGAGATTATTTTGTGAGGAAGATGCCATGGTCGAAACACCCAAAAAGAAGGGATAAGGGAATAGAGGGTGAACGAAGGATGTGAAAGAAAAAGATAGACAATTTAAGGGAGAAAAAGAGTAGTGGACTTTTGGGGGACCTCAACCATATTTAGGTTGATACCGTGTTTAATGTGAAGACAGAATGAATATCTATCGAGTATCTCAATTGGTATATAAACATGGAGATTACATACAAGTGCCTAAAGAATAAGATAATTACAAAGAGATACAAAATAAATAAGTTTATCATCTAATAAATGTATTTGGTCTGTGGCTAATCTCTCAAGTTGACTCATACATGCTCAAACACTAAATCAAGATTGAAGATCAAGACTAAAGGAAATAGATTGGATTTTTTCTTGTAGAGCAATGCGAAAACTACAAGTTAGATAAAGGTGATTTGTATTTGTGTGACCTTACAAATTAATGTCTCCAAAATTACCGATGATAGTGGAACACAGTTTCACAAGGAAAAGATTTGGGTACATCACAAATCTTTTTCTTGTTTCAGATTGACTTGTTTAACTGACGGGAAACCCCAAAACCAAAACATTTGAAACATGTATGCGGGTATGTGACAAGCTTTGTTGTAAGGTTAAAACATTTTGTGGGTTTGAGACTGGTGTGGTGGACTTCTAGGATATTGTGGAAACGGTTTTATGCAAGAAATGGTACCTTAAAAAACGTATAAATACGAATTATATATGTTATTATTATTTTTTAAACAAATATTTTACCATTACTTTACAACATGTCTATGCATGGTGTAACAAGATAATGTCTTTTCGAGAAAATAAAAGTCATACAAGGGTGAGGTCAACAAACGATTATCATTGGGCCGTTCTCCCACCTGATTTTTACAACATGATACTTGAACAACATCATGATGCATACGGATACACAAATGGTTCTAGAGGAATATTCCTCCTTTTTGGGATGTAGATACGGTACAATTTTTTTTGTAACTTTATTCATGTTTGAATATTATCTACAAAGTTTAAAAGTTAAACATTTTTCAGGTCTACGTACCAGTATCGCACAAAGAACACAAGTGGTTGATTTTAAAGATAGATATACAGTCACTAAATTCACAATATATTTTCCCAATTATTGTAATGCAATTAAGTGCGGAGATTCATTTTGCATAATAGAAAACGTGATTGTCTTGATATTGGGAAACAATTCATTCGGCTACATTATAAATTAATATGCATGTTAACAAATTTTTTTTTTTTAAGAAAGATGGTACGGTGTACGAACACCGCTCCAATTTAATAGAAAAGACTCAGTTGTACGGACACGGCTCTAAGCCATTTAAGCAAATGATACAGCATGGACAGTGTATGAAAGGGCTTTACGCTTTATGAAACGGCTCTAAGTCGTTTCAATTATTCAAATAACTTTAATCTCACTATAGCGGATCTAAGTCGTTTCAAATTTTCAAACGGCTTTAATCTCACTATAGCGGCTCTAAGCCATTTCAATTATTCAAACGGCTTGAGAATGTTGAAACGTCTCAAAATTTTGAGCCGAGGGACAAGTCAATCACGAGCCGATGGAAGCGTCTCAACTAAGAGACTACCACTAAATGACAACGCGTGAAACGACTCTGAGCCGTTTCAGCCATTTAGGACACGTGGCGGGGGACGATTGGTTCGTTTTGATGACTCTTTTAGACTCGTGAAATTCCGTGAAAAGGCTCCCTGAGCCGCTATAAGTGGCTGGTTTGGAAAATTTGAACGGTCAATGGCCATTTTCGTTATTTTCCCTTTTAATTAACAATGACTGTAAAGATTGGCAAAAATCTTATCCAAGATTTTATCTTTAAGATTCATGGATCGCATATGGAACTTCCAGCATAAATACTAACTCATAGAGAACGCTTGAAAAGCTTAAACCAGATCTTATCCGAGATCTAATCCTTCAAATTTGTGGGTGTTCTGTGGGTAACATTATTAATTTCTTAGTTCTTTATTGGAATCAAATGAATTGCGGGAAATCCATCAACCAAGACCAAGTAACTAAAGTTATATATATATATATATATATATATATATATATGGAGCCGCTAAAATGAAAACCACATCTAGTTGTAAGAACCGTGAGAACCACTTTCAACCAATCACATTCTGCCACTCAAAAGGTTATTTTGGTCATTTAACACCAAATGTCATTTCCCCTACCTCTCTCCTCATTTATTAACGTCAGACCTCATAATTTATAAAGAATCCCATTTCTCCACCTTTTGTCTCTCTCCACCTTTTCAAAAATCCATATCCTATCTCATCTCAAACAAAATCACTGCATATAATAGAAAGAATCCCATTTCTGGGTTTCTCTTTGCCGACAACGGTGCTGGTTTTTTTGATTTCTTGCGGAGCTTCCCCTGCTTTTGGTGGTGGGAGGTGGTTACCTCCTTTCCGGCGCCCGGAGTTAGACTCCGACAACTATGATTGTTGTTCTTTGCTCCGACGTGACACTCACACCACCCCACTACCCTCCTTCTTTACCTTAAGTCAACCACAACCCCCAATGTTTTCGCGGCAAGTGGTTTGGTCGGCGGCGGTGGTTCTAACAGTGGGTTGTTGGCTGGTGGAGGGCCGGCGGCAGCGCCCCCGTGAGCGGCGGAGGTCCCGGTCTCATCCCGACGAGTTGATGCTCTGGTCGACTTTGGAGGTTATGGGTTTAGTTGGTTCAAGATTGGTGGTGGCGGTTCCACGGCTGGGTGTTGATGCTCTGGTCGACTTTGGAGGTTATGGGTTTAGTTGGTTCAAGATTGGTGGTGGCGGTTCGACGGCTGGGTGGTGGACCGGCGGCAGCGCCGCCGTGAGCGGCGGAGGTCCCGGTCTCCTCCCGACGAGTTGATGCTCTGGTCGACTTTGGAGGTTATGGTTTTTAGTTGGTTCAAGACTAGTTCATCAGTTCCTTGGCCTGTTTTGTTGATTTCTCTGGTATTTTTTTTATCTCTGTTTTGATATGTTGGGGATTTTGATTTGGTATGTGGGTCTGATGAACTATGTGTGTTTGATGGTTTGATTTTTTGGTTTGGTTTCTTTGATTTTTTTGCATGTGTTCTTGTTTTATCTGGTGATTTTGATCTGTGGACTTTGGTGATTTTGATCAGTGGACTTTTGTGGGTTTGCCTGTGTTCTTGTTTATCCTGGTGCCTTTTGAATGTTTTGAATATGGTTGAATCTGGTGTTTTTTGAATATGGTTGAATCTGGTGATTTTTTGAATATGGTTGAATCTGGTGATTTTTGGATAGTGTTTTTGTTGGGTTTGATTTTTGTTGAATCTGGTGCTTTTTGAATCTGTTGAATCTTTGAATATGTTTGAATTGGGGCGGTGATGATGCAAAAAAAAAACATATATTTTGATGACGATGGCACGGCAAGGACGGTGGAGGGTAGGTTTTTGAACCTGCAACCCCACTTTTGCAGCCTCTGATTATCGGAAAATCTGAGCCAAAACATCGTTTTTTTCAAGAAATCCACTCGTTCTTTTGATTTTTGTTTGTTGGGTTTTTATTTTTTTTGAGGCGTCGATGATGATAGCAATATATCTGAGACACCTACGGAGTAGCGATTTGCTGGGTGCGTTCGTTTTGTGTAAAAAACTTTTAGATAAAACGTCTTTTAGATAAAACGTAAAACTTAATTTTTTTTACGTAAAACGTAAAACATAAAAAGTTTTACGTAAAATGTAAAACGTAAAAAGTTTAACGTAAACTTTTTAACGTAAAATGTAAACCTTTTAACGTAAAACGTAAAAACGTTAAACGTAAAATGTAAAAAGTTTTACGTAAAACGTTAAAAGGTTTACGCAACACGTAAAAAGTTTTACATTAGCCGTAAAACGTAAAACGTAAAAAGTTTTACGTAAAACGTAAAAAGTTTTACCTAAAACGTAAAAACGCAAAAAGTTTACGTAAAACGTAAAAAGTGTTACGTAAAACGTGAAAAAATCGGCGCGTTAAAAAACGTGAAAAAACGGCGCGTTAAAAAACGTGGAGAAAATGGCGCGTTAAAAAAACGACGCTTGGAAAAACGGCACATAAAAAACGTGTAAAAAAACGGCGCGTTAAAAACGTCGAAAAAACGGCGCGTTAAAAAATGTGAAAAAATCAGCGCATTAAAAAACGTGTAAAAAACGGCGCGTTAAAAAACGCCGATTGAGAAACACGGCGCTTTAAAAAAACGGCGCGTTAAAAAAACGGCGCGTTAAAAAACCCGGTGTGCAAAAACCGGCGCGTAAAAGTTTTTGTTTTGTTCAAAAAATTTGAATTGAAAAATGATTTTCATAAAAAAAATTCTTTTTTAAAAAATAAAAAGTAATATAATAAAACAAAAAGGTAATAAAAAATTAATAAAGACAAAAAGACAAAATAGAGTAATTTTACTATACTACCCTTTTGAATTAAAATATTAAAGATATAATAAGACAAAATCTATTTAATATTAATTTTTGTTACTTTAAGTCTCATCCATCCATTTTCTTGATCTAAAGGCTAGAAAGTGGTTCTCTCAGTTCTTACAACTGGATGTGGTTTTCATTTTAGCGGTCTCATATATATATATATATATATATATATATATATATATATATATATATAGGGTTCATGCGAGAACCACTTTTATTGCGAGAACCAATGTGAACACAACAAAATATATTCATTACACCATCACCCAAAACCTAAAAAACCTAACCCCCACCCCCACCACACTCCCCAAAAACCTAAAAAAACCTAACCCCCCCTCGTCCACCAAATCTAAATATAAAAACTAAACCATAAAGCTAAACCCCCCAAAAAACCTAACAAGCTAAATGTTAAAAACTAAACCCCCTAAAAACCTAAAAAAAATCTAAAAAACACAAAATTTTTTAATATTTTTTATAAAATAATTGCTACTTTTCATCATCAATTTTTTTATGACGAAGAGTAGCGGATTTTTTTTATAAAAAGTATTAAAAAAATTTGTGTGTTTTTTAGATTTATTTAGATATTTTTGGTTGTGTTCACATTGATTCTCGCAATAAAGGGTGGTTCCTAACGAATCTTTCTCATATATATATATATATAGAGAGAGAGAGAACAATGCTAGATAGAAAACCCTAAAAATTTGAGAAAACCTTAGAAAACCAACCTCCCGGCTTTTTTTTTTTTTTTGAAAAAAATAACACATGTAATATACATGTTTTTAAGAGTTTTGAGCCAAAAAATCAAAAAAGCGCCGAGTGGATGTTTTTAAAGAAAATAAACAAGTTTCAGCAACTTTCATCACTAACATGTGTTAGACAAAAAGTTGCTGAAACTTGTTTATTTAAAAAAAAAAAAAACCACTAAGCGTTTTTTTGATTTTTTTTTGCTCAAAACTCTTAAAAACATGTATATTACATGTGTTATTTTTTTCAAAAAAAAAAAAAAGTCGGGAGGTTAAGTTTTCTCAAATTTTTAGGGTTTTCTATCTAACCCTCCTATATATATATAGGGTAGGGCTATATAGAAAACCCTATCTATATAAAAAACCCTAGAAAACCCAACCTCCCGACATTTTTTTTTAAAAAAAATAACACATGTAATATACATGTTTTTAAGAGTTTTGGGCCAAAAAAATCAAAAAAGCGTCGAAGGGATAATTTAAAAAAAAAATTTCAGCAATTTCTGACTTTTTTGCCTAACACATGTTAGGTGCTGAAATTTGTTTATTTTTTTTTTAAAAATCCCTTGGGCGCTTTTTTGTTTTTTTGGCTCAAAACACTCTAAAACATGTATATTACATGTGTTATTTTTTTCAAAAAAAAAAAAAAAACTGTCCGGAGGTTGGGTAAAAATGGGGGGAGATTTGGGTTTCCAGAGTTTTCTACCTAAATAGGGTTTTCTGTCTAGCATTATCCTATATATATATATAGGGAGAAGATAATGCGAGAACCACCTCTTATTGCGAGAACCGCGAGAACCAATGTGAACACAACCAAAAATGCCTTAAAATAGCTAAAAATCACACAATTTTTTTTTAATATTTTTTATATAAAAATCGCTACTTTTCGAAGCAAAGAAAAAAAATTAAAATTTAAAAAAAAAAAAAAAAAATTTTGGCCACTAAAAGTAGCGATTTGAGCATAAAAAATATTAAAAATAAAATTTTAGATTTTTTATATATTTTTTTAGGTTTTTTGGGGGTTTAGTTTTTTGCATTTTAGCTTGGGGGGGGGGGGGGGGGGGGGGGGGGTTTAGGTTTTTGGGGGGTGGGGGAGGGGGGTTTAGGTTTTTTTTTTTTTGGGGGGGGGGGGGGTGGGGTTAGGTTTTTTGGCGGTTTTAGTTTTTAGCATTTAGCTTGGGGGGTGGGGGGTTTAGGTTTTTTTTTTTTTTTTGGGGGGGGGGGGGGGGTGGGGGTTAGGTTTTTTTAGGTTTTTTTAGCTATTTTAGTTTGTGTTCACATTGGTTCTCGCGGTTTTCGCAATAAGGGTGGTTCTCGCATGAACTGAACCGAGCCCTATATATATATATATATATATATAGGGCTCGGTTCAAATGAGAAGCACCACGAGTTGTGAGAACCGTGAGAAATTTTTCTTCCCGCGCGAGTTGGGCCAAAATATTTTTGCACAAACATAGGTGAAAATATTATAAACACATTTGTAAAAAAAAAAGTAAAATGAGAACCACCACAAGTTTTTTATGCGCTGGTGTAAATTTTATACGAAAACAAATATTTTTTTTACACCTCATGTAATTGTGGGTATGCGGCATTTTTTAAAATTTGTTTTTTCTTGAAACAAGTGATTTTTTTTATGACTTTTGAGAAAAAAAATCGGGTAAACTTTTGGATGGCCTAGTTCTTATGGTTCTCACAACTTAAGGTGGTTCTCATTTTAACCTATCCCTATACATATGTATTTTCAAGATTTGATCCAAATGGTCTGGTTCCATTGACAATTACAGGCGTGAAATATCAAGCTCTGTCAAAAGGGTTTCAACTTTCAACAATTGATAACAATATTTTTACGATTTTGATGACAATATTTTTGTCCGGTTCAGTTGGCAAGGACAACATTGAACAAATAAGATTATTGATAACAATGTTAGAATAAAAACTTCTTCATGAGAGGATCATTATAAAATTCTCTTCGGATAGAAGTAGAGGATCCAAATCATGATTTTCTAGAAAAATCTAAGATTTTATTTATAAAAAAATCCAAGAAATTTCTATGATTAGAGGATCAGTGGAACCCTCTTGATCCTCCTCTAGATCCATTGCTGATTGATAACACAAAACCGGGTAAATTAGTTGACCAAGTTTAGTCAAATCTTTTAACTAAGACATTAGAATCTACAAATTTAACCAAAATTTTGAAAGTTAGAAATCACCCAAACTATCCCGTGGGTGTTGACAATATTTACTTTAACATAATTACATAATAACAAATTTAAAATATGGTAGACTTAATTTTGTGAAACAAATGCGTAGAGACTGATCCATATAGGGTAATGATAAGCGTTTAATAATTTGAAATTAACGATTGATGATGATTTTATCCAATTTAGAAAGAACATAATTGACACTAGTTTTCTACTTGTTGCAGGCTGGCTGCTTTTGTCAATGCATGTGGGCAGGGAATTTATGCATGCAGCCCAGCATAAATAGTCAATCACCAGACACATACGTACGTACATACATATATTCACATATTTAATTTTTTTATGCTTAATTATCTCCTTATATTAACATATTTAATTTTTTTATGCTTAATTATCTCCTTATATTAACATATTTAATTTTTTATGCTTAATTATCTCCTTATATGCTATAAAGATACTATAATAAGAACAAAATACGAATGAATTGATCTCAGAAGAAAAAAAACACAATTAGCTGTTAAACTTTCATGTTGAAAAGTATGGCTTACTTAACAGTGAATATTCTAACAACAATAGAAAATCGTTTCAGTAACATCTCTTATATTTTTTCATTAACATGTTAAAAAATAAATACGTATATTTTGACATTAGGAATGAATATACATGTTAAAATGAACAAAATTATAAATTTCCGATGATTTTTACAAGGTATGAAATAGCACATGGTCTGGAGGTTGTAGCTAGGGGAGACAATTCCATACAATAATTGTATATCAAATATTTTAACCATGCCGACATTTAGGAGGCATGACTCATACCACATTATTGTTATTATTATATGTTTTAGAAATTAACTTGTTTGATTTTCAATGGATTTTATTTTGAGACTGTAAAATTTTATAAAAATCAATTCAAATAATCTACAAAAATATAATCTATACATATAATAAAGTAAACCAATGTGTGACACGTGTCATTCATTGGAGGCGTCTATTTTTTGGTTTTCTCGCCTTTCTTTTATATTTATCTTCTAACAATTTATCTTTTAATTTGTAGATAATATTAAATAGAAAAATGTTTATCTGATAACTATAACCCTTTTATTGAAGTTTTAAAGGGTTTCACGTTTTTTTGCACCTGGTCTTTTATGTTTTAAATTCTAGGATTTGGCTAAAACACACTTTGCCATTAATCACATAATTTTTTTGGATTTATTAAAAATTCATGACTATATTATATACTTATAAGCTTGAATATATATGTCAAACTTAAAAATTATTCTTCAAAAATTCAGTAACATCTATACTCTATATATAGTGACACGTGTCATTTATTGAAGACACATTTTTTTAAGTTTTCCCGCTTTTCTTTCATATATATCTTCTAATAATTGTAAATAATACTAAATAGAAAAATGTTAATTGAATACAAAAAATATAGGATAACATCAAATGTATATCGATTACTTAAATGAGTATACACATGTATGATATTTTTTTACTATTATTATTAGTTTCATTATTTATCAAATATATATAAGTGTGTCCGTCTTTGATTTGCATTTACAAGAAATATTTATTATACAGGGTCGACTCAACCATTTTAGAGGCCTAAAGCAAGTTTTAAAATTGGGGCCCTTCTTGCCTATTTTTTTTCTTATCCAAAAAGAATAAACGACGGTCGATCGGCCTAAAGGAGATTCAAACCCGCCCCCTTAAGGTACACAGATGACATGCGCGCCAACTGGGCTACACCATTTTAATAACAAGGCTCATACCCATATAGTATATAATTTTTTTTAAATCTTGAGGCCCTATACATTTGGTGGCCTGAGACCCAAGCCTCAAAATACTTGGGCTTGGGCCTACCCTGTTATTATATAGTTTAAATTGTTCAACCGGTGTAACACACGGGGAACTAACCTAGTAATATATACATAAAAAATACAAATAGATCTCTCAATTTATATGATAAATATACGTAAGCTGTTTATTATTATTATTATTATTATTATTATTTTATTTTAACCAATTTAGCTTTCGTGTCCTATGAAGTTCAACTTTTATAATGTTTTAAACAATTTAACTTTTGAGTATGTCAAAGAAGAAATTTGTATTTTGGCTTTAAATTTTAAAATGTGTCTTTTCTCTTTAAAAAATAAATAATAATAAGAAAAAGTTTGTTGTGATGGTTGCTAAATGTACCCCTTCTTAGTATTTTTCATACCCCTATTTCCATAAATCACATTTAAACTTATCATATTTACCTGTATACAAGTCATCATTTTTAAAAAAAGTATTCTTTTTGTTAAAAAACATAAATTCAAAAGTGTAAAAAAATATTACAAACGTTTTTTATGTTTTCTTTTATGGAACATCTTTGCAAATTACTAATAACATTTTTCATATAAAAATAATAAAAAAAATTGAATTTTCTTTTTGAAAAAGGTCTATATTAAGTCATGTATAAGTTTATAAATAGATAGTATGAGCTATTTGTTAGTAGGTTTGGTAAAGTTATAAATAAGGGGAATTGGCCTGTAATAATACTTACCAACTAGAGGTCTTTGCCTATTGACAGTCACACCTTTAAATATTCCTCTCATCAGTCCCACATTTCACATATTTTTCATACACCGGTCCCCAGTTAAAAAAACTTAACGGAGTTATGTTTTTTTTCAAACTACAAACAACTTTTATACCGCTTTTGATCAGAATGACGATACGAGTCAATTGTTGTAAAACTTACCTCGAAACGGTACTCCAAACGATGAAAACGACGCTTTAATTCGGGTGTTTAAATTTCCAATTAACAAAAATCAAGTCATTTGAAGCACCATTTCGAGGTAAGTTTTACATCAATGGACTTGTATCAACGTTCTGATCAAAAGACGTAAAAGATATGTTTGTAGGACTTGCATCACCATTAAGTTTTTTTTTTTTTTTTTTTTTTTTTTAATAAGGGACTGGTGTAGGAAAAATAGGTAAAAAGTAGGACTGGTGGAGAGAATATTCAAAGGTGAGACTGTCAATTGCTAATGATATGTTTCTGTGTGTATATACATGCATATATATATAGGGTTAGGTTCATTTGTGAACTTTACCCTAATTGTGAACAAAATGAACTCATCTTGGCCATTGATCTAGTTTTAAAACTATAAGGGTATGATTGCCATTATACATTTAAACATAATTTTTTAATTAAATTTAAAACATAATCCTTTTTCTTTTATCATGACCAGTTACAAAATACATGTAACTACCCCTATAATTATGGGATCCAAATTTATGTGCGTAAGTTTGAATTCAGATTTCACCCAATAAAAACCACATTGATATGTATTGCATTCGTTGTTCATCATATTCAACCACATCATATTCAACCTATAATTATGGGAGACAATACACATGTGTATACTCCGATTAATACTGACCATAAAAAACATGAACATTGTTAGTTACACGACATAACATTCCAGCTTCAATGCATGTACACATATCTCCAGTTTGTATATTTCACAATTCACGATTACACATGTCTTCTTATATCAACAACTGAAATGGGAAACAATACACATGTGTATACTACCATTAGTATTGGGTGAAAAGAAGATATGAGAGAGAGGATCGTTGAAGATATGCACTTGATTTTTTTTATTAAAGTATAAATGATTTCTTGATTATAGTGTCTATCTTGGAAACTGATAGAGAGATTTATGGGATTACAGTTTTCAAACAGAATACATTTATATGAAATTTCCAACTTAAATACACATGTGTATTTCTTGAAAATATGGAGGTGGTTTTTTTTCAATGATGAATTAAAATTGAATTACTAACTGAACATGATGGGGCGGTTATTTTTTCTTGTAACTGAATATAATTTTTAAGAACAAATAATTACGATACTGCCCTTCGGTAGTTATTTTAAATCAGGTTTTAGATTTTTATTAATTAAAAAATCCTTTAAAACCTAGATCATGGTCTCCTCATCCAACGATTAGGATCTGTTCGTTTTTGTTCACAAAATAACAATGTTCACTCTTGATCCCCACCCTATATATATATATATATATATATATAGTAAATTACAAGTTTTGTCCTTTATGTTTGTCTTAAATTTCAGGCACTGTCCTTTACCTTTAAAATTGATGACTTTTGTACTTAATGCTTAAAATATTGCACGTTATGTCCTTTAGGGCAAACCCAGTTAGAATTTTCTGTTAAGTTATGTCATGTGCATTGCACATGAGGGTAAAACAGTCATTTCCCCTCCCCACTTGTGTTTCCCCCTTTTAAAACCCTAATAACATCCCCAATTCATCACTTTTACATCCAGACAATACAATACAATGCAAAAACATGAAAACAACCTAACTCGTGGATGCTCCGTCATCCTCCTTGAATCCGCCACAATCATGGTGATGATCATGACAGTCTTCATAGAAGGATTTTTGTTTGTGGAAGATGCAACATTTTTTGGAGCTCTTTTTTTTTTTGAAGAAATTCGTTATCGACGGTGCCTTCTTTCCACGTCACCTTCTTCTTCCGGGGATTGAGCGTTATCGTTAAGGTTGTTGTCTGCGATGGAACGGGGTTTTCGAGGGTTATGGTGGTGGTGGTGGTTGTGGATGATGATTCTTGCAGGTCTCATCATTTTCGTCTTCTTTGAAAGTTTTAGGGTTTGATATTTTGGGGAAAAATTCAATCTTCCAACGCGTTATCGAAGATTCTAGTTTAATGTCTATTGGAGATTTTTATTTAGGCTAACTTTTTCATTTATTTTAAAAGGAGGAAACACAAGTGGGGTGGGGAAATGACTGTTTTACCCTCATGTGCAATGCACATGACATAATTTAATAGAAAATTCTAACTGGGTTTGCCCTAAAGGACATAACGTGCAACATTTTCAAACATTAAGTACAAAAGTCATCAATTTTAAAGGTAAAGGACAGCGCCTGAAATTTAAGACAAACATAAAGGACAAAACTTGTAATTTACTCATATATATATATATACATATATATACATATATATATATAAATCCAATTCGAATTTCGAATCAAACCGACTTGAAAATCACAAATTCGTATTTGATTAGAATTCGATTACTTGACTCGAATACGAAACAACTCAAATTCAAACCTTATTAATTGAATTCGAATCGAGTCGAATTACAATTTTTTCGAATCCTAGAAGCGAATTTTGAACAACCCTAGCTGTAAACACTATTTTAAAATATTTTTTTTTACCTTTTTAATAAAAAAAAATTCTAATTATTTTATAAACACATTTTAAAGTATTAAAAATTATAAAACTAAGACCTCTAAAATATAAACTAGACAACGAAAAATTAATATAAGTTTTTTTTTTCAAAAAGAAAGCACAAAACTTTTTTTTTATCATTTTTATAAGTAAAACATTATTATTATTAATTTGTAAAGACGTTCAATAAAAAATAATCAAAATACTATTTGAGAAAATATCTTTAAAAACACTATCTGTAAACTTTAAAAAATATGTTCTTTTAAATAAAAATAAAAAACAAACATTTTTTTGACAAAAAAGACGTATTTAATCTTTTTCTACACTTTTGAATTTGTTTTGTAATAAAAGAATACTCTTTTATAAAATATGACTTGTATAAATATGACAAGTTTTAATGTGATTTTTTGAATAAAAGGTAATAAGAGAGGGTATATTTAGCCTACCCCTTTGTTAAACGTTGTTTCTATTGTAGTATAATAAGTATTCTTTTCTAATACTTTGGGAACGAATATGGTCACGAGAAATTATCTCTTGTGGAGAAACAAATGTTCAATTATTAAGTGGTGTAAGTATTTAAGGGAAAAAAAATATTTCTAAAAAAAATATCTTGGGAACGAATGTATTTGTGACCACAAAATATGGGATTGAGGCATGTGATTTTACAATTAAGACAACACGTGCTTTGAGGTCCTCACGTATCCTTTCTACTATTCAAATGTGTTGTGGTATATAAAGGCTGAATCGATTTAAAAACCGCATGATGTAGAAAATAAGAATCATAGATATATCAAGTCAAATATTGATTGTGTAATCATACCTACTAACACTACTAACACATTAGCTCCGCCTCTGTCAATAATCATACCTACATCTTTTCATTTTACTACAAAATACATCAATATACAGGGGCGGATCTATTGTGGACCAAGGGGTAGCCTCCGCTACCGCTTGGTCGGAAAATTTTTGACGTTTTTAGTGTAAATTTTAGAAAAATTTGACGTTTTTTCGATTTCGTTACCGCTTATTTATAAAACGTTCCCCCTTGGTCGGAATCCTAGATCCGCGACTGTCAATATATGATACACTCCAGAAATAACCTGCATACTGCTTAGTTCAAGTTTCAATAATATTTTATAAAACTCTAGATACATTCAAAATTTTAAAAAGTTTATACCAATAACTATAGTTTTGCGATGATTTTGGGTAACAAAAATACCATTGTTGTTGCTATTTTTTTATCGCACTTACCACACGTCCTGATTGATTTTTTAAGGCAGCGAAAACCACTTTTAAAGTGGTTTCTAGACCGTTCAAATAAACAGGGAATCAAAAGTGCTCTCGTTTTTTTAAAGCGATCAAGGAGCCGCCCCATAAAATCTTGACAAATGGAACATGATGCGTATACATGGCGAAAGTAGAATCCCCTAAAAAGATTCAACCGCCCCATAAAATTGTTACAAAAGCAACATATGATGCGGATATCTGGTAAAAAAGAAACCGCCTCAAAACTGTTTTGTTGGGGCGGTTTATTAACTGCTTCAAAAGTACTTTTTTTAAATTAAAAAAATAATACCATTAATTTTTTATATTTCAATTTTGCTACCAAATATTTCAATTTTTTATATTACCAAATATGATAGTCAATGTTCAAAAAAAAAAAATATATATATCTATAATATATTATAAAATATTTTAGATGAACAATATGGTAATTTAATTTCTCAAAATTTATAGGATGTTTATTACAAGTTTCTAAGCATAAGGTACAAATGTTCTATGGAATAGTTACAAATTTGCCATTATTAGATAAACTTCTCCTAATTAATACTTATATAACTCATATTAGATTATTTAAATTACTACATTAACTTTTATTAAATTTATAATACTTTAATTAAGATTTAAATTTATATTTACTATTTACGATTTTATAGCTAAATATTAGTTATTTTAAATATTTTCTTATTTTTATGAATATACTGAAGTATATATTTATTGGATATATATAGATAATTGTAATAACGAGTATATAGGACCTGTGCATTGCGGCAGGACCCTTAAATCAAACAAAGCTAAACGTAAAAACGTTGAAGCGCAAATTTATACCAAAACATAAAACAAAAAAATAATTTTCACGCGTTATAGTAAAGACGTTGACAATATCCGAAATCTTATGTAAAAAAGTGAAGCACGTTGCGGCGATACCGTTAAATTGAACAAAAATTAGACGTAAACATGTTGAACCACGTACGCACGTTGTGACTGTTAACTCGCAACTCAATTGAGTTTATATTTATAATAATATTTAAATAAATTTTTAAAGTATAGGGTTTTTTAAAACTAAAAGTAAACTATAGGGATTATTTGGTACTTATACTTGTACTCTAAGGTTAGGAAACATAAATACTTATATGTAATAGAGACTTGTATACATAGCTTTAATACTTGTACATATAGATAAAAAGAATAAATAAAAAATAGTGGATGCCTCATGGCATCCCACTGGTCTATAAAATTCATTAACCAATCCAAATACTAAAAGATGAATAGTAAGACTACCTCTCATAGCTTATTTGGTAAATTACAGATGTGTAATGCAATGTGTAATAATAATAATAATAATAATAATAATAATAATAATAATAATAATAGGATAGAGGATCCTGTACATTAATCAGAAGTGTGAGAAGTGTATTATAACACTATATAACACCATATAAACACCGTATAACAATATGTAACACCATATAACACTATGTAACACTATATAACAATATATAACAAATGTAACACTATAGTTTGTCTGATAGCATCTCTATGATAGATGTATAGTGTTATATATTGTCATATGGTGTTATATGGTGTTACATGGTGTTATACAGTGTTTATATGATGTTATATAGTGTTATATATAGTATTATAATACACTTCTCACACTTCTGAATTAATGTACACTATCCCTACCCATAATAATAATAACCATAGCAACAATAACAATAACAATAACAATAACAATAACAATACTCAAATATAATCAGTGTTTAAGGGTAGTTGGGTTAGATTGTGCCCTCTAAAAGAGCTTTGATGACACTCGCTGCATCATGCAACCCAACCTACAAAGTTTAAATCAAGTATTTATAGTAGTGGTGGTAATGATGGTAGTGATAGTGGTAGTGATAGTAGTACACAAATATCATTACTAAATATTTAAAATAGTAATGATACCAATACTCAAATATCTATATCTATCTATACTTTCTATAAAAGGAGAAATCCCAATGACATAAGAAAAGCTGATGTGTCAGCAGAAGAGGCTGTCCAACAAGGCTTTTCTTATGTCATTTTTATATCATAAAGCCTAATATAAAATATCAATTAAAATTTTATCTAAACATCTGCCCGCAATATTTTATAATCAAACATCTGTTTCCAATAAACATCTGTCCAGATTCAAAATTCTGGCTCCACATTCAAAATTGAAAATTCAAACCATATATTCTAATCCTATAAATAAGATATAATTATCTGGCTCCACATTCAAATCTCTCTCGCTCATATCTGTGAGTGTATCTCTCTCTCAAATGCATCTTTATCGTGATTCAGCCGCTAATCTCCGATTACACTTCTTTGTTCGAATGTTTGTTAATTCTGTTTACATGTTATCGTTCCAGTATCATTGTTCCAACATCGTCGTTTCAATGTTGCTTCCCATCACACATCAACCTTTCAATATCGATGTTGCAGTATCATTGTTGCAACATCGTGAAAAGTTGCATGTGCTACCTTCTTTGATGGGAGAGTTGCATTGTTCGATTTTCGTTAAATCGAAAGTCATGTTTTCTTGCGTCAGTAAGATTTTCTTCTTTTATAGAAAGTATAGATTCGTGCAATATCGTGAAAAATCAGATGTGCTACAACAGTTGAGAGGAGACCTTTGCATTTTAGGTTTGTTTCTTATTTTGATTAACTGTTGATGATGTTGAGAGTTTTTATTGACACTGGCATTTTAGAATATGTTAAGATGCATGTTGATATTATTAAAATGAACTACTACATAGAAAAATAGAAATTTAATGAAATATTTATAAAGTATTACACGCTAGAGTTAACACTTGCTAGGATTTCGTAGATTCTGGCCTTTCTCCATGTGATTTCATGCTCTCTTTTGAATTTCAGGTCAGTTAGCATGTTGCAGATTTTCTGATCCTGTTTTAGAAGTTGTGTCAGAAACTCTTCTGCATTCTTCTGGAACTATGATGGAGGAGAGTGCTGGACTTCATCGAGCAATGCTATGCTGTTCCAGGTTTTGTTGTAATTAGTGTCATTGATTATGTCGACTTTCCTGTTTAGTTCTTTGTTCTTTGAGTGACCACATCGAGAATTGTGTTTTAACATTGCTGGTGTCTGACCAGTGGTAGAAGCTGAAGTTTTCCATGTAGATTTTTTGTTGGTTTTTCTGATTTGGAACAATTTTTGACAGAAAGTGATTTGTAGGACAATTTGTTGATGTTTTGAATCAAAAGTAATCATCGGTCTTTTATAGAGTTTAAAAACGCGTCTACATGGTAAATGAAGAGGTTAATTGTAATTGTGATAATCTGCTTTTGTTCTTTGAACTTCTAAATTTTGTCCCTTGGGTTTCTTGGTATTTAATTTTACAATTTTCCCATAAAAGTTGGGTTTTGAAAAGGTTTTTGCATTAAAAGACTGCTGTTTTGATTTATACATTAATATGTTTATATTAAATCTACACATTTTCACTGTTAGATATTTAAGTATATAAACTCATAGTCACTTCACCTGTTTTTCATCACGTTTTCCTACGAAGGTCTCATACTTTCAGGAAAGTCGAGTAATATAGTTTATTCAAATGGTGTCATTAACTTCTGTAAAATCAGATGATTTAAAGCAGCGTTTTGTCAGGAAAATCGAGGAACATGTGTATGAAGATAGGGCTACTCTTCAAGTGCTGAAGAGATGTTTTGATGGATTGCAAGTTGGCCTGTTCACGAGAGAGCAGGTTTCAAGAAATCTTATGCGGATGCCTTCAACTTCCGTTCGTGAGCTTTGTGTTGTCAGTAATATAGAGTGCGGTGATAGAGACGTGGAGTTCATGGCGATGCTGAAGGACATACATCGAGAGGTTCAGCAATCGATGGAGTTGAAGCTAAAGTTTCTTAGTTCTTGCTGTTATTTTTAGATTTGAACTTTAATGTTGTTTAGTATGTTATGTAATTATTGGACTTTTAATGTCATGAATTGTAACAACCGTCTAATTTCTTACGAATTTAATTGCATATTCGTGATTAAAGATAATAAAGTGATTAATTAAATCACTAGTACAAAATTTTTAAAGTTCTAAGTGATCAGTTTACTACATCTAACCACTATTCAAACATCCAAAACACAATTAGAAATTTGTTTACATCCCAAAAACATTGTTTGAACATAGATTAAATTCATGCGGAAGCTTGATTGGTTTGTGTTTGGTTCTTCAAAACTTGCTTGACCGCCATCCGTAAAGTCCCCATAATCTCCTAAAGTCAAAACCATTCAAACTATTAGTTCTGACATTGAATTAGATCATACAAACAAGTTCTAGCATTGAATCATGAAAAATAAAATAAAAATCTAAAAGTTGTCATGTCGCGTGTCGCAAAGGACTTTCGCGTGGCGCGGGTGCCCCCGCGTGTCGCGCCAGTGCTCTATTTTAAATACTCATAACTTTTAACTCGGTTGTCCGTTTTAGGTGATTCTTTTTCCTATACATCTGTAAATTCATTACCGACTTGCCTATTACAGTTATCATACCGAAAATTTGATCTACGGATCGAACGACTAAAAGTCACTATGCATTTATTCGACCCACTCTAACTACACCATTTTACTACAGTTTCACTAGTAAGCCTATGGCGCCTTATACCCATCATCCGGGACTTATCATCACCCGCATTTCTTCACCAATCCCATGGTTTAATGCTCTTGTGAATATTATCGCCATTGCTAACTACTAAAACACTAATGCTACAATTTACACCATTATTTGACCCGTTGGCTCATCTCATGGAATCCTCCAATGCGACTATACATAATTTAAGTAGCGATCATGGTCGCTATAACCAACACAACTTTTGTACTACAATGCGACTATACATAATTTAACAACAATTCACTTAATGTAACGAGTTAAGTTACATACCTTTAGAGCACGCCCTTCAAACGTAAATCGCCACCGGCTTGTCCACCCGACGTTCCGGTATCTTTTCCTATAGAGTTCAATCATGCCGCGGTTAGAACCCTTTTTAATCATATATCGCATAATTCGCCCAAACATCACAATTATGCGTTTTTAACTTTAAATTTCAGTTTTCGAACCTTCTTTGAGGCATTTCAACAAACACTTTAAGGGCGGGATTTTATATCTTTTATATTCTAGTTCATCACTTGTCACTTAGCCTCGATTAACATTTATCGAGTTATCATATATAGAATTAAACATCAAATTTTTCAAAATTCAGTTTCTATGAATCAAATTACACTAGAATAGCCTTCTAAACCCTAGTGTTCATCAACTTCTCACAAAACCCATGAATCACCTTCAATGTGTTCATGAAATTTTGAGAGATTAGACATGATTTCACTTATTGTTGTCTAGGGTTTACTCCTAGACACTATATCATCCTTAATCTATTCATTTAACAAACATGCATCAACAGATTTCAATTTCCCTAGAATCATGAGAATTTCAAGTAGAGATTTCTTATCAAATTTTACATACCTTATGACCCCCTTGCAATGGAGATCACAAATCTTAGCTCGGATTTCGTTTTGGATCAGATTTGAACCTTTAATTCATGAGTTTTGTGGATGTTAGGGTTTTGAAGAACCCTGGTCGCCCCCTTGTTCTTGTCTGGTCGATCTCAGCACACATAAGTGTGTTTGAGTTTTAATTTTTTGTTTTATCAACATTAGTTTCAATTTAAACACTTTTGGCCCCTCAACTTTCGTTTTTATTTTGTTTTAACGCCTTAACTACTCATAAGTCATCATCTAACCAGGTTAGTGTCGTTCCCAGTTAGTTTGTTTCACTTGTTTATTTACAACATATTTGTAATATGAGAATTTGTATTTTCAGGGTGTTACAAGTCCACCCCCTTAAAAGGGTTTCGTCCCCGAAACCAGAGTACGTACCGAATAGTGTATAGGGTAGAGACGTCGCATCTCCTCTTCGGACTCCCATGAAGTGTCCGAACCTTTCCTATGTTCCCATTTGATCTTAACTTGATCAATTCCATTATTTCGCAAGTGCTTAACCTTCCGATCTAGGATCTCTAATGGCCTTACCGCATAATTCAGGCTATTATCCACCTCGATATCATCGTAAGGGATATAAGCTATTTCCTCCGCTAAACATTTTCGCAACTGAGACACGTGGAACGTGCCATGTATTCCACTCAACTCTTCCGGTAGCTCGAGGCGATAAGCCACCTTGCCAACCCGTTCGATGATTTTAAATGGCCCGATAAACCTCGGGCTTAGTTTCCCCCTTTTTCTGAATCTGATAACGCCCTTCCATGGGGTAACCTTTAACATAACCATGTCGCCTATCTGAAATTCAATCGGTCTTCGTCTTTTGTCGGCATAAGACTTTTGCCTATCTTGGGCTGCTTTCAAATGGGCTCGTACCACTTCAATTTTCTCATTAGTGGCTTGGACAATATCTTTATGGGCCAGTTCGCGTGGTCCCACTTCACCCCAACACACCGGGGTTCTGCACTTCCTACCATATAGCATTTCGTAAGGCGCCATGTCGATGCTCGAATGGTAACTATTATTATACGAAAATTCGGCCAAGGGTAGATAAACATCCCAACTTCCGCCGAAGTCAATAATACATGCCCGTAACATATCCTCTAGCGTCTGTATTGTTCTTTCACTCTGCCCATCCGTCTGAGGGTGGTAGATGGTGCTAATGAAAAGTTTCGTTCCCATTTGTTCTTGAAAATCTCCCCAAAAGTTTGAAGTAAAACGGGTATCCCTATCTGACACGATGGATACCGGTACTCCGTGACGTGCCACTATTTCGTTTGTATATACCTCGAACATCTTTTCCGAAGTATATGTCTCGCGTATAGGAATAAAATGAGCACTCTTCGTTAATCTATCCACAATCACCCATATAGCATCGAATCCCCGAATCGTTTTAGGTAGTTTGGTCAATAGGTCCATAGTGATATGTTCCCATTTTCAAACCGGGATCTCCAAAGGTTGCAGTTTTCCATATGGTTTCTGGTGTTCCGCTTTGACTTGTAAACAAGTCAAGCACTTCTCCACGTATTTTACTACATCCCTCTTCATTCCGGGCCACCAATAGTTTTGTTTCAAATTGTTGTACATTTTAGTCGCACCCGGATGAATAGAATATCGGGATTTATGAGCTTCATCTAGTAGAAGCGTCTTCACCCCACAAGAATTTGGAACCCATACTCTTCCGGATCGAGTCTTCAACCCGTCCTTTCCATCTGACAAATCTTTTAACTGTTCAATTATTCTTTCCATCTTCCAGTTCTCCTCTTTCACTGCTTCTACTTGCGCTTCTCGGATACGTTCAAGTATGCCCGAGGTCACAACAAGCTGCATCGACCTTACTCGTATTGGGACATAATCCGCTTTTCTGCTCAGGGCATCAGCCACCACATTTGCTTTTCCGATGTGGTAATGTATTTCACAGTCAAAGTCTTTCACCGTTTCTAACCATCGCCTTTGTCGCATATTTAGCTCCTTCTGATCGAAGAAATATTTTAAGCTCTTGTGATCGGTGAATATGGTGCACTTTACCCCATATAAATAGTGCCTCCATATTTTTAACGCAAACACCACCGCAACCAATTTGAGGTCGTGCGTGGGATATTTCTTTTCATGTATTTTCAGTTGCCTCTAGGCATAAGCTATAACTTTGCCCCGTTGCATCAAAACGCATCCGAGCCCCGATAGTGAGGCATCCGAATAAACCACCAAATCTTCGACTCCATCCAGCAATGTTAATACCGGAGCTTGAGTTAACTTCACTTTTAGCGTTTGAAACGCTCTTTCTTGTTCAACACCCCAAATGAACTTCTCCTCCTTCCGGGTTAACTTAGTTAGCAGCGACGCAATCTTGGAGAAATCTTGAATGAATCTCCTATAGTATCCCGCAAGCCCTAAGAAGCTTCTAATCTCCGAAGGATTCTTCGGAGGGCTCCATTTTGACACGGCCTCTATCTTTGAAGGATCTACCAATATTCCATCGGCGCTTATGATATGGCCGAGGAATTGCACCTTTCGCAAGCAGATGGCGCATTTTGAGAATTTCGCATACATCTTTTCTTGTCTGAGTGTCTTTAGCACCTCATGTAAGTGGCATGCATGTTCTACTTCACCTTTCGAGTATATCAGAATATCGTCAATAAACATGATTACCGATTTATCCAACATCGGCTTGCAAACCCGGTTCATGAGGTCCATGAAGGCCGTGGGTGCATTTGTCAGCCCGAATGACATCACGAGGAACTCGTAATGTCCGTATCTCATGCGGAAAGCCGTCTTCGGTACATCCTCCTCCTTGACTCTTAGTTGGTGATACCTCGACCTAAGGTCAATTTTTGAAAACCAGTTCGCACCTTGTAATTGGTCGAATAGATCATCTATCCTCGGAAGCGGGTATCGATTCTTCACCGTAAGCTTATTTAACTCCCGATAATCGATACACATGCGCATGCTTCCGTCCTTCTTTTTCACGAATAGCACGGGCGCGCCCCAAGGAGACACGCTCGGCCTTATGAATCCTTTATCGAGCAAGTCTTGTATCTGCGACATTAATTCTTGTAATTCCGATGGTGCAATTCGGTATGGTGCTTTTGCTACAGGTTTCGCGCTCGGAACTAATTCAATTCCGAACTCTACCTCCCGCTCGGGCGGCATTCCCGGTAAATCATCCGGAAATACATCTTCAAAGTCACGTACCACGGGTATGTCTCCAATCTTCAGTAATTCTTTCTCGGGTTCATTCGTGTATATCATAAATGCCTTACATCCATGCCTCATGAGCTTGTGAGCTTTCATCATTGAGTATATTATAGGATTACCTCCCTTTTCGCCATAGATTGTGACGTGTTTTCCGGTCGGAGATGTTAGCTTTATCTCTTTACAGAAACACACGACCTTTGCGTGGTGCTGAGATAGCTAATCCATCCCAACAACTACTTGAAATTCCCCCATTGACATCGGGATTAGGTCTATCAAGTATTCTTCATCATCGATGCTTAATTTGCAGCCTCGAAAAATATCACAAACTATAAAACTTTTGTTGTCTCCTATTTCAACTTCTAAGGGCACAGATAATTTCGTCAATACAAATGAAGGATGTCGAATAAATCCATGTGAAAAGAAGGATTTATTCACACCCGTATCAAACAATACACGTGCATGAATTGAGTTTATTGTGAATGTACCTGAGACCACATCGGGTTTTGTTTTCGCTTCAACCGCGGTAAGTTGGAAGGACCTAGCCTTCGCCTTTGGAGCTTCTGCTGGAGATTCTTTAACATCTCTCTTTCCAACTAAGTCTGGGCATTTTGACTTTTTGTGGCTGGGCTGATAACATTTGTAGCAAACCGAGACTTTACCCGGGCATAGAGACGTCGTGTGCCCCGTTTTACCACATATGGGGCACGGTTTGTCTTTGAAACGACACTCTCCTTTGTGCCCTTTTCCACACACTTTACAACTTGGCGACCCGCCTTTAGCATCCATTTTCTTCCCTGATTTTATAGTTCGAGCTTTCTTTGTAGGGCTTGGATTCACATCCTGTGCCCTTCGTTCACCCCTTTCAACTTGTTTCTTCAATTCAATTTCCCATTCCCGAGCAACGTTTATGATCTCGGTAAGGGTCTCGTATTTTGAAGGAGTCATAAACTCCCTATACTCGGCGCTCAACATGTTATAGTAGTAGTATATCTTCTGTTCTTCATTCGTCACCAATTCACTGCAAAACTTCATCTTATCCATAAACGTCGCCGTAATCTTGTCTATGGTCTCGCCCTGGTGTCTAAGTTGCATGAACTCTTCCTTGATTCTATTAATGACCGCCTTGGGACTATGATGTTTAAGAAACGATGTCTTAAACTCCTCCCATGTCATGGCCCTCGCCGCTTCGGCTCCTATTTCCTTCTTTTTATTGTCCCACCAATCTTTGGCTTGACCCCTCAACTGACCCGTTCCGTAAGCAACAAAGTAACTTTCGTCACAATGGGTCCTTTCGAACACTCCTTCAACATCGCTTAACCATCTCTGGCATATTATCGGGTCAACCTCCCCATTGTATATTGGCGGTTTACATGCCATAAACTCTTTGTACGAACATCCCTTACGTTCTCCCGATTTATCTTTCATAAGGTTGACACTATCTTCCAACCTTTTGACTCGTTCTTCGACAAGTGACAACACCGTGTTTTGAATTTTGTCTATAAACCAGGATAGACTACCTTCAATTGCCTTCCCCACTTCTTCGACAATTATCTCTTTCATTTGTTCGGTGCTTGTCGGCACCGGATCATCATCGTTTCTTTCCAACATCTTGAAACTGAAATGTTTACATTAAATGTTAAACATTTCATTTATAACATGGCTTTATTTGCTTTGGTTTAGCCAAGTTCATAACTTGCTTTAACCGTTCACTTTTTGGTGCACTTTCCGGGTTTGAGTGAGTTAACACACTCTTCCCATGCACATTAATTCACATCTCATTTCTTACATAAGATAAATTCTACTAAAATAATAAATTAATTCTTACCGGACGATCAATCAAGCTTGAACCAAACACTTGTTGACAACCTTGAGCTCTGATTACCAACTTGTAACAACCGTCGAATTTCTTATGAATTTAATTGCATATTCGTGATTAAAGATAATAAAGTGATTAATTAAATCACTAGTACAAAATTTTTAAAGTTCTAAGTGATCAGTTTACTACATCTAACCACTAGTCAAACATCCAAAACACAATTAGAAATTTGTTTACATCCCAAAAACATTGTTTAAACATAGATTAAATTCATGCGGAAGCTTGATTGGTTTGTGTTCGGTTCTTCAAAACTTGCTTGACCGCCATCCGTAAAGTCCCCATAATCTCCTAAAGTCAAAACCATTCAAACTATTAGTTCTGACATTGAATTAGATCATACAAACAAGTTCTAGCATCGAATCATGAAAAATAAAATAAAAATCTAAAAGTTGTCCTGTCGCGTGTCGCGAAGGACTTTCGCGTGGCGCGGGTGCCCCCATGTGTCGCGCTAGTGCTCTATGTTCCCCTCGCGTGGCGCGGGGGAATACGTTTTCCAGCAGGTTCAAAAACTGGACCTGCATATTTGCCAGCTCCGGAAAATTCACAATTCCAACTTTAAATACTCATAACTTTTTACTCGGTTGTCCGTTTTAGGTGATTCTTTTTCCTATACATCTGTAAATTCATTACCGACGTGCCTATAATAGTTATCATACCGAAAATTTGATCTACGGGTCAAACGACTAAAAGTCACTATGCATTTATTCGACCCACTCTAACTACACCATTTTACAACCGTTTCACTAGTAAGCCTATGGCGCCTTATACCCATCATCCGGGACTTATCATCACCCGCATTTCTTCACCAATCCCATGGTTTAATGCTCTTGTGAATATTATCGCCATTGCTAACTATTAAAACACTAATGCTACAATTTACACCATTATTTGACCCGTTGGCTCATCTCATGGAATCCTCCAATATGATGACTACCAAACGGTTTCTTGCTAACTCTAATCCTATGAATTTAAGTAGCAATCATGGTTGCTATAACCAACACAACTTTTATACTACAATGCGACTATACATAATTTAACAACAAATCACTTAATGTAACGAGTTAAGTTACATACCTTTAGAGTACGCCATTCAAACGCAAATCGCCACCGGCTTGTCCACTCGACGTTCCGGTATCTTTTCCTATAGAGTTCAATCATGCCGCGGTTAGAACCCTTTTTAATCATATATCGCATAATTCGCCCAAACATCACAATTATGCGTTTTTAACTTTAAATTTCAGTTTCGAACCTTCTTTGAGGCATTTCAACAAACACTTTAAGGGCGGGATTTTATATCTTTTATATTCTAGTTCATGACTTGTCACTTAGCCTCGATTAACATTAATCGAGTTATCATATATAGAATTAAACATCAAATTTTTCAGAATTCAGTTTCTATGAATCAAATCACACTAGAATAGCCTTCTAAACCCTAGTGTTCATCAACTTCTCACAAAACCCATGAATCACCTTCAATGTGTTCATGAAATTTTTAGAGATTAGACATGATTTCACTTATTGTTGTCTACGGTTTACTCCTAGACACTATATCATCCTTAATCTATTCATTTAACAAACATGCATCAATGGATTTCAATTTCCCTAGAATCATGAGAATTTCAAGTAGAGATTTCTTATCAAATTTTACATACCTTACGACCCCCTTGCAATGGAGATCACAAATCTTAGCTCGGATTTCATTTTGGATCAGATTTGAACCTTCAATTCATGAGTTTTGTGGATGTTAGGGTTTTGAAGAACCCTGGTCACCCCCCCTGTTCTTGTCTGGTCGATCTCAGCACACATAAGTGTGTTTGAGTTTTAATTTTTTTTGTTTTATCAACATTAGTTTCAATTTAAACACTTTTGGCCCCTCAACTTTCGTTTTTATTTTGTTTTAACTCCTTAACTACTCATAAGTCATCATCTAACCAGGTTAGTGTCGTTCCCAGTTAGTTTGTTTCACTTTTTTATTTACAACATATTTGTAATATGAGAATTTGTATTTTCAGGGTGTTACATGAATAAATGAATAAATTTTAATCTTATGAATCTATGTTGCGTTTTAGTTTTACTTATTTAGTGTTTGAGTTTAATTTAGATTATGTTGATGTTGAATTGTGTCTGAACATCTGTTTGGTAAGTCAAAAAAAGTTTAATAGTATCAAGGGTTGGTTTGATGGTGAACAGATAATGTTGATGTTGAATTGTGTCTGAACATCTGTTTGGTAAGTCAACAGGGGTTTAATAGTATCAAGGGTTGGTTTGATGGTGAACAGATGAGTGCAAAGATAAAACAAACGTTCAGAATTTGATCATTGATAGTAGTTTTTTGAAGAATCTGTGCTCCTGCAAATTACAGAGAGTCAATATTTGGAGTTGTAAAAGGTCTGTTGTAGTTAAAGTTTGGTAAAAGAGAACATCTGCTGATGATGAAACAACTGTGTATGCTAACGACTGTTGATTTACCACTATTGACAAAATTTATAAATTTTAATAGTATTAATCTTTGTTGTCGCATCTTCATTTTAATTATTTCAGTCATTCCTAAATATTATTATATAATTTTGTTTATCAATAACAGTTTTTTGGAAGAATTTACCGTATATTTTGGTGTTATAAAAGGTGTGTTGTAGCTAAAGTCTGACAAAAGAGAGCATCTGCTGATGAATAAATGTCCGAAGATGCAAAGGTCTGCTATGGGTCAACAGATGTTAACGAACAACAGATGATATTCAATCTTAAAATGCTTAACAGATGATATTCATTTTAATTATTTCAGTCATTCCTAAGTATTATTATATAATTTTGTTTATCAATAACAGTTTTTTGGAAGAATATACCGTATATTTTGGTGTTATAAAAGGTATGTTGTAGCTAAAGTCTGACAAAAGAGAGCATCTGCTGATGAATAAATGTCTGAAGATGCAAAGGTCTGCTATGGGTCAACAGATGTTAACGAACAACAGATGATATTCAATCTTAAATTACTTAACAGAGGATTTGATACTAACAATGGTTGGGCTAATGATGAATAAGTATTATTATATAAGGTCTGCTATAAGTATTATTATATAATTTTGTTTATCAATAACAATTTTTTGGAAGAATTTACGGTATATTTTGCTGTTATAAAAGGTGTGTTGTAGCTATAGTCTGACAAAAGAGAGCATCTGCTGATGAATAAATGTCTGAAGATGCAAAGGTCTGCTATGGGTCAACAGATGTTAACGAACAATAGATGATATTCAATCTTAAAATGTTTAACAGAGGATTTGATACTAACAGTGGTTGGGCTAATAGCAGATGTTAGACTTACGACTGTTGAGTTACACCGATTGAAAACGACTGTTTTTGAAACTTCTGCTTGCCTAAAAATACATCCACTGCTAAAGGGTACCGTCTGTTGTCATAATTTATGTTTATCCTAATGACTGTTGATTTACTATACTACTGGCTGTCATCCATTATGACAACAGAGGTTCTGACGTGGACAGATGTTAGCTAAAAATAAAACAACTGCTAAAAGTTATCATCTGTTCTCATAACTTCTGTTTATCTAACGACTGTTTGACTCACACTGTTCCCAACGACCAACAGAGGTTTCCAAACAACTGTCATCGGTTGTCGCAAGAGAGGTTCTGACATGGAAATATCTTAGCCATCAAATATTTGTAACTACTGCCACGTCAGCATTCACTTCTTCTCTCTATATAAAAGCTGTTTCATCCCTAAATCGAGGTTCTACCACTGCCGTCTCGAATTCAAAATTCTCAAGAATAGTTTCCAACATATTAAAAACCCTCCAACTTAAACCTTGTTTCATCCCCAAATCACCTTCTTCTCCGATCATGTCTCTGAACATAAAAAACCTTCACAACTACCTCCCCATCTTCGAGAAAACCAGCAAAAATACCAGCTATCTCTCAATAATTAACCTTTTTACGTCATCAAAATACAAATCAATTCTTACTGCTGATGCTCCGGTTCATGCAGAAACACTCCGACAATTTTGGTTTAATGCTGAAATAGAGTCTGAAGATAATAATCCAGTTGCCATCACATCTAAGGTCGGGGAAAGTGTGGTACGAATTTCTCCCATTACAATTTCCACTACATTTGCATTGGACGACTTGGGAGGTAAGACCAACTTTGAAAAACTTGAACTTCATACAGAGTTCATTGAAAGAGGGTATGATGCACAATTAAAGGAAGTTACTATCTACAAACCAAACTTCCATCCGCCAATGAAATTTTTGTTTCATACTCTTTTAACTTGTCTCTCAGCCAAGACCACCACATTTAATGAGATACCTTTGAACATTCAGTATTTGGGTTATGCCATTTTAACAAAATCTAATTACAATTTATCACAAACACTGTTTTCTGATTTGTTGAATAACGTGAAAAATGTGAAAAAAATTGAAAAAAGGTGTTCGTAGTAATGCTTTTCTGTTGTATCCAAGACTTCTAAGCTACTACCTACGAAAACAAGTGTCATAAACAGATTTTGAACAAGGTGTTGCTTTTCAAATAAATAGTCTTACAAGTAAAACTCTTACTAAACTTATGGATAAAGAGTCAAAAGTTTCAACAACGGAAACAAATGGGGATGAGCCTGTTTTAGATGCGTCCGCATCAGTTGTTCAAACTTCTGTTGTTGAGCGAACTACTCCTGGTGATTATGACACCACAACCGGTGTTGTGAAACACACACCAGGAAAACGCAAAAAGAAAGCTGTCACATCCAAAAAGCCCACCAAAATAAACAAAATACAAAGGTTCCTCTGGAAGATGAGATCCCAGAGGTTAATGCAGTGACAACACAAATGTCACTTGAAACCACTGCTGCTACTTCCTCACAGTTTTTGGAAAGATCTCAACCCATCCAAACTCCTCATGTATCCTCACAAAAGGATCATGTTGTAAGCACAGGGACACCACAACATGAAGTAGACCTTTCATATGAAAGTATGTTTAAAAGTCCCTCTCCAAAGGCAATCACGCTTTCTACACCACAACCCTCGACTCAAGTTCCATCAACAATATTACCCCTGTTTGAAGCAATTGAATTTCAGAAAGAAAACAGTTCCTCTGTGTCTGAACCAATTCATTCTCCTATCCTACAAACAGTTGAGGAGGTTATCCCCGTTGAGTATTACGAAACTGTTGGTGGTAGTTCAAGTGGAGCAGCCACTACAACTGTTGAACCCATTAGTGATCAGTTGGACAGTGGTTACATCATTAAGACTCCCTTGAAGACAACCACTAATGAGGTTACAACTGTAATCTCTGCTTTAGTGGGAAGTCCCCATAACGAAGAAAAAGGGGCATCTGTTTCTGATGATATGGAGACTTCTCCTATTATCAAAACAAATACAACCACAACAGATGGGAATTCAGATGATCCTATTAAAGTAGGTGATGAATTAACTTATAAGGATTTGACGGTTAGAGTGTCTACCATTGAAACAGATGTTGCTGAAATGAAAGAATTGATTAATCGGATGATAGATGTCACACCCCGACCGCGTAATACAACAAAGCGCGGCGGAAACATCGGGGCGTGTTGTAACAGAATTAATGTTTCATAACCATGGATACCAAAAAGTGTTTCGTTTTATTAAACATTGAACAATTACATCGTCTGAACATTTAAATACACAATTTAAACATAGTCTATCATTGTTATTGAGTCACTAAGGCCTTGTCCAGTCCTATGTGAGCATGCATCCTGTCAATCGATATCTTTCAACAATATCTGAAACATATGTGAAAACGAGGTCAGCAAAGAAATGCTGGCGAGTACATAGGTTTTGTGAAAATAAGATTCATGACTTCTGTTTAAGAAAATGTTTAGTCATGAACCTTGTAGTTTGCTTTGTCTTTGTAAAATTATTTGAAAAATAATGAGTTCAGATGATATGTAAAAATAAGAGAATAATGCATGATTAAATGAATAACCATGTAAAAATGAGTTTGTATAAGATAAGTTGTTTGTAAATCAATGTCTTGTGAAATGTATGTTATTTGTATAAAATGTTCTATGTCTCAAACTGAAATGATTCAAATAACGCTACGATATGTAATACCATACAAACACTTATATATAGGAAGTACCAGCGGCATATCCACCATGCTTGTATCATATTACACACGCTTCGTTACTTAATCACTTACTCAAACCAAACCAATAATGTAAGATGTCTATGTTTAAACCAACTGCCAAATGTATTGAAATAATATGTCAAAATGTTCATGTCAAGATGTAAATCAGGTAATGTGTAACCGAACTGATATGTATGGCTAGTGAAATGCATCAACTAAACCATAGGTGAAACGCACAAAACAAAGTATTGAAGTAAAACTTGGTTTAAATCAATATTATGTTTTGTGGAAATGCATGATCAAATGTAAATCATGTCCAAAAACATCTTGTTTTAATCGTTCAAATTGTTCTTGTTTTAATCGTTCAAATTGTTCTTGTTTTAATTGTGAAACTACTTTATGGTCGATTTTCTAATAACATTCAAACCTTCTTGACGCGTTCATCGTTCCAACTCGCTCTCGTTCTCGTTCTTAACAAACCCTTACCAAAGGGTAAGTTAATAATTACAGATTCAGTCATTACCCAAAATATCCACACATAACCATGGGTATAGAGAATAACGGGATTTGTCAGATCCTATGGTACCATAACCTAATACTGGTCGGCTTGATCATTGCTAATGAATGTCATTTGGTTATGTAACTATAACCAACAAGTTTGTTCACTTTTTGAAATTTGTAATTAGTTTTTGAAACCATTGAAATCGTTCTTGAAACCATTGTTATTGTTCTTGAAACCACATTGTAATTGTTATTGAAATTATTGTAATCGTTCTTGAAATCATTGTTAAAACATTTAGCACATATGAGTCACCCCAAAACAATTGAAAACAGTAAAAGAGGGGAATAATGTACTCGCCTGAGATTGCTTAGAGGTCTTGAACAACAACCAAGCCAAGCTAGAGGGAGCACGAAAATCAGTCGGCAATCTAAAATTATATAAATAACCCGGACTTAAATCGGAAGATCGGATAGGATGAGGCTTGGTAAACCAAATGAGTATTGGAACTCATATGATATGGTTTAACAAGGCCTACATACTACATGAAACCTAACCTAAGTGCTTTCGACCCATCGCGACCCATTAAGGTAGCTTACGCTACTTTAACGCGTCGTGCGCGTGAAACGCGTTCGGACCGTCTAACTAGTCCTATGACAAGTGTTATATGCCTAAACATGTTACATAATCAGTTATGTGACGAAAGTTTAGGTTACATATGCTTAATTACCAATTATACATGAAAAGGGTATTCTGGTAATTTACCTAAGGCATATAAACTACCTATCATACAACTATTCAAACGAAGCGCCCATAGGGTATAACCTCGGAAGGTTATTCCCTATATACTATGGTCACCTAATGTATTTGGTCGGATCCTAATGATCGACCAAACTGGGTCGGGTTCGAAGGTATAAGCGATTTATCAGATCGCTTACCCTACGACCCTAGACAACGTGGTAATCAGTAGGCATAGTCCCAAGGGACTATAACCAACGTGATTACACTCACGTTGCGAAGTTCAAACGAACTTCGCATTGACCATAAACTGGTCAATGCAGAAAGTCAAACAAAGTTTGACTTCCAGACTCTAAAAGACTCGAAAAGCGATAAAAGAACGAAAGAATACTTACGAAGGGTCCCCGAATGCTAACCTCGATCCAAGTAGCTCAGGTATGAAACAATGGTTTCAACTTAGAGCTTCTAAGATCAAGATTCTTGTGAGTTTAGCAATGGGTGGGGTTGGGTATTTATAGTATTCGGACCACCGTTGAGATCGTTTCATGGAAAGGAGGGCACGATCAAGGCCGTACACTTGTCGGGAAGTTGTGGTGCCTCAAAATGCTCACCACCATAAGGTATCAACATGTGGCAAGGGATTCGGGAGTGGTTAACAGCTGAAACCAGCTGTTAAAACAATGAATCTGGTCCAGAAGGGGGCTCGCGTGACGCTAAGGCCCCTCGCGTCACGCTAGGCCCCTGTTTTGGCAGATTTTACAGAAATGGTCCCTGCACCTTGTTTAAGCGATTTTCGATGCGTTTGAACCCCGTTAACCTCATTTCAAGGCTCTAAAATGAAGTTAAAGTATAGGGAACTCAAAACATGCTCAAAAATATCTAGGATGTCGGTTCGTTTGGCCGTACGATCGCGATGTTCGCTTAATTACGACGGAATGCGCACAAGCGCGAAAAACGATCCAAAATGCGTGACGAATGTATTTTTCTTATGCCAAACACTAAAACATAATATAGTCATGCTTACATAAATTTTTGGATGTCCGGATGTATTGAGAACGTGAGTTACGCGCAAAAATGCAAACTTGTGCACTTTTTGACACTTTTAGTCCCTGAATGACCCAAAAGTTTATTTTAGCACACCTAACCCCTCAAAGCCTATTTCTAAGCTATGTAAAAGATATTTATGGTATGTTTAACTTATGGCCATGTTCCGGAATGTCTGTTACAGTTCAGATTGGCATACTTTCGCAGTTTGTCAAATTTAGTCCCTGTAGACGAAATAACTTGTTTTTGCCATACCAAAGCCTTCAAAACTTATTTATAAGTTATGTAAGGGTTATTTAAGGTATGTTAAGCCAATGTCACTATTCCGGAGTGTTTGTTGCATTAAACTGGTTATATTTACGCATTGGTGCGCGTATAACCTTCCAGAAAGTGATTTAGAGTTTGAATTTGAACAAAAATTGATATGTGCAAATGATACACATATTTTTACAAATACCAAGTATGAAATACAATATTTCATTGGTTTGGTATTTTTTTGATGGCCGTGGAGGCACAGGTGTTACAATAGAGCTTTTTAAAAGTCAACCTACTAGACAGGAAATTGCCAATGAACTTTGGAATTATATGTAAACCATCCTTCAAGCTCAGAGGAATTTGGCTGAAAGTAACCGCAATTTCAGTTTGGAATTTATTAGAAATTTGGTTGATGCCAGGTATAAAGACACACAAGCAGACCTTATGAACATTAGGGAACATCTGTTGAAACTTACTGGCTCCACCTCTACATCAATCTTTGAGAAAGATGATGATGATAATGATGCCAAAAAGGGGGAGAAAGATTCACTGAGAAAGTTGCCACCAGATTCAAAAGCTAATCCTACAGAAATTGTATCCCCTGCTCAACCTAAATCCCAACCTTCTCCAAAAAAACCACCACAAAAGAAGGAGAAAATACCTTCCACACCATCATCACCCATTTTGTCAATAGATGCTAGGAACATAAAAGTATCAGCAAATGTTTACCAAACAGCTGCTGAGACCCCAGTTGTTTCAGCAGAAGTTTGTCAAACATCTGCCATGATCATTTTCACTACACCAACCACAATCCAACCATCTCCAACGTCATAAAGATTTCCGATACATTCATCTTCACTACCAAAACATTCTCCTTCACCAGAAATCATCTCCACACGTAAGAGAAAAACTCATATCGACAGAATCACAAAAATGAACAATGATCCTCTGGTAAAGCCAACTCCACCTAATTGGAAGAAAGTCAAAACAGTGGATTCAGATGAGGTATTGAAGTTTAAAAGAATGAGAGCAGAGCTTGTGGCTGCTGGTTATGGTCCAGTTAGATCCATTGCCAGATGGTCTAAACTGAAGATAGTTGAGACCTACAAAAAGCTGGAAGAAGTTAGAGCTGGACATTCAAATGTTCTTCAAAACCCAGTCTATCCTACAACTGCTGCTCTGTCTCTAAAAATCGGTACTCCGAAAAACCTTCTCTCATCATCTGATTTTTCTGAATCAATTGCAAATTTAGTTAGCAGACCACAATTACCAAACTCATCTTCAATAATTCTTTGCCCAAGAAAAGCAACTGATCCAAAAATAGTAAAGTGGAAGTCATGCTCAAAAACCCAAGTATTGACTTTTATCAGATCATATGGTAGTGTTGAAGAGATTAAAATGGATAGTGCATATAATCTGAATGCATACGATCTCCAAGATTTGTTGGACCTTCAACTTGAGAGGGATGATGAAGAAGACATGTTCTCCCTAGACTTTGAACTACAATTCAAAGGACAAATCAGGGAGATGTTGATGAGAAATAAAAATCAGTAATAAATAAGGTTTTTTGTATCATCTGTTGTATAGGGAGATTATTGGATCAACAGCTGTTACATTGTTTGCAGTAGCATATTTAACCAGATCACAACATGTAGCAAAGGACATGTTGCTGCGTAACAAATTCTTGAGTGAGGTTTGATGTGTGTTGTTTAGGCAGGTGATCGTATGTTCTTAGTTAATGTTTGTTAAAGTTAAGTTTTATTCGAATTTTATTAAGTTTGTTAGACATCTTTTATATGTACTTATGTTTATAACAATTTACATTGTCAATGGGTGGATACTCTCTTTTTTGAATAAGAGAATGGAAATAATCATATGTAACTGATGAATTTTATTAAGTTTGTTAGACATCTTTTAGACATCTTTTATTAAGTTTGTTAAATATCTTTTATATTTACTTATAGTTGTCTTTTAGCTATAATAGATAACACATTTTCATACAATATCTATACATGTATCTATATGTTCTATCAATATGTGTTATGCATGGTTTTCTAAGAAACGACCCGTGTTTGCACACGGGTCTTACCGCTAGTATATTATATAAAAGAAACCATTAAGTGACACGTGTCACTCCCTGGTTTCACCTCAATTTTGTTTTCTTGTCTATTTTCACATCTCTCTCAAGCTTTCACTTTATTTTTCGAATTACCCTATCTCTATCTATTAATAGACAAACCCAAATGAATAGTTAATGTGCTGTTGTTGTAGTGTGATTGGGCTATTTGGAGGTGTTGTCCTCATCATTGTTCCTAAACACGTGTCATCTACATTTTAGTTTTTTCCTTCAAACCAAATCCACAAACAGTGTGCACACTCTCTTCTCTGTATTTAGACTTTAGAGAGAGAGAGAGATTAGAACGAGATTGACGACAGTGGTTGTATCCGGCCGATGAGAGGGTTTCAAGGAGTCTCGATGCAGCATGACAATAACAAAGATATTGCTGATGTTTTTGATTCGATTGATTTAGAGGAGATGGGTTAAGGTTGGAGTAACCAAGATGGGTTTGATGTAAAAGCGTATTCCGGCCATATTAAGGCACCGACCAAATTTTGGTGAACCAATAAGTTACGTCTTGACAGAGCGGTGGTCTAGGATTTTGTTTGGTAATCTCAGTCTGACCACATAAGCCTCCATCAGGTGCTAGATGGTAAGTCAATGATGTTTAAGGTAAGTCCGTTTAATCTAAAACAATTTAGCTGTGAAATTTTGAGATGGTTACAAAAAATGCATATACGGTAGCTTAATTAGCAGTATTGGTCGAGTTACTGAAAGCAATAGGAAGAACTATTTACAGCTAACTGAACCAGTAACGGGAGAGTGATTAGAGTGTTGAACCGTCCTGAAAAAGGAGACCAAAACATTCATATATTATTTGTAGAATGGTAAAGAAACAGTCCTCAAGTGGTGGAATGTGTAAAGGAAGTTTTTTCGCGCAAGTAAGTTGATTCGTTTGAACCATGAGCTATTGAGGTTCTTTCAGTGCTAGATTCAGTGGTCTTTCTTTAGGAGGCGAGGTGGATCAGAAAATTTCGTCTAATACCAAATGAACAGGTTCTTGTGATGTTCCAAGGCTCTCAAATGTCATCACTGGTTTGGATTTTCACGTATTGAAATGCATGTTTCTCAAAGATGACAATCAGGTAGTCACAGTTTCAGCTCAAGGAGGTTGTGGGAAGACTACTTTGGCATAGGTTATTGTTTTTGAAAGTCGATGATTACTTTAGTTATTGCTTCTCACTTTTAAGGTACATATAACTTTACTTCTTTTCAGGAACTCTTTGGAATCAGGGCTGTTAATATGATTTTAAGTGACGAAGTGAATTCAAAGAGTTGGCTTTGCATTAGGGGTGACAACTTCAATGCTAATGCTATTACACAATGAATATAAACATGGAGTGGTATGTTTTTTTTCCTGAGTTGTTGATATGATAATCAGATAATCAACTATGACAAAAGTGTTGCACGAGACGGTGATAAGATGTACTTTGCTGCTTAAGATTGTTATGATTGGTTTGTTGAAGTGTTTAAATCTTACATTTAAAAAGTTGTTTTCTTATCAACTATAAAGAAAAATTGTAAGTTATATATTAGTTTTTTTAATTTCTTTTCATATGTTAGTCCAACATTGATTTTTGTATAGGTTAAAGAAACTTTGTAAGTAATATATTAATTTGTCTAATTTCTTTTCATATATTAGTCCAACACCGATTTTTGTATAGGTATTGAATAACACTGACAAAGGTGAAAGACTCCTATAAAGTCTATTAATGATCATTTTTGTTATAGCTATTTGCTCTGATTCCAGGTTTTAATAATAAGTAGGAAGCTTCATTCAGTCACCTCACAGTTTGATCAACTCATAGTCGTATGATATCAAGATTCGATAACGAGCTATGCTTAGGAGAAAAACGGGCTCCCGTGAATGTAACAACTGTGCTTGTAATCACTATGAACAGTTCTGTTATCAATAAAACAATTTTATTTGATCTCAATGTTTGTTTTGTTATGTTTTACATTTTTCATGTTTTGACTTTTGTTCAATTCCAAACTCTACATCACTTTCTGGAGAGTTATACGCAAACTAGTGCGTAAACGTACTCAGTTTAATGCGAGAAATACTTCGGAACATCAACATATACTCAACATACCTTAAATAACCTTTACATAACTTAGAAATAAGTTTTAAAGGCTTTGGTATGGCAAAAACAAGTAATTTAGCTTACAGGGACTAAATATGACAAACTGCGAAAGTATGTCAATTAGAACTGTAACGAACATTCCGGAACATGACCATAAGTTAAACACACCTTAAATATCCTTTACATAGCTTAGAAATAGGCTTTGAGAGGTTCGGTGTGCTAAAATAAACTTTTGGGACATTCAGGGACTAAAAGTGTCAAAAAGTGCACAAGTTTGCATTTTCGCGCATAACTTACGTTCTGAATACATCTGGACATCCAAAAATTTATGTAAACATGACTACATTATATTTTAGTGTTCGCCTTAAGAAAAATCCATTCGTTTCGTCATTTGGATCGTTTTTCGCGCTTATGCGCATTCCGTCGTAATTAAGCGAACATCGCGTTCGTACGACCAAACGAACCATCATCCGGCATATTTTTGAGTATGTTTTAAGTTCCCTATACTTTAACTTCATTTTAGAGCTTTGAAATGGGGTTAACGGGCCTTAAACGTGTCAAAAATGGCCTAAATACAGTTCAGGGACCAAAACTGTAATTCTGCCAAAGTTCACCCATACGATGCGTATGGTATATATACCATACGATGCGTATGGGGTCTCCAGACCAGGTGCAATGTTTAAACAGCCTGTTTTCAGCAGATTTAACCACAACCACATGTTCTCAATTGCTTAGTCACTAAGATAAGGAGCATATGTAGCCACCATAAGGTTGTGACAAGTGTACGGACTAGATCTTTTCCCCTTTTCCAAGAAACGATCTCAAGGGTTACCCGAATACTATAAATACCCATGCCATCCAACCTCATTACTTACAAGAATCTGATCTATTTGACTCTAAGTTGGAACCATTGTTCCATACCTGAGTTATTGTGATCACGATTAGCATTCGGGGACCCTTCGTAAGTATTCTTTCGTTCTTTTCCTTATTTTACTGCTTTTCGAGTCAGAAAGTCAAACTTTGTTTGACTTTCAGCGTTGACCAGTAATGGTCAATGCGAAGTTCGTTTGAACTTCGCAACGTGAGTGTAATCACGATGGTCATAGTCCCTTGGGACTATGCCTACTGATTACCACGTTGTCTAGGGTCGTAGGGTAAGCGATCTAATAAATCGCTTATACCTCGAACCCGACCCATTTGGTCGATCATTAGGATCTGACCAAACACATTAGGTGACCATAGTAGGTAGGGAATAACCTTCCGAGGTTATACCCTATGGTCACATCGTTTAAGTAGTTGTATGATAGGTAGTTCATATGCCTTAGGTAAATTACCAGAATACCCTTTTCATGTATAATTGGTAATTAAGCATATGTAACCTAAACTTTTGTCACGTAACTGATTTTGTAACATGTTTAGGCATATAATACTTGTCATAGGACTAGTTAGGCGGTCCGAACGCGTTTCACGCGCACGATGCGTTAAAGTAGCATAAGCTACCTAAACGGATCATAATGGGTCAATAAGACTTAGGTTAAGTTTCATTTAGCATGTAGGATTTGTTAAACCATATCACGTGAGTTCCGACACTCATTTGGTTTACAAACCCTAATGCTACCCAGTCTTCCGAGATAGGTCCGGTTATTAACATAGTTACCTATACTAGGTGCCGTTTGATTCCGAGATCTCTAGCGTTACTTGGTGGTTATCTTTATACAACTGAGCAATCTCAGGTGAGTACATAGAACCCCCTCTTTTAAATGTTTTCAAGGTGTTTATGTGAGTACATAGACCCCTCTTTTACTGTTTTCCAAACGTTTTGGGGTGGAACACATGTGCCTACTTGTTACTTTAATGCTTTCCGTTTTCACATCATATACATGCTATGTTCGTTAGTACATTATAGTACATGATTTCAATACATTTTATGCTAGGTGTGCCCATTGTGTGCATTACTTAGTACATCGTTTTACATTACATTTCTGCCAAGTATGTTGACTGATAACATGCTAGCACATTGATTTACATGACTTTTCTGCTTTGTATGTTAACTTAGCATACTTAGTACATTGTTTTCATATGACATGTATACAACTTCTATGACATTTGGTTTGCACAAACGGAACGTTCATTAACATTTGCTACGCCGCTCGGAAGTAAGTAGTGGTACCATAGGACTTGACAAATCCCATTCCTGACATCCCGGGTTTGTTTGGATGTAAGGAATGACTGAATCCGAATACAATTCTTTTGATAACCTTGACTGAAAGGGTTATCCGACTGTCTCAAGGCTTGAATGTATGCGTTAACTTACCACATAAATGTTTGTATCAATGTATCATGCATCACTTTGCAAAACATAACTTTTTGATATATTCAAAATACTTTGTTTTGTACATTTTACTTATGGTTTAAGTAGTCTTATTTTACTTACCATACATAACATTTGTTACACATTACTTGACTACTTTTGGACTATCAACATTTGACAGGGTTTATACAAGTACTATTGACTATTGGTTTAAACATAGACATTATACTTTGTTGGTTGGTTTATGTGACTTAAGTAACGAGAGGTGAGTAATATGATACAAGCATGGTGGATACGCCGCTGGTACTTCCTATACATAAGTGATTGTATTATATTACATATCATAGCGTTATTTAAATCATTCATTTTGGACTTATACATTTTACACAAGTGACATGTTTTTACAAGACTTTGGTTTACAATACAGTTTATTTTATACAACTCATTTTGCATGGTTATTCATTTAACCATACATTATTCACTTATATATACATATCATCTGGACTTATTGTTTTTCAAGCAATTTACAAAACAAATCAAATTACAAGGTTCATGACTAAACATTTTCTTAAACTTAAGTCATGAATCCTATTTTCACAAAACCTATGTATCTCACAGGCATTTTTATGCTGACGTACCTACTTTCACATGTGTTTTCAGGTGCTTTTCCGTAGGATGACGATCATGACACTAGGGCGGACCTGTGCCTTAGAAACTTAAAATGAAGCTAGACGATGTTTAATTATGTACTAAACTCTTAAATCTCTGTTTGAAACAATGTAACACTTATGTTGATAAATAAAATACAACTTTGTTTGCCATGGATTTGAAACAATTAATTCTGTCGCGACACGCCCCGATGTTTTCCGCCGCGTCTTGTATGATATACGTGGTCGGGGTGTGACAGAAGAGTTGGTATCAGAGCCAATGGTTATAGGGAATTAGGTTATTAGTAATGCTTTGACCTAGACTATAACTTTTCTAGGAACCTAACACAAGTTATCTTGTGTTTAGATCTTAAAACATGTACATCACCTATCCTTAGGTGATTAACAAAACAAGGAACCAAAATTTTTCCGAAACGATTTTTGAAAAACAATCATCTGTTTTTGAATAAATTTTTACAAGGTTTTGAACCCTCAATTGTAAGGTTTTGAACTCACTTTTATATGGTTTTGAACCCTTTTCAGTTTGGTTTTTGGCCTTGTGCCTTCAAATTTTCAAAATCCCGTCAAACGTTTTGGGTTTTAAATAATGTGAACATGTGCAAACTGGAAGGGTGAATGCCTGTATTCTGGGTTTTCTGTCTAGGCAAGCACTTCGTATACATCTCATCAGACGCGAGACCAGTTGTGCTTACCTGGGAATTCTTGGGATGAGTGTTCACTTATAGGCGAGCATGTCTTCATTATACATTATTTTTGACCCATTTACTTTGATTAGTCACTGTGGGTTGTTTGTTTGCTCTGTGATACGGACGAATGACCACCATCTTTGCTCTTGTTGATTTTGTTTCATCTCATTCTTTTCATCCAATCATCTCACTCGTTTTCTTTCATGTTTTCCTCTTTTAGAATGCCTCCTCGACGCGATCCTCGAACTTTTACTATTGAAGAGATCGCAGCCCTGGTTTCTCAGCAAGTGGCTGCTGTACTTCCCGGGGTTGTAACTCAAGTCCACGATATATTTAACAACAACGGCAATAACAATAACAACAATAACGCACACTGTAATTTCAAGAATTTCAATTCTGCGAAGCCGCTTAAGTTTTCTGGGTCGCAAGGAGCAACTGCGCTCCTACGGTGGTTTGAAAGTATCGAGAGCACATTCTTACATGTGCAGTGTCAGAATGCGCGTAGGGTTGAATTTGCTTCAAGCGTGTTTGAAAAGCGAGCGCTTACCTGGTGGAATGGTATTAAGCGCGATAGGGGTGCCGAAGTGGCGTTGGCACAAACATGGGAAGAGCTTCGGGCTCTCATGATGAAGGAGTTTTGTCCCCGTCATGAAATTCGAGTTTTGGAACGAGAGTTTGATGACTTAAAGCAAGATGGGGCTGAACACCGTGCATACACGGATCGTTTTGAAGAACTCAGTCTATTGTGTCCCACCATGGTTACCCCTCCGGATAAAGCGATCGAAAGGTTTATTGATGGGCTACCCGATTCTATTCTGGAGATTTTGACTGGTGTTAATCCTACTACCCTTCGCCAAGCTATCGAGTTGTCTGCTACCCTCACTGAGACTCTAGTCAGGAAGGGTAAACTCACCCGCAAGGGTGATAAAAAGAAGGAGACTAATTCTGAGAAAAACAAGAATAAGGGTAAGGGTAAGGAAGGTGAAGCATCAAAGAAATCAAGGAAGCGAAAGGGTGCCCAAAATTTTGCTGTTACTGCACAGGCTCAAGCTGCACCAAATCAGCCTGCGCAACCACCTGCCAAGAAGCCTTATTTTGGCAATGCACCTTTGTGCAACAGGTGTAACGGCCATCACCAACCACATCTCCAGTGTCGTCAGTGCACCAACTGCGGAAGATCTGGTCATCTTGCTGTCAACTGCCGCATTCCTGTAAATCAGAACCAGGCAGTCCATAACCAAGCTCAACAAGTTGCCCAGCCTCTAGCTCAGCAACAGGGCCAAGCTGCACGACCTCATTTTCCTCCTGGTTCGTGCTACAATTGTGGGGATCTGACCCACTACAGGAACCGGTGCCCAAGGCTAGTCAACCAGAACCAAAATCTGAATCAGGCTCCGGCTCGAGGCAGAGTCTTTAACATGAATGCCCAAGAGGCGCAGGCGGATGATAACGTGGTGAACGGTACGTTCTTTATTAATAATCAGCCTGCATCTGTTCTCTTTGATTCGGGTGCCGATAAGAGTTTTGTGTCATTGTCTTTTGAGACGATGCTTCGCGTGTCTAGAACGAAACTAAGTAAATCTTTGACAGTAGAGGTTGCTAGTGGAGAACCCATTATTCTTGATTCTGTTCTTCACAACTGCCAATTGAATCTTAACGATCATCTTTTTCCTATCGATCTCACGCCTATGCAACTTGGAAGCTTCGACGTTATTGTGGGAATGGATTGGTTATCCAAGCATCACGCAGAGATAGTTTGTTCTAAAAAGATTGTTCGTGTGCCACTTTCGACAGGCGAGATCCTGCAAGTTCAAGGTGAGAAGCCTACCGGTGGTCTCAAACTCATGTCTTGTTTTAAAGCTCGGAAATATCTGCGGAAGAACTATGTGGCTTTCTTAGCACATGTTACAGAAGATAAAGGCAAGGGTAAGTCTATTTCAGATATTCCTGTCGTTCGGGATTATTCTGAAGTGTTCCCTGAAGATTTACCTGGTCTACCTCCAGTACGCCAAGTCGAGTTCCGCATTGACCTCGTACCTGGTGCAAATCCCATTGCCAGAGCTCCCTATCGTCTTGCACCATCTGAGATGCAAGAGTTGTCTAAGCAGCTTCAGGAGCTCTCTGATAAAGGTTTTATCCGTCCTAGTTTTTCACCTTGGGGTGCTCCCGTTCTTTTTGTAAAGAAGAAGGATGGATCCTTTAGGATGTGTATCGATTATCGTGAGCTTAACAAGCTTACCATCAAGAATCGATATCCCTTACCTCGCATAGACGACCTCTTTGATCAGCTACAGGGCGCTTCTTATTTTTCGAAGATTGATCTACATTCCGGATATCATCAACTTCGGGTGCAAGAAGAAGACATTCCGAAGACAGCATTCCGTACTCGTTATGGGCATTATGAATTCACAGTCATGCCATTCGGTTTGACTAATGCTCCTGCTGTTTTCATGGACTTAATGAATAGGGTCTGCAAACCTTATTTGGATCAGTTCGTCATTGTTTTTATTGACGATATCTTGATTTACTCTAAGACGCGAGCTGATCACGAGCAGCATCTTCGTCTTACTCTGGAACTCCTAAAGAAAGAGCAACTTTTCGCCAAATTCTCCAAGTGTGAATTCTGGCTTAAAGAGGTTCAATTTTTAGGACATATTATCAACGAACAAGGTATTCATGTAGATCCCTCCAAAATCAGTGCGATTAAGGATTGGGATACACCTTCTACTCCTATTGAAGTTCGTTCTTTTCTTGGTCTAGCGGGTTATTATCGCCGCTTCATAGAAAACTTCTCGAAGATTGCAGTTCCTCTAACTGCTCTAACTCAGAAGAAAATTCCCTTTTACTGGGGATTCAAACAAGAGGAAGCTTTTCAACACCTGAAGCAGAAGCTTTGCGATGCGCCTGTTCTATCATTGCCTGAGGGTGATGATGATTTTGTTGTGTATTGTGATGCATCGAAATTGGGCCTTGGTTGCGTTCTTATGCAAAGGAACAAAGTCATAGCTTATGCATCGAGGCAGTTGAAGATACATGAGAAGAACTACACCACTCATGATCTTGAGTTAGGTGCAGTTGTCTTTGCTCTCAAAATCTGGAGACACTATTTGTATGGTACAAAATGTGTGGTTTTCACTGACCACAAAAGTCTTCAGCATATCTTCAACCAGAAAGAACTCAACATGAGACAGCGACGTTGGGTTGAGCTTTTAAACGATTATGACTGCGAAATTCGCTACCATCCTGGTAAGGCGAATGTCGTAGCTGACGCATTGAGTCGTAAGGAACGTACTAAGCTTCATTGTGTACGTGTTCAATCTGTTATTCAAGCTCGATCCGATATTCAAGCACGCATTTCTCAAGCTCAACAATCTTGTGTTTCACAAGGATTGATGGATAAGGAGTTTCCTTATCACATAACACCTGCTCTGGAACTGAAGGACAATGGATCATTTTACTTCATGGACCGTTTGTGGGTCCCAAGCCAGGATGATCTTCGTACCTTGCTTATGGATGAAGCCCATAAGTCTCGTTATTCTATTCATCCGGGCTCAGATAAAATGTATAAGGATCTTCGTATTCACTATTGGTGGCCTGGTATGAAGAAAGACATTGCCTTATACGTATCCAAATGCCTTACTTGTCTTAAGGTTAAGGCTGAACATCAGCGTCCTTCTGGTTTATTGGAGCAACCAGAGATCCCAGTTTGGAAATGGGAAAACATTACTATGGATCTTGTTACTAAACTTCCGCGCACAAAGAAAGGTCATGATGCCATCTGGGTAGTCGTTGATCGTCTTACAAAGTCAGCACACTTCTTGCCAATCCGTGAGGATTTTCCTGCTGATAGACTTGCTCAAATCTATGTAGATGAAATTGTGGCTCGACATGGTGTTCCTTTGAACATCATTTCTGACAGAGATGCTCGTTTCACTTCTCACTTTTGGAGAACCATGCAATCTGCTATGGGGACCCAACTTAATCTGAGCACAGCTTATCATCCGCAAACGGATGGTCAATCTGAGAGAACAATCCAGACTCTGGAGGATATGCTAAGAGCTTGTGTGATCGATTTTGGTGGTAGCTGGGATTCACATCTTAAATTGATTGAATTCTCCTACAACAACAGTTATCACACTAGCATCAAAATGGCTCCTTTCGAAGCTCTCTATGGTCGAAAATGTCGTTCACCAGTCTGCTGGAATGAGATTGGCAAGGCTCAAATTACTGGACCTGCCCTTATTTTAGAGACAACTGACAAGGTCAAGAAAGTTCGTGATAACCTTCAGGCAGCTAGAAGCCGTCAGAAGATTTACGCGGACCCAAAACGCAAAGCCTTGGAATTTCAAGTCGGTGATCGAGTATTACTTAAGGTCTCACCTTGGAAAGGTGTGATCAGATTTGGAAAGAAAGGAAAACTTGCACCTAGATACGTTGGACCATTCAAGATCGTCGAAAGAATCGGAAAGGTAGCCTACAGACTTGAGTTACCTCCTGAACTTGGAAATGTTCATCCAACTTTTCACATATCAAATCTCAAGAAGTGTACAGCTGATGAGAACTACTCCATACCGCTTGACGAAATTCGTGTTGGCAAAACACTGAAATTTGTTGAGAAACCAGTGGAAATCATGGAACGTGAAGTCAAGTGGCTTAAACGCAAGCGCATTCCTTTGGTCAAAGTTCGCTGGGAAGCTAAACGTGGACCTAAGTTTACTTGGGAACGCGAAGATCAAATGAAGGCGAAATATCCACATCTTTTTCCACAAGTTTCCTCTAAATAAATTTCGGGACGAAATTTCCACAAGTAGGGGAGACTGTAACAACTGTGCTTGTAATCACTATGAACAGTTCTGTTATCAATAAAACAATGTTATTTGATCTCAATGTTTGTTTTGTTATGTTTTACATTTTTCATGTTTTGACTTTTGTTCAATTCCAAACTCTACATCACTTTCTGGAGAGTTATACGCAAACTAGTGCGTAAACGTACTCAGTTTAATGCGAGAAATACTTCGGAACATCAACATATACTCAACATACCTTAAATAACCTTTACATAACTTAGAAATAAGTTTTAAAGGCTTTGGTATGGCAAAAACAAGTAATTTAGCTTACAGGGACTAAATATGACAAACTGCGAAAGTATGTCAATTAGAACTGTAACGAACATTCCGGAACATGACCATAAGTTAAACACACCTTAAATATCCTTTACATAGCTTAGAAATAGGCTTTGAGAGGTTCGGTGTGCTAAAATAAACTTTTGGGACATTCAGGGACTAAAAGTGTCAAAAAGTGCACAAGTTTGCATTTTCGCGCATAACTTACGTTCTGAATACATCTGGACATCCAAAAATTTATGTAAACATGACTACATTATATTTTAGTGTTCGCCTTAAGAAAAATCCATTCGTTTCGTCATTTGGATCGTTTTTCGCGCTTATGCGCATTCCGTCGTAATTAAGCGAACATCGCGTTCGTACGACCAAACGAACCATCATCCGGCATATTTTTGAGTATTTTTTAAGTTCCCTATACTTTAACTTCATTTTAGAGCTTTGAAATGGGGTTAACGGGCCTTAAACGTGTCAAAAATGGCCTAAATACAGTTCAGGGACCAAAACTGTAATTCTGCCAAAGTTCACCCATACGATGCGTATGGGGTCTCCAGACCAGGTGCAATGTTTAAACAGCCTGTTTTCAGCAGATTTAACCACAACCACATGTTCTCAATTGCTTAGTCACTAAGATAAGGAGCATATGTAGCCACCATAAGGTTGTGACAAGTGTACGGACTAGATCTTTTCCCCTTTTCCAAGAAACGATCTCAAGGGTTACCCGAATACTATAAATACCCATGCCATCCAACCTCATTACTTACAAGAATCTGATCTATTTGACTCTAAGTTGGAACCATTGTTCCATACCTGAGTTATTGTGATCACGATTAGCATTCGGGGACCCTTCGTAAGTATTCTTTCGTTCTTTTCCTTATTTTACTGCTTTTCGAGTCAGAAAGTCAAACTTTGTTTGACTTTCAGCGTTGACCAGTAATGGTCAATGCGAAGTTCGTTTGAACTTCGCAACGTGAGTGTAATCACGATGGTCATAGTCCCTTGGGACTATGCCTACTGATTACCACGTTGTCTAGGGTCGTAGGGTAAGCGATCTAATAAATCGCTTATACCTCGAACCCGACCCATTTGGTCGATCATTAGGATCTGACCAAACACATTAGGTGACCATAGTAGGTAGGGAATAACCTTCCGAGGTTATACCCTATGGTCACATCGTTTAAGTAGTTGTATGATAGGTAGTTCATATGCCTTAGGTAAATTACCAGAATACCCTTTTCATGTATAATTGGTAATTAAGCATATGTAACCTAAACTTTTGTCACGTAACTGATTTTGTAACATGTTTAGGCATATAATACTTGTCATAGGACTAGTTAGGCGGTCCGAACGCGTTTCACGCGCACGATGCGTTAAAGTAGCATAAGCTACCTAAACGGATCATAATGGGTCAATAAGACTTAGGTTAAGTTTCATTTAGCATGTAGGATTTGTTAAACCATATCACGTGAGTTCCGACACTCATTTGGTTTACAAACCCTAATGCTACCCAGTCTTCCGAGATAGGTCCGGTTATTAACATAGTTACCTATACTAGGTGCCGTTTGATTCCGAGATCTCTAGCGTTACTTGGTGGTTATCTTTATACAACTGAGCAATCTCAGGTGAGTACATAGAACCCCCTCTTTTAAATGTTTTCAAGGTGTTTATGTGAGTACATAGACCCCTCTTTTACTGTTTTCCAAACGTTTTGGGGTGGAACACATGTGCCTACTTGTTACTTTAATGCTTTCCGTTTTCACATCATATACATGCTATGTTCGTTAGTACATTATAGTACATGATTTCAATACATTTTATGCTAGGTGTGCCCATTGTGTGCATTACTTAGTACATCGTTTTACATTACATTTCTGCCAAGTATGTTGACTGATAACATGCTAGCACATTGATTTACATGACTTTTCTGCTTTGTATGTTAACTTAGCATACTTAGTACATTGTTTTCATATGACATGTATACAACTTCTATGACATTTGGTTTGCACAAACGGAACGTTCATTAACATTTGCTACGCCGCTCGGAAGTAAGTAGTGGTACCATAGGACTTGACAAATCCCATTCCTGACATCCCGGGTTTGTTTGGATGTAAGGAATGACTGAATCCGAATACAATTCTTTTGATAACCTTGACTGAAAGGGTTATCCGACTGTCTCAAGGCTTGAATGTATGCGTTAACTTACCACATAAATGTTTGTATCAATGTATCATGCATCACTTTGCAAAACATAACTTTTTGATATATTCAAAATACTTTGTTTTGTACATTTTACTTATGGTTTAAGTAGTCTTATTTTACTTACCATACATAACATTTGTTACACATTACTTGACTACTTTTGGACTATCAACATTTGACAGGGTTTATACAAGTACTATTGACTATTGGTTTAAACATAGACATTATACTTTGTTGGTTGGTTTATGTGACTTAAGTAACGAGAGGTGAGTAATATGATACAAGCATGGTGGATACGCCGCTGGTACTTCCTATACATAAGTGATTGTATTATATTACATATCATAGCGTTATTTAAATCATTCATTTTGGACTTATACATTTTACACAAGTGACATGTTTTTACAAGACTTTGGTTTACAATACAGTTTATTTTATACAACTCATTTTGCATGGTTATTCATTTAACCATACATTATTCACTTATATATACATATCATCTGGACTTATTGTTTTTCAAGCAATTTACAAAACAAATCAAATTACAAGGTTCATGACTAAACATTTTCTTAAACTTAAGTCATGAATCCTATTTTCACAAAACCTATGTATCTCACAGGCATTTTTATGCTGACGTACCTACTTTCACATGTGTTTTCAGGTGCTTTTCCGTAGGATGACGATCATGACACTAGGGCGGACCTGTGCCTTAGAAACTTAAAATGAAGCTAGACGATGTTTAATTATGTACTAAACTCTTAAATCTCTGTTTGAAACAATGTAACACTTATGTTGATAAATAAAATACAACTTTGTTTGCCATGGATTTGAAACAATTAATTCTGTCGCGACACGCCCCGATGTTTTCCGCCGCGTCTTGTATGATATACGTGGTCGGGGTGTGACAGTGAAAACTTCTACTGGTGTCAACCCTAATGAGATCCAACTTGAACCTGTAAAAATTCAGCATCGACTTTTAGATGATGAAACGTGTGATCTTCAGGTATTTTGTCGTCATGGTGTTTTATATATTCTGGAGTTAGTTATCTTGAAATTCTAACCCTTGAACTAAAAGATGGGTTGATTTGAGTTGAGTTGTGCTATGTTTTATCTCTTTAACAAGTTGAATGGGTCGGTTGATAAAAAATGGCCAAAATAGTTTGGGGTTATCCAATCCCGTGGATTGTATGTGTATGTATATATATATATATATATGCTATGTGTTAATATACATGTGTTTGTATGACATTTATGTGTATGATTGTATCTATTTGTGCACAGCATATGAAGGCATTGAAAGGGAGAAGATGTTCAACATCTGAAAGTTTCTGTTTGATGTTTCATCAAATTGGAGCTTAGATTCATTTCTACATACAATCAACCTGAATCCTTTGGTGATTTGACCCCTTCCTCAATACTTTGGTAAGTAATACTAACCCGTTAACCTGATATATATTTTCCCTTTGTGATTTAAAAAGTAGGGAAAAGTCACTGGTTGAGTTTAAGGATTATATGAGCGGTATACAAACGCCTAATTTCATGATTAGTAAATGGGTTCTTAGAAGTTTTCAGTGGATTTTATTGAACATGAACTGTAGTAGTTGTTGTAAAAACAAATTAAATCATGGCCTTTACTCAACTGTGTGAGTTGGTCATAAAAGTCCAAGTTTTATTATTTATTTTGATTCTCTATGAAATTTTGGACTATGATCGATCACCAACAGTGGTGTTGTTAAATTTGCTTCTTCATGTTGGATTTCTAAAGCGGGAAATTTCATAAACTAATCAAAATGTGTTTTAAAGTTTCTTGGTTTCAACCAAAAAAATAAAAATAAAGTATTTGCTATTCTTGGTTTCACCCGAGAAGGATTTCACAAAAGAAATGACAACTATGTTTTGCTATGCAATTTACATCAGAAAAGAAACGAACTTGGTAACAGTTCGGTTTTTGGTAAAATCTATGTTTAAGCAAAAAAGAGAGAAAAATAACCATAAATAGTTTTTGTTGATTGGATCGATATTCGGTAGCTATTAGTTTTAACTGTGAGTCGTGTTGGTTAATAAAGTCACAACCTACATATAGTTGCTCTCTGTCTCGTGTTGATTAATTTAGTCACAACCAACATGTAGTTGCTCTGTGGATGCAAAGGGTGAAATCAAGTCGATGCACGCGAGGATCCCCATTTCTCCTTATTTGTCTTTGTAGATATGTAAGTGGATATATGTTCAGACCCTAGAATTATCTTTGTTGAGCCATTGTTTTAAATAACTTTCTGATAACCAGATTTATTATATGGCCGCATTCATTATAGAGTTTTGGGTTGGCATATGGTTTCAAATATATTATGCTTTCATTTTTTTAGGAGCGTATTTTTATCTCGGTACAATTATACCATGACATCGTGTTATTTTTTTGTAATATACAAGTAATCGAATCTCAAATGTACTTATGTACATGTTATAACACTGAGAGCGATTCGGTTTAACGCGCCGCAACGCGCGCCTTAGCATAAAGCTACTTAATGATAAAAATACCCAACCCTGTTGATTAATACTACAATTTGTTGTTATTATATTTTGTAGTTGTCAGGGAAGGAATTTAGGCAAATTCATAAGATTAGTCTTTGTAGATATCATTTGCTCATGAATTTTGTTATCTACTTATTTTATCCTATATCATGCATCATTGGTTCATAGCCTAGCTTATGATATCTTGTATTTATGTAAAGTATTTCATTTTTATTAGCATGTTGTCGTGATGATCTAAATGTGCTTGCATATTACAAAGTTATGCAAAAGCATTGGAAAGGAGATTGCCCAATCAAGATAAATGTCGAATTTTTTTTTCATAATTTCAGTTGTTCGTATGATTATTATTCCTAATGGTTCTTTGTTATTTACAATTTTGAATCTTAATTGTTTGAATGAAATTGAGTTTCATATCTCTACTTGCAAATACATGGCATAACTCGACTTTTGAAGGATCTGGACTTTTGACACTCTTCCTTCCTACAAGCGTAGTTAATGCGGACGTCTATTCACGGTGATTTATACTTTTACAATTCCCTTCTTTTTACTATTATAAAAATTTAGACAAATTATATGTTTTTTAAGATGCCATCTCTTGAACATAAACAACAATTATGTTAAGGAATTCATCTCGGACTAAATGGTGTTTTTAGCGTGGTGAAATAACATATGTTATAGTATCCGATACGGTTAGATTTTGATCCCTTTGTTTTGTAGGTATAGCAGAGAGCGGGTACAATACGGTTGAGTGGGTCAGGTATATTATTAAAGTCGACGTTTCTTGAAGTTGTGTAGTGTGTGCTATATTAAAATTTATAGAAATAATCGAATTGAGAATTAGATTTTTGTTGGTGTTGTAAAGGCATGTTCTTTGATTGTAGGAAAGTATATGCTTTGATGAGTTATTTTTATAGAATATGACTTTAGGTTTCTAAGCGTATTGAGTGAGTCGAAGAAGCATTATAAGGCATTTTTGCAACGAAACTCGCATCAAGGAATGGAATGTTGATATCATCTGATTTCAGTTTTTTTACCTAAATAACGGAGGAATTCTGATTTTTCTGTCAAGTCCTTTTCTTGATAACCTGACAACAACAACAACAACAACAACAACAACAACAACAACAACAATAATAATAATAATAATGGTGCCGAGGTTATGAATGAATGTTGGTCCATATTTTGTATGTTTGCCACTGTGCGAATAGGCTAGATAGAGCGTGTGTTGAATATTGTATAGAATAGTGTGAAAATAGACAAGGTTTTGTAGTGAAAATATACATTCGTACGAATGGAGTCCATCCGTACGAATGGACATCAGGTCCGTCCGTAAAAGCCCATTCGTCCCTAGGTTCGTTCGCTGTTATAAGCCCATCCATACGGATGGACATTGTCTTGGTTCGTACGGATCGGTAGATCCGATCCTAGTGGGTTCGTACGGATGGACAATGCCTATATATAGGGATGAGGGGTTTCTCATTTGGACAAGCTTTGGTTCCCATAGGGGAGATGCTGTCAATTAGTTTCGCGCGTATGTAACTTCAAATCATTAAATAGAAACCAGTTTAAATTAACTTATTCGGTGTTGATTCTTCTTCTACTCATTTCTTATAAATAATATTCAACTGAACCGGTTATCTCGGGACCAAAACTCTGTCAAACCTGCCGGATCCTGGAATCTCAATTGGTATAAGAGCTACGGTACCGATTCAATCGAGCTAACAGTTGATTGAATCACCTACGCTCATAAATTTTGGATTTTTTGGAGTTTTTGACGTAAAACATCAAATAAACATCAAATTGAAGGTCAACTCACGAATGGAATTGAAAATTGAAGACATCATTAGATTCGTGACTGATTTTCGCACAATCCTATTAAGTTTCATCATGAAATTCGCAGAAATAAAGATTTTGTATCGAAAAATGTGATTGGGAATATTCTTGAGTAGATCGGACTTTTTTGAACAGATCTTGGATCCACAGTTTCACACGCATCAACTGTGCAGGTTCGTACGAATCAGTATTCTTGATTCGCACGGATCGACGAGAAGAGATCCCCATCCGTTCAAAATGTCCATTCATTCCAAATCAGTTCATTCGCACGGATGGACCTACTCCATTCGCACGAATGAACAAGGCATTTTTTGATCGCAATGACGAGATGAGTCTCCAGAAAAGGTTTGGTGATTGAAATTTTTTTCGAGTTTTTAACGACCATGCTGGGTTGTTCGGGGACACCGTCCGGGGCTTCAGCGAACAGATTTGATGATGTGATCACAAATTGTGGAAATTAGTGGCGTAGTCATGATACTAGTGCAGAATGATTATCATTTGGGTTATCTGACTATTAATGGGCCGTAATGAGAAAATCCACAATGATGAAAAACTGACTTTTAGCCGTTTAGGGATCAAATTGTCATATTTTTGCGATAGTCGAGTTTTTTCAGAGAATAGAAAAGACTGAATTGCTTAATTTGAGGAGGAATTCAGTGGTAAGACGTCAGAATTTGCAAAAATGAGGGGGAATAAAAATTTCATATTGAAATTCTAGCATTTTTGAAATTCGTGACGATGCAACGGTATTCGGGTGGTTTCGACTTCAGATTGTCAGGGGATGCATAGGATCTGGATTTGTGAATTCGTGATCAAAGGAAGTTCAGAATCTACAGATCAAGGTCAGATTGACGTCTTAGGGTTTGAGTCCTGGGTCTTCGTCAAGCTGCTCAACAGGATCAGCATCAGGAGATGCATTTATATTGTGGATAGTTATAAGATATCACAGACGTGTAATAGTCTAAAATGTCAGAATGGTTAATCTTCGAGCAGATGAATTGTTTTTCGAACTAACCGCCGGGGAATGAGGATGTTTGTTGGTTAAGTTGCTGCCGGAACAAGCGGAGAAGACTATATATCTGTTATCGTGACTGAAGAGGAAGAATGTGAATCTGATTGTGGATGAATGTTTCTGAGATCTGAAGGCATTACCAGATGATGTGTTATCCGATGAAGATTTGCTGATTGTGGAGAATACCGTTTATACGGATGTATCATTCAAAAAGGTGCTTAAAGGTGATTACGGAAAACGGGAGTTCAGATTTTCGTGGGTATTCATAAACTTGCGGGTTATTGGTGTAGCGTTTGAAGTTTCTATCAATTATTGGTTGGGTTTTTGAACATTAAAAGATCAAGTAGGCGGAATGCGCGATCGATGGTGCTGAAATGGTATATCAAAAACCAAACACGGATGTGGTTAAAGCCGAAACAGAGAAGCTGCATTGATTAGTTTCAAGTTAGTGATTATTCGTGAAGATTGCAGTATAGCAATTCAGAGGAGAGGTCGTGAACTATGCAAACAAGACCTAAAGATTTATTTAAGGGGGAATTTGTGCATAATGAAGATAATGCAGCCCGGATCATCAATCAAGGGGCAATCTATTGAAGATTTCAAGATCATCAATTCGACAGTGACGACCAAGTGGGAATCCACTTGAGAGGACCGTTTTCGGTTCTTGTGAACACTCTGACCGGCTTCCTAGATCCTACTATCACGTGCGGAATTTGTGTAATAGGTGAAGACAATCACTAAGATATAGTGGAAAGATCTTTTCATTGATTAGAAACAAGTTACAGACCCTGGAAAAGATTCGACAGAGTTTCCCCTCTGTTTCCCAAAAGTTGTACAAATGAAGACCCCAACATCTCTACATATAGACCTAGTCCCTTCGGACGAACCTAGGAGGTGTGGGTCTTGCAGATCCGTACGAACAAACATTTGGTCCATCCATACGAATGGACTATTACATCATAGTTCCATTTGATTCGATATGGATTACATATAATTACATATAATCAACTATAAACTAAGACTCGATACAAGACGGAATCTACAGACATATGCATTCACAATGAATCGCCACAGAAAAAGGATAGCCAGGAGGTAAGAGATTGTTTTGTTTTTTCATGATCTTAGCAATATAGAGATTTTATGATTCTCAACTTTCACTTTATATAGTTTTTGCTTTACATGGTTGAATTGAAGTTTAATTGGTGTTGGAAAAATCAGCTATCTCTTCGACGCCAACTATTTTGAGGTAGTAATTAAAATATCTGAAGTTGCAATATTTATCTATTTGCGTTTTTTAGAAAATTTAGAATTTTTATCATTGGTGTAGCTTGAGATCATCCACTGTTGATTTAATACGATGTGGTGTAATTTCAATTCATCCAGTGTTGTTAGGTATAATACAATGTGTTTTGATAAGTTTCCGTGCCATCAAGATTTACCTCCCGTAGATTCCACAACAAACAAAAAGTAAGAAGTTGTTTCAGCACTTCGAATTGTGACTTAACTAATTCACAAAACTTTGATTTGTCATTGTCGTTAATGTAAGTCCCGAAACCGAGATCACAATGATATCGCACAACTTGTAAGGTGGCGGAATCACACAAACAAGTTGTAAAAGAAACAAAGATGAAAAAGAAGGATGATTGATATTTAAAAGCTTCAACCTTGCATACAAAAGTTTGTCTAATACAAGGATTTCCCAAAACCACCAACCATGCACCTATTACATCATTTACTATTTATAGAATGGGATTAGGGAGTGTGCTCCCTAAACCCTAGGCCCATGACAACATAATTAGGCCCAAAACCCATAGATAACCCATGACAACCATTAAACTACCTATTATCTTATCCATAAACCTTAAAGGGTCTAACAATCTCCCCCTAGGTTTACTGGATAAGCAGACACATCAGACAGCTGGATCAAGGGGACCTGGAGGAGGATCAGCAAAAAGATAGTGCCTCAAGATGTTGGCAGCAGCACTTGTCCACGATTTTGCACATTCTTCATATTTTTCATTGGATTTGATTTGATGTTGTGTGAGAACCAAGATGTCTACTTCATGAAAACTCATTAGGTCGTACGAGTTAGGAATCCTGATCGACTGTTCTTCAGTGACAATAACTGCTTTTGCCAGAACAGGATCATAAGCCCAGAACTTGAAATTTTTCAGTATGCCCTTTTCAAATTTTCTTGTGAGAGGAATGACCTTTGCTTTCTCAGTGGGAGGCCAGATAATTGACTTTACAGTTCTCTTGGTAAAGGAGTCACGAACACCAGGATGTCGTCTTACTATTGGTTCAGCAGTCTTCATGGTCTTGAAGTTTGTTCTTACTTCCTTTTCAAGACGCGAGTGGAATGCCCATCCTGGACCTCTCTTGTTTAGATCTGGATCATAATAAGGAGCTCTTAACAGGGACTTCAGATCAATTTGTGTCCAGGATTTGAATTGGCTTTCATTGTCATAATACTCCTTGTGCCCACTCTTTCGAGTAATCAACCACATATTTTTGTCTGGCTCATATCTCCAACATGCCACATCTGATTTATTTCCCACTTCATCATAATAGGTAGATCCTACCTCCATCACAAGTCTGTCGGGCCTTGTCGTGGGATCCTTTAGCTGAAAGTTTTCATCTAGAGGATTCATGTCTTGATTTTTCATAACCAGCAGCTGTTTCTTTCTTTGTCTTTCCTGTTCTTTTTCTAATTGTCTCTGTGCACGTCTTTTTATGGTTTTGCTGCTCAACTTCTTTGGTTTTGCTGCCAGATAGGCTTCCAAGGCTGCTGCTCTCTCAGCTTTAGCTGCTGCATGAGCTGCAGCTCTTTCTTCTTTCGTCTACTCAGGTCTTCCAATGTAGAACTGCTCATCCTCTTTATCAATAAATTCATTTCCAAACTTCTTTTCGAGCTTTGCCTTAAGATCATAGACAGTTGACATCAACATCCCTACATCCCCTTGAAGCTGCTCTATAGTAGAGTCTCTGTTTATGATCTGGGTTTGTAGAGAGGAGATCTGGGCTTCTTTTAATGAGGCATCTTGTTGTAGAGACACAATTTGAGCGCTTTTCAGTTCTCCATCTTGCTCCAGTATCACTACACGCCTTTTCAGTCTTTTAACATACTCTTCTTCATCACTATCGCTTTCAAAGACCTGTCTCTTTTCGCTAGCATATCGAAATGCAGCTTCATCATGCTCTGTTAAATGTGCCCCACTTGAACTTCCTTCTTCAAACTGAACACCGCCACTTGAACTTCCTGGCTGAGAGGGGGTGGATTCAAAGTCGAAGTTGAAATTGTACAAGTCTGTGTCTTCCAGGCCTGTTTTCTTTGATGCATCAGTAGTTTGTGGATCAGGTTGTGGGTCAACTGTAGGAGTGGGCTCAGAGGTAGTCGCGGGCCCAGAAAGAGTGTTGTCAGGTGCATTGTCGGTCTTTTGCTTCTTTGGAGCCGGTTCTTCAGTCACATCAGCTGTTTCTTGAATAACAGGAGTGGAAATGGATGGAGGGTCTCCATCACCACCCTGTAAATTACGAATCAAAGCTACAAGATTATCAGTGGTCATTGGCACAGGCTTACGAACAGTATCCTCTTCTTTGTCAGATGTCACTATCTCTGCTTCGCCTTCGAAATCTGTATCTTCACTAGAGTCTGTGTCAGATTCAGTATCAACCATCAGAACCTCTTCTTCATCATCACCTGCCTGTTGTGTTTGTTACAACAATTGCACATCATGCTCTTCCGCTATTTGTGCATTTACTGGAGGCGGAACTGGAGCAACAGGAATGACAAGAGGAGCTAGTGCAACAGGGGCTCCTTGATCATTATCAGCAAACCTACCATGTTTCTCAAGAGCATATAGTCCTTCAAAATTATGATGTTTGGCTCGCTTGTTTCTGCATGCATTCTCAAAGTATCCTGGCCCCATCGGCTTCAAGTTGATGTAGTTTGGCCCCTTGACCAATGCTGGGTATTTCTCATCAAGAATCATCTGTATGAACCTTGGGTACAACATAAATATCTTCTTCTTTGGATCTTCCAGCATCTTCTTCATGTTATCAAAGATGAATGCTGAGAAGTTGTAGTCCCATTCATTCACAAGTGCAACAACTGCTGAAGTTTGCGATTTGTTCAATTGATCCCATCCACCCTTGTTTTCAGCAATACACTGGAGGAAAAAAAATGAACTAACAGTCTCCAGTAAGGTGGAAATAGCTTCTTCAGCACAGTAGGATATCTCCCTTCATAGCTCATTCTTCTTAAGGCAGTTTGAACTCGGGCTTGATCGTACAACGTGGGATGATCCGGCTGATCTCCTAGTCTTAATACTTCTCGAATTATGGCTTCAGATATGATAATCTTTATGTTCTGAACAGTAGCTTCGATGAAACCTGCCCCTTACCTGTCGATCTTTGCGGTATTCCAAAAAGTGTTGATGCAGTTGCTGCAGATCACCGGGTTTGCTCTTAAAGCGTGTGTAAGAGGACAGTTGTTCAGACCCCTGATTAGTGATCCAAACAACTCTGCTTGATCTGCTGGAGGATTTGATAGATAGCCTGCTTGATTGTGGAATTCATTCACCTCCAATTGTCGTTGATTTCCTTCTTTCAACATTGCGCCTGCCATTTTCTGCACTTCACAAGTAGCCATTAGATGATATTGAAGGTGTCACTTACATTTGAGTTAACGTCGAGTTGACAAAGTCAATTCGTTGAAAATTCAAACATAAGCAACCCTTTTCAAGTGAGCAGTCCAAAAATAGTCCAATAGGTTCAGACAAACAGGTCAAACAGTCAAAGGGTCACAAATTGGGGTTCATTTCGAATGAGCTTCTTCACCCGGAATGGAATTCCGTCCGAAGTCGTCCGTAATGAACCTACTTAGTCCAGAATAATCCGGAATCATCCGGAATCATTCGTGATGGATAATTCCTTGTCTGGAATGATCCGCAATCATCCGTAATGCCAAATGATGATCCGGAATGCAGTACCTGATGTCCGTAATCAATCCGTAATCAAGATCCTTGAGAGAGAATTCAGATGAATCCGTAATGGTCCGTAATGAGAATGCGGATTCTTGTCCTTTTCAATATTAAATACTCCGAAATTGTTTTGGTCCAGGCCCATTTCGGATTGTTCGTAATGATGGGCCCATTTAGACCAGTGGGCCATCCAGACTTAATCATTTTAATGTTATTTTATTTAACCTTTTCAAGAATAGCAAAACACCGCCTTTTAAAATCAACGCAACACCCTACTGAGCAACTAATTTATTAAAAAATAAATATAAAATAATAAAAATTAACTATATAAAAATATGCACAAGTTACCAACGTAAAGATGATATTGGGAAGACTGTCACGGGATCAAATCGTTCCTGAACTGATTAAGGAACACTTTTCAGCTCTTCGTTTACTTAGGCTGGTCCACGCAATTGTTGATATGTTTGTCCTCTTAAATCTACCGCTCAAACTTTAACTTTCTGCTTTGTGATACGCTTTTAGGTAGATTTATACTGAGACATCTGTGTGTCCCATTCCAAGGCATACCCCCGCGATCAAGGTAAGCGCAACTGCTCATCATAGCAGGTGAGTATACTGAGATCATCCTTTTATTTTAATTTATTATTCAACGCCAGACTTCCTGGTGAACAGGTCAGTACTTCCGTACAGCAGAGAGACCAAGGAAGATCTGACGATAGCCCCCCCTTTTTTTAAGCCAGACTTCCTGGTGAACAGGTCAGTACTTCCGTACAGCAGAGAGACCAAGGAAGATCTGACAAGGGCTTTATTTTAGCAGGATATCCTGACTGTGTCCAGGTCAGTACTTCCGTACAGCAGAGGGACAGCCCTGATATCCCGGATGAAACATCAGTATAAAGACCCGAAACCTCAGATGTTGGCTATCTATCAACGCAGGATTTAAGACCATGAAATCATACACCGTTGGTCTGTTACCCACGAGATGTCCAGTCCATTATGTTTGTATCACTTTTGCTTCTTTTTGCTTTTCGAGCGGCAGATCTATCAACACATCGCAGTGGAGCCGAACCTGTTTAACATTGAAACCTTACGTGTGTTAACCAAGTTCTTTAACACGAAAATTCATTTCATTTCCCAGCAACTTTTCTTCCCCTAAATTTGTGCAAAAGTAGAGTACTTTATGCCCAAATTTACCAGACGGAAACACATGAAAACCATTTATTAATATTTACAAGAGCTTTTTTTTTTTTTTTTTTTGCTCAGTCGGTGAAGCGAATCATTTTTAAGAGGTCTACAAGCGCATTGAACCTAGAGATGCTGACAGGTTTAGTAAAAAGATCCGCTGTGTTAGCATCAGTATGGATCTGTTCAAGTTTAATAAGACCTCTATCAAAACAATCTCTTATGAAATGTATTTTAATGTCAATGTGCTTGGTTTTGGAGTGAAAAACAGGGTTTTTAGTGATCTGGATGGCGGCATCGTTATCACAATAAATGGTTGTATCAAGATAAGTCAAACCGTAATCTTCCAATTGATGCTGCATCCAAAGAACCTGGGAGCAGCATGCAGATGCTGCAACGTATTCGGCTTCCGCTGTGGAAAGAGACACTGTCTGCTGTTTCTTGCATTGCCAAGAAATGAGTCTATCTCCCAAGAACTGGCATCCAGCTGATGTGGACTTTCTATCCCTGTCGGTTCCTCCAAAATTGCTATCTAAAAAGGCAAACAGATCAAAGTTCGAATCTCTGGGATACCAGAGTCCGAGTTTAGGAGCTCCCTTTAAGTATCTGAAAATTCTTTTAACAGCAGTTAAATGAGTGAGTTTAGGGTTAGCCTGATAACGAGCACACTGGCACACGGCGTACAGAATGTCTGGCTGACTGGCAGTCAGATACATTAGCGAGCCGATCATCGAGCGATACAGTGTCTGGTTAACCGGACTTCCTTCTGGATCCTCGGTTAGCAATGGCCTTTCTGCAATTGGGGAGTCACTCGGCTTTGAGTCTGTCATGCTAAACTTTGCAAGGACGTCAATTACATATTTACTTTGGTGAATTAGTATTCCTTGATTGTTCTGACGAACTTGCAGACCCAAAAACATCGTCATTTCTCCTAGGGAACTTATCTCAAATTTTTTCTTCATGACTTCTTCAAATTCTTTGCAGAGAGCATCATTTGTCGACCCGAATATGATGTCGTCAACGTATATTTGTACAAGGATGATATCCTTGTCAACACGTTTGATGAATAATGTTTGATCGATCATTCCTCGGGTGTATCCATGAGCGAGCAAATGTTCTGTTAGAGTCGCATACCATGCACGGGGTGCTTGATGCAAACCATACAGAGCTTTGTCTAGCTTGTAAGCATACCCTTCCTTTTCTTTATCAACGAAACCCGGCGGTTGAGCAACGTAAATTTCTTCCTTGACTTTTCGATAAAGAAATGCCGTCTTAACATCCATTTGATAGACAGTAAATCCCATAAAAGATGCGTATGCCAGGAAGATACGAATAGCTTCAAGACGAGCAACTGGGGCATACACTTCATCATAATCTAGGCCTTCAACTTGACTGAATCCTTGGACAACTAATCTAGCCTTATTTCTCACAATCACACCAGAATCATCTTGTTTGTTACGAAATACCCATCGTGTGCCAAGGGCCCTTTTTCCTTGGGGCAGCTTCTCGAGTTTCCATACTCCAAGCTGTTCGAACTGATTGAGCTCTTCATGCATTGCATCGACCCATCCAGGTTCCTGCAAGGCAACATTAATATTCTTAGGCTCAATCTGTGATATGAAGCAAGAATACAAGCATGTGTTGATGTCTCCAGATTTGCTGCGGGTTTGAACACCAGCGGATACTGGGCCGATGACATTCGTGATTGGGTGACTTCTCTGAACGCGTTGCGGAATTGCTGTTGCAGGAGCTTGCCAATTAGTTTGCAAATTTGAAAAGCTTCTGGAAGCTATTCCAGATGGCTCCCCCTCACTTGGTGCTGATCACATGTGTATCTACAGTACAGTCAGACGAAATTGAGTCTTGAAATAAAGGAGCTCCTTGAACATTTGACGGACCGGCAGAGCCTTCTGTGTTGTTGGTTTCACTTGTTGAGTTCTCCATTGAGGGTTCAGGACGCGAAGCCTGAGTGGATGAGGAACGACTTGCATTTCCTTTGTCAAATCCCGAAGGATTCACTGTAAGCTTTCTGATTAGATCTTGTAATGGCACATTCTCATCTTCATCTTCAACAGGAACAGGCATTTCTTCTGCAAGATTTTCTGCAACAACAACTTCGTTAGACAACATAGGAAACGATTTAAACAGAGAGGAATAGTCATATAGCCAGTCAGGGCCAATGCGAGCATCTTTTGGATTTTCTTCAAGCCAGTCTACATGATATGCTTCCACAACTTGCTTTTTGACCTTGTTGTACACTCGATAAGAGGTATTCTTAGCATAACCAATGAAGTAGCATGGATCTCCTCAAGCTTCAAATTTTCCTTTGGAGTCCATGAGAAGAAGGACGCATGGGCAACCAAAAGTGCGAAAGTGCTGCACCGAGGGTTTTTGACCTTCAACTATCTCATATGGGGTTTTCATGTGACGCTTGTTAATCAAGGCATGATTCTGAACGTAGCAAGCGGTATTTATTGCTTCAGCCCAGAAGATGAGTGGAAGTCCTGAATCTATCAGCATTGTGCGAGCAGCTTCGATGAGAGTACGGTTGCGTCTTTCTGCAACCCCATTTTGTTGAGGCGATCTTGCTGTGCTGTATTGACGGTCAATTCCTTTAAGGGCACAGAATTCGTTTAGCTCAACATTCTTGAATTCTGTTCCATTGTCACAGCGAATAATCTTCACACGTTCATTTGATTGATTCTCCATGAGTATTACAAATTTCTTTATTAAACCCGTTGTCTCACTTTTCTGTTTTAAGAAGAATACCCAAGTAAAGCGTGAAAAATCATCTGTGATGACCAGACAATAAGCCTTTCCTCCGATGCTGAGTACATTGACTGGACCAAATAAGTCCATATGCAGCAGCTCCAAGACTTTCGAAGTGGTGTGAACAGGTTTGGACTTATGAGGTCTACGATGCTGCTTCCCTCGAGCACATGCTTCACATTTTTCTATCTGCATGAAATCCTTGACTGGCAAGTTCCTGACAAGACCTCCTTTTGCTAACCGATTCAAAATTTTCGTGTTCAGGTGACCCAACCGACGGTGCCACAGCATAGCATCATGTTCAGCAATTTCTGAAAACAAACAAGTAACTTGATCAGTAGGAGCTTTATTCATATCTATAACATAAGCATTTCCTCTTCGTTCAGCCTCTATCAGAAACCAGTCTTCAGGAATCAGGATTCATGGTTTCAAGATGACACATCCACTTTTAGTGAAGAGAACTTCCATTCCTTTGTCACACATCTGCGATACACTCAGCAGACTATGCTTAAGCTCAGGGACATAGTTAACATCTGAAAAGGTAAGGACGCCATTCTTGACAGTGCCTTTCATAGTGATTCTTCCTGATTCTCCTCCTGCGAAATTGACACATCCACCGTCGAATATCTTGATGTCATTCAACTGGGATATGTCTCCCGTCATGTGCCTAGAACAACCACTATCGATAAACCAGAGTCTAAAGATAGCCCTCTATAGTCGTTCCTACACATAGAGCGGAATCAGTTAGAGACTGGAACCCAGGCCATAGAGGACCTGAGTTTGCCATCGCTATCGGTGTAGGTAACTTCGCGAAAGATCATATAATTTTTATTGTTTATGAAATTTGGTGGTGCGGTAGAAGTTGATGGTTGAGAACATGGAGACTGGGATCTAACAGGACCTTTTGGTTTCCAATTTTTGGTGTCTGAGACGCTTCTGTTTGATGAGAAGAATTTTGTCTTTCCTTGAAATCTGTTTGATTTTAAAAAAATTTGCCTTTCCTGTTTAGCAAGATTCCAGTCTCTGTCAGAAGGCCTTGCATTGGAATGTCGATTTTTGATAAAACTTGAGTGCATGGCCTTCTGATTGTACATGTTCCTAGAGTAGTAGGGACGATGAACACAATTTCTGGCGATGTGTCCCAGAATTCCACAGTTAAAACAGGTCTGTCTTTTTGAGAAAAAGACATCTAGTTCGGCTTGCGTTATTCTCGAGAACTGATCACGTTTTTTAAATTCGTTTGAAGCTGAGCGCCTTGGAGTGTGCTTTTTCTTGGAGGAACCCGCTTTACAGCTGTTAGCACAAGAGTTAGTATCCTCAACTTTACCCTTGAGCTTGGGTTCAGTTTGCTTGAGATTTGAGGTTTCCCTTTTTGCATTCTTTCTTTTCGGCCTTCTGTTTCTACGTGATCGCTTTCTTTTAGGGAAAACAGATTCATTCGACTCTGTTCCATTGAGGTTACTGTTGGGATCAATCGGTGAGCTGTCTGTAGAGGTTACTTTCACATCTTCCTTTTCTGTAGAGATCATGTCTTCAGAAGAATCTTGAGAGAAGGTTTCCACATTAATTTCTTCTATAGTTTCATCATTTGATTCAACTGTGGAATTGATTTCAATGAGTTCCTTCTCTATAGTTTCCATGTCTCCATGAGTTTCTACAGAATTGGACTCTATGGATGTCTCCTCTTCAGTAAAGTCAACTTCTGAGTTCTCGACATTTGATGATTCGGGTATCTCTGAGCAGTCCGTGTCTAAGACAACTTGACTTTCTTCTTTAGTAATACTGCAAGAATCTGATTGACTGTCACAATCGGAAGTACTTGAAGATTTAAGCTCATTATCTGTGATCCCTGAATCCTCTGGTAGGTTGCCAAGATCATCAGATGATCCCTGTTCAACAGTAAATTTTTCATTATCACTACTAGTTATTTCAAAATCATCATTGCAGCAGGGAGCATCTGATGTGTCATTTAATGTTTCAGACGTACAGGTGTGGTATTCCGAATTTTCAGAATGGTTTTCTGAGTTATTTGAAACAGATGTTTCGAATTCCTCAGACGACACATCAGGCTCTCCTGCCACATCATTCTCAACATTAACAACATTTCCAGCATTTTCAACACAGTCATTTTTATCACAACCATAATCTAAAATAATAGCACCAAATTCATCAGTCTTAGTGGGAACACCCCAAGTCTCAGCAAACCAAGAAAAAATAGTGTTCCAAGCATAAATGCCATTTTGATCAGAAACAATATTATTAGCAGCACTTTGATGTGATTCATCATCCTCCTTAGACTCTTCTTCAGTTCTTACTGACTCTGCACACAAACTAGAAAAGTTAGTATTTTCAACAGAATCAGAATTGGACGAACTTTCCTTCATCTCCTCTGCGAGTTTGTTAACTGGTTCCGTTTTTGTTTCAGCTTTGGTTTCATCATTTATCGTGGTTTTGTTTTTCTGATCGGACTCATTATCTGCTGGTCTATTTTGAACAGTTTCATTTTTAACAAAACTCATTGGTTTCTTTAAATCAGTATATTGACTCCTTTTAGACTTAGATGGATCATAATCAACATAATCACTAGGTTTGCCATACATCATAGTATCATAGTTTTCCATCTCTTGCTCAGTGACTGGCAGTCTGGAATAATTATGATTATATGGTGGCAGGACCTTTTTGTACCCCAAACCCTTTCCCTTGTTTTCTTGATACGCAAGTTGCACATTACACAGATTCTGAACTGTGGCACTGGAAGTATCAAACTTCTTGATGTTTAATTCGTTTTGTTTGTAGTTTCCAGTGAGGAGCTCTAGCTCACCTTTCATAGAGTCACATTCAAGAGTTTTGACTGTGAGTCTATGTTTATAGTCATGAACCCAACATTGCTGCTGGTTCACATCTCTGTGAAGTTGAGCTATGTCCTTTTTAAGTGCTTCAATCTTCTCATAGAGAATTTTGTTATTCTCTCGAAGACTGATGTACTTTCCCATCACAGTATTATAATCGGTAATTAATGCTGAATTTTGAGATCTCAGCAAAGCAACTTTCTTCCTACAGTGTTCAGTACATAAAAGGGAGTTTACCGTCTCAGCGAGTGACTTTGGTTCCTCGGTCATGGCCATCAAGCATTGATGAACCTTATCCACAGCAGCAGATTCAGACAGCTTCATAGATTCCACTTGAGCAACAGCATCAGCCCAGTTGAAAATATTCTGCTCTTGAGCAATCAAAGCTCTTCCAGCTCCAGAGTTACCCTGTCCACTTGAGGTAGCGATATCTGTAGGCGTGACGGGAACCATAGACCTCTCTTTGTTCCTTGCAGCAGCTGCCTGAGTAGCTTCATACCCTGTCATCACCTTCTTGCAATCCCTAGCAAAATGCCCTGGTTCATAACACCTGTAGCACCTCAGCCTGTTTTTCAGAAAATTTGGACTAGCATGCATAGGACGACGCCCATATCTTTTTGCAAACTTATCAGCTTTAAAGGCTGACATAGCCATGTTCCAAGCCACATCTAGCTCATCTAAGTCCTCTTCCACGACTTGATTCACTTCTGGCGTCAGTTCTGTTGAAGGTATGAGTTCTCCTGCCAAGAAGGCATTGAAACTGTTGATCATAGAGGCTGCAAGAGCAAGTTTTTCTTCATTCTGCTTGGTTAAGAAAGCCATATGATTTACTGATGGGGTGTTCTGAGGAGCAGACTGAGTGTTTGAACTGAAAGCAGCATTTGCATGTTGTGGCTGAGGCTGGGGTTGAGATTGTGGCTGAATGTTTGTGGTATTGACAGCATGTGCCTGCGAGGAAGGAGCAGCCATTCCATACACATAATTCGGCTTTGGAGCAGCGATGGGACTGAAAACAATGTTTGGGTTGTGATTCACCACTCCATGAACAGGACTAAAACCCAGATTTGGATGAGCCTGAGTCATTAGTGCAGCATTGTTTGGACTAGTTACTCCTGCAGCCATCAGAGAGTTCTTGTGATTGATTTCCCTTTGCTGATTATCAATCTCGCAAGACTTAATAGTGGCAATCAACTCAGTTAGTGTCATCTCATTCAGATCTTTGGTACGCTTGATCATAGAAACCTCAGCATCCCATCCTTTAGGTAGAGAGTTAAGCAGTTGACGATTCATTGCACTGTTTGAGACATCAATTCCAGCACTCACCATTTGAGATACAAGTTTAACGAATCTTCTAACTTGATTTTCAACTGTTTCTCCGTAGATATGATTGAAGGAGCAGAATTGCTGGTTCATCATGTTAACACGACTGGCTTTCATATCGGCATTTCCTTCAAATAGATGCACTAGTGTGTCCCAGATTTCTTTGGCGCTTTTGCAGTTTCTCACTCCAATCGAAATGTCTGGTTCGAGTGCCATTGACAGAGTACCATAAGCAGCTTCATCATCTGCAACAACCTTTCTGTCCTCATCAGTGAAAATGTTTTCGGGCTTCGGAATTTGCGTTTGAGGGTTATCCTCAGTGGCATACATGATCGTGCGCGGCCCGTTTTTGATACTTCTCCAAACGTGAGGCTCTTTTGCCTTGCAGTATTGTTCAAAGCGAAATTTCCATTCGTAGTAGTCATCACCGTACAAGAACCTTGGAACTTTTGTGGATGTGCCGATAACTTGGTCAAGTTCTTAGTGAAATGCCAAAGACTGAGTCTGAATGGCTGCCAGTGTGGCATTAGCGAGATCGGCTGCAGTAACAACACCGTTCATGACACCGGATTGGTTTAACATGTTTGAAAAGAGATTCGAAATGGGATTCGAAATGGGGTTCAAAACAAGGGGTCCGAAATGAAAGCTGATGTCCGAAATGAAACTAAGGTTCGAAATGGGATTTGAGTCCGAAATCAGAAGTCCGAAATGGACAAGGGTCCGAAATGAAACAGGTTCGAAGAAGAAAGTGATCCGAAATGGTGAACTGAAACTCGAAATCTGATGATGATGGTCCTTAATCTGATAATCTAATCCGAAATCAGATGAATATGGTCCGAAATCTGATGATACGATCCGAAATCTGATGATACGATCCGTAATCTGATGAAGACGATCCGTAATCAAGTAATCTTCAAGTCCGAAATGACAAACAACAGTCCGAAATGGTCCGAAACCTTCTGAAGATAGTCCGTAATCAGCAGAAACAGTTCGGAATCAGCAGAAAACTCCGAAACACATCAGAAACACCAGAAAAACGGAACAGTAGCAATCCGGAACAGTAACAGCGAACAAAAACACACGCGATATCAGATCTGAGCCGGGAAATCAGGTTCAACCTGGCTCTGATACCAATTGTAAGTCCCGAAACCGAGATCACAATGATATCGCACAACTTGTAAGGTGGCAGAATCACACAAACAAGTTGTAAAAGAAACAAAGATGAAAAAGAAGGATGATTGATATTCAAAAGCTTCAACCTTGCATACAAAAGTTTGTCTAATACAAGGATTTCCCAAAACCACCAACCATGCACCTATTACATCATTTACTATTTATAGAAAGGGATTAGGGAGTGTGCTCCCTAGCCCTAGGCCCATGACAACATAATTAGGCCCAAAACCCATAGATAACCCATGACAACCATTAAACTACCTATTATCTTATCCATAAACCTTAAAGGGTCTAACAGTTAACAACAGCAAACCCATGAGACATAGGATGGCAAGAGCCACCAGAAAAGAAAGTGGGGAAGGCAACCAAAGTTAGTGGTTAAAAAACCAATTAGTTTACTACATTAAGGAAAAAGTCTACAAAATTTGTATAACTAACAGCAACCTCTTCTAAATGTGTAGGCTGCAAATATTGTTTCTACAAGCATACATCCTCTCTTCAAAATCTGGATTTTTGAACTACATAAGGAAAAGGTTGGTTATGATGCAAAGTTTCAATGCAAGAAAAACATATTCCTGAAGTATTTGCAGGTATGTTTCAACTAGATCTAATCTTATAAGGCACGCCTTATGGCCAAAAAAGTCCTCTAGGGGTGAGACAATAGGTAAGATTTGAAGTTAGTTAGGATAATTTTCTTTCAAAACTTAGTCGTGGTTTTGTATCGGTTATCTCATGTTTATTAAGGTTGCTGTGTGGCAAAATTTATGGAGCTAGATTCTTTACTGTAGATTTTTATGTTCTTACCAAAATGTAGTTTTTTTATTATCAGATGTTAGTAGGGATGAGCATGGTACTGAACCGAACCGGTATCAGTCTTGAAAAACAGAAAAAATGGGTACAAGTACCTGTTTGAAAATGATCGTAACCGTGCGGTACCGGTTCTGTACTGGTACCAAGTGCTCATCCCTAAATGTTTATAGGTGACAAAATTTTGTAGTTTGTTCAGTTTTAGGTTTTATATGTGAATGTATGATTAACATAGTTAAGTTGATTTCATTTGTTGATTAAATTATAACAATAACAGAGTAACTCTAATGATCTCTTTGCGCATTTAATATAAAAATGTTAAGTAGTCTATTACATTTGTGTTTGTATCAAAATGATCAGATAATTTGATTTAAATGGATCGTTAGCGATAAGATATAGTTTTTTTTTAGGAAAAACCTAAAATTTGAAATTTTCTTTACGCCTTCAAAATGGTTTAGTCGCCCCTACTCTTATTTAAATCACTTTTTGGTGGTAATCTATTATACTGATTTATGTCAACTTTGCTAGGTTGGAGCAAAATCTATTAGAATCAGAAGCAAGAAGCAGGGTTATTGAGCAAAAATCTTAAAATTAGTCCTTCATTTTTTATTATTTTATGTAATAAAACATCATATTTATAAATTAAATCTTCAAATTATTTTCATTCGTTAAACCGCGTGTAATGCGGGCAATAACCTAGTTACTATATAAAGCTTATAAATGGGAAAAGTTGTAATTTCAGTAAAATTTTAAGTCACTTAGGAAAAAAGTTGTTACTAGTGATACAAGTGGTGATAAATATCCCACCTCGCAAATTACAACTTTGTCCATCTAAAAATGTGAATATTATCACACATCGCCAGGTTAAGAAAATTTGCAAGGGAAATGTGGTTATAAAAGGAGAATACCCATCATGCTTTCAGTTAACTTTTTTTTATTCTTAATTGACCATTGGCCTGTATAATAAAGTGAAGTTTTGATTTTTTCAATAGTTGGTAGGGAAAGCTACAAGACCAGTTCCTCGAGTAGGCTGAGTTAGAACGAGGTTGACCAACTTTGATATAAGACCCATACTTATAATATTTATCATTTCATATTGATTCATATAATTAAACCATCTTACATGTTTCATAAAAGAAAGTTTAATAAGTTGTAACGTAATAGTTTGATTACATAAGACTAATCATCATTTACAATCCCAAGAAAACATAAGAAAAAGGCGGTAATTCGTAAGCATTCGGGTGTTCGGTTCTTCACATAGCTTCATTTTCCATCCGGTGCCTCCTTTCTAATTTTCCATCAGGAACAAGCACATATCGAACCGTTAAACCGTTAACTAAGATGTCTACGTTTGAAACCGGACGACTTACTTAGATTTAGACTGTTTAGGGAGTTTGAACTATTTGAACACCTCATAATATAATTACCAACCTGTTTAGACTAAACTCAAATCCACAAAATAGGGCCATTTTACTGCTACCAATAACATCTTTGAATTATAAATTTTATAAAATGGACAAATAAGTGGTAATGTTTGATGAGTGTTAGAAATGTATTGCATATGATGTGGTTTAGTGCACCAAGCTACAACCTCTTTATCTGAATAATAGCAATCACTAGCAAGATATCATGAGCAGCTGAGTTTTTACTTTAAAATGATTTATTACGGTGTACTATTGAATCTATATTTTTGCGTTTTGATTTTTGACAATTGTATGAAACACACTTCACATGGTTCTCATACAGGAGATGACACTCCAACTTTGGGCCTTGCAGTGGGTATATTTTTTTGGGTAAATGAGCTTTCATCCAGCAAACTTTCATAAATGAAGAAATTGTTACATGAATTTAAAGGAGGGGCATACCCCTCGAGGGACTAAACACATGGTCTCCCAAAACATGCTTCGGAGACCACCAACAAAAGTAAATCATACAAAACCTACCAAAATACATATTCTAGTAGGCGTCATATCCTTTTCTAACACAATGCTAACAAATCCCACATACATAATATCTACTAACAAAATAACACTATATACCCAAAGCTTTGGGCCTTCAAAATACGATAGACCAAAACGCTTTTACGGGCCTTCCATATGTCAGCATAGAGGTGATTAAAAAAACGTTTATATACTTTGACCGGTTTTTAACTGTAACCTAAGCCGGTTTTTAACCGGTAACATATTAACCGGATTAGGTTATTCGAAAACCACTTGTTCCTAACCGATTTGTTGATATTTATGTATTAACCGGTTATTAAAAACCGGTTTTCTAATCATTATTAACCGGTTAACCGATCTAGTTTTACCCCAAAAAGGCGCAACTCTGCAGAAATTGTTTTGGAACGTTGGAGGCTGAAAAAAACGGTCATATGACCGTTATTGTCACACCCTATTAAAGCGAAAGAACGAGGTGTGCCGGATATGGTGTCACAACAATTGACAACATCACAGCTAGAAGCCCTAACTATTTCTTTCATAAAAGCCATCATTTACTTTAGAAATCATAGTATGCTTTAAAACACTCTATAGAGTATGCACACCACCCCAAACAATCTAAAAGGGGTCTAAAACTCACTTGTGGGAAATAGATACTTTACATAATAAACTGGATGGTCATGACCTTTAAAAAGCACTCATACAACTTATCATTCTGGCCATAAAGGTTCAAATGTGAAATGGGTCAACTTTGCCATAAACATAAGGTGGTCAAAGGCCAGTCTTTTGCGTTAAACTCTCATGTGAGAGTTGGAGACTTTTGTGTGAACAGTTAGGCGAGAGTCTAGAAACTTTTTCATGGACATCAGCCTATAGATACTTTAACATGGCACAACTCTCGTATGATTAGCGATGCAAGAGTTAGAACTTTTGCATGATTAGCGAGGCGATAGTCTGAACTCTCATATGAGAGATATAAACTTTGATATGAGATATAAACTTTGATGTGAATAGTGCGTGAGAGTTACATTCTTCATCAAGGTAGAAACCCTAAAATGAGCAGCAATGGCAACTATTGTTTCTCATATTTGAAAACACTTCAAATTCATATCTTTATCACCTGAAACACACCAAGACGACCGTATAACATGATCCCATCTATAACCCATCATTACAAATTGAACTCTCACATAAAAACCTTAGCCTTACCCTTGTTGACTGAAACCAAACTTATACCAGCTTTATACTCATCCAATTTTAGCGGAAATACAATCCCAACACACACCTTCGTTCTCAGATGGTAATACCAACTTGAATCCTTGAACTATTATTTGGAAATCACTTAAAAATTGATGATTATGCCCAAAACTCAGTCTCTCTCTCTCTCTCTCTCTCTCTCTCTCTCTCTATATATATATATATATATATAGGGGACCGCTAGAATGAGAACCACCCCGAGTTATGAGAACCGCGAGAACCACACCATCCGGGGCGCCGTTGACCAAATTGTTTTTTTTACAAGTAGATGTGTATAT